>OX104070.1:74853629-74876519 GCA_944474145.2 Dicrocoelium dendriticum | reverse complement strand
CAACGTAGGTCTATTCATTGTAGGTCTATTCATTGTTGAAAACAATGGTAGGCCGGCGGCATGGAAACTGTAAACCCTACACCTGATTTTTGCCAGCATGACATTCACTATTACATATTCCATAAAGTTTTCTTGCGCTTTAATCATTTGCCGGACATAAAATCTTGCCACCTCAGTTAGCCTTACCTCCAGGAATTCATGGGTACATGCTTAGCATGTGTTTATAAAGAACGAGTAGGCTTTGCTTCTGGTGTTCCTTCCCGGTGGTCTTTGGGCAAAGTTCTGTTAGTTTTGGTAGGTTCCAGGTGTTGTATTTTGCAACTCGTTAATGCTGCGGGGCTTAGGTTTCCAGCGTCTTGTTTGTAGAGACGTGGCCACCCAGAAGAAATAAACCAGTGTGCAGGTAAATGGTCGAAATTGGCGAGGCTGTTGCTTTGCAAGTGAGGGCAAAGGAGTGGCAGTACGAGGACCTAAAGAAGTCAGACGGAGGGACGGTTCGGTAACTTTGAATAAGAGCCCAATAGGAGGCGTACTGGGAACTAGGATGCCAAACTTGGTGACCTTTCTAGATAGCCTAGCAAATGGCCATAGTCTTGCAACATAAAAGGCCAGCGAGGCACGGTCTAAGCAGTTAGGCGTTGGTTGTACACCTTCGCATTATGTCCTGAGACAATACTTCAGGCACGGCTTTCCAGCCGAAGGTTATACTCAAAATAAAGCTGGTTTGTCGGCACTGAAACCGATTACTACGTGGCATGTGTTTAAGCGTGTACTCTTTTAGAGGACCTGTGCGGGCGCAATCGCGTCTTTAGAATAGTGCCTGGTGTTAGTCAGGGTAGAACAAGCTAGGATGAGATCCCACAAATCCCGCGGTGTTTCAGTAAAAGGTGTTTAAGGGCCGCAAGACGCTCTGGTGCGAAGGGTGGGCTGGTCCCTCCACGCGCTTAGTGGCTCCGCGCTAGACGGATCCTAGCAAAGCATCGTCCTTATTCAGCTAGGGCAGTTAGACCAGTATATGGTAATCCAGCAGCGGGCGTACCAAGGTGCTCTAGAGGAGGACAAATATTTTTAGGGACTGACCATAACACAAACCTAAAGAGCGCACGCTTGCATTTCTGGCCAAAGTGGCTACGTTAGCGCATGCATGCAGACCAGCGGAGGTAATGATGTCTAAATCCCGTTCCTTGGATGTGGCGTTAAGACGCACACTTCCGTTAGTGTACGATGTGCTCGTACGTTGTCCAACGTGCACGACCTTACACTTGACGATGTTGAACGGAAGCAAGCTTTCCGAGGCCAAGGAGTAGACACATCAATGCCACTCTGCAGACAAGTTTGATCGCCTGGCTCGAGGATAGGTCACTATATCATAGCATCACAAGTATAGAGCAGTCCAGAGCTTCTAATGAAAGTTGATAGCTAACTTATAAACAGTGAACAGCAGGAGCCCAAAAATAGAGCCCTGGGGCACTCCGGTTAAAGCAGCCAGAGCGCTGGTGAGTGTGCGATTTACGTGAATTTAGTAAGTGCGACCCGATCAACAGGCACTTATTTATTAAATATTTTACTGGTCTTTCCTCAGACTAGCTGGGTTATTTAGCAGGACTGCGTGATTAACCCGGACAATTGGTTTTAAACATTATAGTTAAAGCACGTTAGACAAAATATGTCTGCGCCTTTGCCGTCGAGGTATCAAGGGCTGCGAGCAGATTCGCGGTGCACGAGTAAGCCCTGGGGAACCCTTGTTATTCCATGGCCAGTAGGGGCTGGCTTTCTATGTGGTGGAGCAGTGCATCGTCTTTGCTGCTCTCCATCAGGTTGGAAGCAGTGGGTAACAGTACCATCGGGCGGCACTGAGAAAGGTTTGTCATGTCACTGCTCTCATGTATCCGTGTTATGAGCCATTGCTTTCAGAGGTTTGCATATACTACGCCGGTATAGAAGCGGATTTACCTTGGTGCAAGCGGTTCGGCCAGTACGGCAGCACACTCACGTAGGAAGGTGGGAGGGATCTCAGCAAATCTGGCGATTTATCTATACCTAATTCTGCTAATTTTTCCATAATTATCTCTGATGTAACCTGTACATGCTGTCTGAGATTGCCGGGAGGGATATTAATGTCCACTATTGTACTGCGTGCCGACTTGCTAAAAATGGTCATATTGGGCATACAACTGTTTTGTAGCCTCTTCGTCCGACTTTGCAATGTTACCGTCCGACCTGAACAGGCTGCCGTATGCAATCGCGAGTTAGTGAGAGAGGCACGGTGCTGAAAGCAGGCCGCAGGGTTATCGGCTAAGCGGCTAGCTTGAGCAGGATGGTAGGCCTTTTGCATTGGTGTACAGTTTCTACAAAGGAAGTTTTTCTTTAAGGTATTGTGCTCGCGATTCAGTGTCAGCAAATAAATAAATAAATGATATATTCTCTGTAAAACAGGACACACCTGTAAAGGCGTGAGCAAATGGTTAGGAACGGTCCCAGATTGCCTTCTGCGCCCTGGTCTGCCTAAGTGTGGCGGGCCGAAGCTGCTGGTGTCCTTCAGGCGCAGAAGCGCGTGCTGTAAGAACGTGTGACGTACTGACATCCTTGATTTGAGCAGCGCTGTAGTTCCAATGGTCATCGACTGTAAACGATTGTGCTGCGAAAGACCAGTAAACTCGGAAGCGGTGAGCTTTTTTCACGCGATAGTCTGCTCGGTGTAAGTTCAGCCTAGTGGGTATTACTATAACGTTGAGCTTGACGTTTGCCACCACCCAAAACCTGATAAATGGGATCACTGTTACGGAGTTGGTCTTCAGTTTTAAAGCTTCAAGCAGACGTACGTCCTTAGTGAGCAACAAGTCGAGTTTCGACGGGTGTTGCCAGTCTCGCAACCGGGTAACCTGCTGTACGTGTTCAATTGGGCCGTGTTCTAGAGCACTGGCAAGTAACTCGTGGCCGTGCTGGCCGTAAGCCAAACCATAGGCATGGTGGAGCTCCAACAACTTTAATTCCCTAGCCACAGTTATGGGGAAATTAATATAGCAGCAACCGCTAGAAAGGCTGCATCTTAATGCCACAGCAATCCTAAAGGAGCTGGGGTGAGCCATAGAGCACCCCAAGCGTGACAGGGGCTGCACCGGAAACGCTGAGACGGATGCAGAGTGATTCAGGAAGAGATAGCAATTCCGGAGCTTCGAGGTGACGAATGTGAAGCGGTCTGATAAATACCATGCTACGCTTGCGCGTATATTGCTTTCAAAGTTGTTTCGTAGCAACACTTATCCTGGGATGACTACTTTGGCGTCGAAAACATTTGCACGGGACCAGGGTTTGATTACACATCTGACTTTAGCTTGCGTGTCATACGTAAGAGCAAAGATGTTTGGCATCTTTTTCCGCAGCGATAGAGAGTTAGTGTACAAGCAGCTTCACGTGTTAACAGGAACTAAGGACTGCAAGTGGTAACAAGGTCCAATTGGTATGGTCGTTTGTGTTCGGTTTACGCCGCTTCCACGAGGGTCGGTGGTTGTTTGCTTTTGGCTGACTCCTAAAGTCATGCAACAGTTCATGATGTTGTAGTTTGGCTAGTTGGCCTAGAACTATGTCTGTGAATTTCCTTGCTTACCACACGCGGTTTGTCCGGATGTATCCTGATTTCTTAGGGAGTTTCCAAGAAGCTCGTGCCGCCGTTGTAGTACAGTCTGGAGTGTCTCAGAAGTGAAAAGGATGACCCTTAGCAGTTTGGGCGTCGGTATCTGAATGAGGTGAGCTGGTCTCAGAAGCCGTTGGCAAGACCAAGCTCCACCGTTGTAGGCTGATAATTTCAGCTGCCTTCAACGTTAGTTGCACGGTTGAACCTCACAGGGGCGGCTCGACCGAGTCAGTTTTGGGAAATTCTGTGACCCGTTTATAATTTTAATAAACGCTCTGTCGGGGTAAAATTGGTGCTGTCGATATACGACGGTCTTCTCACCTTCCTTACTACACAGGGCTAATCTGGCTTGGCTTGGATTTTCGAGTTCAAGTTGTGCAAGCCTGCCGATGTCGGGAGCATTTCGTTGACATCATCAGCACCATAAGGTGATCCCTAATCGGCTTGGATGCTTAGTACCTGATAAGCAGGAGTCCGCAGACCACAGCGAGAGGGCGAAGGAGTTGGCGGTAGTCCAAGGCGTTGCCGTAAGGAGTGCCAATGAGAGAATTTGGCAATGGCTCTGTGGGTTAGCGATGGGTGGTTTCTCTCGTCCACAACGAACAGTATTAGTCTCTTCTGGTTGAACTCCAGCAAGAAATTGTCCCGTGGCGTAGTAGTGCCTTGGCTGGAGTGTAAAAACTTCGTCTGTGAAAGATGTGTGAGGTAAAACTCTAAGCTCCCGTGCAACTGCATGGCGCATTGTATGTATTGGGCGTAGATTTAAGGATGATGCTTATCCCTTGTTCGTTTTGCGGAAGCCGTGGAAGGTGCTTTGTGGGTTATTTCCTTTGGTTCCTGAGACTGCGCATTTTTTGGCGTGTCATCCGTTAGTTATCGGACGTTTTCCTCAACGGTTCTCCGTGACGGCGACAGGTCGCGAAGGGGACGGACCGAGGAGCATGGATAAGGTATCATCCAGCCCCTGAATGGTGGGGCTTGTCACTGCCGAGAGTAGCTTATGTAAGCAGACGAAAGCTAGCTATGAAGATAGTGCTGAAAGTGTGACTGGGAGTTTGTCTGGTGCGCAGCCGCAAGTGCCAGCGTATATGTTTACCACCAGTACCCTAGGAAGCAAGCCGGAAGTGTCTACACCTACACAGGTGAACGGCATCAAGGCTGGCAAGCTACTGCAGGCTCTTTTGGTTGAAGTGTTACCGGAGCTGTTTTTGAAGCTGCTACGGCATAACGCCGTATATTCACTGCATATTCATTTCGCCTTGGTATATGTAGTGTAAAAACCCAGCTCTGGCTGGGTGAGTCTTGCACGGCGCCCATTGCACTGTCGCTTGCTACAAAGCCATCGAATGGGTGGTGTCTACCCAGAGCGTCAAACCCAGCACCTACTGCTGCCTGCAACTGTCGGCAGTTTAGAGTGCTTTGACAATGCGGAGCACTCATTTACAGACAAGGGCATGTTAAGCTAACCTAGTGTGACCTAAAATGTATAAAAGTACATGTTTGGCATGACAGTGAATGTTGCTATAGGTGAAAATACGTATGTACTTATGTAAAAATGTAGCCTTGTAGCTTGTGTGTAGTAACCTGCCGTAGCATTTTGCCTGTTTTTAACCGTCACTAATGTGAGAATAAGCGATTGATGTCTGTGGGTTAAATAGCATTTCCGGATGTTCACGTGGCCGTGACTTTAGTTTGTGACGAGTCACATCCGCTAACTCACAGTGTTAATGAGCAGTATATGTGGCTTTTTATGGAAAGAGCGATTGCCCGGTAAAAGCCAACCATGTCCTAGAACCATGCCGTCTAACTATTTGCTGGAACGGGCTAAAGTTGTACCGCCTCTGCCTATTATATACATAGTAACGTATATGTTGCGAAACATAATTGCATGTAAATGTTAATCCTGCCTGGTTTGGCTTGGCTCGACAAATTCGAGAATGTAATATTTATTTATTTATATGGAGCACCAGGCTGCATAGACCATGGGCCTTAGCATGGATTGGTAGGCTGCAGGGTACCCAACTGAAGGATTACTCTAAAAGCAAGAAGTTTCGTGTGCAATAGCATCATGGCCGATAACTAAGTTTTCTATATACGAAATAACACGATCCAATAATCTGTTACTTATTGCTCCGGCCTGGCTTGGATAACTTTTGCACCCATGGCTCCCATACGTAGGCTCTATTCTACGGATCGGATACCCCCAACTTATCTCGACGATTGGACTGGCGCAGACCGCTGAAGAAGCAGGCAATGCTCATAGAATTAAGTTAGCTTGCAACAGAGTCGTACTACATATATATACAGAAGCAGGGTTAAAGGGATATAGGTATCATGCAAGGAGATTTTGAAAGGGTACATTTGCATGCAACTTACTGTACATGAGGCACTTGATGCAGCTAGCAAGTACATTCTGCAACCTAACTGTGGTGAAGGCGTGGCATTCATTCACAATATTCTGTTAGGCTTGCTTAAGGGAAATCGGCTTGTTTCTGTAAATCCTTCATTTGAAATCTCCCAAGGGAAACATTGTGTGGGTTTAAATCGGGTAGTCGTGAAAGCCACACGATTAGTCCTCCACAACCGATCGAAATTGGCCGAATGCTCCGCAGAGCTACTTTTGTACCGCTTGAGAATAAGTGCTGGTGCGCCATCATTCTACAACCATATGGTACTACGAACTTCATCCGCCTCCAAAGATTGCAGTATGCAAGTATGCAGTGATTCCTTTTACGACAATGCTGGCTAAAGTAAGGCTTGGGGAATATGAAACAACTTACCGCTCATGTTCCTGGAAAAAAAGTGGTTTAGCAATTTGCTGACCGGTAATCCTAGCTATGCTGAATACGTGACGCTGTGTATCTCCATGGATTTGAACTAGCCCAGATATGTTGTTCGTCCGTTCCGCGCAACTAAAAGAGATACGCATCTGTAAACGTTACGGAATAAAGTCATATGGGATCCAAAGTCCGGCGGCAAAATGTATGCCGGTTATCCGGATTGTTTGGATTTAATACCTTAACCCGGGGTGTACGAAACCTACGAAGATTGCCTTCTTTCTATGAAAGGCAAACCCGCGAATTTACTTTGCGTAACTACTGGCCCCAGCGGGTTGCGTTCCGGTCTTTTAGCTGGGTAGATTCACTTATGCAGCATAAATACTGCCTGTTCCACCGCGCATGTTTTGCCTCATTGCTAAAACAAACTGCGTGCACCTCACTGGAAAATGAATGCGTACCTCGCTGTGACGTTGGTACGTCTTTGATCCGCTGCACCTCAAACAGATAATGTTCGTTTTCTAAAGTTTGAGTTGTGGGTAAGCTCATGAGAAGCTCTTAGCGGTAGGCCACCTACCGACAAAATTGGACATAGAAAGTCGTTGCTCTGGGGGCCTGCCCTGTCCTATGCATCCTCATAGCATGAAAGGCGGTGGAGGATGAGCCCTGCTATATCGCGGTTAGACGTCCGTCATGGCAGTCCGCTGCCATCACCCATTGCTTAGTGACATAGTCGCTGACTGGCAAACGTAAGGTCGTGGGTACAAATTCGATATGCTACGACGTGTGCGCGCCACCGACTAGCCCAATGGGACGAACTGGACGTCTAGCGCTTTCATGAATGTGTGGTGGCTGTCTGCCGGCGTTTAACTGCGACAAAACTGCCCAAAAATTCTTCACGCAAGTAAATGCACGCGGAAATAATTGCCTGGTGATTGCGGTCGCGAATACATACATGGATCCCAACTGCGAGTAAGTTAACCACTGTGACAGCCGTTACAACTAAGAATAAACTAGAAACCATAAAACTGTCTATATTTAACGGAAAAACGAGAACAACCTGGGAATCTGTAAAATAAATTTCAGTGTAGGGGCCCTAAAACTTTACTTAGATTGTGGCCAACTTGGGCATCTACAGGTTGCTCACTAGTACAGAAGTGATACACCGGGGATAGTGGCCTTCTCTATTATTACACCTTCGGTGCTATTAATAAAATGTAAAATAAAAAACCCTGATCAAACTATAGCTAATTTTTATATACATTACGCTGAAAGTTATCGAGGTACTCACCCAAGCTGGTACGTGCCATATTCGTAGATGCGGGCATCGTGGTAGACCAAACAAATGGACAGGAACTCAAACGGGCGTGGCGCATTGTTGGAGTCAGTGCTGCCCCCGGTTTCGTGCTTCTGCGTGTAGCTGTGCTTACTTCAACAAGATTAGCATCCTGCACCTCGTTCTAGTTTGCATTCTACTAACACCATGTCTAATGCTAACCGCAGTTGCTTATCCTTCTTCGTTTTTGCCAATCTGTTGACGTGCTTCGTGACCACCGCATTCACAGCAATTTGGTGCACGGAGCACGATGCATAAATTGCGCTAAATTTAACTGAAACAACCGGGTAATCTTTATGTTCCGTAGTTTATTTAGGATGGAGAAACTCCAGATAGAACGGCTCACTTACCAGGAAAGCAAAATACAAACAAGTCGTTATTAGTACCAAGGTGTAAGGTTTAGATAAAAGTAGTGTTTCTTTCTTACAATGATTATTTGGGAGAAAGGTTTCAGTCTACCGGTGTGCTTAGCTAACTTTATTTTAGCATTACCTGCGACAAAAATACAGGCACATCGAAAAATTATTTCTCAAGTGTACGTCTCGCTACTTTAATGGGAACCCAGCTTGGATGAAATAGTAGCAGTTTGCCATTACTTGTACGTTCGACCGCCAACTCGAGATCCATCAGTTTACCACGGTAGACCCTATACATACCCGTAACTTCAGTGCCCCATCCAAGCAAAGTTCAGCAAAGATCCCACAGGCATCCATTTTTCCTTGGAACATTCTGTCCTCAAACACTCCCCAGGATGTATCGAGCGTACAAATATCTCTAGTCTGCGCCCCATTACGTGAAGCGCTGTGAAAGTTGGGGTACGCGGACGCAGCACTTGTGTGCCCAGTTCAGCGGGTGCGTTCCCATCAGATTTCCGGACTGCCGTTAGGTTTCATGGGGTATTCTCCGGGCGCGCAATGTGCGGCAATTTACGGTGCTTGCATGTAACTTGGTAGTCAAGAGTTGGTTACCCGATGCAGACGTTGTACGCTAATTTTAACAGCGGCGGTATAAATTGTTTCAATCTTTTAGGTTTGGGACGTAATATATTAGAAATAGGAAATAATAATTAGACCATCGTGAGGTCCGTAACCGCTTGTAAATAGTTCATGACGTTGCCATAGCTTGCAACCTTAGGTTAGCTGATAACAGCTCGAGCATCCAGAATAATTGATTAAAGGATATTTAGAGAGCATATCGGCATATATTTGGCAATATACGGAGAGAGTGCGTTCGTAACACATAGATCAGCGGTGCTAGCATAGAAAGAAAGGTTACGAGAATGCACGCTTGAAAATTCAGAAAATGATACGACTTTATATGTAGATGTAAAAGTATAACTTTTATGATAGGTATCGAGAATGGTAACGCTAGTCTGCCTGCCGTTGTAAAGCTATGGGCTGTGACATTATTTGGTGGGGTTACCTTCGCCACGTTGCAGTTTGGCTGCATAGGTTTTTGGCCCGTTATACGGGGAAGACTTGCCATGCGAAACCCAACCCGTCCTAAAACACTGCCGCTGATTCACTGAATGGTAGACTGTAACTGGCTGTGCTTCTTGTTTAGCGTTTATTTGATCGGTTTTTCGTAGTCAAGTTGCGTACTACTTTTCCGTTGGCTGATGCGTTAGGCAAGTGCCTATTTCGTTCATGGGTCCTGTTCTGTCCTGAACGAATGACTGAGCAAATTTGGTATGTCATGAATTGTGTATTTTTTGAATGTGATGTTTGGAACATCTGCAGGATCATAGAATGACTTCAAGTACTATCCAAGGAAATATGGTGAACTGTGGTGAAGCCCTAAAGGATAGTTTATTGTCTTAAAGTTAGTTGGAGGTCATCCCGGGGCAAATTGTTAACAAGAGTGGAACTATAGGCATCCACGCCAATTGCACGGTCAAAGCAGGGGTAAAGAGCTCCAGATGAGTGACCAGCGAAAGAAACTCTCCACTAAAGAAAAATTGCCCAACCCAATGGTTTTAGCCTTGCATCGGCAGGAAAATGTGCCTTCCAAGTTACCAGGATAGCTCCAGGTAAGAATTAGGTGAGATTTTGTTAGGTGAATTGAACCCAATAGTTAAGGCCTTTGGAAACTTGTACCTTTGCAAGTTAGCGAATAATCTTTACGGTTGGTAAACTGTAAAACCGGCGGCTAATCTTTCACCGCTTTCCAGCCGGAGGAACTTTCTGCCTCGTTTTGTAGTCTTGTCGAACTGACGGACGATTCCTTCGGTGCTTGACGCCCTATCTGTGACAACCTAGGAAATATAGTCAACAAAAGAAGACAGTTACGCAAACAGACGAAGGGAATGTGTCCCAAAAGCATTCGAACAATTGAAACAATGCCCGCACTATTGTATCCATGTACCGTGTGTTGGTTTTTTAAATATCTTGGCTACAACTGTACTATAAGTGACGAAATACAGCAAAAAGCAAGCAGATCACGGATAAGTAGAGAATTACATATTGTTCCCAAGTAAAACTGAAGGAGAGACAAAGAGCGGTTGAGGGCTCCCAAAGCACGTAGACCTAACCTACGGAACACAAGAAAATGGCGGACTGGACGTGCTGAACATTTAGAAAGATATCGCTTAAAGATGGTTGACTTAACACGCTGACTAAGTCTTAATGTGGTAGAAATGCAAGGTCTGGCCAGACAAACACGTGTAAGGTAAATTCAAAAGAACTGGGCCTGCAAACAGAGAGCACGGAGAGGAAAGGAAAAGGTCTGTAGAAATAGGGTCCAGTAAACCGAAGTAGTAAAGCTAACGATGTTTTCCAGGTAAGAGTTCATCCACGTTAATAATAAGAAGGAAGAGTAATGCCCAGCTATGCACTTGTGGTGATGGTTACCGAGCGCCGCTTCAGCATTGGTAGTTAGCATGCCAAGCAAAGACCTCAAGCTGAGGGACCCAGAAGATTGGGACTTCACGGCCTTAAGCGTTTAGGTCTCAGATGTCTGGAAGTAATCAGAAAGCAAGACACTGCTCAGACGAGGCTGGATGAAAGCCAGGCTAGAAGAGTAATCAGTTTTATTGAAAAGGGTACGCAAACAGACAGCGCGAAAAGGAAAAGATAGTGTCAGGAAGAAGAACTCTATTAAGTATAAGTGGAAAGGCTTACAAAGATCTTGTGGTATTGTGCTCAAAACTTTTGAACTTTCAATGATTCGGCGGTAAGGTATCAGTAGTCGGTAAGGAAGAAACCATTGGGGCGAGACTAGGATTTCGGCTCATTGAGAGAAATCAGTATTATTGGGGTCAAACTGCTAACCGAGATCGTCTGCAAAACTAGACCTGTTAACTAGGAAGGGGGATATACTAACAAGGATGAATAATGACCAGCAATGTTCTTGAGGTTGGGGTAACAAAGCGTTGCTTTGGCAGAGCCCAGCTCATTAACTGCTTGGACGCCTGAGATAGGTCAGCAAGCATGGGACCTTACAGACGAGGCGGAATAAGTCAGCAATCTGATGCTAGACCGCTAAATTAACGTGAAAATAAAAGTAATGAGGGGCATAAAATAAGAACAGTTCCGCACAAAAGCAGCTATATTAAAAAATGGCATACCGAGCAAAGCTCGCGGGATATGGGAACAGAGCGTTATGTATGCAGAGCCCAGTTCGTTTCCGTTTTGGATGTTTAGAAGTCGTCAGTGAACATGCTGCTGGTCAGACAATGGGTCGATCAAGTCCGCGCACCCAGTGTTCGCCGCCTAGTTGAAGAAGGAATGTAAAATGCTTGAGCCTGCTGGGGAACGCATAGGATAGGGAAGTAAAAGGCGCTATTAAGAAGACGTAAGGAAGCCATCAAGATTCGCGAAGCGACATGAACAGACCGTTGAATTTGTTGTTAGTTTATTGGTAAGGTCTCAATAGTCGGAAAGCAGGAGACCCTTGTGACAAGACTAGAATGTCGGCTCATGGAGCGAAAGTCTTATTATTAAGTTCGGTATGCTAAGAAAGTGCCGGCAATACGAATGAGGTTAAATATGAAGGGAGAACAGGTAAGGTGGAGAAATAATGCGTAGAAATGCTTTTAAGGTGAGAGTAGAGAGCCTCGCCTCGGCAGAACCTAGGTCATTTAGAGCACAGAAGTCTGAAGGCAGTCAAGATGCTGGAGACAGCTCAGAAGAGACTGGCTAAGTCAGCAAACTTATGCTAGACCGCTAAATATAGGAGGGAATAAAAGTGTTGTGTCATCAGTAAAGGAACATTTCGGGACGAACCTGGCTATATGAAAAGGTAGTTGGCAAGTCGAGTAAAGCACTTAGGCTGAGGGACACAGAGTGTTGAGACCGCAGAGTTTAGGTCATTTATATTTCGAACCTCTGAGGGTAGTCAGAAAACAGGAGACTGCTCAGTTTAAGGTAGAGCAAGAGTACGCATACAGAGTTATCTGTCCGACTAGAAAAGAAATGCAGACAGGGAGCGCGATCAAAGCATAAGATCAATAAGTAGAAATGAAAAACCTTACATAGGCCTCGGGATGTTGCGAACAGACCGTGGGATCTGTCGATGATGCATTGGTAAGGTCGCAGTAGTCGGAAAGGAGGAAACCGTTGAGACGAGAATATAATGTCAGCTGGTAGATTGAATGTCGTGTTTTTATGGTCAAATTGTTAATATTGAGCGTCGGCAGAAATAGACAGGTTAAGGATGAAGAGCTGCTATAATAATACGGATGAAACATGAGCAGCAGTGACCCCAAAGTGACGTTACAGAGCTTTGTCTCTGTACAGCATAGACCATTTAGATCACAGCATACTGGGAGTGGTAGGTAACTGACCATTCAGACGATACCGGATAATCCATCGGTGTCATGTTTGGCCACCCAAGTAATCTGAGAACAAACGTGTTGGGTGTCAACAGATTGTGAATAGTTCAGGGATGCGGAGGTAATGAATAAGAGGATCGGAGGTCCGACAATTGCGAGAAAAGCCTAAGTCAATTCATAGGCTGAGCCAGTTGGGCAAGTTTACAAAGATCATGGAATCCCACAAAGATATGTCCGGAATTGATTTCAGGAATCGAGTATATTTATTAGACGTTGTGTTCTACATAATTTCTACCTGGAAGATGCAGAACTTAACCATCTCTGTTTCTTAAAGCTGGGGTTCCTTGTACTGCAGGAATAGGTTCTGCGAGAACAATGCAAACTTGACCTAAGGCATATGAGCATATTGCGCCTCCTTCAAACGCAATTGATATGGATACTCTCTCAGAGGAACTTGTTGGATGCAAACTGGCTGACATCCGTCTGGATGATTCCTATCACCAAACATGTCACACTGCAGAAATAAACGGTGTCCTGCCAACCATAGCAAGTTCAGCAATTGAGGATGTAGATAAAGAATCAGACTACCCGCAGGAACATTATTCTATAAACGTTCTGAAAACCTATGCATTCACAGACGCGCAGGGTGAAGTTGATATTTCGCGTTCCTACGCCATACATAACGGACACACTGGCATGCTTGCACCTTTTCTGGACGTGGGGTATAAAGGCGATTCCTTTCATTTCAAATACCAAGCAACAGAACAGTATATTTGATATCTTTTTATCTGGTGGATAATGATTATGACAAGAGAAATGTGTGTACGATTTTTATAGTTTGTAAAGTTTGAGGATTTGCAGGTCAGTTTCTAAACCGTTAACTCACCATCTGTGAGATTAGCGCATTATAATTACCCGTCTATCCCACATTTTGCACCAGTACTGAGGTTGCAAATGACGGCGGCCTTGATAGTTCGTTCGTGACAAACATCTTCGCCGGTGTTCTGCAATTACAGTCGTAGTAAACTAGGCGCAGACTTCTATTTCTGACCACCTAACCGTATGACGCGGGGTTTTCTGCAGTTGTAGTAGCCGAAGCAAAGCAACCAACGTTACTAAACCTAGGCAGCACACATCGAGCGTCATCGTTTCCTATTTCCCCCAGAAGGCTAGTCCGAGAAATAGACGTATGTATTAGGGAAGTCGAAGATGTTAGAACAAGTAAGCGCTATAATAACATTTAGCAAGGAAAGGCTAAAGAGCAGCTTGGCTCCGACTACTTGCTTTAAGTTTGCTCTCTAGAAGATAGCTAAGCTAGGTTTTATGATGAATCGACAGCGCACTGGAGGAGTGCAAAACATAACTAAGGGGGTTAAACACTTAGGTAGGCGTCATGAAAACCAGCCTCCTTTCTTCACCAGCATGTGCTATTAATGCATTTGCATTTCAGATTCCATCTCAATGGCACGAAAACTAACCAGCAACAAAGAAGCCAGGTCACTGACTGGCTGGATCACGGGAAAATTTTGACAACTACTTTGCGTTACCTCGCCCTTCTGTGCGTTATTTTATCTCTTACCTGGCTCTAAAGCTTACAATGCGCTATACGTAATGGTAAGTGAACCAAGAGCTCCCACTGTCTTACCTACCTTCCTAATTTTGGTTTACCTTAGCACTCTTTACTAGTGGTGTTAGAGCAGCTCTCCTGATGAAAACAAGAAAGGTAGTGGCTGATGCGACGCACCAGTATTATTTATCTTTGCCACCTGGATGAAAGCAGCTGGCACTCGCTTCAGAACGTACCCCTAGGAAGAATGAGCTCGAAGTTTAGCAAAATAATGCACAAGAGGGGTATCAGCACCTGAGGCATATTAATCCTTCATGTTTGGGCTAACTTAACCCCAGAAGCAGAGTTGTTAGCCCCCGCCAATGCACGCAAAAATGGCTTTTAGCCCCAAAAGCATTTCGTTAACGGTTGCGATATTCACTTCTTTATTATTACCAACAGGCGCTTCTAGCTCACTAAGGTTGGTGACTTAGCCTTATGAACATAGAAAAACAGTAGAGATAAACCGCGATATTTGTGTTACAAACCTGTGAGTTTTCAGGTCAAAACGTGTCAAATGACCATAAAGATCTCCTTATTAACCAAGTAGATCTGGCGCATGCAGTCTTGTTGTAACCTAAGAAACCACTTAAAGTCTTAAAATACCGTACCCTATATTCGTAATGGTTTATGTGGCTCGTTATCGCCTTGTAACTGAGCTGAGCCGCATAAATCACTATGAACATAGGGTACGGTCCTTTTAAGCTTTTAAGTGGTTTTGTAGGTATTAACAAAAATGCATGCCCCAGATCTAATTGATTAATACAGGAGATCTTAAGGGTCATTTGAAACGTTTGGACATGAGTTACGCGCAGGTTTCCAAGACAAATATTGCTGTTTATAATGTCTTCCTATATCCATAAGGCAACTCAACCACACTAATAAGCTGAAAGCGTCTGTTGCTAATATTAAAGAAATGAGTATCGGCACATTTAGCGAAACACTTCGAGGCGTAAAATCCATTTGCATCGGCATTAGTGGGGCATTAACAACTCTGCTCCTGGCCGGAGAGCCCATGGTGCGCTGAGGCTAGTGGTGGCTAGATCCTGACAGACGAGCTACCCACTGCTGCTAACATTGGCCAATGGCTAATGTCCTGGACGCCTCCTCGTTGCGACCGCCGTGTGGGCGCTGGATTTTGCCATTCTCCCTGCAATGCTCCGAGACACCAATCCGCATGAGTCAGTTAACTGACCATTTGCTAGACCCGCTGCCTTTCGGGTGTAAATTTAATCGAGGGCTTTGGTTGAGGACCTGGGTCCTTCTCCTGTCAGATGTAGGCGCCCTGGGAGTATCCTGGTCAATCCTCTTCGGAGGTAAGGAAGTGGTCGTTGGCCCACTTCCCGTAAAACCTAGCCATGGGTGACAACAGGTCTACGGGTTATAAGCTCACAGCTCGACTGGAGTAGAACATGAGGGCCATGCATTATCTCTGACGGTGGCAGGACACCTCCGGGTGTTCAATGGTTTGTTACTGCCCCTCATACCAGCCAACTCGTGGTCAAATTGGTGCAAACCCGCCAAAACCCACCTAGGTCTGGCCGTGGTAGCAGGTGTATCCTATTGCGGTTGCTTGTGACTACCGTCAACTAGCTCCCAAACTGTTCCTCTAATCACACTCCCGAGCTGGATATGCTCCCCACTGCCTTTTTAGCCAGGCTATTGAACCACAGGCTCTGGATGGTGTACGTTAAGCAAAGCTCCCAATCAACCACTGACTTGTGGGTAAGGCTATCGAGCCAAAAGCTCTAGGCGGAGGACCTCAAGCAAACCCCCGAATCGCAATGACCACCTCGCATGCGATTGCCGGCCAATGCAATCGTATGCCTGCGCGCAAAGCACTCAGCATGGGGTGATGGAACATGCGCAAACTACTGAAACGGAACTCCAGAGAGCGCCCTTAGCGACGCACTGCACTGGTCGCAACTGAGCTGGTGCGTTACCACATCAATATTGCAGCGCTAAGTGAAACTCGGCTCGCTGAGCTGGGTAAGTTGCATGAAGCAAGTGCTGGCTACACATTCTACTGGGTGGGTACCTCCTCTACAACTCCACGGGATCATGGGGGGCGGATTTGCACCATTCGACCGCCATGGCATCAACGCGCGACTGCTGATTGTTCGCGTTCGACTCGGGAGAGGTAAGTATGCCACCATTATAAGCACGTACAGACCGACCATGAGTTGTCCTGATGACAAGCGTGATCAATTCTTCATTCAGCTATCCTACGTGATACGGTCGGTGCCGAGGAGCGCCCGACTAGTTCTACTGGGTGATTTCAACGCGCGCGTTGGGCGTGATGTATCAGCGTGGACAGATGTCATCGGTTCGCATGGCATTGGTTCAGCGTATGCGAACGGTCACAGCCTGCACTCACTGTGTACCACTCACGAGCTGATGAGCACGAACAAAGTTTGCACTAAGCGTGAGTGATATAGCAACTTGGACACACCTACGTAGTGGTCACGATCACCTGCTGGACTACGTCAGCGTACGTCAGCGTGAGATGCTTGAAGTGCGTATGACAAGTGTACGGTGTGAATCTGAGTGTGACACCGAGCACAAATTGGTGCGGACCAAACTGTAAATGTATTTTTGTACGTCGGTATTGCCCTCCTGCCGTGAACCGGCGTAAATTTAACATTCTCTCCCTCGATACTGGGGCGAAACGTACTGAGCTGGAGAAGGCGATGGCTGCATGCCTGTGTGATGTGGACTGCAAAGCCACAGTGGGCGATCAGTGGCACGCATTCTCGACCACGTGAAAGCTGCTGCCGAGGAGACCATCCGGCGCAGAAAACGTAAGCGTCCTGATTGTTTTGATGGGAAGTATGCGACGGTTGGTGCATTGGTGTGGGAGAAGAATGCAGCATCTGCTGCACATTTCGCAGATCCCAGAGACTTTTGGGAGAGTAGTCAGTTTCGCGAACATCGACGGCGTCTGTCCCAAGAGATCCGCCGCGTAAAAGCTACGAGGTGGACGGAGAAGGCAAGACAGATGGAACGTTACGTCAAACGCCCGACAACACAAGAAATTCCTTAACTTTTGAAGGCGATGTATGGACCGAGATTGGAGCCGCTGAGGACGCTGATAGACGGTAGTTCAGGCGCTACCATCGCACAACTGCATCATCATCATCATCATTACACGTTAGCTGGAGGTGAAAAACACCTCAGCTATTGTGCCGCAATACAAAAGACAAGAAAAGGAAAACAATGGCACGCCCGCTGAGTCCCCAGTAACGGATGGACATCGTTCCGGAGAGCTAACAGCTGGCTGCCGTAAAAAGAGAATCATATTATGCCTAAGGATTGAGATCGTGATTGGAGGGGGATATTAACAGGAGGGGGATGGGCAAAGGAAATCACAACACAAACGCCATTGGTGCCGGCTCCTAGCCATATCAGCAAGTGTGTCCAACCAAACGTGTTCATCGTCCTTAGGGCCCCAGCCAGGCAGTCGGGATGCACCAACCGACGCCAACTTCGAAGTGAGGGTTTTCATTTCTCTCGACCAAGTCATCACTTGGCCTCCCCTCCTCTTCTTCCAACCGCACTCGCAACGCGCAAACAATGCACGTCGCGGGAGTCGGTGTGCTGGCATGCGCAACACGTGGCCCAGCCATCGGAGCCTGGTGCGTGATATAATGGTGCTGAGCGGTTCACTCGCTCTTCCTGCACCAAATACGCGACGTCGAACACGCTCATTGCTCATGCGGTGTTCCCACCAGACATGAGCTAAGCTGCGAAGGCAGCGATGATCGAATGTGACGAGTCTCTTCATGTCAGTCGACCTGATGGGCCAGGTTTCACAACCATATAAGAGAGTAGAACGGACGGCTGCGTTGTAAACTCTGCCTTTCAGGGCGAGAGTAATGTCGCGTCTGCGCCACGGGTGGCGGAGATTGGCAAAAGCACCTCGAGCTTTTGCTATACGGTTCGTAACCTCATCTTCAATCCCACGGGTGCTAATATAGCTGCCCAGGTACTTGAATTCCTGAACGACTTCTAGCAGATCACCACCAAGCGTTAGCGCAGGGTTGGGTCCCTGCCAATCTTGGAGAAGTACTTTGCATTTCGATGGAGCAAAGCATAGCCCAAAACGATTGACAGCCAGTGCTAATCGGTCCAGTGCTCTTTGGCATGTTTGGAGGCTGTCACAGATTAGGGCAATATCATCCGCATACTCCAAGTCAAGAAGTCGCTCACCAGGAAGTAGCTCCACACCATCTAGGTCGTGTCCAGCAAACGCTGTTTCTATGACTTCATCAATAGCGAAGTTGAATAGGAAAGGTGACAGCGGGCATCCTTGTCTCACGCCGCTGGTGATACTGAAGGGTGGCGAGAGTTTGCCATAAACCCTCACCCTGCCCGAACTATGCGCGTACAGCGCTTTGATAATGTTTACATATTTATCAGGCACACCTTTCCTCAGCAGACAGTCCCAAAGGGCACATCGATCGACCGAATCGAAGGCACCTTTTATGTCAAGAAACACGACGACGGTGGGTCGCCAATAAACATGGCGGTGCTCCAACACTTGACGCAATGTGAAGATGTGGTCGATGCAGCCCCGACCTCGACGAAATCCGGCTTGCTCTTCCCGAATCTGGCTTTCACGAGTGCCAGTCAATCTGTGGAGAATGACAGAGGCAAGCAATTTAGAGGCAATCGAAATCAGACTGATCCCTCTATGATTGCCACATTCCAATCGAGAGCCTCCCTTGAAAATTGGGACAATGACGGAGCGGTTCCAGTCTGTCGGGACTGTCTCCTGCTCCCAAAGTCTTACTAGCAACTCGTGCAGATCATCTACTAGAGCAGGTCCCCCGAATTTGAAGAGGGCTGGGGGAATTCTATCTGCTCCTGAGGACTTATGCAATTTCAACAGCCGGATCTCACGTTCGACCTCCGCGCGTGAGGGCGGATCCGAGGAGACGGCCCAAGGAGAAGGGCGCTCAATGCCCGAAGAAGAAAGCGATAACGCAGGTTTGTTAAATTGCCTTGCAAAGTGTTCGGCCCAACGCTCCAAGCGTTTTGACAAGCTGTGGATCGGCTGCCCACTCTCGTCGCGTATGGTCTCGCTAACATCAGGTCTCCTGCTGCCTGTTTCCCGTATCAGACGGAATAACTTACGATGATTACCAACGGCAGCGGCTGTTTCCATCTCAGAGGCACGATGAGACCACCAGGTTTCGCGGTCCTTCTTCAGGCTAGCCCGTAGTCTTGCCCTGAGATTTTTGCGAGCCTCATTGTATTCGCTCCCAGCCGGAATACGTCGGCGAGTATCCATAAGTTCCATAGACTGTGTAGAGACCCAGTGTCCGGTTTGGCAATTTGCTTTACCACATGAAGACACGCCTGCGGACAGTAACGTTTGACGAATATGCAACCAGTGATCTTCAACGGTGTTTAGTGGGCGCTTACCCAGCCCGGATGTCAGCGCACTATGGTATACATTCAGAACATCTGGCTTCGCTAACTGGCTGGTGTCAATCCGTTCACCTCGACGTTGCGGACGTCCACCGAAACGCACCCGGAGGTCGGCACAGACAAGTGCGTGGTCAGAGTCCACGCTCGTGCTCCAAATTGAGCGACAATTCTGGACACAGCCCCTCCAGCGGTAACTGATCGCGATATGATCGATTTGTGTCCATGGTTGGCCCGAGGCTGGTGGTCGCCAAGTCACGGTTCTGCGGGTGCTGTGTCGGAAGTTAGTACTCGTGAGAAAGAGGCGAGCATCTTCACACAGATGTAGCAATCGTTCACCATTATCATTACGCGATCCTACACCATGTTGGCCTCCCAGATGCAGCTCATCAGAGGACAATTGTCCGACTTGGGCGTTTAGATCACCAGCCAACACCACAGTATCAGTGCTTCTTCTGTAACGAAGGAGCTCGTGCAGTTGCTGATAGAAATCATCTTTTACCGAATCAGTGCTACAGTTTGTAGGGGCGTAAGCCGCAATGACAAACAGGCACCGTTTGTCCCCGCGCGACTTCGTAGCACGGAAGGAACCAGCTAATCTAACGGCACACATCCTACTGTTTACTGGGATCCAATCAATCAGGGCAGCTTCAGCCCGAGGACTCAAAACAATGCCGACGCCAGCTTGACCGGCATTTGAAGCTGCATCATCACCAGATAAGCGCAATGAGAATGTGCCGCCAGTGTCGCATGTGGGGGATCTCAGGGTAAGTACGGAGCACGAATCTTGCAGACGGGTTTCTGATAAACAGCAAATATCGATCGATAGGGTCTCTAGTGTGCGGGCAGGTGCTGCCTGTTGGCCAATCTGCAGCAAAGTGCGCACGTTGAAGCATGCCAGTCTTAGCGAGACGCGAGGACTCCAAATGGAAACGGATGAACTGACGTTGTCCGCTTGCTTGAACATGGACTTGTCAACTGGATTGGAGCGAGGCCCTGGGATTGTGTGCGATTTGAAATTAGAAGACAAGCGACTACTGAAGAAAGCTGGGGGAGGGCCAAGAATTGGGGGATTGAAAATGGGGGGGGATATAAGTAAAGTTGGAGCGGGACGATAAGGATGAAGAAGCGCAAGAAGGGGTATAAGAAGACGGGAAGGCCTGAGCAGTAGCATCCAAACCCCTATCCACCCTGCTCGATGCAGCAGATAGGGCGCCGTTGATTATCCTCTGCGACGGCCAGAGCATCAAGAAATTGTTAAAGGAAAGTTTCATTGTATTGTATTGCATGGGCAGAATACTGTCAGGTTGCCCAGGCCTAGACAGGACGCACAACTGCAAACACAGTGCAGACCTGGCGGAAGCACTTCCACTGTCTCTGGAACAGCCGTTCAGAGATTGACTGGTCTAAATTGAACGGCCTCAAGCAGCATGATGTGAAGACGCATCTGGCGGACAATTGGACACTAGTTGAGACGCAAAGTGCACTTGCTCAGTTGCGAAACGGAAAGTGTGCTGGGGCCGACGGGATACCGACTGAAGTACTGCAACACAGTGGGGCCGCTTTAGTGACTGCGCTGCATCACGGCGCAACGCGCAAGCATTAAGGTGTCTGCTGAGCTGAAGGAGGCCCGTGTGCTACCAATGTACAAGGGTAAAGGTAGCAAGCAAAGTTGCAAGAATTATCGTGGCATCAACTAGCTGAGTTGCGTGGGCAAGGTGATGGCCCCAATCCAGGTCAACCTCCTCGTCAGTCAGGTTGTGGAACCTAACGGGGAGGAAGAGCAATGTGGATTCCGCCCGAGTCGCAGCACTATCGATATAGTGTTTGCGGCTCGTCAGTTGCAAGAGAGGTGAAGTGCGCGACGCCAGCGTTTGTAGGCGCTTGTTGCAGATTTCCCCAAGACATTTGATATGGTAAACCGCGAGACTTTGTGGCTAGTTTTGGGTAAGTTTGGTTGCCTGTGTAAGTTTGTAAGTTCAGTTGGATGTCAGTACGGTGGTATGCGAGTGAGGGGTGCAGCTAGGTGGAGAGACCTTGGATGATGCTGCAGTTGTCACTGGTGTGAAGCAACGCTGTACCTAAGCACCTGGCCTGTTAACTATATACCTTAATGCAATTACGCCTTATTATTTTGACGCCGCTGATGTTTAAGGTGTGCGTGTATAGCACCGTAATTTTGGTAATTTGCTGAACATCCGTCGTTTCGGTGCGAGAAGAATATACCATTTCTCACTTGCTGCCATCCGTAAGCAATCGCTTACGTCCTTAGTACACAAGCTATCTTTCTTAGTGCAGCAGCCATCTTTCGTATAGCAAAAGATGTCCTCTTTAGTGCAAAGACTATCTTCCGATAACGATTGCACGTGCATCCAAGTAGCACTGCGTGAGCAGAGGCTACCAGCCAATAGAAGTCGGTAAACCGTAGAGACTGAACACCGTTACGCACAGGATACTCACGTTTTCGGCGTTGGGTAGGAAAACTGTGTGACTTGGTTGAGACTAGAGTGGTCCAAATCAAATGGCCGGCAAGTGAAACTTTACTACACGGAGCACAGCCGGTGCACAGTGTGCCGCGCGCCCACACTGAACAACGGGGTTGTGTGAGATATTCATTGGAGCACGCCCAGTCCCAGAGGGAAAAAGAACGGGTGCGCTCAATGCACCGGTTTTAAGCGTAAAGTGCAGTCAAGCCACTTTATTTATGCGATGAAATATCCGTTTTATGACGGATCCAGAGATCTAAGTTGCACGTGGGTTAGAGTTTAAGCTTACGCTAAACAATTCGCGCCCATGCAAACCACACAGGTCATATCTGATAAAGGCAGACAGGACAGCTTCCGGGTGGAATGATATAATCACCAATGGAAGGATGAAGGAAGCATGTGGTAGATATTTGATTTCATTCTTGCAATTTCCTTCCAAAGAAAACGTTAACCAGTGAACTACATTACTTTTCTCCATGTTCTGCAATACGTAGACATGTAATATATTGTTGCGAAGGGATTACACCACGTGCACCTGGTCTCGTGAAATGCTAGGTCTTGCGAGCCGGTGCACTCTATGGCAGTGGTCAACAAAACCTTACTCGCCGTGAACCGATCGGCGTTTGACAATTGTAACCCGAGCCGCTGAGGGTTTTGTTGAACGTTTTCCTAATAAATGGCCTTTAGTGAATAATTTTAACATAAATGTGTTTGCATATGTCTTGAAAATAAAATCCAGTTACAACAAAATAGAGATAAAATGATATGATACGATAACCCACTAGCACGCTAAATTACGGACAACCATGAGCGTGTTCCTCTGCAACGAGGCTGCTCCATCTGGGGGAAT
>OX104070.1:74798601-74853130 GCA_944474145.2 Dicrocoelium dendriticum | reverse complement strand
CAGCTTCGCTACATTTCACATTTCCTTTTTGATGCCATCTGCTTGCAAAGCATAAGGCTATGTTTGGCGAAAAAGAATAATGGTCTTATTCGTAGATCAGTATTCCATTGCGAATAACTCGCAAACTACTGGACATATAGCATTGTTTTTATTTTCATCGTAATCAGCTGTTAAAACTTGTCCTGAGCAGCCTACTGTGCTACTTAGCGCAGTTTTAGCCATAGAAAAGGTTTTTCTTTCTTTCTGAGATTTACTCTGGTTGGAAGTTCGCGCCAGAAATCAATATCAGCGCAAGCAAAGTTTGGCTATATTTTTTGTCAATCTGCATTTTTCTAGTGAAGCAAGCCGCCATTAGTATGACTCAACAAATCCTTTTTAGTTACACCTGCATTACACGAAATTATTTTTTAACTTTTCGTAACCCTTATAATTTCGCCACTCTCATTTCTTCCATGTGCACACCAACAATTGTGGCGACTGAGCGGGCAAAAATGTATAATGAATTTAAATAGAAGTTGTTGTGAGTTGGATCCTATTCCAAAGGAAACGGCACAACTACAGCTATGCGCAGTTTTCACAACAAAAGAACACGGAAAACAATTTCGCGCAAAGGAATCAGAAAAATTGCAAGGTAGGCGCCTGCTACCCCATCAGCTGTAAACCAAGCAACGCGAATGCATTTGTAATTGCCAACTAGGAACATATACTCGTATTTTGCCTACTTCTGTGCAAGAGCATAGGATTAATATAAAGCTTGACCTAAACCCTTAAGGGTGCAGTCTTTAGCCGGTCTCGAAATATACCTATTTACTTATTTATTTATAATTCGATGCCTGGTTTTTATTATGCGCAACGAAAAGGAAACAGTTGGCCTGCCGAAGCTTTGCATACTCATTAATTCACTGGAACATGAATTCTTTTTGACGTCTGGCAAACCGGACACTTTAGACCTACGCACAGCTCGCATCCGAGCGTCGCGTTTTGGCACATGCAGCCATTCAACATGCGATTAGTTAGCAAGTCGGCTAAGTCCCTGAGTATGGGACGGCCAAATTGGCCTTGTGCACACCCTCCAACCCGTTTGTGCGACGTGGACCAACATGTTAAACTCCTTTGGGCGTCGAACTGCGAAACAGTCGCGGGATGTGTCTGACAGGGACGCGTCACGTCAGGCCTGAAAACCTTGTTATTTAGAGACGATCGTGGGGCCCAGATACTTGAGTCGCAAAAACTGGCATGTCATGCTGTGTAAGACTTTACACTTGTACAACCACCCCTAACAGATTTGGCAGTGACGAAGAATTACACACTGGTCAGCAGTGACTTGCTCGCTCGCCTAAGAAGCCCTTGCACCTGAGCATGGAACCACACACTGGGGATGGGAAGGGTCAAACTGCAACCAGGGCCGGACGTGTCTGACCTGAAAATGCTGCAAAGGTTCTCGTACACGCGGTTAACGTTATGTGCTGACCGGCACACCGAATAAGTAGACAGCAAAGGAATTACGAGTAAGGTAGTGGAAGTCTACAGCCAAAGTGCCATTGCGATGGACTATGAACATGGTCTTTTAACATGGACTTGACTAATGATAACGTATTCACTATCTGGTAAGCCAACTTGTCGCTTCTGGTTTTCCCAGGCATTGCTTAGCGGTAGGTCTACGTTGCGACAGCGTGTGTTTTCGAAAGATTCCTTTAGCGACGCAAGGTTTGTCTTTCATTAGCTTTTCATGGTTTGTTACCTTTAGGTTAGGCTCATCGCGATGGAACAACTAGGAACGCGCATTCATCATCCGGCTGACGCAAAGACCATTATACTGCAAAACTATGAGGAACGCGACGAATGGGAGAATGTTGCATCTGTGGTACAGGTAAACGTGAAGGGCTTTCGCCGCTGAATTAGAAAATTGGAACTGAAATAGCCGAAAAGTTCGCTGCCTTGACACGCCGAAGGTCGCTGGCAGATAGGCACATTGATTGCCTGGTTGAATAGGTTGGATTGAAGCCAACGGTGAATTTTGAAACCTTTTGGTTACAACTTACGTGTAAGTTCAAGGTGGAGGTAAAAGTCAGCATCATTGCTCGCTACATAGACGGTTGGCTCATGACAATTAAGGGGATGTATTCAATAGCGTATTCTCTGAATACCATAGCGAACAAAAGGCTAAGGATGGTTTACGTCCTGGCACTGATGAGGTTGGTGGCTGAAGGACGGCGAGCGCTAAGGATGGAGGAGACAAACTTCAATCTGTACTGCGCGCTTACAAGGGGTCGTTCGGCAAGCGGCACCCTGCACAGTGTACGGTAGCCAAAAGTCGGGACAAACTTTGCACCAAAAAGCGCAATGACGGCGGGCGGATTGCAGTGGTATTCCGTTCTAAGGGGCAGTTAAAATAAGGAAACATGTGCGCGCTGGTTGCGGTGGGAGCTTGATACAGATGATAGCCATTTGTCTGACAGCTGTGCTCTTGTTTGTGATAACTCCTCATGTCACACTAATCGGCAGCGCATTTTCAACTGGAAGCTTACGCCTTTGGAACTCTGCTATGACTCGCACCGCATTCGCTACAACTGAACTCAATTGAAGGAATTCGGGGCATTATTAAGGCCTACGCTAAACAAGAAATGAGGAGATAGCGAAATGGACCTAGGAGATCCAGCTGGTGTTCTGAGCAAGACGGAGTGGAGGTTGAAGATTTTGGAGTAAATGGTTTCGGGAAAACGCGCTTGCGTGTCACTGAGCCACTGTCAAGAAATGGCGCAGCATGCAGAGCAAGGTATCCTGCTGTTTTACGCCCACTTGATACTCTGTGGCCAGGACATTCCAGCTCTACTTCTCAATCTATTCACGCTTTCCATGACAAACGTGCTTTACCCAACCACCTGGAAACATGCCGTCGTCATCCCCAAACACAGAAAAGGCGGTCAGCAGAACATGGAAAACTATCACCCCATCAGCCACACGCCTATTGCTTTAAAAGTAATGGAACGAATAGTCAAAGAAACCATGCTTACCTTCCTGCTTACTCGCAACCTCATCAATCGACAACAACATGGATTTCTGCCGTCTAAATCCTGTCAGACCTGTCAATTTGGGTTCCTCAATCATGTAACTCAACAGCTTGACAACAAGCAGGCACTAGCCCTTATCTTCCTAGACATGACGAAAGTTTTCGACCGAGTACCACATACAGAACCCTTAATGAAGCTGGAATCATAAGGTATCTCCGGCAAACTGCCCACTTGGTTCTCCTCATATCTTACAGCACGCTCACAGTCAGTAATGTTTGGGGACTTTATGTCCCCTCCAAAACCAGTCAAAGCTGGCGTAATTTCAGGAAGCGTTTTAGGCTCTTTACTATTCCTGCTTTATATCAATGACGTGTTCCAGGTTTTCAAACATGGGACACCCTACCTATTCGCTGACGACATCAAAATTGTCTCCCCATTTCATTCATCAAACTACCACACCTTCATCTCCCATATACAATACGACTTAAGTGCGCTAACTGCTTGGTGCAACACACGGAAGTTAGAATGCACACTAGCAAAATGCAATGTCCTTACATACAGATGCACCATGCCACAAAATACCTTAATGCTACGAGGCACGCCATTAGGGAACTGTCTAACAATGCGTGACATAGGCGTGCACTACTCCTGTTCGCTGGACTTCGCGGAACAAGTAGCTTATTCCGCAGCAAAAGCACGCTCTCTCACAGGATACATCCTCAAAACCATGACAATACAAAAATCTAGAACTGCGCTCTAAAAAGCATGTGCCCAGCCTCTGCTAGAATACTGCTCTAGAGTATTCACCAACCTCAGAAAATGCGACAGAATAGACCTCGTAAAGGTTCAGCGTACGTTCACAAAACGCCTCCTGGGGCACTCAAGCCTCAGCTACCGTGATCGGTGCAACACACTTTAGCTCTACCCGCCATGGCTGCGCCGACTGAAAACTAACCTCGCTTTGCCATACTCGCTCATTAACAATCCCAATGGTAGCCAACTAACTCCTGTCTCAGACTCATATATCACTTCGTACCCCCTACGTGATCGACCTCACTTCATTATCCTAACATGAGCGTGCATTAGTATTCGCTCCAACTTCTACCACTACAGATACGCACACGTATGAAATAGGTTACCTCTTACAATAAGGACATCTATGAATATAAACTAGTTCCACTTCTCTATTAGCAAATACCCCTCTGTCACACAAGTTTCCGAACTACTAAATATCAACTGTCCCGAAGACGAGTTTTTTGTAACTGGACCAGACAACATATAATCGCCTCTTCTTACCTTCCCACATTATCCCCTTTCCGACTCCTAATATTTCTACCAGCCTGCTCCCTCCAACAACCCCTTAAGTCTTCCATCACCTAGGCATTAGCCACAGGATACCGAATGCCTATGAATTCCCTCAAACCTCCCATATCTGGCTAGCTCGAGACATCCACCTCTAGCTAATCGCATCAACTTAACTGGCTACTACCTAGAGGGTGAAGCCGGCGTGCGCAGGACCTCAAGTACCAGTCGACGTTGCCGAAATATATGCCAATCGCCAAGCTGACACCGCTCTCACTTATACTTGTTACCACATGAAACACAACAACATTGAATATTCTCTTTTAATCGCGTTTCCATTTACAGTATATTCCTCTCCCATTACGGAATGTCGGTAGCACTTACTTTCGCTGACATGGTGACGAATTCTGTGACACTGTAGATATACCATAACGACCAAGCGTCTTATTCGAAAGGCTACACCTGGCCACTGATAGCCTGCCCTAACGCCACTATCTGTCAATCGTCTAAAATTCAGTCTCTGTTTAGAAGCAGCTAGTGGTCGTACGCTCCAAGCAACTCTGCGCATATCCGGAGCTTGCTAAGAGCCACACTCTTTTATCACCAACCTTCGTTCCTTGGGAATGTCTGCATCAAATATACCTGCTGTTTGTTGCATTATTCTGGGACACTTTAGGAATCCACTAGCAGATAGAAGGCTTCACCCCAATGTCATTGCTAGCCGTCGATACTCTCTCTCCCTTGGTACCATTATCAGTTCTTCGTATTACTTCTCTCTAGCAGGTGTCGTTCTTCGTACGTTGCAAGCATCTCTGCGCATATCTAGTTTGTTAAAAGCCACACTCTATTATCTCCAACCTTCATTCCTTAGGACTGTCTGCCTCAAATATACCTGCTGTTTGCTGCTTTATTCTGGGACACGTTAGGTGTCCACTAGCAACTAGAGCGCTTCACCCCAATGCCATTGCTAGTTGTCGATACCCTTTCTCCTTTAGTACCATTAGCAACTCTTTGTACTACCTATCTCACCACTTTTCAGCTGCAGCGATTCCTTTTAGATAGCGTACCTCTTTGCGCTAGGAGCCAGTCATAATCTCTCCACCACTTACTCCCTTGAATTGTTTGCATCACACACCTTCGCTGGTTTGTTGACTTCTCCTGTCACTGTAACTATCCACTAATAACTAGAAGGCTTAATGCGAATTCAGTTGCTGTTCACTGGTTCTCTCTCTTCGCACCATTATCCTTCGTTCCCCTTATCTTCGTCATGTTTTCCACAGTGAGTCGTTGTAGGCTCCATGCATCTTTGCACATATCCAGAGCCACTAGGAGATATCCCTTGTCTCTTCATCCAGTAATCTCTTAGAACGTCTGCATCACTTGCCTTCCCTGGCTTGCTGATGTATTCCGTGACACCGTAGGAATCCACTAGCGACCAACCTGCTTAATGCAATGGCTACATTTGGCCACCGTCCGTTTCTCATAGCGCCATAATCTGTCAAGCATCTCAACCTCAGCACCTCTATTTAGTATCAACTATTGGTCGTAGGTTTCAAGCATCTCTGAGCATATTAAAAGCTTGTTAAGCGCCGCACTCTTTTGTCTCCAGTCTTCATCCTTTGGGACTGTCTGCGTCATATACATTTGCTGTCTGTTGACTTATTCCGGGACACTAGTTATCCACCAGCCACTAGTAAGCTTCACCCCAATGCCATTGCATTCGTCGATGCGCTCTCTCTCTTAGTCCATTATCAGTTCTTCCTCACCACCTTTCATTTGTAGAGTGTCATTATAGCTAGGATTAAGCTTTGCGCTAGAAGTCACTCCTTATCTCTCCAACACTTACTCTCTTGAATACTTTGCATCACACCTTCGCTGGTTTTCTGACTTCTTCTGTCATTAGGTATCCACTGGCAATCAGTAGACCTAATCCGAATGCCTTTGCTGGCCACTTATACTCTCAATCCTAGCGCCACTGTCTTTCGCTCTTCTAATCTTCCTCACTTCTGCAGCAATTCGCCGTATGTTCCATGTCCCCTCTGTGCAGACCTTGAGCTGGGTAGGATACACTCCTTGTCTCTCCATCATATATTCTCCTGGATTGTCTATCACTTACCTCTACTGGCTAGTTGATACATTCAGTGACCGTATAGGCATACACTAGTGACTAAGCGTCTGATTCCAATGGCCACTTCTGGCCCCTGATAGTCTTTCCTAGCGCCACCATCCGTCGGTCGTCTTAAATTCGGCACCTCTGTGTAGAAGTAGCTCGTGGTCACAGTCTCCACACATATGCGATTAGCCAGTGCTCGTTAGGCGCCACTCCGTATCTCAATAACCTTTATTCCTTTTTGAATATCTGCATTGAATCATTCCGCTGTCCTACCGCCAACTGACCTCTAGATTTCTCTCGCAAAAACCTATTTATTTTCACTTATTCTGCGCTCCCTATTGCAGTACGCTAGCTACTTCCTGTCCATTTACCTTGCGATCACCACCAATATTCTAACTCTCTTTGCTCTTCCCCACGCAACTTTTGGCTCATACTAAACCGATACTTCGTGGATTACTTACTGGTACAACGCTGTTGTCTCTACGCAGGCGTCAGTAATTCACATATACGGCTATGGCTCTATAGGATATTCAAAAGGCACGTTCAGCATAATTATTGTTGCACAGTGTACATGCTTTTGTCTCAAGACCAAATGTTGTAACATAAGACATTGTTAAATGTTTAACTCCATGCCTGTGTTTGCGGTCTTCTCTCGGTGGTCCCTCACTTTCCCTTTTCGCCGAAGTCCGGAACATTTTGGAGATCTAGCGTTGGACTAAAAACAAATTTTACCCAAGACGGACGTAACCACCGACAAGGACTTACATGGAGCATAGTTGAAGACCAAAAGGACCCAACTACAGTCACCAAAATCCTTGTCCGGTATGGAGAACTGGACACCTCTTCATATTTCCCTACGTTATAAAACTGAAAAGTCCAGACAGCAGAAAAGTTGATCTTTTACTCACTTGGACACACAACAAGGCGACTATTCGCAACGTTCCCCTCCCCAACCGGCCTCATCAATCATGGAGGCCCCGATAATATTACCTATCCAACTAACAGAAGAAATTAGGAGCCATTTGTCTGCGGATAACGGAATATGAAGTCAGTCGTCAAACAGCTGTGCCAGTCATACATTAATGTTCAAACTGCTTTACGGCAGTGTTGCAGAACGTGGTGGGTTTTTGCCTGGCAAGCCTTCTCCCTATAAAAACCACAAAATTTCTGCTTAACAATACTGCGACGTGGCGGATGTGACTCGCCACTGAATAAAGTCACTGCCCACAACTACATATTGGCAAGGCAACTTAACTCATATCTCAACTCTTCCCGACACATGCAAGAATATGTAACGCTCCGTTACCTGTTACCTTGCACTTGCAGTGACTTAACCGTTTCAAGTACAAAAGATTGAACCCGAAGTATCGTCGTGATACACAACTGCCTGCAAACCTTGATCACGCCTGATTTGGTGTGTCTCAATTAATGTATGAACAAACTAGTTAATTATATGAACAATTTGCTACTCTCACTGTTATAGTTACCTTAAAATGTCTGTACAGTTGCACAAACCTGATCATGCCTCCATAGGCATGCCTCGCATAGTCGGAAATAATATATTTATGTTATTTTATTTTAATATTTGTAGGCCCAACCTAAGTGCGGTGCACAGCGGTACTCAGTTGTTATTGCTTCCAGTCCTGCCTGGTACCCTTGGGCGTGGTGGCATATTGAGTAACTTACTATGGCAATTGTTTCCTGCCGCGTTAGTACCAGGTTGTGCTCAGGTGGAATCAGCTTTTGTGGTCACATATTCAGGTTGTGTAGAAAGCCAGTATGATGGCTACATAGATGGGCTGACGGCAAATGACCACGAATGGTGCAAATTGAAGCCCGGAGGGAGTACATACAGTTCATCTCTTTATTCTGCAAATAAGACGTGTGTGAGCTTTAACTGTCACACCTTAGCGTTGTTGGGCTAGTAAACCATACCACCTACATTCCGGTTGAACTTTAGTCAGCAAAGCCCATACGCCGTCATCCGATCACCGTTATGGCATAGCAAACAAGGTTGACCCTTGCTTTTTGTGCCTACTCAACAAATGAGGCAGCAGTATCGGTACAATTACTCATAACGGGCAAGTTGTGTGGAAGTAGAGGGAGTAAAAATGGTATACTGACAGCACGTTTGGTCACCGCTCTGATGGTGATTACACCCCTGTGACGTTACACTCAGAGCCTATTCACAGAGCCGAGAGATCTCTGCAGGTATACACGTGGGCGGGCTAGACACGAAGTAAGAAACGGTTAAGGAAGTAGTGAAAGTAACATTCAGTGGTCTTAACGCAATTGAAGGTGGCGTTAAATGCCCATCGGCTGCCTCTAAAACGTAAAGAGGTTTAGCCATTTTCAAATACAATCTACAAGTGAATTGGTAAGCAGCAATCGCGTACAGAAAACGTCCTATGATAGCATGCGGTTAATACATTAGAGTAATTAGGCACGGCTTATCTGCAGCTAAACAGCTCGCAACGTGCCGACCATATGTAAGCTCACAGATAAATACACATTAAACCCTGCGTAGGGCATTTAGTAGACGCTTGAACAATAACACAGATTAACTGAATTTTGAGAGGACCTCAAAAGACGTCTAAGGAGGACACTTGTCCATTGCTGTTATACGCCATCAGCCCACCAGGTGTAATTGGATTTTTTCGGAGCAACGCAATCCCGCCAATACTCTACGCATTTCTAATGCACCGGCATTAGACCGGACATACGGCCAGGAAATGCAAGTCAGCTCGATTCTGTATAGTTGCTCAACTAAGTAATATGACTGCAGGTGATGCGGCATAGAGCGCTCAGCACAAAGTGCTTCACCGCACCGGACAGTGTATGTACCAGATCTAAAGTCACATGGAGCGGACATGATAGTCGACTACAAAGGGTACGGTGTGAGTGGTTCGGACTGGAGACGACCTGAAGGATATGAATCACAGTGGACCACTGGGTAAGAGTGTACTTCACGGTCAGGTGTGTGGGAGGACATTTCACTTTTAAGGCACCCAATTTCCAATGGTAACGTCTCCCTCTTTGAAAACACGTTCTCCAGCATCATACGGATGAAGCGCTGGGTTCAAGTGTAAACCTTGTATAGGTTAAGTAGGCCGCATATTTCCCCCAGTGACATCGTCGCATCGCTCTGCGTACGTCTCTGTCGGTTTGATACGCTCCACAACGTTTGGTAGTTCTAAGGTGTCCAGCAATATATCAAACAGCAACTCGAAAGTAGAAACGCTTGTTTCTTCGGTCCGTCGTTTGCGTCGCTGTTAAACGTGCGGTATGATAGCAAACGTTCCGACAGACACCGCGCAAAGCACAGAGCATTTTCTTTAATATGCCACTGCAGGTTGCCAGGTTTGGTGGTTTATCCGCGCCTCCAAAGCGTACACCGGCTCCCCTAGTAGGAAACGTCTGTTCACGCCGGAAGCCAGTAGCCGTTGCGTAACTCTAGGGAGTACTGCCCCAATTGGAGGACGTGACTCACGCCCGAACATGGCTTCCGCTGGGCCTCTTTTTCCTGGTAGATTGGGGTTTGCGTAGCCCAGCTAACTTAACAGGAACAGCTATGTGATATTCTCTGTGGGTCCTTCCACTTGAAACTTTAGAAGTAAACGTTTGATGGTATTCACGAAGCTTTCTTCTTATTCGTTGGACTGGGGATGCCCAGGAGGCCACCGGCAGTGCTTGATACAATTACACTGGCAAAAACTAACATCGTCAGAGATAAATTGCGAACCGGTACCGGAATCCAAGTTGTTTGGTGAACCGAACTGTGCAATTAACCGCTGTAATTTTTGTACCGTGGCCACTGCCGTAGTTGTGTGCCTCAGGTGTACGTCCGGCCGCTTGGCATCCGCATCAATCACAGTTAAAATTACTGGCCTTGAACTGGACCAGGGAAATCAACGTGAATGCTCACCCATGGCGTAGAGGCCGGCATCCAGAGTATGATGCATTTGCTTGGAAATTTCGCTGCGGATGCAAAGTTGCTACATGTGACGACACATTCACGGATAACGCTGCACTTTTAAGAAGACGAGTTTACGTACCTTCTGGTTTAAGATTTTATCCCGGATATTGCGGGACCAGTTATGCGCAAATTTCGTAATGTCCCTGCCTTTAAGGAAGTCCCAAATAACGTTCCGTGTAATTCATTAAACGCGCTGGCGTTGAGCTCCTACCAGGTATCTGAGCTGTTGACTTGGACTACGGTGATGGTATCGTCTTACCCAGTGACCGTCCACTGGGTGTCTAACTTACGCTCAAACATTTGGCGCTTGAAGCGTCAAAATACGGGATGACTTTTCCCCATCTAAGTGCAAAGCTCTTTCCCAATACTTCCAGATGCGTGTACTCTCTTTTGGTGGTTCGACACTGGAGCTTACGGAACGTATTGCCTACATGGGTAATTGCACCGTAGCCAACGGAGAAAATGGAGACCAGATTTTGTTGCGTAGCTCAGGAGCTCGCCCCGCTTTCGTTAAGCTGAAGCACTTGTGGCACCGCCATGACATCGGTATATCCATCAAAGGACCGGTATTTTGTGCAACTGCCCGCGTTTTACTGTTGTACGGTTGCGACACTTGGTCGGTTTGTATCGCTGACCCGCGCCGTTTCTCTGTCCTTGAACACTGTTGCTTGCGGTCGATTGACCGTGCGTGGCCCCTGCACCACCTAACCTAGCTTGAAGTTAGACAGCGTGGCTTGGGTGGGGGCAACCATTTGCTGGAGGAGCTCGTCCGGATGCGTCCGCTGCGGTGTCTTGGACACGTACGGCGTATGCCCGGTCATCGTGTTGCATGCCGCGCGTGCAGCGCGGTTGCTAGACAGGCGCGGTGGACAAGCTAAACATGGAGAAGCCACAACAGAATTGTCGAGTGACGCATCACACCCCCGGGTTTTCACTCAATGCTACTAATGTATGTACGCTGCTTTGGGCTGTGCAATAAACAAACCTGATATAGCCCTGTTACAGAATAACAGAGCATTGGTACTCACCTCGCGCACTCTAGGATGCATGATACTATTATACAGGCGCAAGTACCGGGTTTATCACTTTCTGTGTGTAGTTGTTTACTGTGATGACGTACGTCCATACTGAATATGCGTGTTCCTTTTTCTAGTGCTTTTTGAGCGTTCTTACGAAGGACGAAATGGCTAGTTTCATTTCTGCGACGTCAAAGCCATTCACGCTTAAAGGAATGGTATCAGTGATACGGCGATGTGAAGAAGGAACTGTTCGCTAACATTGCCGCAAAACGTCAGCGTAGGAAGCAAACAACTGCATGAAACGTAATAGAGGGAACCTGTATTTGAATGAATTTTGTACCACACACCAAGCCTGAAATGAAAGAATGCTAGAAAAATTGGTACCGACGATATGAACGCACTTTGCTAGTAAGAGTGCTAGTCGGCACTGACGGGAAAATCCCATTATCTGGACAAGTGATACAAGAACGATCATTACATTGCGCAACAGAAATGCAATACACAGACTTTACATCGTCAAACGGTTGGCTACAGGCTTTCAGCAGTAGAATATCTTGTGTTTGGTAAGCAATCCGGCGAATGCAGTAACTCAGATAGCCGTGCTGCATTCGACTAGGCAGAAATTGGCCCGAAATATGCTTCCGCTAAACGGCCCAAGACAATTTTATTTCACGTGAAGCTGCTTTGCTTTTAAAACGACGTTGGATAAAGGCTTTGTGTAAATGTATTGAAATGCGCAGGTGGCAAAAGACGCAAGACGCGTATCACAGTTATGCTCTGCACTACCCTATTAGGAGAGCGAGACTCGGCAGCAGTGATCTAAAAATCAGCCAAAACTCGAGGTTTAGAAATACCGACATTAAAAGCTACCGAGAGTTTGCAAAGATAATAAAAACGCCTGGATGACTGCAGCTATTTCCAAAGATTTAACAGCAAAAAATAGAAAGATGCCACACCATACCTGGTCTCGACAAAGACGTTGCCTTCCCTAATTCCACCTACTTAATATCAAAGTGCATTCCTGTCACCCAACACTATCGCGTTACGTCAACCCTACGACCAGGATGTCATTCAGGCGCTTAGCTCAAATTTTAGAAAAAACAGCTTCCCCACCTTACAAGGACCATGGAATCCCCCAAAGATATGTCCGGAAATGCTTTCATGAAACGGGTATATATATTTTAGACGTCGTGTTCTACATAACTTCTATCTGGAAGATGCAGAACTTAACCATCTCTGTTTTTTAAAGCGGGGTTTCCTTGTACTGCAGGAATAGGTTCTGCGAGAACAATGCATACTTGACCTAAGGCATATGAGCAAATTGCGCCTCCTCCAAACGCAATTGATATGGATACTCTCTCAGAGGAACTTGTTGGATGCAAACTGGCTGACATCCGTCTGGATGATTCCTATCACCAAACATGTCACACAGCAGAAATAAACGGGATACTGCCAACCACAGCAAGTTCAGCAATTGAGGATGTGGATAATGAATCAGACTACCCGCAGGAACTGGATTCTACAAACGTTCTGAAAACCTATGCATTCACAGACGCGCAGGGTGAAGTTGATATTTGGCGTTCCTACGCAATACATAACAGACACACCAGCATGCTTGCACTTCTGCTGGACTTGAGGTATAAAGGCGATTCCTTTCATTTCAAATACAGAGCAACAGAACACTATATTTGATATTTTTTCGTTTGGTGGATAATGTTTATGACAATAGAAATGTGTGTATGATATTGTATAGTTTGTGGATTTTGAGGATTTGCAGGTCAGTTTCTAACCAGTTGACTCACAATCTGTTAGATTGGCGCATTATAACTACCCGTCTATCCCACATTTTGCACCACTACTGAGATTGTAAATGACGGCGGCCTTGATAGTACGTTCGTGACAAACAACTTCGCCGGTGTTCTGCAATTAAAGTCGAAGTGAACTGGGCGCAGGTTGTCATTTCTGACCACCTAACCGTATGAAGCGGGGTTTACTGCGGTGGCAGCAGCCGAAACAAAGCAACAAAATTAACTGGACCTAGGCAGCACAAATCGAGCGTCATCGTCACCTATATCTCCCAGTTGGAGCAGCCTCGTTGCAGAGGAACACGCTCATGTTTTTCCGCAATTTAGCGTGCTAGTGAGTTATCGTATTATATCATTTTATATCTATATTCGTTGTAACTGCATTTTATTTTCAAGACATATTCAACCACAATTACATTAAACTATTCACTAAAGACCATTTATAGGGAAAACGTTCAACAAAACCGTCAGCGGGCCGGGTTACAATTGTCAAACGCTGACCGGTCCACAGCGATACAAATGCTGGGGACCACTGCCGTAGAGTGCACTGGCTCACAATACCTAGCATTTCACGAGACCAGGTGCACGTAGTGTAATCCCTTCGCAGCAAAATATTGCATGTCTGCGTACTTGCGGAACAAGGAGGAAAGTAATATTGTTCACCGGTTAACATATCCTTTGAAAGGAAATTGCAAGGTTGAAATCAAGTAGCTATTACATGCCTCCTTCATCCTTCCATGGGTGACTATATCGTTCCTCCCGGGAGCTCACCTGTCTGTCTCGATCAGCTTTGACCTGTGTGGTTTGAATGGGAGCGAATTGTTTGGAGTATGATTGCCCTCTACCACACCTTCAACTTAGGCCTCTGGATCCGTCACAAAAGTGACATTTCGTCGCATAAAGAAAGACGTTACGTGCAGCGATCGGTATCCATTCTGCTGCGACGGAGATCGTTCCGCTCCTTATGTTAACGACAACTTGACTTCAAGGTCAAACGGCAGCTTCTACCGCGCCTTTAATTATCCGACCAAACTAGCCTGAATACCCAACAAAACGAGGCAACCTACCTGCGCCTCTTGTTTAGAGCACCGTTTTAATAGCAAACCAACGGTGCGCACTGTTATCCTGCGTTCATCACTTGCGTCCTAGCCTCAGACGTCTCATTTGCTCGCTAACAAAAGAGGCTTTACGCCAATTCATGCTTACACCCAGTGCTCTGAGCGCACGCGTTTCCCTACCGTCAGGTACTGTGCGCGCACCAATGGATGTCTCACACAACCCCCATTGTCCAGTGAGTGCGCGCGGCACACTGCGCACCGGCTGTGCTCCGTGTAGTAAAGTCTCACTTGCCGTCTATTTGATTTGGACCACGCTAGTCTCAACCAAGTCACACAGTTTTCCTACCCAACGCCGAAAACGTGAGTATCCTGTGCGTAACGGTGTTCAGTCTCTACGGTTTACCGACTTCTATTGGCTGGTAGTCTCTGCTCACGCAGTGCTACTTGGATGTAAGTGCATTCGTTATCAGAAGATAGTCTTTGCACTAAAGAGGAAATCTTTTGCTACACGAAAGATGGCTGCTGCACTAAGAAGGATAGCTTGTGTACTACGGATGTAAGCGATTGCGTTAAAGATGTTAGCAAGTAAGGAATGCTATATTATTCTCGCACCAAAACGACGGATGTTCAGCAAATTGCCAAAAATACGGTGCTACACACGCATACCGTAAACACAAGCGGCGCCAAAAGAATAAGACACTGTTCCATGAAGGTGTATATTAAACAGAGTAGGTGCTAAGACACAGTCTGGTTTCACTCCAGAGACAACTGCAACATCATCCAAGGTCTGCCTACTTAGCTGCACCTTCGCTCGCATACCACCGTGCTGACACCCAACTGAACTTACAAACTTACACAGGCAACCAAATTACCCAAAACCAGCCACAATATCTCGCGGTTCACCATATCAAATGCCTTGGGGAAATCTGCAACAAGCGATTACGAACGCCGGCGTCGCTCACTTCAATTCTCTTGCAACTGACGAGCCGCAAACACTTGTCTATCCTGCTGCGACTCGGGCGGAATCAACATTGCTCTTCCTCCCCGTTAGGTTCCACAACCTGACTGACGAGGCGGTTAAGCCGGATTAGGGCAGTCACCTTGCCCACAACACTCAGCTAGTCGATGCCACAATAATTCTTGCAACATTGCTTGCTACCTTTAAGCTTGCACAGTGGTAGCACATGGGCATCCTTCAGCTCAGCAGACACCTCAATGCTTGCGCGTTGCACCAAGTGACGCAGCAAGGTCACCAATGCAGCCTCACCGTGTTTCAATACTTCAGTCGGGATCCCGTCGGCCCCAGCACACTTGCCGTTTCGCAGCTGAGCAAGTGCACTTTGCGTCTCATCTAGTGTCGAATTGTCTGCCAGATGCATCTTCACATCGTGCTGCTTGAGGCCGTTCAATTTAGACCAGTCAACCTCTGAACGGTTGTTCCAGAGACAGTGGAAGTGCTTCCGCCAGGTCTGCACTGTGTCTGCAGTTGTGCGCGGGTAGCCCCTGAAGTACCACCTATCAGCGTCACTAGCGGCTTCAATCTCGATCCATACATCGCCTTCGAAGAGTAAAGGAATCGCTTGCGAGGTCGGCGTAACATTCCATCTGCCATGCCCTCTCCGCCCACCTCGCAGCTTTTATGTGATGGATCTCTCGGAATAGACTTCGTTGAAGTTCGCGAAACTGACTACTCTTCCACAAGTCGCTGGGGTCTGCAACACGTGCAGCAAATGCTGCATTCTTCCAAGACACCAATGTGCCACCAGTCCTTTTCTTCTCATCAAACCAATCAGGCCGCTTACGGTTTGCGCGCCAGATGGTCTCCTCTGTAGCAGCTCTAATCTGGTCTCAAATGTGGTGTTACGGATCGCCGGCTTTGGCTATGCAGTCCACATCACACAGGCGTGCAGCCATCGCTTGCTCCAGCTCAGTACGTTTCGCCCCAGTACCGGGGGAGAGAATGATGAATTTATGCCGATTCACTGCGGGAGTGCAATATACAGCTTTACGAAAATATATGTGCAGTTTGGTCCGCACCAACTTATGATCCGTGTCACACTCAGCTCCACGTAGTACTCATTTCATGCTCACTTGACGCATATCGCGCTGACGTACGACGACATAGTCGAGAAGGGAGCCTGAGTACTCCGTGGGTGCGTCCAAGTTGCTATATTACCGGAACTAAGTGTAAACCGCAAAGCTGGTGAAAGCCGGCGGTAATTGACTTCATTAATCCAGCTAACACCGTCCATTTAGTTACAGGGACTGCAATTTTGCCCCTCATGTCGTGTCGTTTTGTCGATGGTTCGGATAGGCTAACCGAGTGCTCTATGATGCGTAGCCTGGGTTGTCACGTAGGAAAGCCATTGTTATACGTACGTACTCGCAGGCTCTCACAGGATGATAAGGATCAAAGTTTCAAGCACAGGCAGTGTTTTCAGATTACTCGTGTGACAAGAGCTTTTGCGTTTGCTACCTTCCAAGTGCGGTTGGAACCTGCAAGCGTTAGGTCTGTACGTAACGGGCACGTTAAAACGGAGCGCGCCTAGGAAGCCGTTCCATCGAGTGACCTGCTGCAGAGGAAGGTATATGCGACATAGTGGACAACAAATGTATAGCGCGGTATACACTTTTTATACCGCGCAGCATTATGCCATACGTAAGCGCATCCGCGTTGGCATCGTGGCAGGCGCCACACGTCAGCGCAACGAAGGTGCTTATGTGCCATGGCATGCAATGCTAGTTGCTGAAATGGCTTTGCTCGTAGTTAACATTATGCCTGCATGCCTAGAGAACCTGGGCTCAGTTAAGCTGATGCGGTGCAGCGAATGACGGAGCATTTACCAAAAACCTGTACCGCAAGGACTTTGGTGTTATATCTCTGCGTAATGCAAATGAATGCTTTCAACCATACCTTCAAAATGCGCATGTGCTGCTTTGCCGCTTCCATGTACTAAGGTACATGCGAAAGCGCTGCGCTCATTTAAAGATTTGCAACGCTCTGGTCCGCAGGAAAGTTTCGCAATGGATGCGTAATTTAGTTTAGGCACGAAACAAGCCGCAGTTAAACAAATTGCTTGCTGCCATTGGTGCTGGAAGTAAAGAGGCGTTAAGTTATCTTAAGAGCTCGTGACTCCCCTACACGGAAAACTGGGCATAAGATATTTTAACGGGCGTAAGCAATTTTGGGCAATTTCACCAAGAACCGCGTGGTGCTAGAGAATAGGCACCTGCAACGCGGTTCGTCCCGTAGGTTAAAGTCGCCTTTAATTGTTTAAGCAGGTGTTATGACGGAGTCATTAATTTGACCAGACAAGAGGAGCCGCCTAGCAATAGGTCACGTGAGTGAGATCCAAACACCCTCATTCTCACGTTGGTTAACCGAGGTTTTGCACTCTTTAGGGATGTGTCCTGTGAAGTGCTGCAGAAACACCTATCGGTAAACGAAGTGACATGCCCGGGATAGGGCAAAGGGTTCTGTAATGTGCGCCCCGCCCGTTGGCGTTCCTTCCATGTGAAAAATGCAGGCGCCTCGGATTGCGAAGGCACATTCACTATGCATTGGGAGTTGCGAAGTGCTCACGCTCTAGAGGAAGGTCAAATAATCGTTTCTCCACAAGAAAACCGATTCGAGGGAAGTCGTTAGTTTTCACCTGCGCACAGCCTGGGGCAACTTTCCCAGCCTGGAGAACGAAAGTACCAGGAGGTGCATACAGATTCGCGGTGTGCGGTTGTCGAGAAGCTATCTCTTTGTGAAAGCGCTGGGACGCAACTAGCGCTCACGTTATACACAGTGGGCCTTTCCAAGTTTCGTAAAAAGGTGCTAGCACTGAATGTTTTCGCTGGTCGTCTTTGTGAGAGACCTGATTTAGAATTAATGGCTAAGGATCCCACCACGGAGTAACTAGGGACCATCGGTCTGAACGCAAACACTGTTTCCTCTTGACGGAATAAGCGGAGGCTTGTGCATGTTTCCATAGCTAGGCAGGCAGCGAATGGAGGTACCGCTTTTCGTTGTGAGTCATTAACGTCACAGCGTAGATTGCCAGCAGCGCCGTCCAAACGAACGCCGAAACACGCCAGTAGATAACTTGATGCCGGGGAGATAGTAAGATTTGCTGATAGGTTACAGCAGATGAATTTCTGACAGGCGCGAACTACAACTGCCGCGGCATACTGTTTGCAGGAAACGCGGTGTTCGGCTACGTAGGTACCACAGGATTGCGATGCTGGTCTCGTTTGCGGTAAAGTGCAACGGTATTCCATGAATGTTAGGTGGGTTCAAGGCTGCGAATGCAAGCACCGCTTCCATGAAACTTGCTCTGACCTCCGGCTGAAAAAGACCCCTTACAAAATGGTTGCAAGCTCCTACGTTATACTGGATAGTATCGTCCACAGATAAGATTGGAGGTACAAAGGAATGGCATAACTGTGATAGAGAATTTGCAAAATAGTTGTATTAGGCAAAGTAATAAATGAAGCCATCGTCCAAACTTCAGAGCAGAGCTACAAAGCGATGTCTTGTCTGAGGTAGACCGTTAAACAACGGTTGCATTAGGCTGTGAATCTAGAAACCATCCTCCAAAGTTCAGTTTACAGCTAAAATGCGATGGCTTTGTTGAGCTAAACCACTCACGAAATGGTTGCATTAAGCAAAATGTTTCTAGGAGCCATCGTCCACAGATCAGAATTGATCTGCCAAGCATTAACTTCACTTAAATGGAACGGTCGCAACTTGGTTGCCTTAGGCTAGGTGAAGCTAGGAACCATCGTATAAAGTTCAGTTTAGAGCTAACAACTGGTGATTTGGCTTAGGTGGGCCATCTACATACTGTCAGCAGCAAACATCCTGCCTTAAGGTAGTATCGTACACAGATCAGAAGTTAGCTATCATGCGATGGATTGACTGCGTTGTACGATCTAAAATAGGGTAGCAGCGGGCTTGGTGAAACTTTATATCAACGTTCATAGTTCATATTAAACCGCCAAGCGATGACATGGCTGAGTTTTACCATCTATAAAACCGTTGCATCAAACTACATGAAGCCAGCTGCCATCGTGCAAAGTTCAGAATAGCGCTAGTAGGCATAAATGATTATATTTAGCCGTAGTAAAAAATAATGATGTGCGTTCGCTGTCGTAGAGCAACAACGTAGCGGTTGTAAACGACTTCACGCATCACGGTTCCGCCGTGCATGGTTTGCACTATGTATCGTCAAGACAAAAAGAATCCAAAGCCAATTCATTAACTTCCTCATTTCCCGCAGCATATATGTGGGTTGTCATAACACTGTTCATATAGCAGAGAAATAATCTTGCGTCTACGGACTTAGCTTTGCCAACAACCAATTCCTTTACACGGAAAATACAGCTCTGTATGTGCCTTCGGTTTTCAATGGTATAAATCCACAAGGAGACCCGTTCGCAAGTCGCTTTACATGCTGCATTCCTAGCTGGTGTCACATTATTTCGCGTCGGCAAATTACCATCCATAGATAGTATTCTCTGTGTACCATCGGTTAAACTTGGATGCACATCTGGAGTAGGCGGCTTTGTAAGTATCCAGTGTCAGTTAGCATACTCGGGTACGTGGTGTTTCTAGCGGTAGAAGATTGCCAGTTACGGCATCAGATCGAGCATAGATTTCTCCACTACCATAAAACCGGTGGTAGATTAAATTTACACTATGATATACCCGCCATCTCCAGGTCTACGACGGCTAGCTGAAGTTCGCCGGGTAGAAGAATTCGCCGCAAGAATTTGTTTCCAATAGCTGTATCGTTGGCTTCTTGTGAGTCGCTCGCGAGTGCTTGGAGCTGTTGAGATCAGGCGACTCAGTGGAGTTGCATTCGTTAGATTAGCTTTCTGGTTTTATTTTGGTGTATCAGAATGGCAACATGCGAACGATTTCCATCATATGGGTTGTTTCTGTTACTAGTTGGGCGCCGCAGATATGTCCTCGGAGTGGATTCATATGTATATTGATAGCCTTTAGAAGAAGAGTGGACGGAAAAGCGGACCGAATTAACCGACAAGGATATTGCACGGGACTATGTTAATGTATGAAGCAAAATGTTATGATGTGTTGGTTAAAAGCAATGTCATGTCTGCATATGGTATACAGCAGGTTTATTTTTTGCTTGCGAGTAGGAGACCCGATATTTGTTGAATGCCAGTGGTAAATGCTGTCCAACTTGGCCTCCTTAAGCAAAACTTGCCTCGTGTGGAAACAGAAGTATTAGGCTTTGTTGACAAGTGAATGGGTTGCTGGAATCAATACAGCATAGGAGGTAGTGTAACACGCGATTGGGTGTTGGTTGAGCGATCAGTCGCCAGTGGTCGAGCTTATCCATCGAACATCTAAGAGGGTCAGTGCAGTTGGTACAAAATGCTAGTGATCCATTAGAAGAAGAATAAAGTAACAAGTTCAGTAATCGGGTGATAGAGAAATAGCTGGGTGCTGGTGTGAGACGGTGTGCAATCGAAGTTGCAAAGAGAATAGAAGGAACTACATATAAAATCTGTAAAAATGTTATGGTTGCAGAGCCTGCTTTGAAAGAAAGCTGGACTAGCGGTAAAAGACAGGTAGCAGAGCTAAAAGCTACTATGTGTTTTATTCCTAGGTGGACTTCCACAGTGAAAATTACAAGTCAAATAGACGGCAGGGAATAGCAATGTTGGGTGCCGGAGTTATTGTGAAAATGTCCCGCTTGCTATTACACAACAAGGCATGGACTAATATGCATACAATGTTAAAAGCAGGAGCGGGAAGATTAGGGCTTACATACTACTGCTGTAGCGAGAAACCGGTTGCAGCGCCAGTCATAAAAAGGACCAGAAGTGGCGGCATAATATGTGCAGCAGTACCAACAGATAGTAAGTGTACCACACTTAATTGGACGTCGGCGGTGAACCATGAGGTTAAATAGACGGCTAGGAATTGACTCGCTAGGAGCCCGCTTATTTTTTAGACAGCAGCTACACGCTATGTTAGACTTAGGCAAAGACTATTAGGCATACAATGTTATAAACAGGAGGAAAAGCAGGCGGAACTATATGCTACAGCGGTAGAGAGGATGGGGTTGTGGTGCCAGCTTTGGAAGTGATTAGGTGTATGGGAATACCATACGCCGCACTGCCAGGAGATGCTAAGTGTTTTAATCCAAGGTGGTCTTCTACAGTGAAACAAGCAAATCTAATAGGCGGCAGATGAGAGTAGGAGTGCTTGCCGATTTGTTTTGAAAATGGACCTGCGCGAGACCTTAAAGTGTAACACACGCAAATACGTATTTATTGCTGAAAACAAGAAAAGACGGGAATACGTACTACAGCTATGGCGCGAGGATAGTTGCAAAACCACTTCCTGGGCAAACAAGGGGCAGCGGAATGATTTGGGCAGCAGCGTTAAACAATACTTATTGTTCCACGCCCAAGTTAACTTCTACAGTGTAAAATACAGGTCAAACAGACGGTAGAGAAGGATGGCGGTATGAGCCGGATGTATTGTGCAACAGGATTCGAAAGGTATCGTAGTCGAGGCATTGATTAATAGCCTACATAAGTTAAGAACAAGAGCGAGAACCGAAGGCATTACACACTACAGTTGTAGCAAAATCGGTTGCAGACGCAGCTCTTAAACCGATCTGCGGCAGCAGAATAAGCTTGAGGGTAGCGTCAAAATATACTAAGTGTTTAATTCTAAGGTGGATCCGTACTATGAAACACACATGTCAATTAGACGGTGGAGCATTAGGTGGAGGGTGTCGAATTGTTTGTGAAGCATTCGCCACTACATATAGTAATATAAGGCACGGACAGATAGCGGTTGAGTTTTAAAAACAGGAGACAGAAGGGATGGGATTACATACTACTGATGTAGCGATGGACGGGTTGGAAGGCCAGCTCTGAAAGTAAACAGGTACTGGAGTATGCTGGGCAGCAGTGACAGATATTACTGTGTTCCACTCCAAAATTAATTGTACAGTGGAAGATAAAATTCAAATAGCCGGCAGAGAAGATTGGTGGTGGGAGTCGGATTTATTGTAAAGCAGGAGCCAAAGTAACTGAGGCGAGGGTAAAAGCGATTGCGAACTATAGCTGTAGCAAGAAAACGGTTGCCGAAGCAGCTATAAACAAGACCAGAGGTGGACGGATGAGTTAAGTGATAGGATTAAATAATACTGAGTGTTTCACTCCAAGGCTGACGTCTACAGTAAAATATTGATAGCAAGTAGACGGCAGAGATGAGTAAGAGTGCGTTCCGGGTTACTTGTGAAGCAGGGGTCGCACGCTATCAAAATGAGAAGCATACTGATAGGCATACAAGGTTGAAACTGGAACGAGAAGTGACGGGACTATACACTAGAGCCAAAGCTTGGAAACCGTTGCGGAGCCAGCTCTGACAGGGAGGTTGTGTAAAAACATGATATGGGCTGCATGGCAAAAGCTACTGGGTTCCACTCTAAGGTGGGCTACAACCGTGCAAAAACAAGTCAAACAGACGGTAGCAAGTAGTGGAATTTGAAGCCGGATTAGCTGTGCAGCAGGAGCGGCTCATTATCATACTATATAGCACGGACCGATGGCAAGTCAATGTTGCAAAGAGAAGAGAGGAGAGATGAGACTACATACTGTGGCTGCAGTAAGCATACACTTGCAGACCAACCAGCAATGAAAAGGACGTATGGTAGTGGAATGATATGAGGTTCGGCGCCAAAGGTGCTTAGTGCTCCAAGCCAACATGGACTTTGACGATCTCATGTGTAAGTCAACCAGACGGCAGAGTAAATTGGTGGTGGGGGTCGCAATTATTTTTAATCAGAAGCCAGGACCTATTGTAAGATGAGGCATGGACTTAAAGGCCTTCAAATTTAAGACCTAGGGCGAGTATGGAAGCAATTACGTACTAGAGTCGCAGGGAGAAACAGTTGCAGACGCAGCTTTGAACAAGAGCAGAGATAGCCGGATGAGATGGGTAGTAGCACCAAAATTTACTAAAAGTTCCAGGTTACGGAGGACTTCTACCGTGAGACATTCAGGTCAAATAGACAGTACAGAAAAAAAGGAAGCGGGATAAACGGTAAAGAAGGAGCCGCTAGCTATCGTAATATAAGGCAAAGCTAACTAGCAGTCCCATATTAAACTGCACTTAAAACCCTCCAGCTGCACTTCCCTAAATCCGATAAGAATTCCAACTAGTACAACCTAACCAGAAGACCTACACCAAATACTGTCTGGTGGAGCATATTTATGCAACCAAGCGTGGCAAGTTTGTCAGAATGAAGTGCGACAAGAAGTTGTCACTTCTGCGTGTATTACTGCGTGTCTGATTTCCGTCCGACGTCAGTGGATGAGAAAGGAAAAATTAGGTCAAAAAACCTAGTAACGTTAATGCGAAGTCGGTGCAAAAATGCATTTATCAAAAGTCATTATAGTTAGCCCGTGTTGGAAAATCATGTGCGATAAACTTTTATACCCTGGGCAGGAGCTAAGTAGGTACTATATAATTATATAATACTTTCATTCGTTTACCTTCATTCAATATAAAAATATGGTTGGGAAGCGATGGAAAACAACCTTAGTAGTTTTCACATTTAACCGATCGGTTTTCGTCTGAGTTTATTCCGTCGTAGCTTATTCGGGCGAAAATCATTCGGTTAAATGATGAAAGTGGTAAAGAAAGCGGGAACGGCGATGACTCGTCCAGGGGCGGTGATCATGAAGAGTAAAGTACAGCCGAGGACGAGCAGCTCCTCCGAGTACCTTATAAACGCGGTGAACAACACTATCTTATATGGGTAAAGCACTTTAGCGTAGCACTGTATTGCCATTCGTTTCCGACGTTCTATGTACAACTTAAATACCTACGCTTCGAAATTCCACGTATCGTAGTAGAGTGCAACCTATGCTCCTAGCAAGCTGCTACTTTTATCTTTGCCTGTTTGCTCCCCAATTTTGCGTACCACCTGTGAAGATTTACTCTTGCTTACAGTGCTAGCAGTTGCAGTAAATCGTAAGGTCAGTAGAGGCCTATCCCTGTGTAGCAGCATATGGATGCATGTTTTGCAAACCGTTTTGTGCATTCTATACAAATGAAACCATCTGGCGCAAGTGCACCAACTGACACAAGTCATTATTTCCATAATGATCTACCAAAAAGGCAAACTCGTCGACTAAGCCTTAGTACAAAATACTGTCTTCTGAAACAAGCATAAAGACGAGCTTCCTGCTCTGACCCTGGCTTTCTCGGCAATCAATTTGTTCTGGGCCAAGCATCTTGACTTGCGAGCAAGACCTGCATTAAGGCTCGTCGCAGCACTACAGTCCCACCTATTCGGATGTTTAAGTACCAGTTACCCGCCACATAGCCATTGTACCTTTGATACATTCTGCCTTTCGGCACCAACGAAGGCTTTTCAGCCCTTACCCTGCTTTTGCCCTACACTTTAAATGCTAGCACGATGCAACAATATGCGCGCTTCGGCAATAATGCTTCATACATAGTGACGCTTGGTTACATTGCACAGGCGACAACTTCACTTGTATACACTTATTTCCACGTAGGCACTACTACATGAATAAATAAATAAATGGTATATTCTCGGTAAAACGAGACACACTTTAAAGGCTTTTCTATGAAACAAGGTGGAGCCACTCCTCTAGATGTCACCTACTCTGTGTGCAATGGTTCTCTTCTTGCGATCTGTGACCATTTAGTAACCACAGGCGATGCAGAGCAATAATAGCTTATCTTCTGGTGTCTACATAAATTCAACCTTATCGAAAGCCCATTCACTCTGCCGCATTCGGCGATTCAGAAGCTCCTCTAGCTTCCTATTACTCCGTTATAAATGGCTTTACTCCACACTAACCAGTACTACGGAATCACATTGCGGGACGCAGCATATTTTCCTCTCTCCTATTTAGGTCTACACCCCTCCATTTCCTAAGACGCGTTTATGCTTTGATGTAAACGTAAGTGTAACCTCACCTCTACATATCACTTTCATGCACTGGCTCAACGCCCATAGCAAGCTAGAAGCACTTATCCATCCAGCGCGGCGCTGCGTCCTGGGTTTGTATCCATTAGAATCTACCTCGTACTTGCATCATCCAATGTCTATTCAGTTCGCTGAAGTCATCACTTTTGCCCACAGTTTATGCTGCTACTCCGCCTTGCTAGCTCTCTTATCCTACGAACCGGGACCACTGACTGGCCTTGCACGAGGCAGCGTACGTGTCTTCTAATATTTAACACTACGTAAGCTGTATATCACGCAATGATTTTATGCTGTTTGTGAACGGAAGTGGAGCCACTGATTTAAGTACCACAAGCTCAACATGCACCACCTCTAATCTCAAAGCGAATCGGAGTCACGTACTTTCCCATCGCATCATAGTGCATTAGGCTCGTATCTACCAGTTTTTAAATGGCCATAAAGTCGGCAAACGCTTAACCATTTTCTATATACGTCCATCTAAGGACATATTAGCTTTATATCTCGCCCAGAAGTAGTTATTTTCCCATGATATGCCAGAACTACTGAGCCAAGTCGCGCAACGCAGCGCACCAGTCTCATCTGCATTCATGCTTACATATACTCATCTTCATGAATTGGTCCAGCTTTTCTGTAAACTTCGTGGAAACAGCCCAAGCTTTCCTTTATTCAGCTTGCATTAACTCTCATTCCTTAGCTAGCTAGGACCAGTTAATGACCTAGGGCCACAGGGTATTTGTCTTGTTCCCACTTTTGCTCACGTGCATGTATCACAGCTTGTGAATGTTTATCAGTCTAGTCTACTTGCATATGCCGTTTTCTATATTTGCGCAACCCGGTTCACCTTTATACCACCATTAATTATTAAAAATTAGCTCAAAATTTGTATAACAAGACCACGGTATCACAGTTCAATACACAATGTATTTGCTTTGCTTATAGTTGCTGACGTATGTACCTACTTCGTTGCATACGATTGCCTCCTCGCCGCAAACAAACTATCCTCCCAACCAAGAACCCTAACCTTTTTCATCAACGTATGTGTAAAATAATATGTATAACATCTACAGTGACTAATATGCAACATGCAGGGACGTTTAACTTGGCATTTCATGATGAATTCTAAATAAGTATGTGCAAGATGTGCACTTCCGTTGCATTTCTCTGGTCGGCTGTTGTACGTTTTCCTTCTTTTCATGGTTCACACAGTTATTTCCGCTGTACCTAACTTAGCATCAGACCTGCATGGCCCGTAAGTAGCGTTTCCGATAATTAGTTCCAATTGGTGAATGTTTGCTAAGTTAGATAGCATGGCAACGCAATGCAAACGCGAAATAAATAAATAAATCAATAATTATTCCTGACAAAGCAAGGCATGCTTTATAAATATATAAATAAATATTTTATTCTCGACTATGCGAGACACGCCCATGGAGGCATGATCAGATATATACAACTGTACAGACATTTTATGGCAACTGTAACAGTGACAGTAGAAAATTGTTCATATGTCCGTGATTGGAACTGTACAATGGTAAAAATGCGAAATAATAATTGGGCTGTCGTAAAAACGGGACCTCGGCTAATAATAGATTGAGAAACCTGAAGGATCCATTGGAAGATAATTGAAGAGCAAGCACAAGAGGGACATGATAATACAGTGAGTTCGTACACAAGTAACGCAAAGGTCAACGGTGATATCGTAGAAAGCAAAAAGACAACAGTATATGCAGATGTAGAAGTTCCATTGTAACGAACCTATCTAGAATAGTGACGCCAGTTGACCTGCCAATGTGAAGTTATGGGCTGTGATTATATTCGGTGGCGAGGCACATTCGCAACGTTGCAGTGTTGTTAAACGGACATCTGTGGCTTGTTATAGGGAGAACGTTTGCTAGGCGAAAATCCACACGTCCTGAAACACTGCCACCAAACCGCTGAATGGCAAGTTGTAACTGGCTATGTTTCTGGTTAAACGTTTGTTTGCTCGGTTATTCGCAGTCAAGTTGCGTCCCATGTTTCTGCCGGTTGATGCGTTAGCCGGGTGCCTAATGCGTTCTTGGATCCTGTCCTGTATCCGACCTGTAGGTCGGGAACTAAACATACTTTTTGGATATGACTTGTTGATCCTCTGCAGAACCACGTGAAGTCTCCGAGGGATATACGTTGAAATATGTTGAATTGTTGTTGAAGTCTTGAAGGCTAGAATTTGATTCCGAAGAAAGAATCGCAGATCCCCGGGGTATGTAGTAAAATTGATTAGAAATATAGGAAACCACGGCCAATTGAGCGGTCAACGCGGATTGAATAGCTCATAAGGACCAATTGTTCTGGCTTTGTATGGCAGGAGAATGTGCCTTCCGAAGTCAAAGGTAGTTCTCCAGGCAAGAGTAAAGTTGAAGAGATAGCGTTAGGCAAACTGAACCCAGAGGTCCAAGCCTCGGAAAATTTGTATCCATGCATGATAACGAATGATTGTGCCGGTTGGTAACTTGTAAAAGGGTTGATAATCTTCCGCTCATGTCCAGATAACAAAACTGTGTGGCTTGGATTGTTGTCGCTACGATGGACAGTTCCTTGGGTGCGTGTCGCCGTACCTGTGGCCAACTCGGGAAAAAGGAAACGAACAGAAACAGCTACAAAGACAGAAGAAACGGATGCGACTGGAATGCGGTCGATCAATTGCCGCGATGAATGAACTATTTTACCCCTACGTATGTAATTGTTGTTTAACTATCGCATTTACAGGTATATCATAAATGGTGAAATGCCACGAGAACTAAGGATAATACGGATCAGTAGGGAATGAAAAATTGTTCCAAAATAGGATTGAAGATGAAGAGAAGAGAGTTTGAGGGGCCCTAATGCGCATATGCTCAATCAGTTGGAACCGTAGAGAGGAGGGTGAGTTGTGCAAATTATGGGAAAGAATATCATCAGAAAGAGCGACAGGGGCGCGTTACCTGGGTGCTAAATTGGTAGGAATGCAAGAAGCCAGAGAGGACAGGCGCATGGCAGTTAGAGTCGAATGAAGTAAAGTTGCATCAACAAGCACAGGAAGGAAAGAACGGGTGGGTAAAATAGGTTCTACTGAGGAGAAGTGGAAAAGCCGCCGACCTTCTTCAGGTGATTATTCATCGTTGTTAATAAAAAGAAGGATGAATAATACCTAGTGATGTACTTAATGTGAGGGTAACAGAGCGTTGCGTCAGCTGTAACTAGATAAGTTATATCTCAGAATTCCGAGAAAGGTCTGTAAACAAGAGACCACTCAGACAAAACCAGGTAAGTCAGCAGGATGAAGCTAGGCCGCCAAATACGGCTAAGTATAAGGTAATGAATGTTATCATAATAGAAGCAGTTTAGGACAAATTGGCCAACCGAAACGGCAGTTTGCCTTGCAGTGATGTGAACAGGCCGTTGGGTCTGTTAAAACCTGATCATATAGGACATAGTAGTCCAATGAAAGGAGACCATTAAGACGAGAATAGAGTGTCAGCTCATAGCAAGAAAGCCGTACACTTTAGATCTAAATACAAAAAGAGAGCATGGGCATAAATAGAAATGTTAAGGAGGAAAGTGGGATATAATAATAATGATGAATCATGAACAACAATATTTTGAGGTGAATGTTACAAAACGGAACGTGGACAGAGCCTAAGTCACTGGACTAGTCTGTTTATCTCTGACTGCTCCCATGATACCGAGCCTTAAACGGTATTGGCTTCGCAGAGTTAACTCAATTACCCCACGTTATTGTTATAGCCTCTTTCTTATCTGCATTGTACGACCTAGTCCCAAAGCGCCGATTAATTCAATACCGCTTAGTCGGCCTCGTAATCACTAAATTCATTTGGACTTCTGAGACATCACTTCCATTGGTTCGGCTGACCTACTGGTGCTGTTTACACTACTTGGAGAGCCTCGTGGGCTTCTCCACTCTTTACCAATAAACCCTTCTCACCCCGGAAAAAGTAATGCAAACCGAGCGTGAACAGGAAAACGCCCTACTGGGAGAAGGTAAAAAGCCAGCCAACTTTTGGGGGTGATGTGAGCAGACCGTTAAGCCTGCGCATGCCTGATCATTAGGGTCACAGTAGTCGGAAGCAGAGAGACAACTGAGACGAGAGTAGAATACCAGCTCAGAGTGAAATCCGTAGAATTTGGGTATAAATACTGAAGGAGAGCATCAACACAACAGAGATGTACAGGAAGAAAGTGGACATAGTAATAAATAAATAAATAAATATTTTTTTCTCGACAAAGCGAGACACGCCTTTTGGGCATGATCAGCATATTGCATTATTGTACATGATAGCGGAATAAGCAGCACCAACAGTGGGAGTAGTGAAGTTGGAGACAGTAGTGTGGGCCCATAGAGCCCAAAGGTTGTATGTAGTCTATGTACACAGAATGCGAGAGGTAAAAATAGTGATCAGATCACTTATATGGTATGTTGATGAGGAACTAGTCCGATGAGGTCCCGTAAGCAATGTAGGTCAGTGAGTGAAGTATGAGGAAACGGGTGGAAAATACTTAAGAATAGTGGTATGTCACTAGTCAGATATGTAGGCGTGTTCATGCGAGAGCCGATATATGCACAGAACTTGTAAATGTGGTGTCAAGCAACTTGCCAATGTGTTAGGGGCGGTGACTTTATTGAGTGGCGAGTCACATCCGCCACGTCGCAGTGTTGTTAAACAGACATTTGTGGCTTTTTGTAGGAAAACGCTTGCCAGACGAAGACCCACCACGTCCTGGAACACTGCCGGCTGTTGATATACATTGGCAAGATGGTATCTGACCGATTACCCTCGCGGATATTCGCAGTCACGCAACGCCAATTTGTTTCCCATGGCTGTGTAGTCGCCTTCGGAGTCCATTACAAGTGGTTGGAGCTGTTGAAGTCGGACGACTCAGGTGACTTGTATTGAATTGATCAGTTTCCTAGGTTCTTTAGTGTGTCATGATTATGAAGTGCGGGTTTTTCTTTGTTCTTTATTGAATCCGTGTCCATGGGAGCGTCGCAGGTACGTCTTCAGCGGTGTTCGGTGCAGGTAATGTTATCCTGTAGAACAAGGGTGAGAAGAAAAACGGACCGAGCAAACTGCCAACAAATTGAACAGGACTATGTAATTGTATAAATATAAATTTATGGTAAAGTTGTGCTAGCTGAAATCAATGGAGTGACCGATGAGCTGATGCTAGTGGTACCTATACCGCCAATGAATAGTTGCGATATGAGCGAAGAGAGACGCCAAACAAGAGAGTAAGACGTTACTGTGAGCTGAGATGCATGATAGTGGAGCCGAGAGGCAAAAGTCAATCAGAGACCGGAAATTCGGATTTCGGTAGGCGTTACCAAGCATAGAGATAATGATTCAGACAAAGAAGAGTATCATAAGGTTGTAACTTATACCAATGAGAACTTGAGTCGATGGCAGCCGGTGCTCAAAATAAGAGAGGCCTTGGCTTGAGACCTATGGGCATTTGGAGCCTCAGAGGACTGACTTGGCCAAAATGTTTTGGAATGAGACGCACAGAAGAAATGGTAACCAAAAGAGACCTGGGATGTTGCGCTGACGCTAGTGATAACTATACCGCCATTGGACTGTTGCGATATAGACCAGAAGAGAGGCAAAACACGAGAGGGGACGTAATTGTGCGCTGAGAAGCATGAGAATGGAGCCAAGAGGCAAACACGAACCAGGGAGCTGAGATTGCAATTTCCGTAGAACGACCAAGCATGCAGATAATGTGTCAAACGGATGCGAGCACATAAGGCAGTTAATTATACCAATGAGAAAATTAATCGGTGGCAGCCGATCCTCAAAAGAAGAGAGGCCTTGGTTTGATGCCTATGGGCATTTGGGGACTGAGAGGCTGGAGTAGTCGAAGAGGTTTAAAACTGAGTACCACAGTAGCAAAGGGAATCAAAGGAAGCTTAGGATGTTGCGCTGACGCTAGTGATAACTATATCGCCATTGAACCGATGCGATATGGACCAAAAGAAAGGCCAAACAGGATAGGGGAACGTAATTGTGAGCTGAGATTCATGATGGTGGAGCCGAGAGACAAAAGTCAATCATAGAACTGGAATTGCGATTTTGCAGGCGTCCAAGCATGCAGGTAATGACCCAATATCATGAGGCTGTTTCTTATGCCAATAAGAACTGTACTCGATGCTTAAAGGAAGAGAAGCCATTGTTTAAGACCTATAGGCATTTGGAGCCGGAGGCCGGTGCGGTCCAGGAGGTTTAAGAGTGCGTGGCGCAGTAGGAAAGTGGATCAAATGTGGCCTAGTATGTTGTGCTGACGCTATGGGAACCTAAACCACCATTGAACCGATGCGATATGGACCAGAGAAGAGGCCAAACAAGAGAGGGGTACGTAATTGTGATCTGAGAAGCATGAGAGTGGAGCCGAGAGGCAAAATTCAACCAGGGACCTGAAATTTCAATTTCGGTAGAAGGACAAAGCATGCAGGTAATGTACCAGACTGAGGCGAGTACAAGAGGCAGTTACTTATACAAATGAGAACGTTTGCCGACGGCAGCCGATGTTTGAATGAGAGAGGCCTTGATTTGAGACCGATGGGTATTAGGAGCCTGAGAGGCCGGACAAGTGCAGTAGGTTTAATAATGAGTGTCACAGTAGCAAAGAGAATCAAGCGGGGGCCAGTAAGTTGCGCCGGCGTTAGAGGTACCTATACCGTCATTAAACGGATGCAATATGGACCAAAAGAATGGGAGACGATACTTGTGAGCTGAGAAGAATGATAGTGGAACCGAGAGGCGAAAGTCAATCAGAGACCTGAAATTGCAATTTGCAGGGGTCCAAGCATTTTATAATGTATCAGACGGAGGCGAGTACATGAGGCTGTTTTTATGCCAATGAGAACTTGAATCGATGTTGAAAGGAAGAGAAGCCTTGGATTGAGACCCATAGGCATTTGGAGCCTGAGAGGCCGGACTAGTCCAAAAGGTTTAGGAGTGAGAGCCACAGCAGCAAGAACATATAGCGACGTCTGGGATTAGGCATATAGATAATGAATCGGACGGAGACGAAAATCATGAGGCCGTTACCTATACCATTGAGAACCTTAATCGATGGCAGCCGATCCTCAGAGGAAAAGAGGCCTTGGCTTGAGACCTATAGGCATTTGGAGCCTGAGAGGCCGGAGTAATCCAATGGGTTTAACGATGAGTGCAGTAGTTGCAAAGAGAATCACACGGGAGCTAGTAAGTTGCGTTGACGTTAGAGGCACCTATACCGCCATTGAACCAATGCGATATGGACCAAAAGAGAGGCCAAACAAGATAGGGGAACGTAATTGTAAGCTAAGATGCATGATAGGGGAGCCGGGAGGCATAAGTCAATCAGAGACCTGAAATTGCAATCGGCAGGGGTCCAAGCATTTTATAACGTATCAGACGGAGGCGAGTACATGGGGCTGTTTTTTATGCCAATGAGAACTTGAATCGATGTTGAAAGGAAGAGAAGCCTTGGTTTGAGACCCATAGGCATTTGGAGCCTGAGAGGCCGGACTAGTCCAAAAGGTTTATGATTAAGAGTCACAGCAGGAAGAACATATAGCGACGTCTGGGATTAGGCGTATAGATAATGAATCGGACGGAGACGAAAATCATGAGGCCGTTACTTATACCATTGAGAACCTTAATCGATGGCAGCCGATCCTCAGAGGAAAAGAGGCCTTGGCTTGAGACCTATAGGCATTTGGAGCCTGAGAGGCCGGAGTAGTCCAATGGGTTGAACGATGAGTGCCATAGTTGCAAAGAGAATCACACGGGAGCTAATAAGTTGCGTTGACGTTAGAGGCACCTACACCTCCATTGAACCGATGCGATATGGACCGAAAGTGAGGCCAAACAAGATATGGGAACGTAATTGGGAGCTGAGATTCATGATGGTGGAGCCGAGAGCCAAAAATAAATCAGAGACCTGAAATTGCATTTTAAAAGGGACCAAGGATACAGGTACTGAGCCAGACGGAGGCTAATAACATGAGGCTGTTTCTTATGCCAATAAGAACTGTAACGGACGCTCAAAGGAAGAGAAGCCATTGTTTAAGACCTATAGGCATTTGGAGCCGGAGGCCGGTGCGGTCCAGGAGGTTTAAGCGTGCGTGGCGCAGTAGAAAAGTGGATCAAATGTGGCCTAGTATGTTGTGCTGACGCTATGGGAACCTAAACCACCATTGAACCGATGCGATATGGACCAGAGAAGAGGCCAAACAGGAGAGGGGTACGTAATTGTGATCTGAGAGGCATGAGAGTGGAGCCGAGAGGCAAAATTCAACCAGGGCCCTGAAATTTCAATTTCGGCAGAAGGGAAAAGCATGCAGGTAATGTACAAAACGGAGGCAAATACGTAAGGCAGTTACTTACACAAATGAGAAGGTTTGCCGACGGCAGCCGACGTTTGAATGAGAGAGGTCTTGAGTTGAGACCGATGGGTAATAGAAGCCTGAGAGGCCGGACAATTGCAGTAGGTTTAATAATGAGTGTCACAGTAGCAAAGAGAATCAAGCGGGGGCTAGTAAGTTGCGCTGGATTTAGAGGTACCTATACCGTCACTGAGCCGATGCGATACGGACCAAAGTAGAGGCCAAACAAGAGAGGGGGGCGATACTTGTGAGCTGAGAAGAATGATAGTGGAGCCGAGAGTTAAGATAAGCTAGGACATGTCATTTGATTTAGGTAGAGGGATCAAGCGTACAGATTATGAATCGGACGGAGACGAGAAGCATGATGTTGTTACTTATACCGTTAACAACCTTAATCGATGGCAGCCGATCCTCAGAGGAAAAGAGTCCTTGGCTTGAGACCTATAGTCATTTGGAGCCTGAGAGGCCGGGGTAGTCCAATGGGTTTAACGATGAGTGCCGTAGTTGCAAAGAGAACCACGCGGGTGCTGGTAAGTTGCGTTGACGTTAGAGGCACCTATACCGCCATTGAACCAATGCGATATGGACCAAAAGAGTGGCCAAACAAGATAGGGGAACGTAATTGTAAGCTAAGATGCATGATAGTGAAGCCGAAGTGAGGATGAATCATGGTCAACAACGCATTTCAGTTGAGGGTTACTGGACGTTACGTCGGCACAGCTTAGGCCATTTAGATCTCAGAAGTCTGAGGTGGATCAGAAAGCAGGCGACTATTCAAACGAGTCTGGATAAGACAGCAAGCTGAAGCTAGGCCGCCAAGTTAACGAGTGAATAACAGTAAAGGCTGCTGCCATGGCAATTGGGAAATCAATGCATTCGCCTTCATGCATGACGATGTGGGATGGTAGGTCAGGTTCGCCACCGCTTCTTTACCTCAGTAATGCAGTCACCAGTTGACTTTTACTACTACTATTTGCAGCCAGTTGTTCTTCCTGCATGAGACGAGTGCGGTGTTTCAGGTCTCAGTGATACACTGAAGTCGTAAGTACGTTCATGTGTTTCGAGTTAGCACTCGTATTTTCCGCTTGTCCTTTGCATTGTTTGCGTGCTTATAAGTGGCTCTCGTATTATCACAGAGGCAAGTATGGTCAAGCATTTATACACATTGCCAAAGAAGATATCAGAGGCTCCCTTAATATCAGGCGAAAGATAGAAATGGTCCCAGATTTAGACATTGGAACATATTGGAAAATTGTATTTAATGGGAATAAAAGCTCGAAGTTTACATGCCCCGTATGGTAAAGAGTTCGGGTCGGGGCTAATGAAGGGCCAAGCAACCTTATAGCGGGTCAGACTCGCGTGTTAGCCGTATCTTCATCGGGCTTATGTGGCATTTAAACAGAATGCACGCCGGCTCAAAGCGAGACCTCCCACCACGCCCTCCGAAACGGCTTTGGAAAGGAAGTAGGTAGAAGAATAAAAGAAAGAAATTCCATCCAGTAGATGTAGTTAAATTGCATATTTGATCACGCCTTTACAGGTGTGTCTCGTTTTACCGAGAATATACTATTTATTTATTTATTTATTCAGACGAGTCCGGATAAGCCAGCAAGCTGAAGTTAGGCCGCCAACGTAAGGTGTGAATAACAGTAACGAATGTCATAAGTAGCTTTCGGGAGGCAGCGGCTGTATGAAAAGCCCGATAGCATGCCAAGGAAAGGCCGTGAGATAAACGGAACAGTGGTTGCGATTTAGAGCCTAGAGTAATAACGACTCGGATGTCGGGGAGCGGTCAGAAACAGGGGACTGGTCAGCCGAGGGTAGATTAGAGCCCGGTCAAAAGAGATATCCGTCCAATGGAGAAGGTAATGCAAACAGAGAGCGTACAAGAAAAAGCCCCATTGAGATGAAGTGAGAAACTAGCCAAGTTTTTGGGGTGATGTAAGCAGACCGTTAAGTCTGCCCATCTCTGATCAGTATGGTCACAGTAGTCGGAAGCAAAGAGACCACTGAGACGAGATTAGGGTATCAGCTCAAAGGGTGAAATCCGGCACAATAGACATGTACAGGAAGAAAGTGGATATAGTAATAAAGATGAATAATGGCCAACAATATATTGGAGGTGAGGGTTACAGGACGTCATGTCGGGAGACCTTAGGTCATTTAGATCTCAGAAGTCCGAGGTGGGTCGGAAAGCAGGAGACCGTTCAGATGAGTCCGGATAAGCCAGCAAGATGAAATTAGGCCGCCAAATTAAGATGTGAATAACCGTAATGAGTGCCATAAGATAAGTAGCTTTCGGGACGGTAGCGGCTGTATGAAAATCCAGAGAGCATGTCAAGGAAATTTCTCGGGATGGTGAGAACAGAGTGCGTGGAATGTAGAACCTGAACTAATAACGCCTCGGATGTCGGGGATCAGTCAGAAACAGGAGACTGGTCAGCCAAGGGTAGTTTATAGCCAGGTCCGAAGGAATATCTGTTCAATAGAAAGTAATGCAAACAGAGTGCGAACAGGAACACGCTCTATTGAGGAGAAGTAGAAAAGCCAACGATGTTTTTAGTGAGACTTGAGCAGACCGTTAAGTCCGCCTATCCCTGATAATTAGGGTCACAGTAGTTGGAAGCATAGCCTATTTTTGGGTATAATGACATAATGAGCAGCTTCAAAAGCAGGAGTAATACAGGTCTAGTCAGTCGTGTGGACCCATATGTCTTAAAGATTAAATGGAGTTTACCTCGCCAAATCAAAGCACGCCTCGGCAAGCATAATCAAAAACGCATAGACAACGTGTTTCGTAGAGTAGGAGGTGTAAAAGTACGAGGTACTGAGACCATTGGAGCAGTGTATTTTGATGAGGTACAGGTCCGATTAGGTTGTGTACACAATGCGGGTCGGGTAATTGAAGTATGAGGACCCAGCTGTAAAGGGTTTAAGCATAATGACGTCTCTCACCAAACCTGTAACTACGGTTGGATGAAAGAGAGTATTTGCGTAGAACTAGTTAAATGTGTTTCGGGTCAACTTGCCAACGCCTGGTAGGCGGCAATTGCTTCATCGCTTGGCGCATCACCTCTGCCACATGGCACGTGACTGCCAAAATCACTGTTCCTTGCTATAACAAGGTTTATTTGCGACCATGTTCTGCATCACGTTTAGTGCATCTCAACACTTACATCCGTAAAATCTTTCCAGTTAACACTGAATCAACGTGAGGTCGAGTAGTTTTCACGCCATCGTAACCTTCTTGTAACTCACTATGCTTTATATTCACCTTGCCAAGGCTAGTATTTGGGAAAATTTGATCTAGTTTACTTGCTTATACACAATTGAGCTTGCCACGTTGAGCGTGTCTTATGCGACACCAAGGATATAATTTGTTTATTATTTTAGGTTAAACATCGGAAGCTTGCGGGCTTCCGCACCCTCCACAGGCTTCACCTTAGTCAGTCTGTTCTCTGTCGCACCTCCTGACTCATTGGGACGACTTACTTCTCTGCGCACTGCAGTGATTTAGTTACACACGTCCTAATGCTTAATTACTATTCAAAAAAGACATAGGATTTATATCTATGACTACATACCGACTTTTGGCTCCAGCAAAGGATTATTATCCTTCAGTTTGCTCTGGCTCTCGCAATCCAACACTCCAGATTGATCACCCCCTTGTGTGTCACAGCCTCTCGGTCTCATAGGTTTTGATGAATAACCAAAACCTACTACTTAAAGACACTGTAACTATTTTAAGTGTAGACTTCCGGCTTTGACTCGGGCTATTTTATCCCGCTGTCCCTACTAGTCCTCGCATGCCACCACGTTACCACGAGTAACGCCCCTGGTGGCCACTGCGCTTTAGTTTCATTAGTACCGGCTACTTCAATAAATTTGTGTTTGCGCCATGCCTCTACAGCCTCTCCAACTTAAGGCTAACCCAGATAGCACCACCGGTGGGTTAAAAGAGCGATACCGGCCTTGTTTCAGCCACTTAGGAGGTAATGCCTGGATATAACAGTTTAATGCGTATCCAAGCATGTCATATGGTTTAAACAAAAGTGATATTTTGTCATTGTTGTAAATGGTCAACTATATATTATAATACGTTGTTTAAACGGTTCTGATGTTTTGGCTATTCCACTGTCCTTGAAAACTCGTAACTAGATCTATGTGGCTCGTGGAGCGGAACTGCGTCAGGTCTGGTACAAATTGCTTGGCCAAAGGTTCAGTTAGTGGTTTGCATGACGGAGCAGCAGACTCAGCGAAACGTGTTAGTAGTCCAACGCAAATATATGCCGTGTGAAACTTTGGTGGCTATTGGTTCTCGCTGTTGCTTTCAAATTTTGGCAATACACATAGGAGTTTCCATAGAGGATCATAAGTTACCTAATACATCGAACCTTCGGACAAAATACTTTCTCATGCCGTGCGTAGTAAAGAGACCGTACGCAGAATTAGTTTTACAACCCACGCAGTGTTTCCATTTTCGTACTAATTGCCCCAGAGTATTGGAAGCAAGCGGGCCGTTATTTTAGCGCACTTCGTCTTGCTCTGGTAATGACAGTGTGGATTTGTACTTTGTACGCTTTGTCGCAGATGCTTTCGAAGTCTGTCTTGCTCGCTTTCCTCAACCTCTTGTTTGGGTAGTAGGAGTGCAGTACATCAAATACGTTTCGGTGAGTCCAAATTTCTACACGCATGACTTGTTCGGGGTTACCTTGTTGTGCTTTTGCGGACTGCATTGCAAGCCATTGTGTGATGGCCTACCGACCCCGGTCCATACTGATACTCTTCCATTTAGCTTTCTGCTGTCATTGTCTTGCGACCTCGGGTGTTTGGCCGCCTGATTCGGTTGCACACTAGCATTGACTGAGGCTGTGATTCTCCTACCAACTCGTCGGGTGGTGTGCAATATGGTGCTTACGATTACTGGTTCGACGAAGCGTGTGCTGGTCTCATGCCAGAACATTATACTTCTCTACTATGCAATGTGAATTGATTGCTGTCATGAAGGCTTGATTAGTGGTTTATAGGCTAGCAAAAGTGGGACACATTTTGACTTTGTTGAATAAGGTCGACGCAGCCTTAATGCCCGTTCCCCCCAAGTTGAAACTGCAGCATTAGCTGCTCAGAGCAAAGCCTGTTTTCCTGCGGAGCACTAGGCTAATTTCTTTAGTTGTAACACTCCTTTACCAGGCCTCGAAGCATAAACGTCGACTCCAGTGGATTTCTTTCTGAAAACTATTCTATATCACGAACACAAGTAAACGTGCATCTACGGGAAATATTTTCTCTCAGATCAGCCAGGATTAACGGCGTAGCAACATTGTGCATGATATAGTAGCGCTACATAGTGTAAAGCAATCGTTAAACCTGGTTGGAACGGACATTACTATCTCTTCTTCCTCCTTGCATACAGCCATCAACTGTGCTCGTTTTTACCATCCGCCCGGCTCAAGTTTGATAACCATGGCGGTTGTGACAACTGCCTCCAATTTGCTACTACGTGTCTTCCCGTTGCAAGTTACATTTAAGATAGCCTCTTACTGGGTGGTTTTGATGTGCAAACCACGGATTGGGCTACCGCACGAACTTTAGAATTTTAAGTATAACTGATTTCAGATTCACGGATGGACTGCCTTATACGCGTAAGCTTATTGTTAATTTTGAATTGCCCTTTAGGGCATGTATAATTCGTTAAATAATAATTGCACTAACCACTTGATGTAACAAGTTTTATTAGAATGGAGCTCAGATTGTATTAACTAAGTAACTAATTTGTTCTCGAATATGAGGCACTACAAATCTAGCATGATCAACTTAACAGGCGATGATTTCGTAACAGGCATGTTGTATTGTATGATCTGCGCTGTTCGCACATTATATAACAATTACTGTAATGGCAGTGTACTGTCCAGGAACGGAAGCTTTTATGAGGTGGCGAGCGTTTGGGTTCAATTATGGGTAAAAGCGTAACATATAGTTTGGTGACAGAAGGAAGAAACAGGGAGGTGACTTTTAGTGTACATGCCCAAAAATCTTGAACGGACCTCGAAAGTTACTAGGGGTAACTTGATAGTGTGAGTTAGTAGGCAGTGATATTATTTCGTGGCAAGTAGCATCCCCCAAGTGGCATTGTTGTTAGGCGGACATTTGTGGCTTTTATATGGAATGACTTGCTAGGCTAGAACACAACACGTCCTGGTACGCTGCCATCAATATGTTTGAACGGTACTTCATAACTGGCACTTTAGCCTACAGACAGCTTGTGCACTCGGATATTCGCAGTCGGAAGAGCATCAAAGCATTCCGTTCGCTAACCAACTTGTTTAGTCAAGTTTCTTCAATAGTAAATGTATCTGGTCGGAAAAGAAAAGTCCAAGCAAGTCGTGTAACGAATCGTGCAGGCAATTTAGGCTTTCGAATTAAATCTTGATGGCCGATCTATGGTCTGCTGGTCCTGGCGTGAAAACTTCGCATCCAGGTATCCACACTGGACGTGTCAGGTGGTGCGTGCAGTCGAACCTACTGGGGAAATGCTTCCCATCTAAAGCAAATATGCGAATTTTTCAAATAAGGTATCAACAGGAACTTTGCAATAATTATGTTCAGATCGTTCGCAAGATTATCAGAGTAATAGGGCAAAACTCCAGCGGGTACGTAACCGAAAAGCGTAGATTGTCAATAGAAGGGGAGCAGTGGCCATCCACCGGTAAGTGGTTGGCAAGTAAAGGTGTCTTATGTCTAGCAGTGTTTCCATCGTATTTCATCAATACAGCCCCAAGGCAGATGCGTATCAAACTGTTCTAGCTGCAATTTATGGCGCCCAATTCAATCGTTTGAACCCATGGAGAAGCAGCAATGGTATCATTGTCGCGGTTAGTTACTTGTGCTAGAAGAAGCTGTCGTCCATAGTAGAACAGGGGATTCATGTGAACGAAGAAATCCAGCAAATTTTGGCAACTTGATTGCGAGGCGAGCTAAACCCACCTTTATAGGTCCCTTGCAAGCGACACTTCGCCAAGTGCCAAAAGGACAAGCTATTCGGAAGCTACTTGGTCGCCTCAGAATAAGTTTTCTTGCTCTGCTCATGGAGAAGAAATCAACTGTTTCAAATCGGCTGGTTATTAAAGAATGGAACAACCAACTGATGAAACGTCATGCGCCGGCAGTCGCGTCCTTAGAAACCTCGGGAAAAGCAAGCAACGAATAAAAAACAACCGAGCCGACATACCGACTAGAATGCGTCGATAAATAGTATAAAATGACTAGATTGCATGTGGTACATACTTACGTGGTACTATGTCATTTTTCAGTTTATACGGTTTACTGGTGCATTCTTTTAGTAAGTACCAGGTGTGGCTCAGACCACAAATACAGACTACGAAGAGGGTGGCGTAGTGTGTATGGTCCAACGTGACATAAGCGATTACACAACGTTCGTCGAAACTTACAAGTATTGTACTGGTGGATAGACAATATGGTGAACCATGGTCTTAATTATCCTTGCTGCCAGCCATCCAAGAAGGAGTACCAGCTTATGTGAAGCTAAGGCCAACTAGGTTACGATGCGTAGCGGGGAGCAGTAAGTTCATATAGGAAAGTTTAAAGGGGGTGGCAATGCAAAGGAGCGATGAAGAGCGGCTGTATGCAAACAGTGAGGTGAGTTGGTGGTGGCACTAATGACGCTGAAGTGCCTATAAACATGCTCAGAAACACGCCAGCAATAAGAGCGATGGAACACAGGGTGCCAAAGCTGGGGCATGCTTGTGAGTATTTATCCGGTATAAAATCAGATTGATAAGGAAATAAGCATGTTCATGCACTAACGTCTATAAGGTAGTGCAAGTGAAAAACGAGCTAGTTAGCAGAAACCTGGGAAGGGAGTCAAGTTGAGTATAGTAATGGAGCTAATAGTCCTAAGGTGCATAATTGGTAATCATCTTGGGTTCACCAGAAAGCACTAAAGACGGGCCAGGTTAGACTAAAGCAGTATTAAGCATTGGGGAGGACATACAAAAATAGTGTGAATAAAATGAGTTGGAACAGACGCATACAACCACATACAGCATAGCAAGATAGCAGTGTGACTGATAGGCTTGAGACGGACAAACGTGCAGCAAATAGTCGTTGAGCTATAGCTCTGAGATGGTTGGGTGGATAGTCAAAGTTAACGTTCAAGTTTAAAGCTAAGAGAACCAAAAATTCAAAGATAAGCAGTGGGGCTTCCTAGTCATCTGTGAGGATATTCACAGACAGAAATACGATTAATAGATGTACAAAAAGTCTAGAGAACGACTGAGTAACTGCAGAAGTAAGGAAGCGTTCGCGTGCAGCAGCCTTATTTAGGTAATTAAGACGGTCGGACGTGAGCGGATGGTACGGTGAAGGATATTCTGTGATACGGTAGGGCATACTGTGGCTGTCATGCCAAGAAAAACCAAAGCGCAACTCAAGAGTTGGAGCTGGACAGTATTAAAGGAAGGCAAGTCATATGGACGAGTACAATCAGGTATACTAGTGTATTAGCTGAAAGGTTAGTCAAAGGTGGATTTAAATCATAAACGATGATAAGCTAGCCCTTGCTGAAATGAAAGGTCGCTATTACGCAAGGTTTGGTAAGCCGCATCAGTCTCGGCAGCAGAGTGTTGGAGCTTTAGCTGCCATGTAAGTGAAGGTTGCTAGAAGAGTGGAGAGCAAGAAATATTTTTGGAACGTGGACAGAGATTTGACAGGCGTACATCTAGTCGTAATGCGGAGCCAGTCGCCCTAGAGTTGGCGTGCCACTATTCGTCTACTACGCCAGCAAAACAACAGCGTGCTCTGAGGCCTGTCAGGCTGATGATTGTAAGCAGCCTTAGTGTCATCAACTGATAATGTAGATACATGGTTTATAACAAACCGCAAAATAACGTCTGGTGTTTACAGTTCAACTGCTTAAATACTATATCAACCATATATGGGATTACTAATGAGTGTACGTTTTTATAAGGAAGTAGGAAATTTTGACTGACTATTCATTGTTTTGAAACTTAAACATTAGGAAGAATAACATCAATAGAGAGCTTTTGTTATTACTTAATACTTGTCCGGAATGCCTTACTTCAAGTTTACCTACAAGGTTGATTCAAGTAGTTTGTTGTCATTGACTTTAAATCCCGTGAGAACCGGACAACTGCCAAGCACCAAGATTTCTGGATACTGTGGTCATAGTGTTTGGCCGCTCCTTTGGAATCTTACTGAAAGCAATATTACTTATATTGTTTTCAGTTTCCATTAGACCGTACTGCATCCGGTTTGTCACCACGTGTTTTCCCGTTGCAAGTTATATATATTGTGGCCTCTTACTTTGTGGTTTGATGCGTTAACTACTGTTTGGGCTTCTGCAAGGAAGTCAGAACTTTAAGAACACCTGATTTTAGGTTTACGGATGGACTGCCGTATGCACATAATCTTATTGTTAAGTTTAGGTTGCCCTATATGCTGGTTCCTTCCTTCACTGGGAGTTGCACTGACCACGTGATGTCACAAATCGCATGAGAAGGAAGCACAGCTTATAATACTTAAAAAATAGTTTGTTCTCGAATATTATGCAAGACCATAGCTAACCTACGCTTGAGGATTGGTATGCCTATTATGCGCAGCTTACGTCTTCTCTCGCATCCCAACGGACTGCTCAGGTCGCTAAGGATTTTACTGTACTGTTTTTGTCTGCAAGGTGACTTGTTACCTATGTCTGCTCTACATTAACACTTCCGTGACAACTATTCTGCACCACCCTGCAATGGCATACGCCACGATCTGATCAGTTTAGCACTGAACTATATTGGTTTAAGGTACTTCAGTTATTAAAACGCGCAAACCGGGAACATGGAATTAACCCCAACCTTGGACTTCGGACTTCTAGTTGTAGTTTTAAACCTTTCATTATGGCTTCTAACATCTACTTCTATTACGTTGACTTCTCATTTGTTGTTGCTATTTACACCCTATTTACTGCTTTCGCACCTGCATTCCTACATAAAACTAGGGGAGCGGTGTTTAAGGTAGTGATAGTTGGAGCACCCTAAGTGTCCGTTAAGCTCCGACGTTGCCCTTACCTATGCCATAAATGAATTGTTCAGAGTCATAAATATCGTTTACACATCGGATTTTAATCCCCAAATCTTAATGCTACGCTGGAAGGGTTCTCCTATGATCAACATTGGTCCCTGAGCCGCAAGCGGAACTTAAAGCGGTCGCTCAGCCAAATCATCCAGTTCCCTTGCGCGGGATAAAAGTGTAAATTGGTTAATAACTAAGGATACAATATTCATTGTCTTATATAAACATTGCGCAAGTTGCCATTTGTTCTGTTATTCTGAGACTGGCCTGGGAACAGGCACAAATAGGATCTCAAACCGTCCACCTGCTAGGCATCCTATTGTCTCCTTAACGGTTATTCCTATATAACGTTGCCTGTATAGGGGAGACTAATAGCGGAGCGCACGCAGAGGTTGATTGGTTGACCGGTTTGTGAATCCGTTGTATCCATCTCTCCCTACTTGGTTTTACATTGTCCCAGTCATCTTATTCCTGATTGTCGAATGCGTAAAGAATAGTTTTCTTACTGTTATCGTCCCATTTGAACTTGATCAGTTGAACTAGCATTCCTAGCGGTGCCGTTCAAATCACTGATGGTTGTGAGAAGCCGTACCTCACTCGGATACAACCATCACCTTTGCAAAAACACTGAAATAACTTGATCATTTCTTTTCAACAACTCTATTGTGTTTAGGCCCTGCTCCGCGTCGATCAACAAGGTTACCGTTGTAGCATCTTTGTGCCATGGAATGTTGCCAACATCCAACTGACTGTTCAGTGTTTCTGTGTGGAGTCCAACGTGTGGCTGGGATATCCCGGAAATGCATGTATTTCTTTATACGCTTCGTAATTGTGGCTGAAAGTAAACAGCGGGGCTAATCACTTTCGTTCCAAAGAGACTAAAAAGGCCATGGTGCTTCTCTACAAAGCGGGTGAAAAACGTGATTGGTTCCAAAATTGGCAGCGCTTCATTTATTGTGTTAGGTGTATTAGGTGGCGTTTATAGCTACAGTTTGTGGGTAGATTGTTGGGGAATATGTCCTCAACATCGCACAATGGCCTTCTTACCAAAAATCTTTCTAAGGAAATGATGCAATGAGAGGTAAAGGACAAATATGGGCTACACGTGGTGTGGATTATGGCGTGGTTAGCGGTAAACAGTGTTTTATATATAGTAAGCCCACTCTCAGGTTCTCTTACGCACTACACTTATGTTAGACGCAAGGAGTCGGGCAATTGAGCCGAAGAGTGAAAGTGCGATGGTCGTAGGCAAAGGTGAAAACCACTGCATTATTGTAGTCTGTCATACTATTTATGTTAAATCATGTAACTCCTGCGCAAAGGGGTACAGTTAATTGCGAACCTTGTTGCCATGTAGCAGTGGAAAGGATGACCGTAGTGCGTTAACACAGGAAGACGTTTGAGGAGTTGTGTATGAACGTTGTGGGTTATACTGTCTATGTTTTCTCGTAGCATGCATTAGTTGGCCGAAAATAGGTACAGTGCCTCGTCTAGCATGGTTGCATTTAGCGGGGGAAATAGGATGTTGGTGCGTTTACGTTAAGGGAAATTTAAGAATACTTTTAAGCATGAGCAGGAAAATACTGCCAAATTTTTTTGCTGAGTGACCGATAAGTTGCTAGAAATTCTCCTGCGCGGCGCATTTTCGGTCGCGTATCAAACACCAAGCAGGTGGACTTCCGCACTTGTCGGTCACTCACGCTAACCGGGACTTTAACTCCTTTATCCCAGCTAGCCATATGACCGTACTTGCTTTTTCGCACCCAGAGATTTGTCGGCTTTCCTGTTGCCTTTCCTTACCTAGTCGCCGTCCGTCGGTTACAGCTTATTACTGTTTTTCACTACGTTCAGCTAAGGTGTTACATCTTCAACCAATTTGGCACGGTCTTATTCTTTAGACTGGCAGCTTCACAATCCTGATGGCACTGCGCATATGATATAAAGGGAAGCATTACCAACATCTTCAGGTAGGTATAATATCTCCCTATATCCTACATTCACTTTCATCCCTTTGTTTTCACCTTATCATATACCGCTATCGCAACGCCTAAGTAAACTCAGCCGAATCAGTTTCACGCACCTTACAAGTGCTGAGACCAAAAATGTGAGTACAAAATGAATTAGCCGTTGCTGATCAGTTTCTGCCTTGCTTTGGCTTTCCCCACAGACACTTTAGTCCAAAGAATACATTGTGAAATGGTATGCCCTATCGCGTCGATAAGCTGCAACTATTCACTGGTATCGTAAACCCTTTGATCTGCCTTCTAATATGGCCACTTTGACACCGTTAAAAGTGTTTAACAGGTAGTACGGCCTTAGTCTACCCTCTGGCTGCTTCCAAACTGCGTAGGCACTCCCTATATAGGATATGGCAGGGTCACAACCAAGCAAATGGAGCAGGCAAACATCATTCGGAACACCTTATCCACATCCTTTATTCCTTAGATTTTAGCTTTACCCATTACTACCTTCCATATACTTAGACCGCTGCAGTGGCCACGGATCCTTTGGTCCGTGAAATAATATTAGGTATATGCCCTTTGAGGTACGCCTAGTAAAGGCATTCTACCACACCCGAGCCTGCTGCAAGGTAGCAGTCTGTTGTTGCCGTTGGTACTCAGGTTGAACCAAGCTTAGATTAGAATGGTGCAAAACATCTTCTAAATGTCAGCTTTAGTTGTAATTCTTTGATAGTGCCTATGGAGGCATGTCTCGCATCATCGAGAATAACTCGTTTATTTTTTCAATAAAAATTTCGTAAATTTTAGGCCTATGTTCTTCGTAATTAGTGCTTTCAATTAAGTTTAAGTACTCGTTACATTACTCCTCTGTTTTCAGCAACAATCGGTATATAAACAACTATATATATCTAGCTCCACCTGTCGGTCGATTTTCATTCGAACCCTAGCCTTCCGTTCATATACACCTAATCCTAGCCGGCTTCTATTATGCTCAGCTTTCTACCCTCATATACCCATGTACATAACAGTTAGTATATCGTCTTAGTTACTCCTCATCCCCTGGCGTATATATAAAAATATCGCCACGTCGTCACTCTATCCGCTGGTTTCCCAGTGCAACCAGTAGTGGTTAAATAGCCAGCTTCTGGTCTCCGGTTGAATTCTAACGCCTTACGCTAATACGTCATGGATTTCTTACCGGAACACTGCTCTGCATCCTTATGTACATGAAAGTAATTTACCAATTAGGACATCCCTCCTGCTGCATAAACAAAAAACATTTCCAGCATATCTGTTACAGGTTGTACACTAGTTTGTCTTTAGTGAAGGTCTTAAAGTAGGATTTCCCCAACGCATAACACTATGACGGTCAATTTCGGTCTTCGCACGGCCAGTTCCTCTCTTTCCCTTTTCTCTGAGATCGCGAACAGGGTAGACATTCGTGCTTGAACTGAGGAACTGCCTCCGTCTGGGCTGGGACGAAATAAGCAAAAAAGACTTATCGGGACCATGGCTTCACTTCAAAACCAACCGTCTGCACCCAAAACCTCGACCACTGAAGGTAGCTGTACAAGAATCCACCACATCCCTAAAAACATACGTACTCACAGAAGGTGCGACCCAATACACTGGGAATTCTACTTGCCTGCAAAAGCCTACCTCCCCCTCGGATGACCACAACGTTCAGGTTTGACTCTGCTTGTGCCACTTATTTAGCAAACACAGGAGGCATCTGAAGGTGAATAACTAAAAGACCATGTGCTTCAAAAGAATCTTTGCTAGTTGCACATGACCGTCCAAATCTGTCGGCGACAGTGTTCCAGGAAGTGGTGGGTATTCGCCTGGCTAGCGTTCTCCGTATAAAAAGCCACAGTAATCCGTTTATCAACCCTGTGACGTGGTGGATATGGCTCGTCACTGAGTAAAGTCACTGCTTACTGATACACGCTGGAATATCGACTAGTCATATTTCATTATTGTACTGACACGTACAATAATGATACTCTCAGTTTTCCTATACTGTCCCTACTCCACCTACTGTGTTTTTTTATTTACTCTATGTACACAATAAACCATATTATCGGCGCTCCACTGATAATATTGCTCCTCATGAGTGCTTCGAGTGTTTCTGCAAATTGTACAACTTTTGACTACAGTCAATTGCGTGCTTTGTGACGTATATGTTTCGCTATATAATTGCTTGTAAATTTTAATCATACCTGCGTTGGTATGCCTTGATGAATTCGGGAATAAAATATCTATGTATTTATTTATTCAAATTGTCTACAATAGCTCTGCAAGCTCTCCGGCGCAGAGTGTAGTCCTAACGGAAACCGTTTCTAATAATGCAACCACTAGTGTGTATTGGTAGTGGTACTTCCTTCGCCGATAAACGGAGATCCACTTGAGCATAACGGTGGTTCAGATAAATTTTGGAGAATTTTGTCCACCCAAGGAGGTTGTACGTAGGTCAATTACTCGTAGGATAGGATAGCGTTCCGTAGTCTTTGCTTGATTTGCTGTCTTTTTTAGACACCACTCACACAAATTAAGCCGTCTGCCTTGTACCGGAACGCTCGTTGCAGCCCAAAATGGATTGAGTACATTGCAGGTTATTCCAGCTTTTTGTAGGAGATCCAGCTCAGACACTGCGTTTGGACGGGAGACAAAAGGCAAGCCTCCTGCTTTGAACTATTTCGAGTGTGTAGCTGTCTCGATGTTTACATTAGCTGGGAAAGCACGTTGTTTCCTGGCTACAGTTGTGTTAAAAACAGTAGCGAAAGCTTTTAACATTGCAATCGAAACGGGAGTGCGGTCCAACTGTTTGACATTCCGAACCATTTCCAGCATGTGTTTCAACCAACTCTTCCAAAGTAGGTTTGGAGTGTCGACATTGACCACGCTTATTGAAAGAGGCAGCGCACCGCTCCCATGATTTACACACACATCAAACACACCCAATATATCGAATGCCTCTTCTGTGTAGCGCAGACTGCTTTGGGATCAGAAATAGTGCAGGCAATGTTCTCTTGTTTGTCTGGGTGTCGGATGCCCCGGTGTCAATTTCCAAGCGCACTGACTGGTCCACTATTTACAACTTTACAGGGTATGGAGGAATCCCCATGATATCAAACGTGATAGTGTGCTAATAAATAGTTTATGGACATGTCAGTTTTCTGCTAACCAAACAGCATTCTGTGCAGGGCGGAGTATCGATCGTAAGTAAACCGTCGAATAGCGTACGCGTGTAAGCTGTCCAAATTTGCCGCATTTCTAACGGTTAACTGGCGTGTGTTTACAGTCAGCAACGTTTTCATGCTTTTCACCGCACCGATGGCAAGCAAGTGCTTTGAACCGTTACTTGAGACGCGGTTTGATAGCGTGACCTCTATCGCGAAGAGAATCCTTTAGATAGCAGACCGATTGTTACACCGGGTTCGTACATCGTGCCGTTCAACTAATTTTATTCCAGTTTTCCGAATGTAGGTGTTCCCTTGTTTACTCGTTCTGGATATTAATCAGCGGATACTGGCTGGGCCTTGTCTCTTCAAACTCGCTTGGTGGAGTTGTATTTTAACAACAGTCTGGAAGGTATTGTTGCAAACGGCTGCTGAATTCAGTAGCACCAATTCATCGCCGTTTCGTAACTGAGGAAAACTCAAACGCGCCTTGGCGGCATTTCGCCTCGGCCCCTGCAATGCAATGGAGTGCAGTAAGCCTGTCAGAGACACATGTGTTTTCGTACAAAAGCAGTACGTCAAAATGTCTTCAAACTTGTGCGCAACGAGGTAGTTCCTGCTGTTTTGCAGGTTAAGCTCCGGTACGATTAATGTGTTGTTGTTACCCAGTGTAGTTTAAGGTACTCGAAGAAGGTTCCCTTTCAACGAGTCTAAAGCGCTAAAGTAGGCATACAAGATACATTCACCCATAAGGGGTTCAGGTCAAGCAGGCTGTCTAATAGAAAATGTATCCAAACTTGAGCTTCTTCGCTAGTGTTGCAACTCAATGTGTACCGAACAACGAACCACAGTAGAACGCAGTTGTTTGCTTGTAGCGCATGACAGAAATACACAGCATGCAGTAGGTCCCGCAACAAACGCACCGCTTTGATTAAGTTCAGACGGGATAATCAACGTTTGACTTGGCGGTAGTGGGCACATAAACGGACTCTGATGAATCCAGTAAATAAGAATACCGCTACATAGTCAACCGACTAATCATTGGACTGAGAGATGGCGCCGCTTGCACAGTGCCGCACTTCCCCTCGCGCTTATCCAGGCGCTGTATAGTGCATGACATCAAAACTTCACCAGTCAAAGCTTCCAAGGACAATACTGCACCGCTGACTTCATCGCATTCGCATAACTCATCAACCAACAGAAAAATGGGGCCCAGCTTTACTACCAACAACCGAGCAAATAAACGCTGAACAAGAAACATACCTAGTTGCAACTTGCTATCAAAAGGATCCGCGGCAATGTGCCATGACGTGGGAGATTTTCGCCTGATAAGTATTTACCCAATAAAAAGCCACAAATGTCCTCTTAACAAAGCAGAGATCAGGCGGAGGTGACTGGCCACCTAAGGAGGTCACCGCCCATGACTTCCAACAGGCAAGTCAACCACCGTCACATTGCACCATCCCTGAAACGCTAGTTACATTGTCACTTCCAAACCTGAATATAATGTCGTCTCTGTTTTCTACGCTTTAGCGCAGATACTGTAGTTTCTTTACTTTCTACGACCACTGTTTTATCTTTGCGTTACGTACACACGAACTCAGTACGCCGTCGCATTGCGCTTGACCTTGCCCTTCACTTACCTAATCGATCACCCAAACTTCTTGACTTATCCTTGGCTGCTTTATGACTGGAATATGTGGCGGACTGACTATGCACACACAAATGGGTCCCGATCTCACGACAGTCTAAATATTAGTTTTATTGTGCCACGGTAAAGTTTTACTCATGAACGAGTAAACAATTTTCTACTGTCACTGTTAGAATTGCTATAAAATATTTGTACAGTTGCACGTACCTGATCATGTCTCCTGCATGGACGAGAACAAATATTTAGGTAGCTAGTTATAAACGAAACCCCGGACTTCTGCGACCTGTCCTGGAGGGCTAAAATCGGAGGTGTAATAAACCCCACCTATAACTGCGCAAAAGTAAGCTGGCATTCCATATTCCATTGAAACTTCGGGACACTTTCCCTAACCGATATCTGGGTGAGGAGGTGGCTGCACAGTCTGAAATAACCCCTGTATTATGCGCCTAGTCCCAAGCAGCTCCTAGGTTCGCTAACGATAGTAGGTTGAGGTCACGTTCATATCTTTCGGCACAGTCGGATCGGCTCTTACAACTTCATGCAAGATAAACTGCCCTAGGCAAGTAACATTATGTTGGAATGCTGGTCACTTGGAGCCTCACTATTTTAAGAGTGCCGCACGAATTTGATCCAGTATTAGGTGCAGTCGCGCGTTATGTTCCTCCATAGATTCCTTTGAAGAAATCTATTAGCCATATAAATTAGACAGATGCCGGATATTAGGCTATCTATTGTTTTCTGTATTGACCGCTGAAGCTCACTTGAGCAATGGATAAAACAAAATGCATTGGTTCGAGACAATAGAGACTGGTAGGTACATTGAGCACTGTTTTTTTCGAAATCTGCGGGACTTAGTGCTACTTCCCAGTGTACCAGCGCCAAACCTGATGTCAAGAACCAGCGCGCGCCTTGGACCTTAACAAATGTGGCGTCACAACGTGGCAGTGCAAAACATGCTTGACGGCTTAGCTCAGTAAGCTTTCGTCTAGCCACACAAAGCAACATAGTCCCGGTTTTCTTTCTTCTCTGGAAAGTTTGGTGAGGCTCATGGTGCCGCCGAATGTCGGACGATGAGCCTATCGAGTATACGCTCAATCAGCAAGTCTAATTGATTTTCATAATAGACAAATAATCTGCGTACACGCTGGTGAATAGGTCGACGGGTGACAGTAGCAATTTCGTGTTGCTGGATATTTGCGCTTCTTATTGAATTTGCGGGCAAGTAAAACTCTTCACAACCACGCGGTACCGAAGCTAACTAAACAGCGGCGTCTGTGATGCTATTGAGATGCCACCTTCTCGGTTTTCTTACCTCCTTAAAATAAGCGGTTATCGGAGCAGCTTACACTGCCACACAGTTCTCAATTGAACTTTGCTGAAGCTTGACGGCAACGACCACAGTTCTTAGCGAGTGCCCCGTTATAAAGTGGGACGGAATAACTGTGCCGTGCTAAGAAAGCTATACCAGGGCAAGCGACCCGTCCTAAACTGATACAAAAGATAAATAATTACAGTAATAATAGCCAATACTTGTTTTATTCCAGACAATTCGGGACAAGCCTCAACTGGCATGCTCATCGTAAAACAGCGCGTCTAATCAGTAAGTGGAAAGTGTTGCTAAGTAACTAGTACATACTGGAGTTATGTTTACGTATGGCTAAACAAAAGAATAAATGAAGATGTAGTTACAGACATGCTAGGTGTTGTGTCTGAAAGGAATCAAACCAAAATTTACACAAATCCCATGCTCATGCATGGGGAGTGAGAACAGTGAAAGTATATATTTCTTCTTGGAAATTACGAAAACAAGGCCCTTTTGCGTGTACAGTTAAAGGGATGGTACGCGCCTACCGCGAAGGGCATCTGATTGCATAAGGAGTTTTTAGCCTGTTGAGTTTATTTGAGACAAGTGTCGTGCAGAGCCGTAGTTGTGCACGTTTTCTTGATGCGAATTCCAATTCTCCAAGAACTTCGCTATAATCGCTTTAGACTTGAAATGCATATGGCTAATTCAGGCGATATTTGTGTTCCTTGATTTTATTAGTGGCACATGCTTGCGCCCGTCCGTATTGAGGCACGTTTTCTCTCGAAGCAGGACACAATTCACCATCAACTTCACTGCAAATTCTTTGGATTATTTAGGCCCGCCCAGTCGTCACATTTTATGGTGCGCATATCAAAACCACTAAGCGCTGCAGAATTAAAAAACAATAAACTTTAAAAAATAACTTGTCCTTAGTGCAAACTAAAATTTGCGTATTTATAACCGCATACTAGGCGGCGTATCTAACCAGAAAAAAATTAACGAAAATATGCAGTCAAAATTCCTTGTCGCCTACTTCGGCATCCAGCGCAAACATTCAAACGTAGCGTAAACAAAAAGGGAGAAACTATTTCTAAAACTAGAATATTTTAAATGGTCGCACGAAATAAACTACTCAGAGCAAAATTTAGACCGCTACTTGTTAGAAACAGAAAGCAGTGGCTTACGTGCTGCGAGTAAGCAACGTCATACGTGGAATTAAATAGATGTCTGCGCATAACAGCGCATTATAGCATTTCGCTAAAGAGTGGCTTGCTGCCTTACAGGTAGATATCAAAAAAGGTAAACCTAAAAGGGTGCAAAGCAAGGTTAAGTTCTAAATAGGCGTTCTATGTAGAAAGTCTGATGTTGCCTGAAATGCCCTGCAATAATGTGGTACGACCTAAGTGGCCAAAAAGCAAACTTTGAAGGCTTAAATAGCGAACGTAGGTAAATAAGTGCTACTGTTTTGCGAAAACTCTTGGGTTCCAGCAAACAGTATTATACGTGCAAGTGACTTCAAAACAAGCTGTTATTGGCTCACGGTCCGAAGGCCTCAGTGTACTAGTTCAGAGGACACCTAGGCACATAAACAACCATAAATATTGAGCACAGCATTCTTAATCGTCTAAGTTGTTGCGAAGGTGGTAGGAACGCTGCATAGGCCAAGTTTTCCTGGATAATACAAGAGAAGTTCAGAATCATTTCACACGTTTGACCTGAAAAGTGCACATATTTGTTAGCCAAATCTCGCAGGGTTTTAGCTCGTAGTGCCTATTTTCTATATCCATAAGGCTAGGTCACCAACACCAGTGAGCTAGTGAAACCTGTGGCTTATACTGAGGCTAAGTATCGGAAATGTTAGTAAGTTGCTTCGGGGCATGAAATCTATTTGGGGCTGCGTTGGAGGTGCGTTAACAACAACGCTACTGGCGTTTGCGGGTGCTCAAACGTGGGATTATTTTGCCTCAGGTGTTGGTAGATGCCGTTGTGCATCTCTGCTTAAAATCAAATCTATTTTCTCTACTTGGATGTTCTGAAGCAAGCGCCAGCAGTGTTCATCCAGGCAGCAATGTTACTTAGCACTGGAACGTCGCTTCAGCTATGAACTTGATGGCGTTGCTGATGAAAGCTATTCTAGCATCATTAGCAACGAGTGCGGAGGTAAATCAATAGTAATAAAGTAGCTGAAAATGTGGAAGCTAACTTTTCACCAACCGTTACGTATGATGCGTGGTGGTCTTTGGAACCAGCTGAAAGATGAAATTACGCACAGACGGCCGAGGTAAGGCGGTGGTTGGCGAATGTCGCTGGATGTCGAGTAAGCCATTTCCACATGTGACCCTCCGTCGCTGGCTGACTTGTATGCCACTAAAATGGAAGCTTGATATGTGAATGTTTTAGTAGCAAAAGCAATTGAATGGGAGAATATGCTTGTAATGTCGCCTGTGTCCCTGGGTTGCAAGGAGCGAGCAGAATGAAAATTTTCTACATACCTAAGTATATGTAACCAAAAGAACAACTAAAGAGCAAACTTCCATGATTGTTAGGCCTAAACCTTTATTGTCGTCACTGTAGCAAGGAAAATTATATACAAGTATTTTATTTTCGTGTAGGAGAGCCTAAGGAATACATATATTTGGCTGTTGA
>OX104070.1:74758816-74798117 GCA_944474145.2 Dicrocoelium dendriticum | reverse complement strand
CCGAATGCGAAAAGAATAGTTTTCTTACTGTTTTCGTCCCAGTTGAACTTGCCCAGTTGAACTAGCATTCCTCGCGGTGCCGTTCAAATCACTGATGGTTGTGCGAAGCCGTACCTCACTCGGATGCAACCATTACCTTTGCAAAATACTGAAATAACTTGATCATTTCTTTTCAACAACTCTATTGTGTTTAGGCCCTGCTCTGCGTCGATCAACAAGGTTACCGTTGTAGCATCTTTGTGCCATGGAATGTTGCCAACATCCAAGTGACTGTTCAGTGTTTCTGTGTAGAGTCCAACGTGTGGCTGGGATATCCCGGAAATGAATACATTTCTTTGTACGCTTCGTAATTGCGGCTGAAAGTAAACAGCGAGGCTAATCACTTTCGTTCCAAAGAGACTAAAAAGGCCATGGTGCTTCTCTACAAAGCGGGTGAAAAACGTGCTTAATTCCAAAATTGGCAGCGCTTCATTTATTGTGTTAGGTGTATTAGGTGGCGTTTATAGCTACAGTTTGTGGGTAGATTGTTGGGGAATATGTCCTCAACATCGCACAATGGCCCTATTACCAAAAACCTTTCTAAGGAAATGATGTAGTGAGAGGTAAAGGACAAATATGGGCTACACGTGGTGTTGATTATGGCGTGGTTATCGGTAAACAGTGTTTTATATACAGTAAGCCCACTCCCAGGTTCCCTTACGCACTACACTTATGTTAGACGCAAGGAGTCCGGCAATTGAGCCGAAGAGTGAAAGTGCGATGGTTGTAGGCAAAGGTGAAAACCACTGCATTATTGTGGTCTGTCATACTATTTATGTAAAATCATGTAACTCCTGCGCAAAGGGGTACAGTTAATTGCGAATCTTGTTGCCATGTAGCAGTGGAAAGGATGACCGTAGTGCGTTAACACAGGAAGACGTTTGAGGAGTTGTGTATGAACGTTGTGGGTTATACTGTTTACGTTTTCCCGTAGCATGCATTAGTTGGCCGAAAATAGGTACAGTGCCTCGTCTAGCATGGTTGCATTTAGCAGGGGAAATAGGATTTTGGTGCGTTTACGTTAAGGGAAATTTGGGAATACGTTTAAGCATGAGCAGGATAATGCTGCCAATTTCTTGCTGAGTGACCGATAAGTTGCTAGAAATGCTCTTGCGCGGCGCATTTTCGGTCGCGTATCAAACACTAAGCAGGTGGACTTCCGCACTTGTCGGTCACTCGCGCTAACCGAGACTTTAACTCCTTTATCCCAGCTAGCCATATGACCGTACTTGCTTTTTCGCACCCAGAGATTTATCGGTTTTCCTGTTGCCTTTCGCTACCTAGTCGCCGTCCGTCGGTTACAGCTTATTACTTCTTTTCACTACTTTCAGCTAAGGTGTTATATCTTCAACCAATTCGGCACGGCCTTATTCTTTAGACTGGCAGCTTCTCAATCCTGATGGCACTGAGCATATGGTATAGAGCGAAGCATTACCAACACCTTCAGGTAGGTATAATATCTCCCTATATCCTACATTCACTTTCATCCCTTTGTTTTCACCTTATCATATACCGCTGTCGCAACGCCTAGGTAAACTCAGCCGAATCAGTTTCACGCACCTTACAAGTGCTGAGACCAAAAATGTGAGTACAAAATGAAGTAGCCGTTGCTGATCAGTTTCTGCCTTGCTTTGGTTTTCCCCACAGACACTTTAGTCCAAAGAATACATTGTGAAATGGTATGCCCTATCGCGTCGATAAGCTGCAACTATCCACTGGTATCGTAAACCCTTTGACCTGCCTTCTAATATGGCCACTTTAACACCGTTAAAAGTGTTCAACAGGTAGTACGGCCTTAGTCTACTCTCTGGCAGCTTCGCAACTGCGTAGGCACTCCCTATATAGGATATGGCAGGGTCACAACGAATCAATCGGAGCAGGCAAACATCATTCGGAACACCTTATCCACATCCTTTATTCCTTAGATTTTAGCTTTACCCATTACCACATTCCATATACGTAGACCGCTGCAGTGGCCACGGATCCTTTGGTCCGTGAAATAATATTAGGTATATGCCCTTTGAGGTACGCCTAGTAAAGGCATTCTACCATACCCGAGCCTGCTGCAAGGTAGCAGTCTGTTGTTGCCGTTGGTACTCAGGTTGAACCAAGCTTAGATTAGAATGGTGCAAAACATCTTCTAAATGTCAGCTTTAGTTGTAGTTCTATGATAGTGCCTATGAAGGCATGTCTCGCATCATCGAGAATAACTCGTTTCTTTTTCAATAAAAATTTCGTAAATTTTAGGCCTATGTTCTTCGTAATTAGTGCTTTCAATTAAGTTTAAGTACTCGCTACATTACTCCTCTGTTTTCAGCAACAATCGGTATATAAACAACTATATATATCTAGCTCCACCTGTCGGTCGATTTTCATTCGAACCCTAGCCTTCCGTTCATATACACCTAATCCTAGCCGGTTTCCATTATGCTCAGCTTTCTACCCTCATATACCCATGTACATAAACAGTTAGTATATCGTCTTAGTTACTCCTCATCCCCTGGCGTATATATAAAAATATCGCCACGTCGTCACTCTATCCGCTGGTTTCCCAGTGCAACCAGTAGTGGTTAAATAGCCAGCTTCTGGTCTCCGGTTGAATTCTAACGCCGTACGCTAATACCTCATGGATTTCTTACCGGAACACTGCTCTGCATCCTTATGTACATAAAAGTAATTTACCAATTAGGCCATCCCTCCTGCTGCATAAACAAAAAACATTTCCAGCATAACTGTTACAGGTTGTACACTAGTTTGTCTTTAGTGAAGGTCTTAAAGTAGGATTTTCCCAACGCATAACACTATGACGGTCAATTTCGGTCTTCGCACGGCCAGTTCCTCTCTTTCGCTTTTCTCTGAGATCGCGAACAGGGTAGACATTCTTGCTTGAACTGAGGAACTGCCTCCGTCTGAGCTGGGACGAAATAAGCAAAAAAGATTTATCGGGACCATGGCTTCACTTCAAAACCAACCGTCTGCGCCCAAAGCCTCAACCACTGAGGGTAGCTGTACAAGAATCCACCACATCCCAAAAAACATACGTACTCAGAGAAGGTGAGACCCAATACACAGGGAATTCTACTTACCTGCAAAAGCCTACCTCCCCCTCGAATGACCACAACGTTCAGGTTTGACTCTGCTTGTGCCACTTGTTTAGCAAACACAGGAGGCATTTGAAGGTGAATAACTGAATGACCATGTGCTTCATAAGAAGCTTTGCTAGTTGCACATGACCGTCCAAATCTGTCGACGACAGTGTTCCAGGACGTGGTGGGTATTCGCCTGGCTAGCGTTCTCCGTATAAAAAGCCACAGTAATCCGTTTATCAACCCTGTGACGTGGTGGATATGGCTCGTCACTGAGTAAAGTCACTGCTTACTGATACACGCTGGAATATCGACTAGTCATATTTCAATATTGTACTGACACGTACAACAATGATACTCTCAGTTTTCCTATACTGTCCTTACTCCACCTACTGTGTTTTTTTATTTACTCTATGTACACAATAAACCATATTATCGGCGCTCCACTGATAATCTTGCTCCTCATGAGTGCTTTGAGTGTTTCTGCAAATTGTACAACTTTTGACTACAGTCAATTGCGTGCTTTGTGACGTATAGGTTTTGCTATATAATTGCTTGTAAATTTTAATCATACCTGCGTTGGTATGCCTTGATGAATTCGGGAATAAAATATCTTTGTATTTATTTATTCAAATTGTCTAAATAGCTCGGCAAGCTCTCCGGCGCAGAGTGTAGTCCTAACGGAAACCGTTTCTAATAATGCAACCACTAGTGTGTATTGGTAGTGGTACTTCCTTCGCCGATAAACTGAGATCCACTTGAGCATAACGGCGGTTCAGATAAATTTTGGAGAATTTTGTCCACCCAAGGAGGTTGTACGTAGGTCAATTACTCGTAGGATAGGATAGCGTTCCGTAGTCGTTGCTTGAGTTGCTGTCTTTTTTAGACACCACTCACACGAATTGAGCCGTCTGTCTTGTACCGGAACGCTCGGTGCAGCCCAAAATGGATTGAGTACATTGCAGGTTATTCCAGCTTTTTGTAGGAGATCCAGCTCAGACACTGCGTTTGGACGGGAGACAAAAGGCAAGCCACCTGCTTTGAACTATTTCGAGTGTGTAGCTGTCTTGATGTTTACATTAGCTGGGAAAGCACGTTGTTTCCTGGCTACAGTTGTGTTAAAAACAGTAGCGAAAGCTTTTAATATTGCAATCGAAACGGGAGTGCGGTCCAACCGTTTGACATTCCGAACCATTTCCAGCATGTGTTTCAACCAACTCTTCCAAAGTAGGTTTGGAGTGTCGACATTGACCACGCTTATTGAAAGAGGCAGCGCACCGCTCCCATGATTTACACACACATCAAACACACCCAAAATATCGAATGCCTCTTCTGTGTAGCGCAGACTGCTTTGGGATCAGAAATAGTGCAGGCAATGTTCTCTTGTTTGTCTGGGTGTCGGATGCCCCGGTGTCAATTTCCAAGCGCACTGACTGGTCCACTATTTACAACTTTACAGGGTATGGAGGAATCCCCAGGATATCAAACGTGATAGAGTGATAATAAATAGTTTATGGACATGTCAGTTTTCTGCTAACCAAACAGCATTCCGTGCAGGGCGGAGTATCGATCGTAAGTAAACCGTCGAATTGCGTACGCGTGTAAGCTGTCCAAATGTGCCGCATTTCTAACGGTTAACGGGCGTGTGTTTACAGTCAGCAACGTTTTCATGCTTTTCACCGCCTCGATGGCAAGCAAATGCTTTGAACCGTTACTTGAGACGCGGTTTGATAGCGTGACCCCTATCGCGAAGAGAATCCTTTAGATAGCAGACCGATTGTTACACCGGGTTCGTACATCGTGCCGTTTAACTAATTTTATTCCAGTTTTCCGAATGTAGGTGTTCCCTTGTTTACTCGTTCTGGATATTAATCAGCGGATACTGGCTGGGCCTTGTCTCTTCAAACTCGCTTGGTGGAGTTGTATTTTAACAACAGTCTGGAAGGTATTGTTGCAAACGGCTGCTGAATTCAGTAGCACCAATTCATCGCCGTTTCGTAACTGAGGAAAACTCAAATGCGCCTTGGCTGCATTTCGCCTCGGCCCCTGCAATGCAATGGAGTGCAGTAAGCCTGTCGGAGACACATGTGTTTTCGTACAAAAGCAGTACGTCAAAAGGTCTTCAAACTTGTGCGCAACGATGTAGTTCCTGCTGTTTTGCAGGTTAAGCTCCGGTACGATTAATGTGTTGTTGTTACCCAGTGTAGTTTAAGGTACTCGAAGAAGGTTCCCTTTCAACGAGTCCAAAGCGCTAAAGTTGGCATACAAGATACGTTCACCCATAAGGGGTTCAGGTCAAGCAGGCTGTCTAATAGCAAATGTATCCAAACTTGATCTTCGTCGCTAGTGTTGCAACTCAATGTGTACCAAACAACGAACCACAGTAGAACGCAGTGGTTTGCTTGTAGCGCATGACAGAAGTACACAGCATGCAGTAGGTCCCGCAACAAACGCACCGCTTTGATTAAGTTCAGACGGTATAATCAACGTTTGACTTGGCGGTAGTGGGCACATAAACGGACTCTGATGAATCCAGTAAATAAGAATACCGCTACATAGCCAACCGACTGGTCATTGGACTGACAGATTGCGCCGCTTGCACAGTGCCGCACTTCCCCTCGCGCTTATCCAGGCGCTGTATAGTGCATGACATCAAAACTTCACCAGTCAAAGCCTCCAAGGACAATACTGCACCGCTAACTTCATCGCATTCGCCTAACGCATCAGCCAACAGAAAAATGGGGCCCAGCTTTACTACCAACAACCGAGCAAATAAACGCTGAACAAGAAACATATCTAGTTGCAACTTGCTATCCAAAGGATCCGCGGCAATGTGCCATGACGTGGGAGATTTTCGCCTGAGAAGTATTTACCCAATAAAAAGCCACAAATGTCCTCTTAACAAAGCAGAGATCAGGCGGAGGTGACTGGCCACCTAAGGAGGTCACCGCCCATGACTTCCAACAGGCAAGTCAACCACCGTCACATTGCACCATCCCTTAAACGCTAGTTACACTGTCACTTCCAAACCTGAATATAATGTCGTCTCTGTTTTCTACGCTTTAGCGCAGATACTGTAGTTTCTTTACTTTCTACGACCACCGTTTTAGCTTTGCGTTACGTACACACGAACTCAGTACGCCGTCGCATTGCGCTTGACCTTGCCCTTCGCTTACCTAATCGATCACCCAAACTTCTTGACTTATCCTTGGCTGCTTTATGACTGGAATACGTGGCGGACTGACTATGCACACACAAATGGGTCCCGATCTCACGACAGTCTAAATATTAGTTTTATTGTGTCACGGTAAAGTTTTACTAATGAAAGAGTAAACATTTTTCTGCTGTCACGGTTAGAATTGCTACAAAATATTTGTACAGTTGCACGTACCTGATCATGCCTCCTGCATAGACGAGAACAAATATTTAGGTAGCTAGTTATAAACGAAACCCCGGACTTCTGCGACCTGTCCTGGAGGGCTAAAATCGGAGGTGAAATAAACCTTACCTTTAACTGCGCAAAAGTAAGCTGGCATTCCATATTCCATTGAAACTTCGGGACACTTTCCCTAACCGATATCTGGGTGAGGAGGTGGCTGCACAGTCTGAAATAACCCCCTGTATTATGCGCCTAGTCCCAAGCAGCTCCTAGGTTCGCTAACGATAGTAGGTTGAGGTCACGTTCATATCTTTCGGCACGGTCGGATCGGTTCTTACAACTTCATGCAAGATAAACTGCCCTAGGCAAGTAACATTATGTTGGAATGCTGGTCACTTGGAGCCTCACTATTTTAAGCGTGCCGCACGAATTTGATCCAGTATTAGGTGCAGTCGCGCGTTATGTTCCTCCATAGATTCCTTTGAAGAAATCTATTAGCCATATAAATTAGACAGATGCCGGGTATTAGGCTATCTGTTGGTTTCTGTATTAACCGCTGAAGCTCACTTGAGCAATGGATAAAACAAAATGCTTTGGTTCGAGACAATAGAGACTGTTAGGTACATTGAGCACTGTTTTTTTCGAAATCTGCGGGACTTAGTGCTACTTCCCAGTGTACCAGCGCCAAACCTGATGTCAAGAACCAGCGCGCGCCTTGGACCTTAACAAATGTGGCGTCACAACGTGGTAGTGGAAAACATGCTTGACGGCTTAGCTCAGTAAGCTTTCGTCTAGCAACACAAAGCAACAAAGTCCCGGTTTTCTTTCTTCTCTAGAAAGTTTGGTGAGGCTCATGGTGCCGCCGAATGTCGGACGATGAGCCTATCGAGTATACGCTCAATCAGCAAGTCTAATTGATTTTCATAATAGACAAATAATCTGCGTACACGCTGGTGAATAGGTCGACGGGTGACAGTAGCAATTTCGTGTTGCTGGATATTTGCGCTTCTTATTGAATTTGCGGGCAAGTAAAACTCTTCACAACCATGCGGAACCGAAGCTAACTAAACAGCGGCGTCTGTGATGCTATTGAGATGGCACCTTCTCGGTTTTCTTACCATCTTAAAATAAGCGGTTATCGGAGCAGCTTACACTGCCACACAGTTCTCAGTTGAACTTTGCTGAAGCTTGACGGCAACGACCACAGTTCTTAGCGAGTGCCCCGTTATAAAGTGGGACGGAATAACTGTGCCGTGCCAAGAAAGCTATACCAGGGCAAGCGACCCGTCCTAAACTGAAACAAAAGATAAATAATTACAGTAGTAATAGCCAATACTTGTTTTATTCCAGACAATTCGGGACAAGCCTCAACTGGCATGCTCATCGTAAAACAGCGCGTCTAATCAGTAAGCGAAAGTGTTGCTAAGTAACTAGTACATACTGGAGTTATGTTTGCGTATGGCTAAACAAAAGAATAAATGAAGATGTAGTTACAGACATGCTAGGTGTTGTGTCTGAAAGGAATCAAACCAAAATTTACACAAATCCCATGCTCTTGTATGGGGAGTGAGAACAGTGAAGTATATATTTCTTCTTGGAAATTACGAAAACAAGGCCCTTTTGCGTGTACAGTTCAAGGGATGGTACGCGCCTACCGCGAAGGGCATCTGATTGCATAAGGAGTTTTTAGCCTGTTGAGTTTATTTGGGACAAGTGTCGTGCAGAGCCGTAGTTGTGCACGTTTTCTTGATGCGAATTCCAATTCTCTAAGAACTTCGCTATTATCGCTTTAGACTTGAAATGAATATGGCTAATTCAGGCGATATTTGTGTTCCTTGATTTTATTAGTCGCACATGCTTGCGCCGGTCCGTATTGAGGCACGTTTTCTCTCGAAGCAGGACACAATTCACCATCAACTTTACTGCAAATTGTTTGGATTATTTAGGCCCGCCCGGTCGTCACATTTTATGGTGCGCATATCAAAACCACTAAGCGCTGCAGAATTAAAAAACAATAAACTTTAAAAAATAACTTTCCATAGTGCAACTAAAAGTTGCGTATTTTATGACCCATACTAAGGCGGCGTATCAAACCAGAAAAATAATTAACGAAATATGCAATCAAAATTCCTTGCGCCTACTTCGGCATCCAGCGCAAACATTCAAACTAGCTAAACAAAAAGAAGAAACTATTTCTAAAACTAGAATATTTTAAACTGATAGCACGAAATAAACTACTCAGAGCAAATTCTAACCGCTACTTGTTAGAAACAAAAGCAGTGGCTTACGTGCTGCAGTTAGCAACGTATACGTGATTAAATAGATGTCTGCGCATAACGCCATTATAGCATTTCGCTAAAAGTGGCTTGCTGCCTTACAGGTAGATATCAAAAAAGGTAAACGTAAAAGGTGGCAAAGCAAGGTTAAGTTCTAAATAGGCGTTCTATGTAGAAAGTCTGATGTTGCCTGAAATTCCCCGCAATAATGTGGTACGACCTAAGTGGCCAAAAAGCAAACTTTGAAGGCTTAAACAGCGAACGTAGGTAAATAAGTGGTTTTGCGAAAACTCTTGGGTTCAAGTAAACAGTATTATACGTGCAAGTGACTTCAAAACAAGCTGTTATTGGCTCACGGTCAGAAGGCCTCAGTGTACTATTTCAGAGGACACCTAGGCACATAAACAACCATGAATATTGAGCACAGCATTCTTAATCGTCTAAGTTGTTGCGAAGGTGGTAGGAACGCTGCATAGGCCAAGTTTTCCTGGAAAATACATGAGAAGTTTAGCATAATTTCACACGTTTGACCTGAAAAGTGCACATATCTTTTAGCCAAATCTCGCAGGTTTTTAGCTCGTAGTGCCTAATTTCTATATCCATAAGGCTAGATCACCAACACAAGTGAGCTAGTGAAACCTGTGGCTTATACTGAGGCTAAGTATCGGAAATGTTAGTAAGTTGCTTCGGGGCGTGAAATCTATTTGGGGCTGCGTTGGAGGTGCGTTAACAACAACGCTACTGGCGTTTGCGGGTGCTCAAACGAGGGATTATTTTTCCTCAGGTGTTGGTAGATGCCGTTGTGTATCTCTGCTTAAAATCAAACCTATTTTCTCTACTTGTATGTTCTGAAGCAAGCGCCAGCAGTGTTCATCCAGGCGGCAATGTTACTTAGCACTGGAACGTCGCTTCAGCTATGAACTTGATGGCGTTGCTGATGAAAGCTATTCTAGCATCATTAGCAACGAGTGCGGAGGTAAATCAAAAGTAATAAAGTAGCTAAAAATGTGGAAGCCAACTTTTCACCAACCGTTACGTATGATGCGTGGTGGTCTTTGGAACCAGCTGAAAGATGAAATTACGCACAGACGGCCGAGGTAAGGCGGTGGTTGGCGAATGTCGCTGGATGTCGAGTAAGCCATTTCGACACGTGACCCTCCGTCGCTGGCTGACTTGTATGCCAATAAAATGGAAGCTTGATATGTGAATGTTTTAGTAGCAAAAGCAATTGAATGGGAGAATATGCTTGTAATGTCGCCTGTGTCCCTGGGTTGCAAGGAGTGAGCAGAATGAAAAATTTCTACATACCTAAGTATATGGAACCAAAAGAACAATTAAAGAGCAAAATTCCATGATTGTTAGGCCTAAACCTTTATGGTCGTCACTTTAGCAAGCAAATTAATATACAAGTATTTTATTTTCGGGTAGGAGAGCCTAAGGAATACATCTACATGGCTGTTGACACCCGGCTTCACTGGTCCAAGGTCCCGAAAACATTGGCTACCAAACACATTTGATAGAAATATGTAGTAGTTTCCCTTGAAGCACGTGGCAAACGCACGAAGTACAAGTCCCATTGTATTTTTGTTCGTCGCAGTCAGCTGACAATTCGGATAAGTCAACTACCTATCCGGAACAGCACCAGACGGCCGTTTCGCCCTATTGGGGCTCGTCAGTGGTGCGCATCCTTCGGTCCTCTAGTGAGGATCGAACCCATGACTGCTAGTGGCTTGTGCCAACTAGCCGGCTGCTTATGCAACTGAGAACCGAAGGATACGCACCACTGACGAGCCCCAATAGGGCGAAACGGCCGTCTGGTGCTTTTCCGGATAGGTAGTTGACTTATCCGAATTGTCGGCTGACTGCTACGAACAAAAATACTTGCTAAAAGCCTTCTACTCATAAGTAATATAAATTCGCCCTTACGGATTCCATAAATGCTATGTCGATTCATAGCTGCCGTAAACGGGAAGTTCTGACGCCGGAAGGCCAACCGCACTCATCTGCATGGCAGGTGCCTGCGTGACAGTGGGGGATAGGTCGGGCTATATCGCAGTTAACTAACAATTCGTGGTGGTCGGCTACCGTCCTCCATGGCTCAGTTGCATAAGCAGCCGGCTAGTTGGCACAAGCCACTAGCAGTCATGGGTTCGATCCTCACTAGAGGACCGAAGGATGCGCACCACTGACGAGCCCCAATAGGGCGAAACGGCCGTCTGGTGCTTTTCCGGATAGGTAGTTGACTTATCCGAATTGTCAGCTGACTGCGACGAACAAAAATACTCGCTAAAATCCTTTTACTCCTGAGTAGGTCCCATTTTCTTTGAAGCCGGCTGCTGTTCTGTTTTCTGCGCAAGAGGACGGGTGCCTTACGCGACTGTACCAAATTGTGACAAGGCGCTATTTTTGAAGAAGCACTGAGCTGCTTGTCAAGGGCAGTTGCTATCGTGGTTATCAAGAAGCCGAAAGGTGAGGTTCGAATATTTGCCGAGTTTTCGACTAGTCTAAATTATGCACTAAACATTCGTCCGTATCCGTTATCGGTTACTGATGACTTAGTTGCGAGCCATCATAGGGGCCGGTGATTTGTAAAGCTGGATCAAGTAGTTAGATATCCGCAAGTGAAAGTTAGCGTAGGCTTAAGGTCATTTACTGACGCAAAACACGCACCATGTCATGCAACTATATTACCGACGTTTAATATGCGCGAACTTCAAAAGCTCCGTTTGTACGCAATGGAAACTGAACCGAATGCTTTGAACGAATACCTTCTTTCTGCTGTCCTTACGAGTCTCGATTAATTGAATGGTAGTTGGATGAATGGCTTGAGTGACCCCTCTTGTTAGGGCGCGTCCAGCTCAGATTTATACCTAGACCGGTTATTATTTTCCGCTTGTGCCATCTTTTGGACCGATAAATATGTTCAGCCTGTGCTCGTTTGGCTTGATCATAGCTTCTTGGAGCCTTGGCTTTGTGTGAAGAAATCGTCACGCTATTATGTTTCCTACATTGGGTCGTTCGTGTGCTGTTTTATGCGCTACCTGTGTGCCGCGTTTTAGACAACGGTTTCCGTCAACCCTGGAACCTACGTCCGCAAATCCGTTACAAATTGGAGTCCTGGACGGAGTTCGGAATATGAGAGTAGTGTACAATATAGCCAAATAGCGGTTGGGTTTCTCATCCGATAATTTACATCCACAGGCATCTTAGGGCTCGTCGGTCGGCAGGTTTCAATTTCATGACGATTAAGTGTACGCGTTATCGAATCTCTTACCGTTTCTCCGGCATTACGGAGAAATCCGTCGGCTCTTTCATACTTACTCGCTTAAGGTATGGCGCTATCCAAAGCTTCCGTACTGGCAGACCAAGGAAAATTGACTTGGGGCCAGCTGGTAGATTCGGGTTACTCCCGTCCCAACTAATAGTTCCGCGGCAGCGTTCCAGGATGTGGTCAGTTTTCGGTTGGTAAGTGCTGTCATTCTAAAAAATCACAAGAGTCTGCTAAACAACATTTTGACATGGCAGCTGTGACTCTCCACTAATTATAGTCGCTGCCTAGTCATACCGGGGGAGCTTACACGTTTCGCGAACCTCTACTTCAAAGATTTCCTCTCATTCCTTCCTATGTTGTCGCATTCACGGAATAAACATACAAAGTGAAAATAATACTAACGAATCCACTGAACAAGATGACCTACATATGCGCCCACATAGATACTACACATAAATACACATAAATCCAGTATGTAAATAAATAAAAAAATAAATATGTTATTCTCGACTATGCGAGGCACGCCCATGGAGGCATGATCAGATATGTACAACTGTACAGACATTTTATGGCAACTGTAACAGTGACAGTAGAAAATTGTTCATATGTCCGTGATTGGAACTATACAATGGTGAAAATGCGAAATAATAATTTGGCCGTCGTAATAACGGGACCACTGCTAATAATAGATTGAGAAACCTGAATGATCCATTGGAAGATAATTGAAGAGCAAGCACAAGAGGGACATGATAATACAGTGAGTTCGTACACAAGTAAAGCAAAGGTCAACGGTGATATCGTAGAAAGCAAAAAGACAACAGTATATGCAGATGTAGAAGTTCCATTGTAACGAACCTATCTAGAATGGTGACGCCAGTTGACCTGCCAGTGTGAAGTTATGGGCTGTGATTATATTCGGAGGCAAGTCGCATTCACCAGGTAGCAGTGTTGTTAAACGGATATTTGTAGCTTGTTATAGGGAGAACGTTTGCTAGGCGAAAACCCACCACGTCCTGCAACACTGCCACCGAACCACTGAATGGCAAGTTGTAACCGGCTATGTTTCTGATTGAACGTTTGTTTCGCTCGGTTATTCGCAGTCAAGTTGCGTCCCATGTTTCTGCCGGTTGATGCGTTAGCCGGGTGCCTAATGCGTTCCTGGTTCCTGTCCTGTATCCGATCGGTAGGTCGGGAACTAACCATACTTTTTTGAATATGACTTGTTGGGCAGCAGGAGACCTGGTGTTAGTGAAACTATACGTGACGAGAGTGGACAGCCTATCCACAATTTGTCAAAAAGTCTGGAGCGTTGGGCTGAGCATTCTGAAAAGCAATTTAATTGGCAGGAATGGTTCGATTCGCCGGTCACTGATCGCCCCGCTCCCTGGGCTGCCTCTTTGGATCCACCCTCTCGCTCAGAAGTCGAACGTGAGATCAGACTGTTGAAGTTGAACAAAGCCGCGCGACCAGATGATCTTCCTCCAGCTCTTTTCAAATTAAGAGGCTCTGCTCTCGTTGATACTTTGCATGAATTATTAATGAAACTGTGGGAGCAGGAGATTGTCCCAACCGACTGGAGCCGCTCCGTTATTGTTCCCATTTTCAAAAGAGGCTCGCGCTCGGAATGCTGCAACCATAGAGGAATCAGTCTGATCTCCATCGCTTCCAAATTACTCTCCTCCATAGTTCTTCACAGACTGGCTGGCGCTCGTGAAAGCCAGATTCGTAAGGAGCAAGCCGGGTTTCGTCGTGGTCGTGGCTGCATCGACCACATCTTCACCTTACGTCAGTTGTTGGCTCACCGGCACACATATTGGCGGCCCACCGTAGTCGTGTTCCTCGACATCAAAAGTGCCTTCGATTCGGTTGATCGATGTGCCCTTTGGAATTGTCTACTCGGGAAAGGTGTGCTCGAGAAATATGTAAATATTATCCGAGCATTATACGCGCGTAGCACGGCAAGCTGTCGCCACCATTCAATGTCTCCAGCGGTGTGAGACAAGGATGCCCGCTGTCACCTTTCATATTCAACTTCGCTATTGACGAAGTCATGGAGATTGCATTTACAGAACATGACTTGGAAGGTGTGGAGCTACTCCCAGGAGAACGGCTTCTTGACTTAGTGTATGCAGACGACATTGCCCTCATTTGTGACAGCTCCCAGATGTGCCAAGCGGCGCAGGACAGATTAGCACTGGCTGTCAGTCGCTTCGGGCTTTGCTTTGCACCACCCAAGTGCAAAGCGTTCCTCCAGGATTGGCAGGAATCGCCCCCTGTGCTGACCCTTGGTGGGGATCAGCTAGAAGTCGTTCAGAAATTCAGTTACCTGGGAAGTTGTATCAGCGCCCTTGGGATCGAAGAAGAAATCACGAACAGTATAGCGAAAGCTCAAAGTGCTTTTGCTAACCTTCGCCACCTATGGCGACGGCGCGACATTACTCTCGCCCTGAAGGGTAGAGTGTACAATGCAGCGGTACGTTCGACCTTACTGTACGGTTGCGAAACCTGGCCCCTAAGATCGGCGGACAGGAAGAGGCTACTTACGTTCGACTATCGGTGCCTTCGCAGTTTGGCTCACATCTGGTGTGAACACCGCGTGAGTAACGAGCGTGTTCGACGCCTTGTTTATGGCACAGGAAAAGGGAATGAACCGCTCAGCACCGTTATTTCCCGCATCAGGCTCCGATGGCTGGGCCACGTGTTGCGCATGACAGCCCACCGACTCCCACGAAGTGCGCTGTTTGCTCACCGGGGATGTGGATGGAAGAAGAGGAGAGGTGGCCAAGCGATGACTTGGTCCAGAGGAATGAAATCCCTCACTTCGGAGCTAGCCTCGGTTGGAGCTTCACGGCTCCCTGGTTGGGGTCCAAAAGACGGTGAACACGTTTGGCTGGATACACTTGCTGACATGGCTAGGAGCCGACCTCAGTGGCGTTTGTGCTGTGAGTTTCTTTGTTCCTCCCCATCCCTTTAGCCTCTCCTCCATCTACCATTTTAGTTCGTAGGGTAAAACATAAATAAATTTTTTGTTTTTGCCTAGTAGCCGACTGGTGGCTTACCGGAACGATGCCTATTCGTTGCTGGTAGCTCAGCTAGCATGCAACTGTTGTATCTATTATACCTTTGTGTATTGCATAATATGTATGTATGTATTTCCTTTATGTATTGCGGTACAAAAGCGGAGGTGTCTTACCACCTCTAGCTGACATGTATAATGATGATGATAAGGTATAATATGACTTGTTGATCCTCTGCAGAACCACGTGAAGTCTCCGAGGGATATACGTTGAAATATGTTGAATTTTTGTTGAAGTCTTGAAGGCTAGAATTGGGTTCCGAAGAAAGAATCGCAGATCCCCGGGGTATGTAGTAAAATTGATTAGAAATATAGGAAACCACGGCCAATTGTGTGGTCAACGCGGGTTTAATAGCTCATAAGGACCAATTGTTCTGGTTTTGTATGGCAGGAGAATGTGCCTTCCGAAGTCAAAGGTAGTTCTCCAGGCAAGGGTAGTGTGGAAAAGATAGCGTTAGGCAAACTGAACCCAGAGGTCCAAGCCTCGGAAAATTTGTATCCATGCATGATAACGAATGATTGTGCCGGTTGGTAACTTGTAAAAGGGTTGATAATCTTCCGCTCATGTCCAGATAACAAAACTGTGTGGCTTGGATTGTTGTCGCTACGATGTACAGTTCCTTGGGTGCGTGTCGCCGTACTTGTGACCAACTCGGGAAAATGGAAACGAACAGAAACAGCTACAAAGACAGAAGAAACGGATGCGACTGTAATGCGGTCGATCAATTGCCGCGATGAATGAACTATTTTACCCCTACATATGTAATTGTTGTTTAACTATCGCATTTACAGGTGTATCATAAGTGGTGAAATGCCACGAGAACCAAGGATAACACGGATCAGTAGGGAATGAAAGATTGTTCCAAAATAGGATTGAAGATGAAGAGAAGAGAGTTTGAGGGGCCCTAATGCGCATATGCTCAATTAGTTGGAACCGTAGAGAGGAGGGTGAGTTGTGCAAATTATGGGAAAGAATATCATCAGAAAGAGCGACAAAGGCGCGTTACCTGGGTGCTAAATTGGTAGAAATGCAAGAAGTCAGAGAGGACAGACGCATGGCAGTTAGCGTCGAATGAAGAAAAGTTGCATCAGCAAGCACAGGAAGGAAAGAACGGGTGGGTAAAATAGGTTCTACTGAGGAGAAGTGGAAAAGCCGCCGACCTTCTTCAGGTGATTATTCATCGTTGTTAATAAAAAGAAGGATGAATAATACCTAGTGATGTACTTAATTTGAGGGTAACAGAGCGTTGCGTCAGCTGTAACTAGATAAGTTATATCTCAGAATTCCGAGAAAGGTTTGTAAACAAGAGACCGTTCAGACAAAACCAGGTAAGTCAGCAGGATGAAGCTAGGCCGCCAAATACGGCTAAGTATAAGGTAATGAATGTCATCATAATAGAAGCAGTTTAGGACGAAAGTGGCCAACCGAAACGGCAGTTTGCCTTGCAGTGATGTGAACAGGCCGTTGGGTCTGTTAAAACCTGATCATATAGGACATAGTAGTCCAATGAAAGGAGACCATTAAGACGAGAATAGAGTGTCAGCTCATAGCAAGAAAGCCGTACACTTTAGATCTAAATACAGAAAGAGAGCATGGGCATAAATAGAAATGTTAAGGAGGAAAGGGGGATATAATAATAATGATGAATCATGAACAACAATATTTTGAGGTGAATGTTACAAAACGGAACGTGGACAGAGCCTAAGTCCCTTAGGTCTCAGAAGTCCGAGGTGGGTCAGAAAGTAGTGGACCGTTCAGACGAGTCCGGATAAGCCAGCAAGCTGAAGTTAGGCCGCCAACGTAAGGTGTGAATAACAGTAACGAATGTCATAAGTAGCTTTCGGGACGGCAGCGGCTATATGAAAAGCCAGATAGCATGCCAAGGCAAGGTCTCGAGATAAAGGGAACAGTGGCTGGGATTTAGAGCCTAGAGTAATAACGTCTCGGATGTCGGGGAGCGGTCAGAAACAGGGGACTGGTCAGCCGAGGGTAGATTAGAGCCCGGTCCGAAGAGATATCCGTCCAATGGAAAAGGTAATGCAAAGAGAGCGCGAACAAGAAAAAGCCCCATTGAGAAGAAGTGAAAAATCAGCCATGTTTTTGGGGTGATGTAAGCAGACCGTTAAGTCTGCCCATCTCTGATCATTAGCAGTCGGAATCAAAGAGAACACAGACGAAATTTGAATAGCAGCTCAAAGGGTGAAATCCGTAGAATTAGGTCTAATTACTAATGGAGAGCATCAGCACAATGGGCGTGTACAGGAAGAAAGGGGACATAGTAGTAAGGATGAATCATGGCCAATAATGCATTTTAGTTGATGGTTACAAGACTTTACATTGGCAGAGTCCAAGTCACTTAGATCTCAGAAGTCCGAGGTCGGTCAGAAAGCAGGAGACCGTTCCGACGAGTCTGGGTAAGCCAACAACATAAAGCTAGGAAGCCAAATAACATGGGGTACAAAAGTAATGAGGGTCATCAGAAAGAAAGCAGCTGGGCTCGAAAGTGACTATATGTAAAGGTATTTAGCCGACCGAGCGAAATTTCAAAAGTTTAGAAGAACAGTGTTGGGACCTCAGAGCCCAGATCCTTAACGTCTCGGTGTCTAAAAGTTATCAGGAAGCAGGGGTTGGTCAGACGGGGCTACATTAGAGCCAGGCCCGAAAAGTTATCTGACCAGGTGAAAAAGTAATGGAAACAGAGGGCGCGAAATGGAAAGAATTAGGCAAAAGTGGAAAAGTCTACAAGGCGCTCCAGGAGTTGTGAACAGACCTTTGGATCTGTTGTTGATTCATCGGTAAGGTCTCAGTAGTCGGAAAGCAAGAGACCATTGAGACGAGCTTGGAATGTCGGCTCATAAAAAGAAAGGCGTATTATTAATGCCGGAATGGTGGCAGAGAGCGTCGGCAGAATAGACATGCTAAGTAAGGAAGATATACTGAGGAGGATGGATCGGGATCAGCGAATCTCTTGAGATAAGAGTTACAGTGCATTACGTCTTTAGAGCCTAGATCCTTTAGATCCCATAAGTCCGTGAGAGGACAGAAAACAGACTGAAACTGGGTAGATCATCAAGCTGATGTTATGCCGCCAAAATAATGCGGGAATAAAGGTAATGAGTGTCATGAGAAAAGAAGCACGTTGACCCGTAAATAACTATAGTAAAGGGCAGTTAGCATGCCGAGCAAAGATCTAAAGATAAGGAGACCAAAGTGCTGGGACTGTAAAGCCTAAATCGTTAACGTCGCTGATGTCTGGAAGCAGTCAGAAAGCACTAGACTGACCATACGTGGCTAGATTACAGCCAGGACACTGGTTTAATCGTATCGTTTCTGTGCTATTACTGAGGTTGCGCGTTTGTATCCTCATGAAAGTGCATTTGAAGAAGTGTCTCTCCCCGTTGAGAAGCAATCCTTTATTTACTTATGTATTTACTATTTTTGGGTCGATGCGCCGGTGAAACAGCTATGCTTTACTCTGGACGAGCTCTTTCACAAGGATTTTCTACCGGCTTTTTCTTTTATCTGAGAATAACTCAGATTGAAATTTTGCGCCGGAGAGCAATATCAGCGTAATAAAAGTAGGGCTAAATTTTTATTGTTAATTGGTATTTTTCTACTAAAGCACGCAGATTTCTTTTCTCTCTTAACAAATTGCTTCTACTTGTGTCTGCATTTATCGGAATTGTTTTTAACTTTTCGTATGCCTTATAATCCCTTCATTCATTTCTTCTATGTGCGCAACAACAATTGGGGCAACTGAGTGACCAATTAATTTGCGATCAATTTAAAGTGAGCTTGTGGCAAATTGGATTCTGTTCCAAGGAGAAAAGGCAAACTACACCTCCGTGAAGTTTTCACAATAAAAAACAAGGAGCTCAATATCGCCCGAAGGAACCAGAAAAATGTCAAGATGGGCGCCTGCGACCCAGTAGCTGCATACTAAACATTGCCAATGCATTTGCAATTGCTAACGATGAACATATACTTATATTTTGCAAACTTCCATGCAAGAGCATCGGATAAATGTAAGCATTGATTTGAACCCTTTAGGGTGCAGCCTCTAGCAGGTCTAGAAATATACCTATTTATTTATTTAAGTAGCAAATACTCACGTAGTCACTTACCTTCAGAAACGGTGGGTTTCTTTCTTCGTTCACCGGGAAAGCTATCAGCGTAGGATGACCTAGTGTTGTTGCACGGAGAATGGAGGAGCCAGATATGCAACCGGTTTACCACGGCTTAGCAATGTTCAACTGGGGGAAGAATTCACCAACGAACGTCCCTCGGGCCTTCCGGAAGCTTCGGCGTTGCCTAAATAACATGAGTTTCTGGAACAACTGAACGATGCTCATCGCCTTTTAGAACATGACATCTACCCAGTTACGCAACGAAGCTCCTAGAAATGCTTAAGCCATGGGCTTCCGAACCTACATGGAACATTTGCCACTGATGTAGCCTCCCCTACTGCAGCCGTTTTGGTTTTCAAGCTCAACATTCCAAACAAAACCCACTGATAATACTTCATAAAGTCAAAGGTAGGACGACTCGGTGTTTTTCCTACTTTGGGTGCTCGTTTCTGATGGTAATTCCGTTTGCAGTCGCTTGACTATGGCAGGATTTCTAAAAGAATTCCTCGTACCTTAATATTGATACAGACGCATCATGCTCCCTTTTTCGCTCCTAGTTGGCCCACCGACTTAGGAACCACCGAGCCCTCTTTTACCTGCGAACTCGAGTGCCCGCTGCGAATGGGGCTGCATGGCAGCTAGTGTTCACACTGACAGCATAACTTGTTCTCGTTGGAGCGATCACCGCCAGGTTCTCGCGAATGGTTCAGCGGTCGTGTTACAGGAAGTGGTTGGTTTTTGCGTAGCAAGTGTTCTCCATATGTAAAAGGCCTTACATGTCTCCTTAACCATACTGTAACGTGGCAGGTATGACTTGCTAGTAAATAAAGTCCCTGCTTCCTGCCTTGCAGGGAACTTTACGCCACTCACGACTGTCAGCCGATTCGAAGCTATTAGTTGATCTCATTCTAGGTTAGCAAATTCACCTAATACAACCACAAATTCAGCACAACAGTAACATATTCACCGAACATGAATACTGATTAGTTGGTTGATACTACCTAAGTATTTTAACTATAAGTCCAGCAACCCACTGGCTTGAAGCCGCCGGCATTGAAGGTATACGAGGCATCCTAAAGCTGCGCTCAAAATGGTCGAAAAGTGAGCATTACTAGATTCATAGTACATAGAATCAAGCATTTCACTTCTTACGTTGTCCTACCTTGGCCCTATATACGTAGATTTATCTGGTTTATACGTATGCCGAACACTATGGAAAACTGTAGAACTAGTTAATACTAGTCCGAGGCGGTGCGCGAGAGTAAGCGCGGATATCAGAAGGACACAGCAGATTGTATTCGATGGGCTACAAAAAATCGGATGGATAAAGCGCGGCGAGAGCGGACAGGTGATCGCGGGAACTTACGAGGCTGTTGTGTGTTGAGCCGGTTATAAGCACGATTAAAACAAGTAGGTATAATGTACAATCGGTCAAAAGGTAAATTGTACATGAAAGATAAGAGTTATCTTCTTGGGCACTACAAAGCTCCCCCTAGAAGGCTGAACATAGAAAGCCTTCGAAATCGAAACGGACTGTTGAAACGAGGTTCCTAAGGCAAAATCGTGCCGGGTAAAATCAGCTTGTGTTCGTGTAAATGGGGGTTGGCCGGCAGTCGGAGTCCGCTGTGCCGTTTGTGATTTGTTATTCATTGATTGCAGGGCAGGGTGCATTTCGGCGAGCCGTTGGAGCGGGCTTGTAGAACTACGAAAAAACTGGCTAGCCCAGAGAAAGGCCGACAGGACCTCAACCTGCGCTGCTGCCAAACGGTGCGCTTCGGAGTGGTCTCTCCCCCCGCCGCACCACGCCCCGCACCAAAACGACCACCGTCCCACGAAGAAACGACCACGGTCCCACGGCGAAGCGACCCTCGCCCCGCGAAGAAGCGACCTTCGTTCCGCAAAGAAGCGACACTCGTCCAGCGAAAAAGCGACCCTCGTGCCGCGGAGAAATGGCCAGCATTCCCTTCAGGGTCCTCGAAAAGATTCCCCGTGTGGGCCAGTCGATCGAAGTGGAGGGTTTTGGGGCATGTAGACACGAGAAAATAAAAAACACGCGCAGTAAGCGCCAAAAGGAACAAACGAATGATCTGCGCGTTTAAAATTTTTTGGTTTTTGTATATTTTCCGAAAAAGTTTTTTTGGAGGTTTTGATATTTTTGATTGTTTTCAAAACGTTAAGCGACCAAAATTGGGGCAAATATATACAATATCTAAAAATCTAAAAATATTTACACTGTACATATTCGGAGAAACGAACGGGCTTACGCACCTCCCGACCACGGCGATTGGTCGTGGGAGGCGGCGGACTAGGTTCGGGAGATGTCGGGACGGCTGAAGCTTGTAGACCGTGATCGTAGTCTGGTTGGACTTCATTTGCATGTGGAAAACTGGTACGGCGATTTGTGACGTCGCACGAAGCACTACTAGACGAAGTAGGCGAGGGGTTTTCTTCCATAAAGGCGGGTTTTAGACGGTCGATGGTGACGACTTCGTGTCGACCACCGCGGTCAATAGTGTACGCCTTACTCGCACGATATAGCACCTTGAAAGGTCCTAGGTGCGGCGACTGAGGAGGCTGTCGAACACCGTCTGCAGACAGAAGGACGCGTGAACTCGTACACAGCTTCTCAGGCACGTGCACTGGTGTTTTCTGCGATTGAGGAGCGGGTGGAGATAGCTCACGCATCTGGTAAGCCAATCGATCAGTGTAACTTCCGTAGTCAAGAGTGGAAGTACATGGGGCTGGCGCTACCAGCTGTCCAGGCAACCGCAGCGTGCAACCGTAGACTAGCTGCGCTGGTGCGGCGTCGAAATCGGTTTTAACCGTGTTTCTTAAGCCTAGAAGAACGAGGGGAAGCGTTTCAGACCATGAAGGATCTGCGTGCGCACGTAGCGCTGCCTTCAACTGGCGGTGAAAACGCTCCACCATGCGGTTAGCTGCCGGAGGATAGGCCGTCGTCTGAACGTGGCGACAGCCTAAATCCTTAAGCAACGTGGCAAAAGTTGACGAGAAATGTGACCCTCGATCGGCGGTCACGATGGCGGGACAGCCGTGTTGAGCTACCCAACGCTCTAGAAAAGCTTTCGCCACTGTTTCCGAAGGGCAGTTAGGTATGGGAATAGCTTACGGCCACCTAGTGAATCGATCGACACAGGTCAGTAGATATACCGATCCTTTGGAAGGCGGCAGAGGACCAAGGGGGTCGACGTGCACTTGATGAAAACGTGCGTCCGGCGTCGGAAATGTGCCTAATGGGCTTCTCGTGTGCTTGTGCACCTTCGCGCGTTGACACGGAAAGCAAGCAGCTGCCCAGGTACGGACGTCCAGATTAACCTTGCGTTATACTAGTCGTGCGGTTATGAGTTTAACCGATGCACGAACGCCTGGATGAGACAAGCTGTGCAACGTGTCGAACACGGTCTGCCGAAACTCGCGTGGGACGACTGGGTGCGGCGTGCCCAGAGATAAATCGCAGAGTATCGTTCCGTTTGTTGATGTCAGCGGAACGGGTCGTATATCCAATGAGGGAGACCTGCGTAGTAGATCAAGCTCAGGATCGTTGAGTTGTGCTGTGGCCATGGCTGCCAAGTCGATAGCAGTGCCGGCGTCAGCGGAGATAGCTTGGATGCGGGAAGTGCATCGGCGACGGCATTGTGCACACCTGAGACATGCCGTATATCGGTCGTAAACTGAGCGATATAGTCAAGATGGCGCGACTCTCTAGGAGAGTATCGGTCGGTAGTCGAGCCAAGCATGTAAGTCAGGGGGTTGTGGTCGGTGAAGACGACAAAGGAGCGGCCTTCTAAGACGTGTCGAAAGTGACGTATCGCTAGACATACGGCTAGTAGTTCACTACTGAACATGCTGTAGCGAGATTCAGTAGGTTGTAGGCGTTTGGAGAAAAACGCTAAGGGCTGCCACGTGTCGGCTACTCGTTGCGGCAAAACAGCGCCGACTGCCACATCCGAGGCGTCAGTACTGAGGGACAGTGGGGCGGCCAGATCGTGATGCGCTGTAGAAGCTATGTTGGCGATAGCCTCTTTCAGCGACTTACAAGCAGCGCGTGCTGCGGCAGGAAATTCGAATTTCTTGAGTTTCCCTCGGAGAAGGTCCGTGAGGGGTTGCATCAGCGAGGGGCAGTTGGGTATAAATCGTCGGTAAAAGTTGACAAGCCCATCAAAACGCCTGCGCTGTTTGAAAGAATGAGACTCTGGGTAGTCTATGATGGCTTGAATTTTATCCTGCAGTGGCACGACGCCTGCAGAAGAGATACGATGTCCCAGGAAATTGACTGGATCGACACCAAACGAACACTTTTCTGCGTTGATCGTCACCCCTTGTTGAGATAAACGATCAAAATGTGTTCGTACGTGACGTATGTGCTCTTCTCGTGAAGAGCTTGCGATCAAAATGTCATCGAGATGCGCGTAAGCGTAGTCTAAACCGCGACAAACTTGGTCGATGCAACGCTGAAAAGTTTGCGCGGCGTTCTTTAGGCCAAATGGCATGCGCAGAAACTCGAACAAACCAAATGGAGTCGTCACGGCAGTTTTAACGATGTCCGCTTCAAATACCGGAATTTGGTTTAATTGGCGTACCAAGTCGATGTTGCTGAAGATATTTTTAGCAGTCAGACTGGCGGTGAGATCCACTATGTGTGGGATCGAGTAGCGATCAGGCGCTGTAACCGTATTCAAGGTTGGATAGTCGGCGCAAGGACGCCAGCCCCCATGACATACTTCGAGACCATGTGCAGTGGCGTCGCCCATGGGCTGTTGGACGGTCTGACGATACCGAGCTGAAGCAGGTGGTCGAATTCAGCTCGTGCTGCGCGTAGTTTGTCTGGAGCAAGCCGTCTTGGTCGTGTGCTAACTGGCTGACCACGCGTGACAATGTGGTGAGCGACCTCTGTCGTGACTGGTGGAAGCTCTGCAGCTGGTCGTACCAGTCGCGGATATTCAGACAGTAGGTTCGCATAACCTAATGGTACATCGGCGATTCGAAAAACGGGACTGATTATCAGGGCGTCCGTGAGAAGGCCTTCAACCCCTAGTTTAGTACGGCCGTCTGAAAGTCTGTGGCGACCAGCATCAACAAGCAACCCAAAATGTCGGAGGAAGTCGATACCGATAATTGCGAAGCGTACAGAAGCAACCATGAATACCCATGAAAAGTCTCGGCGAAGACTGAGCGCCAGGTTCATCATGAGCTGACCGAATGAATCTACCGGAGAACCGTTGGCTGCACGCAACTTGTACGTAGGCTCTGAGTGCTTGTGGTTAGCGGTCGCTGGGATGGCGCTGACTTCCGCTCCCGTGTCGATGAGGAATGTGATGGAAGAACGTCGATCCTTAACGTAAAACAGGCGATTTGCTTGGTTATTGAATGATACGTTTGTTGTGCTAGTATGCGGGCTATTCGTTTTCCCTGAAGCAGCTGGGTCGTGCCTAATGCAGGGAGCCCGACAACGTCTAGCTCTTCCACCGTATTGGCGACGATACCAACATACTTTTTCGACGTGCCCGACATTAGTTAACTAAGAACTTGTAGGGAAAATGTTGCGCTTTCTTGCCGAACGTGACGTACTCGGTGCAGGCACAGACGAGCCGCAATGAACGGTAGCCAGAAAGTGGTCAGCAATTGACCGTGGCACACGCTGCTTCAGAGCCTACATTGCTGCCATCTTGCTGCGAAGTAGCGCAATTTCCTCGTCTTTAGAGTCAGATCGGCCTAACGACTAAGAGCAAACATGAGATTCGGCTTTCATCGTTGAGAATACGTCACCGGAGCTACTGGTCGTCTGCTGCGGAAGACGTTCGAACGCAGCGTCTGCCTTGGTAGCCAAGTCTTTCAGTGGTGTAGCTATAAACATGGACAGCATTAATGGCAACGGCTCGGGGAGACGTGCAACCACAGCTCCTTTATCCCTTCTTCGCTTAAGAATAAGGGACCAGCGATACGCTGAAGTTTGCGGAGCAACGCCGACGGCTTGCGATCTCCAAGCTTGAGACCATTGAGCTGCTCAAATCGAGTTCGTGCGCTGAGCCGTAACTCTTTCAAACTCGCTTGCTTCCTCGTTTTGTACTTGCTCACGCGATGGGCAGAGTAGAATGTCCTCAATCAACGTCACTACCGACGGAAGAGGGCGTGGGACGAGCTGATTTTACCTCGGACGGTCCGCCGTAATGCACTTATTTTCCAGTTCGAGCGCGAATAACGTAAACCAAACATCTGGGCAGTTCCATGAAACTTGGAACAGCCAAAGTAAGCATGTTTATGCTGTGAAACGACTCAGATGACACACAAGAAATGTGAGTCGAAAGATAAAGCATGAACAAATTACGATTAAAGTACTAAACTTACGCAAGAAACAAATGAATATAGGTATATGATCGAGAAAAAGGAACGAACTCACCAAAAGATACAAACAAGGAAAACAGCCGTGGAATTTGCGCGTGCGAATCGGAGTCACCAATTTGTAGGACTAGTTAATGCTAGTCCGAGACGATGCGCGAAAGTAAGCGCGGATAGCAGAAGGCAAAGGGAGTCGGCCACAGCGGATTGTGTTTGATGAGCTACAACAAGAAACGGACGGATGAAGCGAGGCCAAAGCGTACACGTGAGCGCGGGAACTTACAAGGCTGTTGTGTGACGAGCCGGTTGTAATGACGAATAAACAAGGAGGAATAATGCACAGTCGGTCAAAAGTAAATTGTACATTTTATGAAAATCCAGACCACCAACCTTACTTTTCCAGATTCCATTTTATCTAAGAAACCGAAAGACCCCTGCCACACTAGTTAGCTGGATATCCAGAGCGTTCTGACCATCACTTTGCCTTACCTTGGCCATTGGTGCATAATTCAATCCTTTACATTGTTCCAAAGCCTGCCACGAGTTATGTGCAGTGGTGGAGGAATAACTAGATAATGTAGGGGCTAAGCAGCAGGTTTACCCCCTGAATTACCTCCAACAATAGCCTCCCAGGTTTTTATCTTATGTATGTTTGCACTCACAATACGCAGGAGGTTTTAGCGGGATCAGTCGCACCCATTTTGCAGGTGCTAAGACTAGAATTCTGAATACAAAAGTTATTTAGCCATTTCTGGTTAGTTCATGACTCGCGTCGGTTCCTCCACTGACACTATAATCCAAAGACTGCAAATAACAACCAGTGCCTACATCGTTCCAGCTTTCATTCTTTAATGGCCATTCTGTCAATGTTCAAATGCTCAACAAATAGTGCAGCCTAGATAACTGACTGGCTGTTTCGCGTGTCCGTAGTTATTCCTTATATAGGATATCGCAGAGCAATAACAAATCCATCAAAGTATGCAAAATTCAGTGCTTCCATATTACCTACACCGTCATTCATTAGTCTGCAGCTTTAGTTTTAGCACGTACCCAATTCTTAGTTCACCAGGTCCGTGAAAATTATAGTAGGCTTATGACATTTGAGGTAAGCCTTGTAAAAACATCCTACCAGACCTAAGCACTGTCGATACAATGCTGCACCCAAGGTTACCAGTACGATTGTCCAAAACCTCGTCTAAATACGAGGGTTAGATGCACTTCTATGGATCATGGTAGGTGTCAGCTGCCAGTTACTGTTGATTAATAACCTTTCATTAAGCCTGAGTATTTGCTACTTTAACTCTCCGTTCCTAAATATACTCCGTATACATACCGCATATATATATATATGACGCGGATACCGAAACAATTAATATATGATCAGCTGCGCATTAGGAAGCGGCATGTAAGGAAACCAAAGTTACCTTGCCGGGACAGGATCAAAATGAGCCTCACACGTTCTAACCTTGATTGCAAGTCATGGAAAAGGAAGGTAGTTGATCGGCTTGCAAGGCGCGATCTGAGCACGGAGGCAGTTGCCAACGTGCAAGAACAAGCTTATGTATGCAGAGAAGAAGCGGCAAGTGCGGAAGTGGCATGCACCGACGGAGTGTACTCCGTCGACAGCTAGCGCATAGAGCTGTAGCACAAGCGGTCGCGAGTGTTTGAGTCAGACCGGTCTGGTAGGCCAGGAGCGAGGCCAGTCGGAACCACCACCGAAGCGATGACGGGTCCCACAGAAAACGTAGGCAGAACCGGCTCAGTCTTTTTAGGTACTTTGCATTCGCTTTATTAACAGTGTGCTTGCATGTCAAGTCTCTTTAATTCGGGTGGCAGGTTGGCAAGTTTGTTCTAATGCTTTTCTTTCTATTATTATTCTCTGCCTGTACTATCTCCTATAAATTTGCAACCGTCGCTGAAGCTAATTGTATTCAATATAGATAACCTTTCCGCGTTTGTCGCATTTCCTTAAAATATATGGTTGACCTCTTGAACTTATCGCGGATTCGATACTAATCGACTTTTATTACACCAAGTTAGTGAACAGTTGTCTAGCATCTGTATTCTTTATCCGATTTACTTGATTTTAGCTTGTCTTTTCAAGTCAATGTCTGCCGCTTGCTAGACGCGGTGTGGCTGCGCTTGATGTGAAGGTTGACAAGGTGCTTACCTGTCTGTTACCCACTAGGTCGGCCATACTGGCTCTAGGAGACGCCTGGTAGTTGCTAAAGGGGCGGGGCACCCGGTCCTTTTGGCCGTGTTAGGATCAAAGCGTGGTATCATACACTCACTGTGGGGCAAACCACGGTCCAGGTATCGCATGGTGTGCGGTCGTTTCTAACATACAACGTGCTTGTGTTTGCCTGTGAAAGAGTCTGGGCCGGCTCCGTTGCTGAGACATAGTTCCTGTGCACATGCCTACCGGTCTTATTTCTTCGGGTTTACACTAGGTATGGGGTGTGTAGGTGGAACTGTCGGTGATGCAGTGTGCGCCACCCATGGTCCGTTTGTAGGCGAAGGCGTCCTGTAGCTGGCCACAGTGACAGACAAATCTGAAACCGAATGTCAACAGCCAAATATATGTATTCCTTAGGCTCTCCTACCCGAAAATAAAATACTTGTATATTAATTTGCTTGCTAAAGTGACGACAATAAAGGTTTAGGCCTAACAATCATGGAAGTTTGCTCTTTAGTTGTTCTTTTGGTTTCATATACTTAGGTATGTAGAAATTTTTCATTCTGCTCACTCCTTGCAACCCAGGGAAACAGGCGACATTACAAGCATATTCTCCCATTCAATTGCTTTTGCTACTAAAACATTCACATATCAAGCTTCCATTTTATTGGCATACAAGTCAGCCAGCTACGGAGGGTCACATGTCGAAATGGCTTACTCGACATCCAGCGACATTCGCCAACCACCGCCTTACCTCGGCCGTCTGTGCGTAATTTCATCTTTCAGCTGGTTCCAAAGACCACCACGCATCATACGTAACGGTTGGTGAAAAGTTAGCTTCCACATTTTCAGCTACTTTATTACTATTGATTTACCTCCGCACTCGTTGCTAATGATGCTAGAATAGCTTTCATCAGCAACGCCATCAAGTTCATAGCTGAAGCGACGTTCCAGTGCTAAGTAACATTGCTGCCTGGATGAACACTGCTGGCGCTTGCTTCAGAACATACAAGTAGAGAAAATAGGTTTGATTTTAAGCAGAGATGCACAACGGCATCTACCAACACCTGAGGCAAAATAATCCCTCGTTTGAGCACCCGCAAACGCCAGTAGCGTTGTTGTTAACGCACCTCCAACGCAGCCCCAAATAGATTTCATGCCCCGAAGCAACTTACTAACATTTCCGATACTTAGCCTCAGTATAAGCCACAGGTTTCACTAGCTCACTGGTGTTGGTGACCTAGCCTCATAGATATAGAAAATAGGCACTACGAGCTAAATACCTGTGAGATTTGGCTAACAAATATGTGCACCTTTCAGGTCAAACGTGTGAAATGATTCTGAACTTCTCTTGTATTATCCAGGAAAACTTGGCCTATGCAGCGTTCCTACCACCTTCGCAACAACTTAGACGATTAAGAATGCTGTGCTCAATATTCATGGTTGTTTATGTGCCTAGGTGTCCTCTGAAATAGTACACTGAGGCCTTCTGACCGTGAGCCAATAACAGCTTGTTTTGAAGTCACTTGCACGTATAATACTGTTTACTGGAACCCAAGAGTTTTCGCAAAACAGTAGCACTTATTTACCTACGTTCGCTATTTAAGCCTTCAAAGTTTGCTTTTTGGCCACTTAGGTCGTACCACATTATTGCGGGGAATTTCAGGCAACATCAGACTTTCTACATAGAACGCCTATTTAGAACTTAACCTTGCTTTGCCACCTTTTAGGTTTACCTTTTTTGATATCTACCTGTAAGGCAGCAAGCCACTTTTAGCGAAATGCTATAATGGCGTTATGCGCAGACATCTATTTAATCACGTATACGTTGCTAACTGCAGCACGTAAGCCACTGCTTTTGTTTCTAACAAGTAGCGGTTAAAATTTGCTCTGAGTAGTTTATTTCGTGCTACCATTTAAAATATTCTAGTTTTAGAAATAGTTTCTCCTTTTTGTTTAGCTAGTTTGAATGTTTGCGCTGGATGCCGAAGTAGGCGCAAGGAATTTTGACTGCATATTTCGTTAATTTTTTTCTGGTTAGATACGCCGCCTTAGTATGGGTTATAAAATACGCAAATTTTAGTTGCACTATGGGAAGTTATTTTTTAAAGTTTATTGTTTTTTAATTCTGCAGCGCTTAGTGGTTTTGATATGCGCACCATAAAATGTGACGACTAGGCGGGCCTAAATAATCCAAAGAATTTGCAGTGAAGTTGATGGTGAATTGTGTCCTGCTTCGAGAGAACATGTGCCTTAATACGGACCGGCACAAGCATGTGCCACTAATAAAATCAAGGAACACAAATATCGCCTGAATTAGCCAAATGCATTTCAAGTCTAAAGCGATTATAGCGAAGTTCTTGGAGAATTGGAATTCGCATCAAGTAAACGTGCACAACTACGGCTCTGCACGACACTTGTCTCAAATAAACTCAACAGGCTAAAAACTCCTTATGCAATCAGATGCCCTTCGCGGTAGGCGCGTACCATCCCTTTAACTGTACACGCAAAAGGGCCTTGTTTTCGTAATTTCCAAGAAGAAATATATACTTTCACTGTTCTCACTCCCCATGCAAGAGCATGGGATTTGTGTAAATTTTGGTTTGACTCCTTTCAGACACAACACCTAGCATGTCTGTAACTACATCTTCATTTATTCTTTTGTTTAGCCATACGTAAACATAACTCCAGTATGTACTAGTTACTTAGCAACACTTTCCACTTACTGATTAGACGCGCTGTTTTACGATGAGCATGCCAGTTGAGGCTTGTCCCGAATTGTCTGGAATAAAACAAGTATTGGCTATTATTACTATAATTATTTATCTTTTGGATCAGTTTAGGACGGGTCGGTTGCCCTGGTATAGCTTTCTTAGCACGGAACAGTTATTCCGTCCCACTTTATAACGGGGCACACGCTAAGAACTGTGGTCGTTGTCGTCAAGCTTCAGCAAAGTTCAATTGAGAACTGTGTGGCAGTGTAAGCTGCTCCGATAACCGCTTATTTTAAGGAGGTAAGAAAACCGAGAAGGTGGCATCTCAATAGCATCACAGACACCGCTGTTTAGTTAGCTTCGGTACCGCGTGGTTGTGAACAGTTTTACTTGACCGCAAATTCAATAAGAGGCGCAAATATCCAGCAACACGAAATTGCTACTGTCACCCGTCGACCTATTCACCAGCGTGCACGCAGATTATTTGTCTATTATGAAAATCAATTAGACTTGCTGATTGAGCGTATACTCGGTAGGCTCATCGTCCGACATTCGGCGGCACCATGAGCCTCTCCAAACTTTCCAGAGAAGAAAGAAAACCGGGACTTTGTTGCTTTGTGTGGCTAGAGGAAAGCTTACTGAGCTAAGCCGTCAAGCATGTCTTCCACTGCCACGTTGTGACGCCACATTTGTTAAGGTCCAAGGCGCGCGCTGGTTCTTGACATCAGGTTTGGCGCTGGTACACTGGAAAGTAGCACTAAGTCCCGCAGATTTCGAAAAAAACAGTGCTCAATGTACCTAACGGTCTCTATTGTCTCGAACCAATGCATTTTGTTTTATCCATTACTCAAGTGAGCTTCAGCGGTCAATACAGAAAACAACAGATAGCCTAATACCTGGCATCTGTCTAATTTATATGGCTAACGGCTTTCTTCAAAGGAATCTATGGAGGAACATAACGCGCGACTGCACCTGATACTGGATCAAATTCGTGCGGCACGCTTAAAATAGTGAGGATCCAAGTGACCAGCATTCCAACATAATGTTACTTGCCTAGGGCAGTTTACCTTGCATAAAGTTGTAAGAGCCGATCCGACCGTGCCGAAAGATATGAACGTGACCTCAACCTACTATCGTTAGCGAACCTAGCAGCTGCTTGGGACTAGGCGCATAATGCAGGGGGTTATTTCAGACTGTGCAGCCACCTCCTCACCCAGATATCGGCTAGGGAAAGTGTCCTGAAGTTTTAATGGAATATGGAATGCCAGCTTACTTTTGCGCAGTTAAAGGTAGGGTTTATTACACCTCCGATTTTAGTCCTCCAGGACAGGTCGCAGAAGTCCGGGGTTTCGTTTATAACTAGCTACCTAAATATTTGTTCTCGGCTATGCAGGAGGCATGATCAGGTACGTGCAACTGTACAAAGATTTTGTAGCAATTCTAACCGTGACAGTAGAAAATTGTTTACTCGTTCATGAGTAAAACTTTACCGTGGCACAATAAAACTAATATTTAGACTGTCGTGAGATCGGGACCCATTTGTGTGTGCATAGTCAGTCCGCCACGTATTCCAGTCATAAAGCAGCCAAGGATAAGTCAAGAAGTTTGGATGATCGATTAGGTAAGTGAAGGGCAAGGTCAAGCGCAATGCGACGGCGTACTGAGTTCGTGCGTACGTAACGCAAAGATAAAACGGTGGTCGTAGAAAGTAAAGAAACTACAGTATCTGCGCTAAAGCGCAGAAAACAGAGACGACATTATATTCAGGTTTGGAAGTGACAATGTAACTAGCGTTTCAGGGATGGTGCAATGTGACGGTGGTTGACTTGCCTGTTGGAAGTCATGGGTGGTGACCTCTTAGGTGGCCAGTCACCTCCGCCTGATCTCTGCTTTGTTAAGAGGACATTTGTGGCTTTTTATTGGGTAAATACTTCTCAGGCGAAAATCTCCCACGTCATGACACATTGCCGCGGATCCTTTGGATAGCAAGTTGCAACTAGGTATGTTTCTTGTTCAGCGTTTATTTGCTCGGTTGTTGGTAGTAAAGCTGGGCCCCATTTTTCTGTTGGCTGATGAGTTAGGCGAATGCGATGAAGTCAGCGGTGCAGTATTGTCCTTGGAAGCTTTGACTGGTGAAGTGTTGATGTCATGCACTATACAGCGCCTGGATAAGCGCGAGGGGAAGTGCGGCACTGTGCAAGCGGCGCCATCTGTCAGTCCAATGATTAGTCGGTTGGCTATGTAGCGGTATTCTTCTTTACTGGATTCATCAGAGTCCGTTTATGTGCCTACTACCGCCAAGTCAAACGTTGATTATACCGTCTGAACTTAATCAAAGCGGTGCGTTTGTTGCGGGACCTACTGCATGCTGTGTATTTCTGTCATGCGCTACAAGCAAACAACTGCGTTCTACTGTGGTTCGTTGTTCGGTACACATTGAGTTGCAACACTAGCGAAGAAGCTCAAGTTTGGATACATTTTCTATTAGACAGCCTGCTTGACCTGAACCCCTTATGGGTGAATGTATCTTGTATGCCAACTTTAGCGCTTTGGACTCGTTAAAAGGGAACCTTCTTCGAGTACCTTAAACTACACTGGGCAACAACAACACATTAATCGTACCGGAGCTTAACCTGCAAAACAGCAGGAACTACCTCATTGCGCACAAGTTTGAAGACATTTTAACGTACTGCTTTTGTACGAAAACACATGTGTCTCCGACAAGCTTACTGCACTCCATTGCATTGCAGGGGCCGAGGCGAATTGCCGCCAAGGCGCGTTTGAGTTTTCCTCAGTTACGAAACGGCGATGAATTGGTGCTACTGAATTTAGTAGCCGTTTGCAACAATACCTTCCAGACTGTTGTTAAAATACAACTCCACCAAGCGAGTTTGAAGAGACAAGGCCCAGCCAGTATCCGCTGATTAATATCCGGAACGAGTAAATAAGGGAACACCTACATTCGGAAAACTGGAATAAAATTAGTTGAACGGCACGATGTACGAACCCGGTGTAACAATCGGTCTGCTATCTAAAGGATTCTCTTCGCAATAGAGGTCACGCTATCAAACCGCGTCTCAAGTAACGGTTCAAAGCATTTGCTTGCCATCGGGGCGGTGTAAAGCATGAGAACATTGCTGACTGTAAACACACGCCAGTTGACCGTTAGAAATGCGGCAAATTTGGACAGCTTACACGCGTACGCTATTCGACGGTTTACTTACGATCGATACTCCGCCCTTCACAGAATGCTGTTTGGTTAGCAGAAAACTGACATGTCCATAAACTATTTATTAGCACACTATCACTTTTGATATCATGGGGATTCCACCATACCCTGTAAAGTTGTAAATAGCGGACCAGTCAGTGCGCTTGGAAATTGACACCGGGGCATCCGACACCCAGACAAACAAGAGAACATTGTCTGCACTATTTCTGATCCCAAAGCAGTCTGCGCTACACAGAAGAGGCATTCGATATATTGGGTGTGTTTGATGTGTGTGTAAATCATGGGAGCGGTGCGCTGCCTCTTTCAATAAGCGTGGTCAATGTCGACACTCCAAACCTACTTTGGAAGAGTTGGTTGAAACACATGCTGGAAATGGTTCGGAATGTCAAACAGTTGGACCGCACTCCCGTTTCGATTGCAAGGTTAAAAGCTTTCGCTACTGTTTTTAACACAACTGTAGCCAGGAAACAACGTGCTTTCCCAGCTAATGTAAACATCAAGACAGCTACACACTCGAAATAGTTCAAAGCAGGAGGCTTGCCTTTTGTCTCCCGTCCAAACGCAGTGTCTGAGCTGGATCTCCTACAAAAAGCTGGAATAACCTGCAATGTACTCAATCCATTTTGGGCTGCACCGAGCGTTCCGGTACAAGGCAGACGGCTCAATTCGTGTGAGTGGTGTCTAAAAAAGACAGCAAATCAAGCAAAGACTACGGAACGCTATCCTATCCTACGAGTAATTGACCTACGTACAACCTCCTTGGGTGGACAAAATTCTCCAAAATTTATCTGAATCACCGTTATGCTCAAGTGGGTCTCCGTTTATCGGCGAAGGAAGTACCACTACCAATACACACTAGTGGTTGCATTATTAGAAACGGTTGCCGTTAGGACTACACTCTGCGCCGGAGAGCTTGCAGAGCTTTGTAGACAATCTGAATAAATAAATACATAGATATTTTATTCCCGAATTCATCAAGGCATACCAACGCAAGTGTGATTAAAATTTACAAGCAATTATATAGCGAAACCTATACGTCACAAAGCACGCAATTGACTGTAGTCAAAAGTTGTACAGTTTGCGGAAACACTCGAAGCACTCAGGAGGAGCAATATTATCAGTGGAGCGCCGATAATATGGCTTATTGTGTACATAGAGTAAATAAGAAACACAGTAGGTGGAGTAGGGAGAGTATAGGAAACCTGAGAGTATCATTATTGTACGTGTCAGTACAATATTGAAATATGACTAGTCGATATTCCAGAGTGTTTCAGTAAGCAGTGACTTTACTCAGTGACGAGCCATATCCACCACGTCACAGGGTTGATAAACGGATTACTGTGGCTTTTTATGCGGAGAACGCTAGCCAGGCGAATACCCACCACGTCCTGGAACACTGTCGCCGACGGATTTGGACGGTCATGTGCAACTAGCAAAGATTCTTATGAAGCACATGGTCTTTTAGTTATTCACCTTCAGATGCCTCCTGTGTTTGCTAAACAAGTGGCACAAGCAGAGTCAAACCTGAACGTTGTGGTCATCCGAGGGGGAGGTAGGCTTTTGCAGGTAAGTAGGATTCCCAGGGTATTGGGTCTCACCTTCTGTGAGTACGTACGTTCTTTGGGATGTGGTGGATTCTTGTACAACTACCTTCAGTGGTCGAGGTTTTGGTGCAGACGGTTGGTTTTGAAGTGAAGCCATGGTCCCGATAAGTCTTTTTGGCTTATTTCGTCCCAGCCCAGGCGGAGGCAGTTCCTCAGTTCAAGCACGAATGTCTACCCTGTTCGCGATCTCAGAGAAAAGGGAAAGAGAGGAACTGGCCGTGCGGAGACCGAAATTGACCCTCATAGTGTTATGCGTTGGGGAAATCCTACTTTAAGACCTTCACTAAAGGCAAACCAGTGTACAACCTGTAACAGATATGCTGAAAATGATTTTTGTTTACGCAGCAGGAGGGATGTCCAAATTGGTAAATTACTTGCATGTACATAAGGATGCAGAGCAGTGTTCCGGTAAGAAATCCATGACGTATTAGCGTAAGGCGTTAGAATTCAACCGGAGACCAGAAGCTGGCTATTTAACCACTACTGGTTGCACTGGGAAACCAGCGGATAGAGTGACGACGTGGCGATATTTTTATATATAAGCCAGTGGATGAGGAGTAACTAAGACGATATACTAACTGTTATGTACATGGGGATATGAGGGTAGAAAGCTGAGCATAATAGAAACCGGCTAGGATTAGGTGTATATGAACGGAAGGCTAGGGTTCGAATGAAAATCGACCGACAGGTGGAGCTAGATATATATAGTTGTTTATATACCGATTGTTGCTGAAAACAGAGGAGTAATATAACGAGTGCTTAAACTTAATTGAAAGCACTAATTACGAAGAACATGGGCCTAAAATTTACGAAATTTTTATTGAAAAATAACCGAGTTTACTCTCGATGATGCGAGACATGCCTCCATAGGCACTATCATAGAACTACAACTAAAGCTGACATTTAGAAGATGTTTTGCACCATTCTAATCTAAGCTTGGTTCAACCTGAGTACCAACGGCAACAACAGACGGCTACATTGCAGCAGGCTCGGGTATGGTAGAATGCCTTTACTAGGCGTACCTCAAAGGGCATATACCTAATATTATTTCACGGACCAAAGGATCCGTGGCCACTGCAGCGGTCTAAGTATATGGAATGTAGTAATGGGTAAAGCTAAAATCTAAGGAATAAGGGATGTGGATAAGGTGTTCCGAATGATGTTTGCCTGCTCCATTTGCTTCGTTGTGACCCTGCCATATTCTATATAGGGAGTGCCTACGCAGTTTTGAAGCTGCCAGAGAGTAGACTAAGGCCGTACTACCTGTTGAACACTTTTAACGGTGCTAAAGTGACCATATTAGAAGGCAGGTCAAAGGGTTTACGATACCAGTGGATAGTTGCAGCTTATCGACGCGATAGGGCATACCATTTCACAATGTATTCTTTGGACTAAAGTGTCTGTGGGGAAAACCAAAGCAAGGCAAAAACTGATCAGCAACGGCTAATTCATTTTATACCCACATTTTTGGTCTCAGCACTTGTAAGGCGCGTGAAACTGATTCGGCTGAGTTTACTTGGGCGTTGCGACAGCGGTATATGATAAGGTGAAAACAAAGGGATGAAAGTGAATGTAGGATATAGGGAGATATTACACCTACCTGAAGGTGTTGGTAATGCTTCGCTTTATGCCATATGCTCAGTGCCATCAGGATTGAGAATCTGCCAGTCTACAGAATAAGACCGTGCCGAATTGGTTGAAGATGTAACACCTTAGCTGAACGTAGTGCAAAAGAGTAATAAGCTGTAACCGGCGGACGGCGACTAGGTAAGGAAAGGCAACAGGAAAACCGATAAATCTCTGGGTGCGAGAAAGCAAGTACGGTCATATGGCCAGCAGGGATAAAGGAGTTAAAGTCTCGGTTAGCGCGAGTGACCGACAAGTGCGGAAGTCCACGTGCTTGGTGTTTGATACGCGACCGAAAATGCGCCGCGCAGGAGCATTTCTAGCAGCTTATCGGTCACTCAGCAAAAAAAGTGGCAGCATTTTCCTGCTCATGCTTAAACGTATTCCCAAATTTCCCTTAACGTAAACGCACCAAAATCCTATTTCCCCTGCTAAATGCAACCACGCTAGACGAGGCACTGTACCTATTTTCGGCCAACTAATGCATGCTACGGGAAAACATAGACAGTATAACCCACAACGTTCATCCACAACTCCTCAAACGTCTTCCTGTGTTAACGCACTACGATCATCCTTTCCACTGCTACATGGCAACATGGTTCGCAATTAACTGTATCCCTTTGCGCAGGAGTTACATGATTTAACATAAATAGTATGACAGACTACAATAATGCAGTGGTTTTAACCTTTGCCTACAACCATCGCACTTTCACTCTTCGGCTCAATTGCCCGACTCCTTGCGTCTAACATAAGTGTAGTGCGTAAGAGAACCTGAGGGTGGGCTTACTATATATAAAACACTGTTTACCGATAACCACGCCATAATCAACACCACGTGTAGCCCATATTTGTCCTTTACCTCTCATTACATCGTTTCCTTAGAAAGCTTTTGGTAAGAGGGCCATTGTGCGATGTGAGGACATATTCCCCAACAATCTACCCACAAACTGTAGCTATAAACGCCACCTAATACACCTAACACAATAAATGAAGCGCTGCCAATTTTGGAACCAAGCACGTTTTTCACCCGCTTTGTGGAGAAGCACCATGGCCTATTTAGCCTCTTTGGAACGAAAGTGATTAGCCTCGCTGTTTACTTTCAGCCGCAATTACGAAGCGTACAAAGAAATGTATGCATTTTCCGGATATCCAGCCACAAGTTGGACTCCACACAGAAACACTGAACAGTCACTTGGATGTTGGCAACATTCCATGGCACAAAGATGCTACAACGGTAACCTTGTTGATCGACGCAGAGCAGGGCCTAAACACAATAGAGTTGTTGAAAAGAAATGATCAAGTTATTTCAGTGTTTTTGCAAAGGTGATGGTTGCATCCGAGTGAGGTACGGCTTCGCACAACCATCAGTGATTTGAACGGCACCGCAAGGAATGCTAGTTCAACTGGTCAAGTTCAAATGGGACGATAACAGTAAGAAAACTATTCTTTTCGCATTCGGCAATCAGGACTAAGATGACAGGGACAATGTAAAACCAAGTAGGGAGAGATGGATACAACGGATTCACAAACCGGTCAACCAATCCACCTCTGCGTGAGCTCCGCTATTAGTCTCCCCTATACCGGCAACGTTATATAGGAATACCCGTTAAGGAGACAATAGAATGCCCAGCAGATGGACGGTTTGAGATCCTATTTGTGCCTGTTCCCAGGACAGTCTCAGAATAACAGAACAAATGGTAACTTGCGCAATGTTTATATAAGACAATGAATATTGTATCCTTAGTTATTACCCAATTTACACTTTTATCCCGCGCAAGGGAACTGGATGATTTGGCTGAGCGACCGCTTTAAGTTCCGCTTGCGGCTCAGGGACCAATGTTGATCATAAGAGAACCCTTCCAGTGTAGCATTAAGATTTGGGGATTAAAATCCGATGTGTAAACGATATTTATGACTCTGAACAATGCATTTATGGCATAGGTAAGGGCAACGTCGGAGATTAACGGACACTCAGGGCGCTCCAACTATCACTACCTTAAACATTGCTCCCCTAGTTTTATGTAGGAATGCAGGTGCGAAAGCATTAAATAGGGTGTAAATAGCAACAACAAATGAGAAGTCAACGTAATAGAAGTAGATGTTAGAAGCCATAATGAAAGGTTTAAAACTACAACTAGAAGTCCGAAGTCCAAGGTTGGGGTTAATGCCATGTTCCCGGTTTGCGCGTTTTAATAACTGAAGTACCTTAAACCAATATAGTTCAGTGCTAAACTGATCAGATCGTGGCGTATGCCATTGCAGGGTGGTGCAGAATAGTTGTCACAGAAGTGTTAACGTAGAGCAGACATAGGTAACAAGTCACCTTGCAGACAAAAACAGTAC
>OX104070.1:74735192-74758316 GCA_944474145.2 Dicrocoelium dendriticum | reverse complement strand
AAAGCGTACGAGGAGAAGGAGTACAATTGGAAGCAGGTCGCAATATACACTGAAGGTGAACGAGTTACAAACTTTCCGGCAACTAGATACGGGCGGCACTTAGCGACAAAACCGGTAGAGCAGTCACGGGTGTGTCCGTCGCAGTACTGGAAGCACTTACCTCTCTGTGTGGGAATGTGGGGGAGTTGGTATCTGCGGAGAGGCCTACCGTTACCATTGCACTCCTTCGTTGCGGCTGAAGCGGTAGTGTTCGAACTTTCAGTAAGGCACCACAGCCACCTCACTATGCTTGGATTGGTAGACCCTGAGAAAGATGAGAAAACTGCACACCATGGCCGGAGTAATTGAACAAGCTAGAGAACAAAAAGCGAACGCAGGTCATTAGTTTGTGTCAGCTTAATTGATTACGAGGTGAAGAAGGCATAACCTGTGTGGATTGATGATACCACATATACAATTTATCTTCTCACGCACTATTGGCCGTTCACGATTGTGGTAATAGAGCTCAATGTACAGTGGCGAACAGCCGGGGACGCGAATGTGTCAACTTAAACGGCGCCATGACAAATAACGTCTTGGATAGCGTGGTTCGGTTTGAGAGGAATTTATACAACAAGCAAATGTGGCTCATGGCAACGATAACTCCGTCTTGATTATCCCCAACGCAGCAGGGTTTTCGTAGAAAGATTGTCTTTTGAGTTCTGACAACGCGCCCTTGTCACAAGTCACTTAGAGAACGTTTATCCCTAAGGACCCATACCCGCTCTGGTTACAACTCTCCTATGCGGAATACTCTTCATAACTCAATCCCAGTGAGGGAAATCTGAGCATAATAAAAGGCACCAGTTAAAACAGTGCAAATGAAGAGACGGTACTATCGTAACATGCTCCAGGGGGATCCTGAGGCCGTTACTGATCAAATACGAGTGAAGGATTCGAATTTTAGTGAGCACATTGTGTCTGAAGCAAGGACTTAGTGACGCAGTCAGCACTGCAACAAATGGTTCAACATCTCCAAGCTTGAGACCATTGAGCTGCTCCAAATCGTGTTCGTGCGCTGGGTCGTAACTCTTTCAAAATCGCTTGCTTCATCGTTTCATACTTCGTCTCATTCGATGGGCAGAGTAGAATGTCCTCAATCAGCGTCACTACCGACGGAGGAAGGCGTGGGACGAGCTGATTGTACCTTGGACGGTCCGCCGTTATGCCCTTATTTTCTAGCTCGATCTCGAATATCTTAAACCAAACTTCTGGACTGTGTTCCATGAAACTTGGAACAGCCAAAGGAAGCATGGTTACGCTGTGAAACGACTCAGATGCAACTCTCGAAATGTGAGTCGAAAGATAAAGAACGAACAAAATACGATAAAAGTACCAAAATTACGCAAGAAACAAATGAATATAGGTATATAATCGAGAAAAAGGAACGAACTCACCAAAAAATACAAACGAGAAAAATGTTGAATTCGCGCGTGCGAATCGGGGTCACCAATTTGTAGGACTAGTTAATACTAGTCCGAGACGGTGCGCGGAATTAAGCGCGGATATCAGAAGGCAATTGGAGTCGGACACAGCGGACTGTATTCGATGGGACTACAACAAGAAACGGACGGATGAAGCGAGGCAAGAGCGTACACGTGAGCGCGGGAACTTACAAGGCAGTTGTGTGTCGAGCCGGTTGTAAGATTAAAACAAGAAGGAGTAATGTACAATCGGTCAACAAGTAAATTGTACACGAAAGATAAGAGTTATCTTTTTGGGCGCTACATATGTTGTTGACAAGGAGAGGCGCCTTTACTGTGAATTTTTGTTCGTGGCACTGTTTTGCGGTTGGTCCCCCTTCTCTTCCTCTTATCATTCTTTTTCTGGAGGTCGTTGTGGTTGTACGGCAGCGAAGCATCAGTTCAAATGGCTGATGTGCTGCTGTTGAGCATGATAATGGCTAAAACATTTTGACCATCCAAGAATTCATTGAGCTAAAGCTACACTGCTGATTAGGTCAACATTAAAGACATTAACCACTGTCTGGCTAACGTCGGTGCATGAACGTAAATAACTAATGTATTCTCAGATCCATGGTCTTGAACAGTGGGTGAAGCATAACGAACAGTAGAGCAACACGCGCGATGAGCCGACATAGAGTGTGACAGTGTTGACGTCCCGATTCCTACCTCGTCCTAGGTACGATGATGCTGCGAAAGCTAACCTTGGAGCACGGATCTTGTTGTCTCGTTCATCCGATGCTGAAAGACAAACAAGATTCGCCAGCCGTTGTTTCAATCTTTAAAGTATCACACACAGATGATTCACCGGCTGCTTAAACCATATGGTTCATCTAGACGCCGATATCACCCACAAATTTAATCCTTAGACGGTATTATTGATTTTATTTGATGCGCTTTTCCTTTCTATCTCTATGCCAATAATTGGTTTGGTATTTATACATTTCCATAATCATCCAGTGTTCGCTTTTTGATACAAGGCCGTAATCCGCTAATCATGCCATGATGGATGTATCTCGCAGTGCATAGAAGAAACGTTTGTTTATACATTTATGGAAATCTTCGCTGGTTTAGATATGGTTTTGCATTCTGTTGGTTTAGGGTGCTATTGTCTACCTGTCTCACAATTCGTGATCTTGGGCTACACTTTTCAAGCTCCTTCAATTTAGTCGAACAGATACAGTATAATGTTGCAAAAGCCAGTAAATTAGGAGGGCTAATACTGAAATCCTTTGTTTAGAAGGAATCCAAAATCTACCTACATAAAAGTAGGATTCGTGCACTATTGTTCATTCCTATATACTCCAGCATGAGATAAAGTGATAGAACTGCAATAGAAAATGTACAGCGATTCTTTACGAAGCGCCTGCTGTGAAAGTGAAAATACCACTTACTATGATCGCTACTGTAAGATGAACATAGAATCCATCTGGTTACGGAAAGTAAAACTCAACCTGAGCTTCATGTTTGATATGATCCACTAAGGCATCTTAACCTCAGATATCGAGGTGGTACTTAAACCTTCCCTTAAGTAAGGTATAAGAAAAAGACTTATTAAGTTACAAATCGAAAAAGTACGAAGTTGCTCAAAATTAAATTTGTTTCTCAAAGGGGGTTTTCCGCACTCTAGTGAACATGGAACTGACGGTAAACAAAGTCAGAGACATGTTCAACTTAGACATGAGTATAACCACGTTGTATGATTTGAAATCAATTCACCTCCACCACATCTTTCTAGGTACGAAAGAACATTTTCCCGTATTCCTAACTAAACTTTTGTCCGGATGTATCAACACATAAATTATGGACTGATTACTAAAACCCGTTGATATCACATCCTACACACCTCGGCTGCCCAAAATGGTTGAACCACTTACCGTGGGAATAGCTTGAACACAATGGAATAATGGTATATTAATGATTAAAAAAAGCTGATGGCCAGAATGAGAATCACATGGTGAAAAGAAAAAAAGAGGGATAAAGTGAAAACTATCAGGTGGACTCATCACAGTATCCATACATAGGCATGCAGAAAGGAGTCAACTTTGATGGTGTAGGTTAGTGTTGGTTTTGTAACGTTAGTCACATTAAATCATCTGTCAATATACACAGGCTATATCTCGTGATGTAGGAGGGTTAGGGCAACGTCGAGGTGTATTTTAAACAAAGATAGTGTGGGGGGGAGAGAGAACATAATTTGGGAGGGCGTTCTATGGCTGACGAAGAGAGTAAAAGTTTCGCCGACATTCTAGCCGAACATTGCGTGGCCAACTTGAGCCAGTGGCCCCTCAAATACGTGTTGTGACCAAGTTACGGTAGGTAGCGGTAGACGTTGTTGGGGTTCCTCGAAATCTGGTAATCTGTTACTATGTCGCCACGTAGGCGCCGATACCGGTCGCTGTATAATCTTACAGTCCTCAGCCTAAGTTGGCAAAAAAGATTAAAAAAAACCTTTGACGTGCTACGTGGCTATTCGCTGTGGATTCTCGAGTGCTGCGAGATCTTGCTTGTGCCAGGTATGTGTGTTAAGCAACTGCGAACAGACCGAGAGATCAAACCGCCGAAATGCCCTCCATTGCGTGCCGTATCGGGTTCCAGTTTCTGATGCCTTCTCATATTGTTCCGAGCAGCCCAGATTAGTACCCCCAAGCTCGCGCCTCTGAGTGACTGCTTTCAGGACATGCGCTACCAGCTTTTATATGACAGTTCCACGGTTGGCCGCATTATTTCAGCAGAACATTTGGATTTATCCACAGCTATTACTGTTGACAACCTCTCAATCCTCCCAAAACACTCCCCCGATCAATTGGCTGTCTCCCAAAGGATAGTTTAAGAACTGCTTCGGAAAACTCGAAAAATATCTGTTCCATGCGATTTCGCTGTACAGAAACATCATACCATCCAGCTGGACTGTGCATCTCATCATCGAGGAATAAACCGTATTGCCCTGCAAGAGTGTAAGTGAAGTTATGCACTTTGCAGACTTTAGCAAAATGGAAAATGGTGGATGAGCAAATGTGTTAGATTCCGATAACCGCCTCCAATAGGCACCCGTATGGCATATGGATTTTGTACACAAGAAGGCCTATGCTGGTGCACCCTCATAATTATTCGCATGATCATTTTATTATTAGTAATAATAATAAGAATAATAGGCCTATTTCTCAAGTGAAAAGCTGCGTCCATGTTTAGCGCAGATCATATTTGGTTGGCGGCATTCAGTTTCTGATGTGTCTGTCACTGGGGCCAGGCACAGGACGCCTGCGCCTACAGAGGGAGCATGGGTCGCTTGCGCTGCACCACACAAAGCTCCAATCACACACCCCATATCCAGTGTAAACCCGAATGAAAAAGACCGGGAGGCATGTGGATGGGAGCCAAGTTTCACCAACGAAACCGGCCCACATTCGTTCACAGGCAAACACAAGCACGTCGTATTTGGGAAATCAAGCGTACACAAGGCGGTGGTTGGACCGTAGTCCGCTCCACACTGAGTGCATGGAACCACTCTTCCAGCCTAGCACGGACACAAGGACCGTGCACTCCGTGCCCTCCAGCAACCACCAACTGTCTTCTGGAGCCAGTATGGATGAGGTAGTGGGTAATAGACAGGTAGGTACCTTGTCAACATGCACATCAAGTGCAGCCACACCGGCAACAGCCAATCACCTGAAACGACAAGATAAAACAAATTCAATAATGCATACAGATACGGTGGCATGACTCATCGCTAAATTAGCATATGAAGTAAGTTAGTTAGCAACGAATCCGCAATAAGGAAAAAATGTCCACAAGTAAGTTAAAAATGCTACAAACGTAACAAAGTTACCGAAGATAAGCGCAATTAGTGTAAGCAACGTGGCCAGTTAATATAAGATTACTCAGGTAGGCAGAACAAACCAAATAAATTGGAATGAAATTTAGCCAGCTTAAAAAAATCTAGTTTAAGTGTAAGTTGGTTTAGCCCAACTGCGGTGAAGAAGCATCAAGAATGCAACATCACCCTCAGCATGGGGCACGCACATATATATATATATATATATATATATATATATATATATATATATATATATATATATATATATATATATATATATATATATATATATAAGAATAATTTCTTGGTGCGCCAATGGTTCGTTGGTGTGACGAGATCCCGAAGATAACGAACAGATACTAGTATTAAAAACGCTAAAACCAATACTGAGTTCTCATTTCAAGACAAGACATTGAAGTCGCTTACGAGGCACTGCGAACCAGGCCCCTGAAGCCGCACTGATGATGTTGCCTAGTGAGGCAACGAAACGTCTGCACAGTAATCACTCAGCTCGGAGAACAGCTCAAAACCCGCATAGTGGTGCCTAGTTGTTCGAACGTCCGTCGTAGCAAGCCGAAGTTTTCAAGACCTTTGCGGATTGCTTGAGACAACCCGTTATCCTGAACAAGCACGCCCAGGTCGCATTCGACGGATGAGCGCTGCAGTACTTGCGTTCCTAGCTTGTAGGAATAGGTACTCTGGTGTCGTATGGAAAGTACGCTGCATTGATCCACGTTAAATTGTAAAAGATTTCGGGTTGACCACCCACGTACCGCATCCTGATCACATTGAAGTAAATTCCAATCGGTATCCGCCTGAATCAGGCGCCATATCTTGATATTGTCAGCAAACAGCTGGCAATTTTAAGTGATTTTCTGTGCAAGGTTATTGATGAATACCAAAAATGATCATGGAACAAGAAGCGAGCTCTGGAGCACACTAGACTCGACTGGTATGGGTTCAGATAAGGTACTCCAAGCTTTGAACACTAATTGTCGTTGCACGAGAAAGTTGGCGATCCAGCTCAAAAGAGGATCGCCAATTCCGTAATATTACAGCTTGGAAAGAATCTGATGATCTAAACGATCTAATGCCTATGACCAATCCAAGTGGATCACATCAACAGCCTCTCCAGCGTCAACCGACTAGGTCCAACTACTCCGTACGATTAATAGATTCGTTGTACACGAACGCTGTCAACAAAAGCCGTGTTGCTCGGGCGCAATAATATTACAATATTCTAGATAACATGTCAACGCATCAGCAAAGATGGATTCCATAACTTTGGATAATAGAGGGGGAAGAGACACTGGGCGGTAGTTTGAGGGTTCAGTCGTGCTTCCGCCTATGTAAATCGGAGTTATTATTACAAGCTTCCACATCGCAGGAATCTGGTTCAAGTCTAAGCAGTGTTGAAAGAATTGGGCCAAAGGTTGTGTCAATTGTCATGCTGCTGCTCCCGATGCCTCTGGGCGAATGGTGTCGACACTCAGCTTCTGCAGTAAAGCTTCAGCAGTAAAAGGGATGTGGGTAAGTCCTGGAGGCGTGAAAACGAAAGTTGGAAGACTCTCTCAAATATGGGAGCATTTGACCTTGCAACCACCACGCCCGCCTGACCGATGTGTGCCGCTTTCAAAGCTGTAAAAGTACAGAACGCTAACCAACCCACTGGGTCAGGTAACGACACCAAATTGAATGGCAGAAAGGCGAAACCGGAGAGACTCCCATCGAAAGGCATTTGCGGGTTAGGAGAATGTTATCGAGTAGTGAAAATCGGTCTGGCTTGTTCGCACTGTTTGGAATGGTACCATACGAAATGTGCAAATGTGTCCCAACAACAGTTACGGGAGCGAAATAGCTCCCAAGATGCATTCTGGTTCTGTACTAAGTGTTCTACCATCTCCCTCGTTAAGTGCTTGCTTATCCTAGCTGAGAAAAGCGACCGGTTAATCACAGAAGCAGAGGATAACCAATAAGATTACCTCAATGGAAGCGTGTATGGACCACAGAAGCGTAGGGGCTGCTAAAGCAACGGAATGCTGAACAATCCGCTTCCCCTGAACCGCAATCAGCCACGTCTCCATCTCCGTTGTCTTCTCCAACTTTGGTAGAACGCCGGGCGAAAACAGACTGTACCTACGTGAATCAAACAGTACTCACAGCAACGAAAATCAGGCACCACGCGAAACGTCTGGTTAAGCAAATTCCACTAGACCTGACATCTATCATTACGAAGGATGAAGCAGCCAAACACCAACGCTTGGTACCTGTAGCTCAAATATCTTGTCGAGACTAACCCTCCCAGAACATCGGTTACATATGCAGAGATTGCTGCAAGGGTCCACCGACAAGTCGCCGTTGCGTCCTCTTCCATTGTAAACACCGTTAACGCAAATGGAGAGAAAAAAAGCAATCACTTGTCAACAAGTCACGACAAATGAGTACCAAACCTTGTAGATTGACGAAAAAGGGATGCAACAACAGTGCCCGGAATGTTGTATGCTCAAATGTCCTTGAATCTATCGCCATCACATTGCGGGATAAGTTATCAGACGATCAAGACCAATGGAACTCATTGTGTATGCAGATGAGTATCAAAACCAAGCCCATAAACTTGTTACGAATTATTCGTCATCCGAACTCGCCAAACTATGGTGAACCCAAACTTATTCGAATAACTCTAGAATCCTCCATCGACGTAGAAAACGTTTTGCTCTCCGCAAGCGCGCTAAAACACGGATCCTGTGGGATACGTATCCATCCTGATGTCCCTTGGATTGCGCGACAAGCAAAACGAAACACCGAAGAGGGGCACAGTAAGCAAGACCGCCTAAACACAAACTTCATACATGGCGTGCCAGAACATCCTTCTAACGATGTTCAAGAGACCGGAAACCACGATTTAGAACAGTGGCGGTTCATTCGAGAAACACTTTATTTGGATAATGTTGTGGCACTATCGCTCACCAGGATACCTCTCTCACCGAATTATGGAGGATGCGGCCCTAGAATCCTAAAACTTGTGGTTCAGTCAGAGCAACAAGCAAAGCATGTTTTGGATCGATGGCGGAGAAATCGAAAACATCTTCCTTCCGAAATTCGGTTAAAGGTCGCAAACACTTTGAACAGCTCAAATATTAAAGCAACTGAAGCAGCAAGCATACCGACGAATGTGCAAAATCGTTACTTGACTGTTGCTTTAACTGATTCTGACGTAGGTCTAAACGAAGGTTGGGACGCACCTTGGCCGAATCAAGTTGCAAACGAAGTATCATTGGCCCAACAAAAATACGAGTAACTGCCGACCTCCCACCGGTCGGCATTCTCCCACACTTGACAGCTTCACCTCTCTGCGGGTTCCTAAAGACCGAGAAACTGGCTTGCTTGTATACAAATGCTCAGGGTCTTTCTAACAAACTGGCTGAACTGAAAGATCGCCAAGCTTCCGGCTCGTATGATGTCACTAGTATCACCGAGACGTGGTTACACACGGGAATGAAGGACGCCGAAGTTTCGCTACCCGGCATGTCGCTGATCCGGAACGACTTGCTCACATAAGGAGGAGGGATAATCCTGTACTACCGAAACGACTTACAGTGCGAAGCCGTGGAGGATTCAGAATCGCAGTTCCCCGACTCTCTTTGGTGCGGTTGCAGTTAAAAGGCAGGGACGCTTGCCTTATTGTCTTGGTGTACTGCGCCCCTAACTCAACACCCGAAACCGACTACCACCTAGCGGCTGCTTTGAGGTGCAGTTTACAACAAAAGTACACCCACATTCTTATCATGGGTGATTTCAACGTACATTGTTTAGAAGCCCCTGCCACGATCGGAGAACAATTCAAAACCGATCTACAAGATCTAGTAAATACTGTTCCTCTACAATCACATCACTTTACCCACTCGGTTCAGAATTGGTAACAGGCCATCTGTGCTGGATCTTGTGCTTACCAACGAGGAGCGTTGCGTTGGTTTTAGACTACCTGTTGGGTCGCAGTGATCACGCAGTCATCAGTTTCAACTTCGTCTGCTATGCAGAATATCTAAATGATAACGAAGAGACTGTGCGAACTATCACAAGGTACGACCGACTCGCCCAGCTAGTCAGCGCCACAACATGGTCTTTCCTCGAAGAAGAATCCCCGGAAGTCGCCTGGCTCGAGTTCGTCAACAAATTCAGTCAGCTGATTGCACAGACTTCAGAGATAAAAGCTTGCAATAAGTGTAAATCAGTTCCTTTCGTTAGAAGCAGAGCTCGAAAATGGATGACAGTACGCAACGCAGCATGGCGAGTGTACAGAGAAGCTCCAGCACCAGAAACTTGGGACAACTACGTAGCCCAACGTAACCACTGCACTCAACTGCTAAGAGGGAACAAAGCCGCCTATCAGCAGAACATCTCAAAAACCTCCAGTGCTAACCATAAACTGCTGTACAAGCACGTTAATAACCTACAAAAGGTGAGGCAAGGATTTCCTCCACTCAAAACAGCTGATGGTCCAACAAGAACGGCTATGGAAGCTGCAAACGCGCTGCAGATGCAATACGCCCCCACGTTTCAAAGAGTCTTGCCACCAAGCGATCTACCAAGCTTTGTATTCTTCTCGCCACGACTAACCCACATCACTTTTACCGCAGAGGCTGTATTGCAAAAGCTGACTTCTCTACGCAAACACAGATCGCCGGGTGTCGACACCATTCGTCCAGAGGCATTGGGAGCAGCAGCAAGCCAACTAGCAGGACATATAGCTCAGTTTTTCCAACGCTGCTTAGACCAGAACCAAGTTCACGCCATGTGGAAGCTTGGAATAAAAACCCCGATTCACAAATGTGGAAGCAGAACCGATCCCTCCAACTACTGCCCAGTAACCCTTCTTCCTATACTCTCTAAGGTCATGGAATCCGTAGTCGCCGATGCACTGGTGTGCTATCTGGATAACTGCAACCTCATCACTCCTGAACAGCAAGGTTTCCGTCGACAGCGGTCATGTACAACGAATTTACTAATTGCATGCAGTAGTTGGACCGAGGCAGCTGACGCTGGAGAAGGTGTTGATGTGATTTACCTGGACTTTTCCAAGGCTTTCGATCGTCTAGACCATCGGATATTACTATCCAAGCTGCAGCATTACGGGATCGGAGACCCTCTTTTAAGCTGGATCGCCAAGTTTCTACTTCAACGGCAATTAGTGGTCAGAGTTCGGAGCTCTTTATCGGACCCCATACAAGTCGAGTGTGGTGTGCCGCAAGGCTCAGTTCTAAGTCCACGTTTGTTTTTGGTGTTTATTAATGACCTTGCACAAGGAATCGCTTCAAACTTCCTAATGTTTGCCGACGATATCAAGATCTGGCGCAGGATCCAGGCGAACGCCGACCAACATGTGCTTCAGAGTGACTTAGATACAGTGTATCAATAGTCGACCCAAAACTTATTGCATTTCAACGTCAGTAAATGCAAGGTGCTTTCCATCCGACATCAGAGCAGCTACTCATACCGACTCGGAACGGATGTACTGCAACAATCAACTCTCGAACGTGACTTGGGTGTCCTGGTTCAAAATGACTTGGGTTGCTCAAGGCAATCCGAAAAGGCCGCGAAGACTGGGAAGCAACTCGGCGGGCGCTTGGACAAATAAACAGCTCTATATTTCGACAAATGCCCAGCGCGTATGTTCACCCTCATGTTGAATATGCAATTCAAGCCTGGCATCCATGACTGAAACACGACCTTAATGCACTGGAGCAGCCACAACGCCGGGCATCTAAGAACGTAATTGGAATGCGCAATCTTTCCTACCAGGAGAGGCTGCAACGACTGTGATTGATCAGTGGAAGCTATCGCAGACTACGAGGTGACCTGATTATGGCATACTTGATTCTGCGAGACCCACATCATGTGTGCCGCCTTTTACTGCAGCTCAGCAGCAATACTAACTTGAGGGGCCACTCATTAAAACTCGCAGAACAATACAGTCGTCTGGAGTGCCGCAGAAATTTCTTTTCCATTCGTGTCTGTCACCCGTGGAATGCTCTCCCAGAATCGGTCGTCTCTGCACCAACACTAACAGTATTTAAAAGACGGCTGTACGATGCACTCATCCACTTACACTTTGTTACTTAACACTACGTCTCCATCCTACACCTGGAGTTTACCATGGAATTATTTGTTCTTAACTGTGGATGCTGTGTATCTAAGAGGATCGCAGCACTACAACGAAGCAAACGATAAGTCCTTATTTTCATACTTAAAGTATTAACTATTTTACTATCCTTATCATCATTATTGTTATGTTGATATCCCCACCGACTATCCAACGGGACTTGTAAAGCAACGCTTCTTAACCCGTATAAATTCATTGTTTATATTGCGTCCGCAACTCGTTTGCTGCTTCTATAGCTGTTCTAATTGGACTATCAGTTGTTCGGAGCGGAGGAATTCCTTGCCTCACCTTATGACGGCCATTGAGATACTTGTACAGCAGTTTGCGTTTAGCGCTGAAAGTTTTCGCCATATTCTGCTGACATGCGACTTTGTCATCTCTGAGCAGTTGGGTGCAGTGGTCGCGACGGGCTACGTACATGCCCAAGTATCTGGCGTTTGTGATTATCTTCACTCGTACCAGACTGCGTTGCGTACAGTCATCTATTTGCTAGTTCTGCTCCTCGCGAAAGAAACGGTTTTAGGCCCATTTAAAACTCTTGTCTCTGAGGCATCCGTAACCAGTGGATTGAATCTGCTGTCGAATTCGAGCCAAGCGACTTCCGGGTGGTCTTCAGAAAGAAACGACCAGGTTGCAGCACTGACGAGCTGGGCTAAGCGGTCGTAGCGTGTAAAGGTGCGCACCATCTAAGTGTTCTAGTGGTGATATCCTGCATAGCAGATGAAGTCGAAACTGATGACTGTATGATCACTGCGACCGAAAGGGCATTCTACAATCAATACATTAATCATATGTTCCGCGCTGGTGAACACAAGATCTAGTAAAGATGGTCTATTACCTGTGCTGAGAAGAGTGGGCATACTGATGTCATCGTAAAGCGGAACACTGGTTGAGCTCTTGCAGATCTATTTTAAATGGTTCGCCGATTGTAGCAGTAGTTTCTAGACAATGTACGTTGATAAGGATGTGAGTGTGCTTTCGCTTTACACTGCATCTTAAAGCTGTCGCAAGACGGTAGTCAATTGCTGGTGTACCGTTTTTTTGGGAGGGGGGCGGTATACCAAAGCTATAAAACAGGTGTCTCTGCCAAGTAGTTGCAGACGGCAACAAAGAGAATCGGCGAACTGTAATTCTGAATCCTCAACCGCTTCGCACTGTAGGTCGCTTTAGTAATACGGAATTATCCCTCCAACTTCAGTAAGCCTGTCGTTTCGTATGAGTGACTTGCCCGACAACGAGACTTCGGCGTCTGTCATTCGACTGTGCAACCATGTCTCCGTGACACCGATGATATCGCATAGCATCGAAATTTCGCGATCTTCCAGTACGGTCAGCTTACTGAAAAAGCCTTGAGCATTTGTATTAAGGCAGAATAGTTTCTCGGCCTCTAGGAGCCAAAGGAGTCAAGCGTGATAGAATGCCGACCTATGTGAGGTCAACTGTTATTCGTTCGTTTGTTGGGACGATGGCGAAACGTCGTTCGCAAACTGATTTGGCGAAGGTACGTCCCACTCCTCGTCCGGACATACTGCAGAATCGCGTGACCGGGCGGTAAAATGATGCTCCTGCGGTATCACTGGTAGGTTTGCTTTTTCAGGTAAGCTCATGTCTGGTTTTTGCGAAGGTTCAGCAGCTTTTAACCGATGTTCACGTGGAAGGCTTTTATGACGTCCCCACCAACGTTCTAAGACTTTCGTCGCTGTCTGCTCTGACTGAACCATTTTAGGAAAACAGCTCGTGTTATCAGTAAAATGCAGCTAAAGGGATGGTGCAAATGAGCCTCATGACTTATGCGATGTCCGAGCAAAAATTAGCATAACTTTTAGTTTGTGTTTGACATTGAAGAGCATGAAAATACCCGAGAGAAAGTTTTACTCTGATAAACAGTATCCACAGTGAGTAGGCTACCCGGATAGCCTAGGGAAAACCAGACTTTAATAATGGAGAGAAGAGACGGTAGCTATCTGGTAAGATAACTAGGTATGTCACTCTGACGTCGCGATGGATAAATGCGCGTTTTCGGAAGGGAAAAGTCGTAATGGTCACACTGCTACTGAGACTTAATATTGAGCCCCTGCCAAATGGGGCATTAACGGCTAGAAGAATGAGTGTCAAGTAGACGTGCTCCTCAGGAGCAGTGGTGGTACACTGTATGATAGGGGGCTAGGGAGGTGACCAACAAAAGGAAAGAAATCTATCAACAGACAGCCCAGAACGGTTCATGAAGGAGTCGATGACAACAGTAGGACACAAGATATAAATTGTTCTGGAAAGATGAAGCGGTTTCATATCTGACGGGTCGAATGGGTAGTAACGACGAGCAGGTCAACCAAATCAAAAGCGAAAATGCCCGGTACGGATTGCATCGCCCCCACACTAATCGCGCATCAACTGCCCAGTTATGGTAAGCGAAAAAGCAATGTATAGAGTGAGAAATGGAATTACGTATGGCGTTCAGCGATGGAGGCGGTCAATACACCGCACAAAGTTAATATCATCGCATCATAATTGTCTCCCCTTTCCATCGGTCAAACAACTACAAATAAAGGCAATCAATAGAAGTGGATGGATGAGGTTTGTGAACCACCCATTTCATCCGCGACAAGCAGTCCAACCAACCATCAGTGTAATGCTGGAGGCTGCGATAACGAGGAATTAACAGTGCGCTTATCACCATAGGAGAGGGGCAAGCGAATCCGCAGCTCGGTATAAGTGGCGGTGGCCGCGGAAGGACGACAACCAGGCAGTCAAACGTACTGTGATTTCCGAAGTAGGACAAGGGTTTAGAAGAGGCTGTCTTCTAAGTTCTAACAGGATTATTCTATATATCCTTTGTTATGCAAATGTATGATCAAAATGCCGACGCAACGAGACTGGACCTAAACGTGGTGCGACGGTTTGTGTACCTGTTTGATCGATTGAGCAATGCTGGGTGGTGCCTCTGGGCCCGTTGAGGGCTATTCCTACCAGGTTGATCAATGACTAAAGGTCAGACAAACGCAGTCTCGTGGTCCTCCAGGTTGAGGGTTTACAATGGTATGACGTCCATTTCTGTAAAACTAAATCATTGCCACCCCACCCCCCGCGGCCTTGCGGACAGGATTTTGAGAACTCTAATCGTCCTCCTGTATAGGTCTGGGTGCCCTGGCAATATCTCGGCACACATATAACCATGACAATTCCTCCAAACTCTAACTACATCCTGCAGCAGCCGTCGCGCAGCTCATCAAGGATCGCCTAATCTGCCGCATACAGCAGGGCAGATAAGCGAATACATGCTACTGCTGGCGCCTCCCTTCTTTCTTTTCCACCTGTTTCTCTTACTCCTATCCCAACCCCGATTACTAACCTTTCTTCTACAATTCCCAGCTTAATTGGCAGCAACAGAAGTCCGACTGGAGTAGAAGCAGCTGCAGCCACCTTCCGACAACGCCCATCGACAACAGTCCCTTATAAGGACATGCAGTCCCGTTTCCCTGGAGACGTTCAACGTTCGCACTGTAAGACAAATAAATCAACAGGATGCACTCGCACGTACGTTAGACACACTTGGTATTGACGTATGTGGTGTGTCCGAAACAAGGATCAATGAACCTAAAAGGGTTGTTGACTAAACTGCACGCGGCTTATCCTCTCGTTATTGGTTGCACGCATCTGGAGACGATGATGCAGCACTCACGGGTCAAGCTGGGTAGGTATCATTCCCAGCTCCAACCAAGACTGAGCTATCGTTGGTTAACTGGGTTCCGGTGAACAGCCGCTTGTGTACAGTCTGACGACATTGACCAAGATTGATCCAGGAAGTAGTACAAGACGCCGTTTGTTTGTGATTTCCGCTTGCGCTCCCACTGACTGCAGTTCCAATGCTGTCAAAGACACATTCTATCACGAACTGAATGTGCTATTACGCAGTGCTGCCAGCGCAGCTATAATACTTGCAGGGGATATGAATGCGCGAGTAGGGCGTTTGAGCTCTTCGGAAGCTCAGCTGGATGGTAAATATGGGCTTAATATCAAGCGCACAGACAATTGCGAGCGACTTCAGCAACTTCGTGCGGAGCACTAGTTGATTCTTAGTAGCACTGCTTTTAGACACAGTGGGCGCCAAAGTGCCACTTGGCATCCTCCTGTAGCTGGTCAGCGATGGACCCAAAGTGATCACACTGCCATAAGTTACAGGTGGCGGGGTTCCATCCCGGATTGCCGCTCGTACTGGAGTACCTGTGTCGACTCTGGTCTTGTCTTGTTACGCTGTCATTCCTCCATCAGCTTTACCGGGAGGCGCACCAAGCGTTACCTCCGATTGGCAACGGAGAAATTGTCAAAGCCCTCGGTCAGGCAAGCCTAACAAGACGAACTGTGTATGGAACATTCGCTGTCTTGTTCTAATGACACTGAGCTTCACTGGAATAAGATCCCGGCCGCCATGCACGACACAGGAGCCTCCGCTTGTGACACTATCCATCCTCACCGCACCAATCACTGGATATCCGAGAGGTCGGTGAACCTGCTGGAATCCAGAAGAAATTTCTCGGCAGACCCTGAGCACAATGTGACTAGATGGACTATTAGGCACAAACTAAAGCGGAGCCTACGTGCGGAATAGGAAGCCTGGTTAACCAGTAAGGCTCAAGAAATGGAGGAGGTAGGAGCAGCAGGCAATTACCGCAAACTTTTCCAACTAATCCGCACCAATGGAAACAAGGCGTCAGTGAGACAATCAGAGACAGCGCGGGTGCGCTGCTACACAATAAGGAGCACCGTATGGCTAGTTGGGCAGAACACTTTGAAGATCAGTTCAGCTGACCCCCTGATCCCGGACCTATTCCTACTCAGGTAATGCAACACGAGCCATGGACGGTTAGTTTAGAGCCTCCGTCGGAGGCCGAGGTCCGAAACGTGATCACAGCCCTCAACCGTTTTCGTGCCGCTGGCCCGGATTCCCTCCCACCTGCAATATTTAAGGATGGAGGTGAGGTCTTCTGCAAAGTACTGACCTCAATATTCGAGCGTATCTGGAAGGAAGTGTCCCGGCTAATTGGAGTGAATCGATTACAGTGGCAATATACAAGAAGGGCAGTCACAAACACTGTGCTAAGCACAGGAGTATTAGCCTAACGCCAGTTGTGACAAAATTACTGGCCTCGATCACCGTTCGTCGCCTCACTGCGGAACGGGAATCTCGGATTAGAGAAAAGCAGGCCGGTTTCCGCCCAGGACGTGGCTGTATAAACCATATACACATACTGTAGCAGGTGCCAGAGCAGCGCCACGTATACCGTAGACAGACAACACCTGTGTTCCCAGATTTCAAGAGTGCGTTCGATTCAGTCGAACGAAATGCTTGCGCGAAAAGCTGTCTCCACGATATATGTGAACATCCTACGTGATCTATAATCCAACACTACATGCCGCGTCAGGGTCTACGGTGACCTGTCGGATAGCTTTCCGACCACAAGTGTCTTTCGTCAGGGATGTCCGATTTCCCCATTTTCCAATTTCGTCGTGGACTCTATCACTGAGTGTTCCCTATGGAATCTCACGATGTATGCGTTGAGGTCCTGCTTTGTGAAAGGTTGGTAAATCTTGAGTATGTCGACGGTATCGTTCTGCTTTTTGATGATGCTGGAGCAACCCAACCAACCATGAATAGCTTGTATAAAGTGGTCTCATTAATTGGTATGCGCTTCGTACCTAAAGTGTAAAGAGTTGTTGCAGGACCACCAGCCATTTGATGATCCCTTAACCCTTGATAACGAGGAAGTATAGCTGGTTGATCGAGTCACTTACCTTGACAGCTGCATCAGCAACGATAGGTACATAGAGACTGAAGTCACTCTACGCACTGCAAAAGCTAGAACTGCCTTTTTGAACCTGCGGACTCTTTGGCGACAAAGGGAAGTTTCCCTCCATCTGAAAGGCCGTGTATACAAGGCCACAGTGAGGGCCGTCCTGGTCTATGGTAGTGAAACTTAGCCCCTTCGGTCTGAAGATCTGAGGCGCCAAGTCTTTGATCATCGTTGTCTGGTGTCGGATGACACCTGCATGCGTAGGCGAGTACTAGGTAGTGATAATCATGCTAACACATTAGGACAACAGTTAGCACTAAATAAGCTGCGTCGGCTTGGGCACGTGCTACGTATGCCTGGTCACCGCTTACCTAGTAGGGCCTAGTTTAGTCTGCCAGGTGTGGGGCGGCGCAATATTCGAGGTGGACAGAAGTGGACTTGGCCGCGGGAAACGAAATCACTGACGACTGACTGCCGCACAATAGCTAAGATGTTTTAAACCTTTAGCTAACGTGTATGATGATGATGACGATGATGATGATGAAACGGGGTGCCGTTGGTCCATCTCGCCTTCCGGGCTGGAGTCCACGTGACTCGCCTTGTGCTTGGCTCGTAAGGTTACAGCACATGGCTCACAACTGACACCAGTGGCGCGTCTGCTGCCGTCTTCCAGTAGGATTGCCTGTTTAGTGTTTGGTGGTGTGTTATCTGCGAAACAATGGCTGATTATGACGGGGCACTGAAAGCCGCAGGGAAGCTGTCTCGCCGATGCCGCCTTATCTTTGCACGATAGTCAGCTGTTTGTGACAGTGTGCCGTTGGTAACACAAGGTGTACGCGCCTCGGACCTGAATGTTTGCTTAGGGCATTAAGGTTTTCCGGTAAGCCCCTCATCTCTCCATCTTATTCTTCATTCCACAGGGTCATCATGGTTGTATGGCAGTGAAGCAACAGTGCAAATGACTGATGTACTGCTGTTGATGATCAAAATGATCATAGATAACTCAGTTTTTCAGTCTTCCGAAATGAAAATTCTGCTACGTGATCGACTGACAAACCTTGAGCATGCGGACTATATAGCTTTTCTTGAGTCAAACGCGATAGATTTTCAAGTACTTTTGAGAAGACTGAGGATTAGCGCTACAGGCTTCGGCATACGCTTCGTACATACAAAATGTCAAGTACTATTGGTGAAACGATACGCCATCGACTCTAGTTATCAGCGAACAGCCACCGGATAGATTCACTTACTTCGTTGACTGTATCCCGTCTGGTAGTAGTATCAATGAGGAAGCTAGTTCACGTATCAGCAATGTCCGTGTGGCTTTCAAAAGGCTTAACCAGCCTTATAATGAAAAGCACAGCAAAAAGTCTGGTGTTACGGTGTGAACCAGACCTGGCCAGTCTGCAATGAAAACATCTAATGATTGATCGCGATTGATCACCGGCGCTTGAGGAGTATTGTCACATTTAGTGGCGAAAAAGGGAGAGCTGTACTGAGATCCGACAATGGGTGGTTGGTAAAAAACTATCTGGTGCAATGATACGGAACACCCACATCGCGGAGTCGCAGTAACTCAGTAGAGCAGCAGACGGTTAACGTTTTGATTCGTTCTCCGAGCTGAGTAATTTAATGACAAACGTTTCACCACTGCTCAGTGGCATCTTCAGTGCACTGCTGCGTAGAGGGAAATCTCACGTAAGGTGTCGTCGGGACTCCTGTTTGTTCGATTTTCGGCCTCTCAGTTTCACACTTTCTCAGCTGTAGATATACAGGATCGAGGACAATGCGAGGTTCACTGAATTCTCCGTAGAGAACCATGCCTCGAGGAATTCTCTTCCTCTTCCAGTCCCTCCGTATGCCAGAATTTCTGTGTTGTCTTCTGTGTTGTTCTTTTTTCTTGAGATGCGCTGGGATCCTGGACGATGCATAATGGTATCGACATGCATCCTTGTACTCTTATGGGTAGTTTTCTCCCCGTTTCACCCAAATAATCTTTCTCACAGTTCTCGCACTGTATCCTGTAGATGACATTGCGGCGTTCATGTGCCTCCAGTTTTCCTTTGGGTCTAGATATGACTCCCTTCAAAGTCGCAGTTGGTATGTGAGCTATCATCAGGTAGTGCGGTTTGAGGAGTCTGGCTGTCTTTTCTGATACGTTTTTGATGTACAGCAACGCGATACGTTTCGGCGTTGTTGGTGTACGTGCGATAGTTGTGCTCCTTCGATTTAGGTGTCTTCGGATGAAACTGCGTGGGTAGCGTTGCGGATGAAAGATACAATCAGATGTTCTTCTTCCTCACGTTTTGCCTCCGCAGTATTGCAATGCGACTCTATCCTACGAAACAGGGTCGGTATACAGCTTATTTTGTGACACTTAGGGTGATTGCAGTTGAAGTTTAGAATTTGGTCGGTGTGTCCCTTTTCGGTAAAATGATGTTTGTAATTCGCCTTGCACTGTTCTGGTAACCAGCACATCCAAAAAGGATAGTTGCTTTATCTCCTCTTCTTCCATAGTGAAACGAATATCCCATTGCATTCCAAGTGGCATTTTATGTACCCTCTGAGTGAATGGGTTGCAACTCGCAATCTATCCAAACCTCGGTCCTCTTTGAAGTAGACCTCGGTCATTACGATCAAAAGGACCGTATCCGAATTGGTGTTTCGGTGTTGTTCCTCCCATAACCGGTTTCGTCCTCATTTCAACTCATCAGATGGAGATAGCCTGAGCTGGAGTGGACCTCGAAACCTAGTGTTCAAAGCTTGACGCCTTGACCTCGAGCAACGATGGGCACAGCGGTGAAGAATTCGTGATCGTAATGACCGAGGTCTGAATAGAGATTGCGAGTTGCAACCCATTCACTCAGAGGGTACATAAAATGCCACTTGGAATGCAATGGGATATTCGTTTCACTATGGAAGAAGAGGAGGTAAAGCAACTATCCTTTTTGGATGTGCTGGTTACCAGAACAGTGCAAGGCGAATTACAAACACCATTTTACCGAAAAGGGACACACCGACCAAATTCTGAACTTCAACAGCAATCACCCTAAGTGTCACAAAATAAGCTGTATACCGACCCTGTTTCGTAGGATAGAGTCGCATTGCAATACTGCGGAGGCAAAAGGTGAGGAAGAGGAACATCTGTTTGTGTCTTTCATTCGCAACGCTACGCACGCAGTTTCATTCGAAGACACCTAAATCGAAGGAGCACAACCACCGCACGTACACCAACAACGGCGAAACGTATCGCGTTGCTGTACATCAAAAACGTATCAGAAAAGACAGCCAGACTCCTCAAGCCGCACTACCTGATGATAGCTCACATACCAACTGCGACTTTGAAGGGAGTCTTATCTAGACCCAAAGGAAAACTGGAGGCACATGAACGCTGAAATGTCATCTACAGGATAAAGAAAGATTATGTGGGTGAAACGGGGAGAAAACTATCCACAAGAGTACAAGGATGCATGTCGATACCATTATGCATCGTCCAGGATCCCAGCGCATCTCAAGAAAAAAGGACACAACGTTAACTGGGACAACACAGAAATTCTGGCACACGGAGGGAGTGGAAGAGGAAGAGAATTCCTCGAGGCATGGTTCTCTACGGAGAATTCAGTGAACCTCGCATTGTCCTCGATCCTGTGTACCTACAGCTGAGAAAGTGTGAAACTGAGCGTCCGAAAATCGAACAAACAAGGGTCCCGACGACACTTTTCGTGAGATTTCCCTCTACGCAGCAGTGCACTGAAGATCCCACTGAGCAGTGGTGAAACGTGTGTCATTAAATTACTCAGCTCGGAGAACGAATAAAAACGTTAACCCTCTGGTGTTCCACTAGTGTCCACTGAGCTTAAACTGCTTACATGAACTAGGTTATTTCTGGCGTATGCACAAAGTTAGACGAAATCGCAGTGGCCACTCTGTGAAGGAACACAAAGGCATGAAGAAATTGGCCGAAAGTAATAATCAAGCTGGTGCATGCTGTCTTCGCGGACGCGGGTCACGAGACGGTGGTCTACACCAGTAATTGGAGGCTGCAGCAGACATGGCACAGTCGCGCAGTCAGTGGTGTTACAGCAAAACGTTTTGTGCGTCTAGCTGATAATATTCATTTCATCACGATTAAGTGTGCGGATTTCTCTTTCATTCCGTCTTCTTTGCATTCTATTGTTACCGTTGTTATTCTGGTGAGGCAAATTGGATCCACCGTACTTCGGTGCCTTCATAATTGTTAGTTAATGAAAGTAAAATGAAGGTACACTCGAGGGTGATAAACCCATCGATGGAAGTGGTCGAACGTCGAATGCACCCACCAGATAATCAAAACAAGGTGACCGTCCAACGTGGAAAAATGCATAGGAAAATACATGATGAGTATGCCAAAACACTCCACGATATGTCTCATAAAAAGAGTTGCGGTCGCTATAGGATCGCAAGATCACCTCTTGAATGGCATGCACATCGTGAATGGATCGCCACATTGGAAATCCCCACTGACGTTAAATGATTGCACAGTGAAACTAGAGATTGTTTGAAACACTCCCTCATGAGTGGTCGTACATGAGTGCTTCGCTTCCACAAAAACATTAACTGAGATATGGTGGCATCGGTGGGACTGTATCGCTGTAACTTTCACAACCAACCTAAAAAATATGGATAAGTCAGCGCCCGAAACAATTAAGAGACATGGCCCTGTTAGGAAGCAACAGTTAAACAAACCACTGGTGCCGGTTGCGGGCAATGTCCCGAGTGCCTTCCAGTATAAAAGGTAGGACGGATAAAAAGTGCGGTTTCATTTCCAGCCATTGACCAATAGTTATCCCACGCGAACCTTTCGACAACAAGATTAAAAAGCATCGTGACTGTACTAATAATGTGTACTGAGATTTTGCTAGTACACAACCACAAGCAGTCGCCTTTGGACTCCGATACTAACTCAACATATACAAGGGAAGAAAGTTAAACCGGCGTGCAATTACAACCCAGATGAGGCGTCAACAGTACGCCGGTACGCAGTACAAACGTTTCGCTGCCACGCCACCATCAACAGTCGAGAGTTGGTTAGGGATACTGAGAGGGTCGCCCAGTTCCCTACGCAGGCTCGAACCCGCGACCTCAGATTACAAGGCAGGTGTTAAGACCATAGAATCGATGAAGCCACGACGCCCAACAACACATCCAGGAAGCAAAGGAAATACCTTTCCGGAGAGTAGTGGATGAGTGTGCGCAATCTGGAACCTTAATAAACACAAATTGCCGGGGTGTGTTTGCAGGTCCAACGATACCAAGTGCCTGTTCATGCATGCCGTTGTCGCCGCTGGAGTCACCCGACACTAACTATGTACGGTAGCAAAAGATAAGCAGCCAAGCGTCTTTAGGCCAGTGTATACTGCTGTAGAGAAAGTGACCCTTATTGTTGTCCTGTATACGGGGATTCGTGGAGTAGTTGTTCGAACGGCTGTTTGGAAAAGTACACGGCAGGAGTTGGAACCCCGATTCTGCGCATTTTTGTTTGCATAAGCAGGTTCCTAGCCCGTAATCGTATGGAAACGGATACTTCGCAAAACTATCATGATGCACTGTTGAAAGTTTGTTTTTGTCCGGTATGCAAGGCTTTTAAAGTAAAAGAATAATGATTTTCCTAGCGCCGAACGTGCACAGCATCATTTCCCGCTTTGCGACGCGCCAGCCAGCTTTAATAGTTGCACGGCCGTCGCTGCTAATGCTACTGCCATATGTAAATTGACCCATCGCAATGAGGCTGGAGCTTACCGTGGTGCGATGGTTTGTGTGCCTCAGTGATCCATTGAGCTATGCTGGGTGGTGCTTTTGCACCCTCAGAGTCACCCA
>OX104070.1:74715822-74734697 GCA_944474145.2 Dicrocoelium dendriticum | reverse complement strand
GCGTTGCGGACGAAATATGTTCCCATATTTGAGAGAGTCTCCCAACTTTTGTTTTCCCGCCTCCAGGATTTACCCACATCCCTTTTACTGTTGAAGCTGTACTGCAGAAGCTGAGTGTCGACATCATTCGCCCATAGGCATCGGGAGCAGCGCAAGACAACTGACACAACCTTTGGCCCAATTCTTTCAACACTGCTTAGACCTGAACCAGATTCCTGCCATGTGTAATCTTGTAATAATAACTCCGATTTACATAGGCGGAAGCACGACTGAGCCCTCAAACTACCGCCCAGTGTCTCTTCTCCCTCTATTATCCAAAGTTTTGGAATCCATCGTTGCCGATGCGTTGCTATGTTATCTAGAAAACTGTAACATTATTGCACCCGAGCAACACGGCTTTCGTTGACAGCGTTCGTGTACAACGAATCTATTAATCGTACGTAGTTGGACCTAGTCAGTTGACGCTGGAGAGGCTGTTGATGTGATCTACTTAGATTTGTCATAGGCATTAGACCGTTTAGATTATCGAATTCTCCTTTCCAAGCTGTAATATTACGGAATCGGCGATCCTCTTTTGAGCTGGATCGCCAACTTTCTCGTACAAAGACAATTAGTGTTCAAAGCCTGGAGTACCTTATCTGAACCCATACCAGTCGAGTCTGGTGTGCTCCTGAGCTCGCTTCTTGCTCCACGATCATTTTTGGTATTCATCAATGACCTTGCACAGAAAATCACTTCAAATTTCCTGCTGTTTGCTGACGAAATCAAGAGCTGGCGCCTGATTCAGGCGGATACCGATTGGAATTTACTTCAGTGTGATCTGGATATGGTACATGGATGGTCAACCCGAACTTTTTTACAATTCAACGTGGACTAAGGCAACGTACTCTCCATACGACACCAGAATACCTATTCCTACAAGCTAGGGATGGAAGTACTGTAGCGATCATCCGTCGAACGCGACCTGGGCATGCTTGTTCAGGATAACTTGGGTTGTTCCAAGCAATCTGCAAAGGCCTCGAAAACGTCGGCTTGCTACGACGGACGTTCGGACAACTAGGCACCACTATTTTCATACAGATGCTGAATGCGTATATTCGCCCTCATGTCGAATACGCAATCCAAGCCTGGCAGCCATGGTTGAAGCACGACCTTACTGCACTGAACCAACCTCAACGTCGGGTTTCTAAAGACGTCCTTGGAATGCGCCACCTACTATACGATCAGAGGCTGAAACTTTTGGGAGTGTTCAGCGGGCGGTATCGCCGACTACGAGGCGACTTGATTTTACACTATCCAAATCATTTATGCCACTATTTACTGCAACTCAGCAGCAACACCAAAGTTAGAGGCCACTCCATGAAATTAGCAGAACAGTACAGCCGTCTGGCATGTCATGGAAATTTCTTTTCCATTCGCGTTTGTCAACCATGGAACACTCTCCCCGAATCAGTTGTTTCTGCACCCACACTAGCCATATATATAAGTCGGTTGGATGCTGCACTTCGCCATCTACATTTTCTTACTTGGAGCTACTCTCCATCCTACTCTTGGGAAACACCTTGGCTTTATGTTTTACGTCGATTGAAGCTATGAAAACACTTAGAGTGCGGTGCTACTGTATCACATACTATATGTCCATTCTTTTGACAGTAGAACCGTTAAATGTATTTTCTCATTAACGCCTTTCGAAAACCCACCAGTCTACCCAACGGGGCTTTTAAAGCAGTGCTTCTTAACCTGTATAAAATCATTGTTCATTGTCCCACTGGGCAGCGGCACTCTATGCACCTACCGATTTTATGGGTGGGGAACTTGTGGTGTTTATTCTGTGTTTTACATCAGTTAGAGTGCCTGCGAGAGCGCTTATATGTGTGCAAGATTTCTTGAGGTGTACGCCCTCCGTGCAAACAATCAGAGGCTTGTCTTGAAATGAGAACTCATAGTACCGGTTTTATCGCTTTTATTACCAGTATCTATTCGTTACCTCAGAAATCTCGTCATACCAACGAACCAGTGTCGAACCGAGAAACCATTCTTTTAACCGTAGTATAGCACACCATATCCTGATATGATTTAGGCGCAGAAAACTCCTTGTTACCGTCTTTATTGGGGAATTTCAGCGGTACTCGGATAGAAAATGATAACTTGATTACAGGGATCGGTGCTCGCAAACAGTTCGCTGATTTCACTTTACTTATCTTAATCTGATTAGCAAGTGTAGTGGTAAAAAACAGCCGTTCCCGTTGGCTCTCCAGTCTTTTTATAATTTCTGGTTGAACCACTGCAATCTGCCATCACTACCATCGCCACTAAACATTAGCTAAAGCCGAGGAACCTTTCAGCTCTTGTGCTGTAGTACAAACGATAAATATGTGGAAAATCGAGGGACGAAACCGTAGGGAATATGATATAAATGCAAAAAGTAATATGATGCTTAGTATCACTGTGAGCATCGGGTGCTATATCGTGATTGGAGAAAGAAGACAAGCAGGAGAGGGAGGGACAAATAAACTCACAACACAAACGCCGTTGAGACCGGTTCCTCGCCATGTAAACAATTTTATCTTACCAAAACATGTTCGTCGTTCTGCAGACACCAGCCCGGCAGTCGGGAAGCACCAACCGATACAAGGTTCGAAATGAAGGTCTTCATACCTCTTGATCACGTCCTTGTTTGCCCTTCAGTCCTCTTCTTCCATCCACATTCAGGGCGTGCAAACAACGCACGTCGATAAATTGGTGTGCTGGCATGCACAATACGTGGCCCAGCCATCGGCGCATGGTATCAGGCGCGATACAACGGTGCTGAGTTGTTCACTCGCTTTTCCTGCACTAACTACACGGCCGCGAACACGCATTGCTCAATCGATGTTCCCACCAGACATGAGCCATGCTGCGCAGGCAGCGATAGTCGAACGTAACGCCTCTACATCTGTTGATCTGATGGGCTAGGTTTTGCAGGCGTACATTAGGGTTGAACTCACGGCTGCGTTGTAAATTGGGCCCTGCAGGGCGGGGGTGATGTCGCGCCAACCTCACAGGTGTTGGAGGTTGGCGAAAGCACCTCAAACTTATGCTGTACGGTTCGTGATCTCACCTATCCCATGGGCGATAGTATATTTGCCTAGATCCTTAACTTTCTGGAGTACATCTTGTTGCTACTTAACGAGAGTCAATTGATGAAGAAGGGCTTTGCATTTCCGGGGTGCAAAGCATAGCCGGAAACCGCTAACAGCCAGAGCTAATTTATTCAGTGCAGCTTGGTACATTTGGATCTGTCACAGCTAAGGGCATTGCCGTCAGCATAATCCAAGTCACGAGATCGCTGACCAGTAAGCAGCTCACACTTTGTCGGCAGTGCCTAGTCGACGCAGTTTCCAAGACTTCGTCGCTGGCGAAATTAAACAGAAAAGGTGACAGTGGGCAACTTGATCTCGCCGCTTGAAGTATTGAAGGGCAGTGACAGTTTGCCATAAACCCTCACCCTACCCGAACCATGCATGCACAGCGCACTTTCGACATTTAGATATTTATCGGGCACACAAATCCTGAGCATAGTCCCAAAGAACATATCCATTCACCGAATTGAAAATGCCTTTTATGTTGAGGGGCACAACTACTGTGGGTCGCCAATAGATATGGCAGTGTTCCAGTAATTGACCTAAGATGAAGCTGTGCTCAATACTTCCTCGATGCGCCCGGCGCATCTGGCCTTCACGGCTGCCAGTTAGTTTATGCAGAACAACTGTGGCGATGTGGATCAGACTAATACCTATAGGATTGCCGCATTCCGAAAGTGAACTCTTGAAAATTGGGACTATAACAAACCTATTCAAGTCTGTTGGGACAGCCTCTTGCTCTTACAGCTTCATTTGTAAGTTATGGAAATTATCCAACACAGTTTGCTTTTCTACTTTGAAGAAGGGTGCAACTGTGGTAGCTTTCGGGTAATTGTTTTTCTTCCATCATTTGCTTCAATTTATCACAATTTCATTGTTCCCAGATAGCGGTGAAAGAAGCCACCAGACTGTACGTTGTCCGAGTGCCATTGTTCTAATTCACAATCTAGCTATTGTTGGCTTATCGTGCTCATTAGTATTTACACATCCCATTCAGTTCAGCCAGTCAACTATGGCGCTTGCACCGAAGTACCGTGACTCCGCGAGTCACTTTTTGATAGTAGTAATCAGAACCAATAGGGAAGAATGCGGATGGCGAACAAAATGCATGCGGCCACTGTCAGAGCTTTAAATGGAATGGAGTGAATAGGTGGACGACGTGATCGAAGAGGAGATGTGGTAAACGTAATGTGACTACTACATGCCGCTGGTGCAGTCGATTCCGAGAGCCATTTCAGGAAGGATGATATCCGTCAGTCATACTAAATCCTCTGATCAGTTTATGTATGCTCCTGCAACGTCATCGGTAGATCACCATCTAGACTACTGTGTTCTTGCATAATATGTGCGGCCGTTCGATGTCGGGCGAGCACTTTGACGGAGTAGCTGTGCACCATGCGCTCAATTTGGATGCGTCCTTTCAACTCACATCATTATAGTAATGAGAACGGACTTGGCTAGCCAACAGAAGGGTGCCACAGTTGTCGGCTGGAAAAGTACACAACCAGAGGTAGCAGATCAACTGCGAGGCTATCATTTGTTTCATTGCTGCGCCATGTTGCAGTAGCACCACGCTCAATGATGGGCAGGTCTCGCACGCCCCCTCGTGGAGAGCGACATGTCCGACTCCGCCCATCAGATAATTGTATCATGCCAATTCTCCAGTCCATTTTTTACCAGTGCTCACCGAGGTACGTCTTCAGTGGGTATGCGATGAGCATGGCCTGACTAACGAGGGCCATTCGAAATCAGTCAGGCCCAATTCGTATGATAATAGCATTGATCTATTTACTTCCTCGACACGTTATCTGTGTCCTTGAGCTATACTATGATGATAGTCGGACTGCATCCCTGCGCACTATCCTCAGTCAAAAGACTAATGTCGCGACATCTTCATAGATGTTGAAGGCATTGTAACGTCAACTAGACTGCATCGGTGTTCTTAGGGACGTCTTCGGTCATTTGGTCACCACCGACGATCCGGCTGCTTGTATAAGCGAACCGATCGGCAACACTAGTTCGTTTTTATTGCAAGTACTAGTAAGGTGTAGGCACCGTTCTACCGTACTTCCGTGCACATTCAAAGCCAGAAAGACCTGCTTGAACGTACAGCTCCCTGAGTTGACTTATCACGAGACATCAGCAATACGCCGGTATGTCATATCGACGCTACACTGTCACGTGAACACCACCAGTCGCGCGAGGTTGCCAGCACCTACGCGGCTTCGAACCAGAGGCGCATGTATATGAAATGATTTGGAACCCATGGGATCCATAACGTTTGCTTATTGCATGTTCAACTGTTTGCACTTCAATTGTATATCCGCTGTAGGAGGGATGAAAAAGAAAAAGTGAAGTCATGCACGTTGCAGACATTACTTGAATAGAAAATGGTACATGAGGTCCACTGTACTCCAGTAAACGTGTTAACTTCCGATAACCGCATCCCATAGGCACACGTATAGCATAACTGCGGGCAATCAAGAATGTCAGGGGCCTCTTTCATCTCCCCTATCAGCTTAGACTGAAATCTCTAAGAATGTACAGCAGTCGATATCGGCTTTTGCGGGGGGATCTCATAATGGTTTACCAGATTCTGAAGAACCCAAACCACATTTGCCGTCCGCTTCTGGAATTGAACCACAACACTAAACTAAGAGGTCACCCTCTGAAACTGACAATTCAGTATAGTCGGCTTGAATGCCGCAAAAATTTCTTTTCTCTCCGCGTGTGCCAGCCTTGGAACGCCCTCCCTAATTATGTCGTCTCTGCTCCCAATCTGGCAATATTTAAAAAACGTGTTGACGATGCATTGTCTCACTTACATTTCATTTTATGACTTGTTAGCCAGGAGCTACAAAACGCAATCAAACGGTCTCTTGCCAAACGCCTAACCAATGGATTTATAGTTTCATATGTTTCATACGCGAACTTCTCCGCTATTCCGCATAAGTCTATGGTGAGTCCACCACAACGCTTTTCCCTTTATCATGCAATTGATTTTCACAATAATTTTCCATCCTACGGGACTTGTTAAGGAACGCTTTTTTACCCGTAATAAACCATTGTTCCATTGTTCCATATATATATATATATATATATATATATATATATATATATATATATATATATATGCCCCCCATGCTGAGGCTGATATTGCATTCTTGATGCTTCTTCACCGCAGTTGGGCTAAACCAACCTACGCTTATACTAGGTCTTTTTAAGCTGGCTAAATTTCATTCCACTTTATTTGGTTTGTTCTGCCTACCTAATCTTCTATTAACTGGCCACGTTGCTTAAATTAATTGCGCTTATCTTCGGTAATTTTGTTGTGTTTGTCGCATTTTTAAGTAACTTGTGGACATTTTTCCTTATCGCGGATTCGTTGCTGATCAACTTACTCCATACGCTAATTTAGCGAAGAGCTATGCCACCGTATCTGTATGCATTATTGCATTTGTTTTATTTCATCTTGTCGTTTCAAATGATTGGCTGTTGATCGATATCCCCAGTGTGGCTGCGCTTGATGTGCATGTTGACAAGGTGCCTACCTGTCTATTACCCACTACCCGGTTCATACTGCCTCCAGGAGACAGTTGGTCGTTGCTGGAGGGGACGGGGTGCACGGTCTTTGTGGCCGTGCTAGGCTCGAAGACCGGTTCCATGCACTCAGTGTGGAGCGGACTACAGTCCAGCCACCGTCTTGTGTGCGCTTAATTCCCCAAATACAGCGTGCTTGTGTTTGCCTGTGAAGGAGTGTGGGCCGGCTCCGTTGATGAAACGTGGCTCCCATCCACATGCCTCCCGGTCTTATTCCTTCGGGTTTACACTGGACATGGGGTGTGTGGTTGGAGATGTGGGTGGTGCAGCGCAAGCCACTCATGGTCCCTCTGTAGGCGCAGCTGTACTGTGGCTGGCCACTGTGAGAGGCAAATCCGAAACCGGATGCCGCCAATCAGATATATATATATATATATATATATATATATATATATATATATATATATATGATCAGCGCTAAACATGGACGCAACTTTTGACTAGAAAAATAAACATATTGTTATTATTACTAATAAAATAATTATGCGAATAATTATGAGAGTGCACCAGCATAGGCCTTCTTGTGTTCGAAATCCATATGCCATACGGGTGCCTATGGGATGCGGTTATCGAAATTTAACACGTTTGCTCATCTACCATTTTCTATTCTGATAATGTCTGCAACGTGCATAACTTCACTTACACTCTTGCAGGACAATACGGTTTATTCCTCGATGATGAGACGCACAGTCCAACTGGATGGTATGATGTTTATGTACAGCGAAATCGCATGGAACAGATATTTTTCGAGTTTTCCAGACCAGTTCTTTAACTATCTTTTGGGAGACGGCCAATTGATGGGGGTACTTTTTCCGGAGGATTGAGAGGTTGTCAACAGTAATAGATGTGGATAAATCCAAATGTTCTGCTGAAATAATGCGGCCAACCGTGTAACTGTCATATAAAAGCTTAGAGCGTATGTCCTGAAAGCAGTCACCTAGGGGCGCGACCTTGGGGGTACTAATCTGGACTGCTCGGAACAATCTGAGAAAGCATCAAAAACTGTTAACCGATACGGCACGCTGTGGAGGGCATTGGGGCGGTTTGATCCCTCTGTCTGTTCGCAGTTGCCTAACACACGTACCTGACACAAGCAAGATCTCGCAGCACTCGAGAATCCACAGCGAAGAGCCACGTAGCACGTCAAAGGGTTTTTTGTCTTTTTTACCAACTTAGGCTAAGGACTGTAAGATTATACAGCGACTGGTATCGGCGCCTACGTGGCGACATAGTAATAGCTTACCAGATTTCGTGGTACCCCAACAACGTCTACCGCTACCTACCGTAACTTGGTCACAACACGAATTTGAGGGGCCACTGGCTCAAGTTGGCCACGCAGGGTTCGGCTATAATGTCGGCGAAACTTTTACTCTCTTCGTCTGCCATAGAACGCCCTCCCAAATTATGTTCCCTCCCCCCACACACTATCTTTGTTTAAAATACACCTTGACGTTGCCCTAACCCTCCTACATCACGAGATATAGCCTGTGTATATTGACAGATGATGTTATGTGACTAACGTTACACAACCAACACTAACCTACACAATCAAAGTTGACTCCTTTCTGCATGCCTATGTATGAACACTGTGATGAGTCCACCTGATAGTTTTCACTTTATCCCTCTTTTTTTCTTTTCACCATGTGGTTCTCATTCTAGCCATCAGCTTTTTTTAATCATTAATATACCATTATTCCATTGTGTTCAAGCTATTCCCACGGTAAGTGGTTCAACCATTTTGGGCAGCCGAGGTGTGTAGGAAGTGATATCAACGGGTTTTAGTAATCAGTCCATAATTTGTGTGTTGATACATCCTGACAAAAGTTTAGTTAGGAATACGGGAAAATGTTCTTTCGTACCTAGAAAAATGTGGTGGAGGTGAATTGATTTCAAATCATACAACGTGGTTATACTCATGTCTAAGTTTAACATGTCTCTGACTTTGTTTACCGTCAGTTCCATGTTCACTAGAGTGCGGAAAACCCCCTTTGAGAACCAAATTTAATTTTGAGCAACTTCGTACTTTTTCGATTTGTAACTTAATTGGTCTTTTTCTTATACCTTACTTAAGGGGAGGTTTAAGTACCACCTCGATGTCTGAGGTAAAGATGCCTTTGTGGATCATATCAAACATGAAGCTCAGGTTGAGATTTACTTTCCGTAACCAGATGGATTCTATGTTCATCTTACAGTAGCGATCATAGTAAGTGGTATTTCCACTTTCCCAGCAGGCGCTTCGTAAAGAATCGCTGTACATTTTCTATTGCAGTTCTGTCACTTTATCTCAGGCTGGAGTATATAGGAATGAACATTAGTGCACGAATCCGACTTTTATGTAGGTAGCTTTTGGATTCATTCTAAACAAAGGATTTCAGTATTAGCCCTCCTAATTTACTGGCTTTTGCAACATTATACTGTACCTGTTCGACTAAATTGAAGGAGCTTGAAAAGTGTAGCCCAAGATCACGAATTGTGAGACAGGTAGACAATAGCACACTAAACCAACAGAATGCAAAACCATATCTAAACCAACGAAGATTTCCATAAATGTATAAACAAACGTTTCTTCTATGCACTGCGAGATACATCCATCATGGCATGATTAGCGAATTACGGCCTTGTATCAAAAAGCGAACACTGGATGATTATGGAAATGTATAAATACCAAACCAATTATTGGCATAGAGATAGAAAGGAAAAGCACATCAAATAAAATCAATAATACCATCTAAGGATTAAATTTGTGGGTGATATCGGCGTCTAGATGAACCATATGGTTTAAGCAGCCGGTGAATCATCTGTGTGTGATACTTTAAAGATTGAAACAACGGCTGGCGAATCTTGCTTGTCTTTCAGCATCGGATGAACGAGACAACAAGATCCGTGCTCCAAGGTTAGCTTTCGCAGCATCATCGTACCTAGGACGAGGTAGGAATCGGGACGTCAACACTGTCACACTCTATGTCGGCTCATCGCGCGTGTTGCTCTACTGTTCGTTATGCTTCACCCACTGTTCAAGACCATGGATCTGAGAATACATTAGTTATTTACGTTCATGCACCGACGTTAGCCAGGCAGTGGTTAATGTCTTTAATGTTGACCTAATCAGCAGTGTAGCTTTAGCTCAATGAATTCTTGGATGGTCAAAATGTTTTAGCCATTATCATGCTCAACAGCAGCACATCAGCCATTTGAACTGATGCTTCGCTGGCGTACAACCACAACGACCTCCAGAAAAAAGAATGATAAGAGGAAGAGAAGGGGGACCAACCGCAAAACAGTGCCACGAACAAAAATTCACAGTAAAGGCGCCTCTCCTTGTCAACAACATACCATCACAAACAGCCGGCTATCGTGCAAAGATAAGGCGGCATCGGCGAGACAGCTTCCTTGCGGTTTTCAGTGCCCCGCGTCATAATCAATCATTACCCCGCAGATAACTCAAAACCAAACACACTTTAAACAGGCAGTCCGATTATAAAATGCAGGAGACCCGCCACTGCTGCCGACTGCGGACCATGTCCTGGAACGTCTGGAGCCAAACACAAGGTGCATTACCTAGACTCCAGCCTGGAAGACGATATAGACCAACAGTACTCTTCTAACAAATCAGAACACTAAGCTGGTGGTTTCCACGGTGCTGGCTTTTCAATCCCGCATTTCTTTCTCTTTTGATATCGCTACCCATCCCTTTTTGGACCGTTGTTTGTAATTTACCTCATGAGTTATTGGCACAGATTGCTCCAACCGCATCAGAAGCGCTACAAAGCGGACTTCTACTTATTCATCTTCTTCTGTAGTGGTAAATCACTTGAAAAATCGACCTACCAGTGCTATTTAGCAGACTGGAGTACTACACCGTTTTTCGACCAAGTTGTCCCTTTGGGCAACAGAATTAATCAGATCGACAATGGAGTTGCGCTGTGGGGCATACAAGTTGAGTCGTTACTCAAGTAATATGAGTCTTGCGTGCGCCGCTCACTTGTGCAGGTGTGTATGTGTGCGTGTATAGCTCAGCGCCTTCAGCCAATAGGACTTCAGACGTGCTAAATCCTAGGGGTGTAGGTGGGACGCTTCAGCTCTTACCAGGCACAGTGTTGGTGGCTGATGCACCATGTGGGCCTGTATTACTCTGTCCAGGGAAGCCATTCCCACCAAATAGAATGAGAGTAGGGATTTGAACGACGATATGCCCTTATCAAAGTCCTTATCCACTTGCTCTGCAAACACAAACAACGACAGGCGGTCGAAAATAATTACTTGCCACACAACCGTGTTAGGGTGTTATCTATTCGTCGAGCACGCACATAATTGTGCTACAACGCGGCAACTACAACGAGTCTACAACGCGACTACCCGCACCAACTTACCGGAAATCCACAATATTCCCCCGAATAAAGAACTGGCTTTTTCTAGCAGCGTATAAAGTGCACTCCAACTTGTCATCATAATACCGTAAGACCAACCCTCGTTTAAAACTGATAGTTTACTGTCAACTGAATGTTTTGCAGATCAGCCAAATGAACAATACATCCATAATCCTTACTGACATGATGAACCATTTGTTTGCAGTGCTGCTGCGTCACTAAGTCCCATGCTTCAGACACAATGTGCTCAAAACCGAATCCTTCACTCGTATTTGATCAGAACGCCTTCAGGATCCCCCAGGAGCATCTCGAAGTACCGTCTCTTCATTGCCTGTTTTACATGAGCCTTTATTATGCTCCAGATTCCCTCACTGGGATTGAGTTCTGAAGAGTATGCCGCAAGGCGTAGAAGTCTCCCAGAGCGGTACGGATCCTTCGGGAAAACGTTCTCTAAGTGCATGTGACAGGGCGCGTTGTCAGAACTCAAAAGACATCTTTCTACAAACCCTGCTGCGTTGGTATCAAGCGCTTATCGTAGCCAGAGCACACCTTTGCTTGTTGTAACTTCCTCTCAGAACCGAACACGCTATCAAGACGTTATTTGTCATGGCGCCGTTAAGATGAACATTCGGTCCCCGGCTGTTCGCCACTGTACATTGCGCTCTACTACCACATCGTGAACGGCCACTAGTGCGTGAGCAAGATAAATTATATGTGGTCTCATCAATCCACACAGGTTGCCTTCCATCCACCTCGTAATCCATAAGCTGCAAAACTAATGACCTGCGTCGCTTTTTGTTCTCTAGCGTGTTCATTACTCCGGCATGGTGTGCAGTTTCTTCATCGTTCTCAGTCTACCATCCAAGCATAGTGAGGTGGTGCTGGTGCTTACTGAAAGTTCGAACACCGCCTTCAACCGCAAACGAAGGAGTTCAATGGTAACGGTAGGCTCCGCAGAAACCCACTCCACCAGAGAGGTAACGTGGCTTCCAGTACTGCGACGGACACCCCGTGCTGCTCTACCGGTTTTGTCGATTCGTGCGCCCGTATCTAGTTGCGGAAAGTTTTCACGTTCACCTTCAGTGTTCTAGCGACCTGCTTCCAATTGTCCCCTTCCTCGTACGCTTTCAGTATCACATTCATCACCTCCATCGTGCGTCGAACATACAAGCCAACCATTGCGTTTAGGTGAACTGCACGTTCAAAAGCACATGGCAAACGTATTTAGCGGTAGCTCGTTATACCAACCCAATCGTCGTTCAAATCCCAACTCTCATTCTAAGTGGTGGGAATGGCTTCCTTGGACAGAGAAACACAGGCCCACATGGTGCATCGGCCACCAACACTGTGCCTGGTAGGAGCTGAAGCGTCCCACCTGCACCCCTATGACAGAACGTCCGAGGTTTACTGGCTGAAGGCGCTGGGCTATACACGTAGTCCTACACACCAACACAAGTGAGCGACGCACGTAAGACTCATATTACTTGAGTAATGAGTCAACTTGTATGCCCCACAGCGCAACTTCATTGTCCATCTGATTAATTCTGTTGCCCAAAGAAACAACTTGGCCGCGAAATGGTGTGGAGACGAATATGCAGCTTCACTGCCACCAAGAGAATGAGTGATATCTGGATGCATATTAATGTCCATAGGTAGGTGCTGCTGGTTGGCCAGTTCAATTCAATTTAGTTAAACAATTAAGGTTCGCTCACCGAAGCGCGGTGAATGTAGTTGGCACAAGTTCAATAGTTTATGATGGAATAAAAAGTATAACTTTACAAGACGCACAGGATGGATATACAAAAAATTTAAATCAAAATGTTCCAACGTGGAACCTGTAGTATCAGTGGTCAAACCATTGCCCTTTATCAAACTTGTGTAGCGTTTCTCACTAGGATGAAAGTCTGAGAGACTTCGAATGTCGTCATGTCTGGTGCGTTCACCACAAATCTTGGTAATGCATTCCAATGAGAACAGATTCTAATTGAATAAAAATATTCTACAATTCAGACGGGTGTTGCGTCATTAGTTTCAGGTGCTTGCCTCGGCTTTGTTTGTAAGGGGTTAGAGTCAACAGTGATGTACATGGATGCTCGTTTGCAGTTAGTATCCGGTATGTGAGAGTAAGATCTCCGCGAAGCGGTCGGTATTCTAATGAGAACACACCGAGTACACGAAGACGCAGTTCGTAACTTAGACCGGATAGTCCGCATGGTACCTTTGTGGCTCTTCTTTACGGTTGCTCCAATAGTCGAATGTCTTCTTTTAACGATGGACACCAGGCTTGAATTGCATATTCAACGTGAGGGCGAATGTAGGAGTTAATCAGTAATGGTACTAGCCGTCGCTCAAAGGCGCCGAGAGCTCGCCTCAAAAGTCTCAAGTTCAAGTTCGCCACACTTGCTGCTTCCGAACATTGGAGCGAATTTCCAAGCCTCTCTTGCACGATTATTCCTAAGTCGTGTTCACTAGTCACGTGTTGCAGGACGTGTTGCCCCAAAAGGTATGTGTTGACGAAGCTGTTGTGCACCGTCAGCAGGTGGCACTTTGCTGGGTTCAGTGGGAGCTGCTTCCTTTCTGCCCATTCGTTAATCCGAGTCCGATCTTCCTGGAGGTAGACATGGTCGGATACTGAGCGAATTGCTCTCCATATTTTAGCATCGTCTGCAAATATTTTCATCGGGGATTGAATGTTTGCTGGAAGGACATTAATGTATAAAAACAGTATCGGGCCGAGGACGGATCCTTGTGGTACACCATTGGAGACGCACAGGTTTTCTGAGTGAGTGTCGGCTACTCTTACCTTGATTGCTCAATCGTGTAGGTATTCTCCTAACCAGGTGAGCAGAGAACCGTTGATACCGTAGGCAGCAAGTTTTTGGAGGAGATAGAAGTGATGGATCCTGTCGAATGAACTAGAAAAATCCAAGTAACTCACATCTATGGGGACTCCTTCATCAGCCGCCCTGGTCCATGAGTCCCGAGTGAACAGCAAATTGGTGACACAAGATCGTCTGCTTCTGAAACCATGTTGGGCTTTAGAAATTATTTGTTGACTTTCAAAGTATCAGCGTTTGCACTGTCACTGTGGATACACTAAATGGATGAGACCAGCTAAAAGTACATGACTACATCTTGAGGAATTAAATAGACGAAGGTGTATACATCTCATTCAAGGAACCGCTTGCGCAAATCATTTGTGACTTTCTTCGGGTCGGCAAGAAAGCTTGACATATAGAGCATGATACAAAGAAATGTACGAGAATAAAATCTTAACTTTCGTGTGCGTGTGTGAGACAGGTAACGTTTGTGAGAGAGCATTATGTAGCGAATAGGAGCGGTCACTTACGACCTTAGAAGAAATATTCATGGAAGCTTATAAATGTTTACGAGCAACAAAATTAACTTTGGAATCTCTAGGCAAGCCACCACCTCTGGAAATATGTTCAATGGATCACACAATCAAAACATAGTTCTGCAGTAGTCCAGGGAAACTTATTGGCGAACAGTACAACCGGTGGTGGGGTAGTATAAATACAGTTGCAAATCATGAAATCAAACTTTGTGGTACGGAGAACTTAAGCGGGAAAGCATAAAAGTAGCCTCCCGACTTTGTGAAACGTGCACGAACTAAGAGAGCTTTTGGGGGAAATAGACACCGAGATATTTGACAGTGGATGAAATAGGCATGGTTTTGTCCTCCAAAGTTAATAGAGGAAAGGCATATAAAATTACTCGCAAATTATCAGGGCGGAGCAATGAAAAATGTCGCATCAGTACATTTTAAAACAATAAGATTAATGGACCTGGTTGGTGACCAACTCACAATTTCATCTAAACCACACTGAATTCTTGACATCTCAGTGGAGGGAGCTCTGCACCACAAGACAACATCATCCGCATATTTGCATCCAATACTACGGATGAGTGGGTAGCGCCGTGCAAAACCCTACCTAGGTCACCATCCACGAAGTCGGTACACACCAACCTGATTTATTCTTTCGGTCGATTTCCCCATACCTTTATGGCCCATCATCAGTTGGCCACTTTACGACTTCATCCATCTGGGTGCAGCTTCGGCGGATAAATGCTCGCCGAGGAAAGCGGTCAACAGGCATGGAGAGGATATGACCAACTCAACGTAAACGGTCAAGCCTTGGCGATCACTCGAACCAGTTGCAGCAGAAAGTGTTTTGCCAAACACCAATTGGCGGACTTTAGCATTGCTCACCCGGAGTTCCCACCATATGAGCGCAATGCTCCGTAAACACCGGTGATCAAAGTCAACCAATCGTCGGATATCTTCACTGTAAATTGCCTAGCTCTCTCCTCCATACAGTGGCACAGGTGTTATCGTGGTGTCATACACCGTACTCTTCACTGACAAAATGATTTCCCGCCGACCGTAGATAGTTAAGCATCTCGGGAAGCCACACGCACTTTGATGATATGCGAAGTGAAATCCTCAGCGATGTTGTTGAGAACGCAACGTGCAGATTAGTTGTGTACGCCTAGATACCATAATAGTTTGAACATTGGAAATCGGTTCCACTTGCGCACTCTCGTCATGGTACCGTTCTGACCTTCCGTTCAACTGCGTACTTTCATAAACAACGTACCTGTGATAGTTGGTTCATGCACCATGCATCCTTCGTCCCAAGCGATCTATGATTTCCCTTATTTTTCTCGCGCCTGCTTATTTTAACGCACACTACTCTTTAGTAGTGCGCCACAGCGTGACTACCAGAGATAGCACAACTCCCAAGTGAACCGATCCACTACTTCCGGTGGCTTTTCGCTGATAGCTAGAACCGGTGGCGTATCGGTTCGGCCGTACAATAGTACTTTACAATTTAAAGGTGCGAAGCACTTGGCCGGTGGCTGGGTGGTCTGCGTGTCTGGTTTACAACACTAAGCTCACCGGTTCGAATTCGCACAGGCGTAGGCGTCCTCTCGGTATCATCGTCATTATACACGTCAGCTAAAGGTGGGAAACACCTCAGCTACTGTGCCGCAATACATAAAGGAAAAGAAAAATAAATGCAACAGTTGCATGCCAGCTGGGCCACCAGCAACGGATAGGCATCGTTCCGGTAAGTTACCAGCCGGCTAGTAAGCAAAAAGAAAGATTTTTCTGTTTTACGCTACGAAATGAGATCGTAGGTGGAGGGGGACGCTAAAAGGGATGGGGAGGGACAAAGAAACTCACAGCAGGTACGCCACTGAGGTCGGCTCCTTGCCATGTCAGCAAGTGTATCCAGTCAAACGTGTTCATCGTCTTTTGGACCCCAACCAGGGAGCCGTGACGCTTCAACCGAGGCCAGCTCCGAAGTGAGGGCCTTCATTCCTCTGGACCAAGTCATCGCTTGGACACCCCTCCTCTTCTTCCATCCACATCCCCGGTGCGCAAACAACGCACGTCGTGGAAGTCGGTGGGCTGGCATGCGCAACACGTGGCCCAACCATCGGAGCCTGGTGCGTGAAATGACGGTGCTGAGCGGTTCAGTTCCTTTTTCTGTGCCGTAAACAAGGCGTCGAACACGCTCGTTACTCACGTGCTGTTCCCTCCAGCTGTGAGCCAAACTGCGAAGGCATCGATGGTCGAACGTAACTAGCCTCTTCATGTCCGCCGATCTTAGGGGCCAAGTTTCGCAACCATACCGCGGTATATTCAGCCCACTCGAAACCGATAGGGATCGCATGGCAGCGAAGCGCCGTTACTGCGTATAGCTGGCGGTTAATTTTTTATTATTAAATCACAAGCCGAGACGTGCGACGTTATACGTCAGGTCATTCAGTAGCGCTTGCATTGTCACTGGGTCCGACCCAAGGAGGGCTATGTCATCCGCATACTCAAGGTTGATCGATCAACAATCTAACATTGGTTTCAGCCATCCACAACGAATGACACTATGAATTAACTGGTTTCTGAACAGCACATCATTCGGTAAGCGTCAGGTATTGCGATGATGTGACTAGTATTGGTAACGGCTCAACCTCGTATACGTTCTAGCTTTGGAAAATATCCGCATTCCCGCTTATCCCAACCATTTCGCCACATGGTGAATATGGCTCGAAAGAATATTTGTCGATATTGCCCTCCTGAGACGCACTGGTTTATGCTTCACGCCATGTACACTTCTCTGACTTCTCCTGGGTTATTTTCAAGTTTGGTGCCGTGATTATCCTTAAGTGGTTGACAAAGAACTCCTATCAGAAACTTTTCGGACGTAGGTACGCGCGGTTATTTTCTCCCTTGTTTGGGGATGTGGTGATGGTGATTCTGATAGTAGACAGTGAACTGAAACCGGCGACTCCGCCTTATCATCTGCAATCTTTGTGGATGCTAATGGGAGCGATTTTACCTAGTTTCAATTAGTTGCAACACCTGACTTCCTGATGACCTTTTGTGGCCTATGCAACTTCCAGGATGTAATGTGACTGTTCAATAATGTTTAACTCCCACGGATCACGTGGCACTAGAAATGAATAAGGTTTCAATCGGAAAGTGTTGGCTCCTCCAATTCTGTACGGGTTGTCTTCGGCGGCGACGCGACTGATTGGTTCCGCTAACAAACTAGAAGGATGAGCGCGGGAGCGCCAGTGATCAAGCAGTCGTGACTGCTGTGGTAATGTAAATTGATAGGCATGGTAGTTTGGGGCACCTGTGCAGGTCGGAAGAACGTTAGACTAACCGTTGCATCACGTCGCTGCACTTTATACGTTGAAGGTGAGAAGAGGGTAGCCCTCTTCTATTTCCAGAAAACCAATTGTATGGGAACTAGGACCCGACAAGCCTTCCATGCACAAATAGCTTGAAAATATCCAACGTTTTCCTTCGGATTGGGATGTCATGCTTTGTATACTGAGTAATCAACTGATCGAAGTTAACATGTTAATAAGCATGGGCTTAGGTGGTGCATAAGAAGTAATTTCTTTTATTGGACATTGACGGCCAAAAATAACCGTATTCTTTTTCCCCGATTCATTAGTCCGCCGGAGTCCACAGGATACGCACAAGCGGTCTATCAGAGCATCTGCAACACTTCTCATGAAAAGGATCTCGATATGATGGTCCAGGAAGATTTCTACTGCTTGGAACAGTCCGTAAAAACGTCGAAGATGGGAATCCAAATCGTGGGGCTTCTACCGAGTGTTTTCGGGCACTTCGAACTGTCTATTTCTTATACTTCCAGATTACATACCCCCATGTACTTTATATAATGTAAGCATGATATCCACTGTTCAAGCGGAATTTCACCACCTTGGAAATCTTGCATGTCAGGCGACGAAAATGGTCAAGGAGCTGTACCACTCGTCATGCGAATAGCGCCTCAGAGTGCTAGGCATTTTCACCGAAGGCTATCGGCGTTTGCATGGCGAACTAATGATAATTTACCAAATTTTAAACAACCGTAATCACCCGTGCCATCACCTGTTGTGGCTGAGTCACAACAACAATGAGAGGTCATCATCTCAAATTGGCAGAACTGTACCTCTGGTTGGAGTGTCGAAGAAAGTTCATCTCACTCACCCACAAACGTCGCGCATTTTTGGATCAGCGTGTGCTGGATACTACTTTTGCCTCAGATTACTGTGTTAACAGCGTTTTATCCGTGTGAATTGTGTACCAAAATTCTTCCTTTGGCGTATTTTTCAAGTGGTGCGAATTTGGTGACTATTCTTTGGCTACTTCCGGAGATCTCATTGATTTGCTCTACTGCCACCTCTGTCCGCCATCTTGGATTTGCTCTAGCTTGTGATGCCGCCTCAAGCTACTTGTGAT
>OX104070.1:74452904-74715324 GCA_944474145.2 Dicrocoelium dendriticum | reverse complement strand
TGTAGTGCACAGAAAACATGCTCTTTCAGTATCTTGTAACATTGGATTTTATGGTTGTTTTAACCTTCGAAAGTCCACTTGTTTTACTGACTGCACCTCCGTTGTCACAAACCGTTTTGGTGAGTCTCGCTGCACGTTGTTGACGCGGCTGGGTGAACCAGGCACACAACAGACTACAGTGTATACTGAGCATAAACCGCTCGTGTCAATGGCTAGTAAACCGTTATACAGTGTCCCTCTTCGTCTTAAACGTATGCTTATCCTTACGCAGTGGCACTTTGGGCTTATGCACTTTCGGTAATCCGTACAGGCGAGGTGGATGTGATCCACACGGGGTTAGCTTCTCGAACGTGCATCCATCAATATATTCATTGCGTTTTAGCGCCTTCAGTGATTTGATGAGTTTGGTTTCATCGTGTATGGTACTGTCCTTTTTTGTCAGATCAACTTTGAATTTTGTCGTATTCTGAAAAAGGGCATGCATCATCTCCAATTAGTCGGACCTATCAATCAGTACCCAACCCAACCATTTATCCGGCCGTTAGCATAATGTCAGGATTAGATATTAATTCCTTTTCAACTTTCCAATGCTCACTAATGATCATCTTCGAGAATTGTGGCTTGTTGCTCAGGTACTGCTGAGAAAGGTGTACCAAAGTGATTTTCAAAGTGTTTTGGCTAGGGCAGACGTTGCATTAAACTTCGAATTGCGTTTGTAAATGAATCTGCCGGCTGCCTGGTTGTGGTGCACAAAACTTTGGCCCCAGTGTGTGGGCTTCCAATTGTTATTTGTTTACTTGCACACTAGAAAGTTTGTGCACGTATCGTTCTGGGCGCAATGGATATTCCGTTTCGGGAATGTTGAGTTCCAGACTTTAATGCAACATTGTGCATTTCCTCTCTGTTTTCTCACACCTACTTTGTACGTAGGTGTCAAAAGACAAGTTCGTCTGGGCTAAGTTCATCCAAGGATAACTGATAAGGTGAACGGAGTCGTTCTAACTCCGGAAATTTGACTGAATGGATTCCAGAATGTTGCAAGCATGACGCTTTAATGAGGTCGCGGTCGGACGCACATGACTGCGCCTCGGAACCTTCCAGTAAGTTTTGGGAAACTGATGCCGTTGTACACATTCGCGTATGAGTCGAATCTCGGTCTTCGCTTTGGCAAGCTTAGCGTTAAACTTCAAATACTTGTTGAAGTTGGAAATGGTGACGGGACGCTTGCGTTTCTTTAGTTCATTAATTGCTCATTCAGATATTAAAAGCATAACACTTGCGAAGGGCTCTTTTCGGCAATGCACTTCAGGCAAATACAATCACAAGACAGATGAACGTACAGGTAAGCAAATGCTGTGGATGTGGTTGTTTGAACGAAGTCGATCAATAGTCCACTCGATACAGTCAGAGTCATGAGTCGCACGATTGGGCGCGGAGCCGCACACACGCACTAAGCACAGACGCGTCAGCCGGTAGGTCTTCAATCGAGTTCGTTCAAACAATCACATCCCCAGCGTTCGCTTACCTGTACTTTTATCTGTCTTATAATTGTATTTGCCTGAATTGAATTACCGAAATGACTTCTCTTCGCAAGTGTTATACTTCAAACATCATGAAGTTTGTAGCGATTCCCTGTGCAAGTTCATTAATAAACCTCGAAAACAAACGTGGACCTAGAAATGAGCCTTGTGGCACACCACACTCGCCTTGTATGGGGTCCGCTAAAGAACTCCGAACTCTGACCACTAATTGCCATTAAGTTACAATGTTGTCATCTACGTCGGCTTGGGCAACCGAGTAGTATCACGCCCTCTCGCAAAACCATGGACTGTATTACAACTTGCTCATCAGCTGCTGTTTCTGCCGGTTACTTTCACTCTGCTTCATCACACGCCAATTGTTTGTTTGTTAACAGTTCTCACTTTCCGTTACCCGATTCATGTGTTCAACAATCTGGCTGCGATTCCGGTTGCGCTGCAGACCAAGAGGTTCAACCTATGGCTCTTCTTCGTCCCCGATCCTCGTTCCGTCTGGCGTGCTTCAACGTTCGGACAGTCATGCAGATTGGACAGCAAGCCGGTCTAGCGCGCACTCTAGATTCCCTAGACATTGATGTCTACTGCCTTTCAGAAACCCGATTGCAAGATCCCAGCACTGTGCTTACACTGACATCCCCACTGACCACGAAGCCAGATATTACCTGCGTCTTTCTGGAGATCCAGAAGCAGCGTCAGCGGGTTTGGCTGGCGTAGCTATAGCACTGAGTGGCAAGGCCGAGGCGGCATTACTGGACTGGTTCCCGATTAACAGCCGACTATGTGCAGTTCGGCTTCGAGGTTCATGTAGAATCAACAGGCACCGCGAAGAGAGACACAACTTGTTTGTGATCTCCGTGTACGCTCCAACTGACTGCAGTGGCGACTCGGTCAAGGACGAATTCTATCGGGATCTACAACAGCTCTTGACTAATGTTAAAATGTCGGATGTCGTTATCCTTGCTGGGGATTTGAATGCACGGGTTGGCCGCCTGTTAGCATACGAACGCCACCTTGGTGGTCATCACGCGCTCGATGAGAACCGCTCTGATAACGGAGAGAGATTTCTCACATTGTGCGAAGACAAACGTCTGTTTCTTTCGAGCACTAACTTCAGGCGTACAAAGAAGCGTTCCGCAACGTGGCGTCCCTCTTCTTCAACACAACCGTGGTCTCAAATTGATCACATTGCAATTAACTTCAGATGGCGCGGCAGCGTACTAGACTGCAGGTCCTTTTGGTCCACCTTCGTTGACTCAGATCATGCTCTGGTCTGCGCGAAAATCTGTGTGTTTTGGAGGATCCCGAAACACGAAGCACCGCAAGATTGATGTAAACAGATTAACTGATTCCTCTGTCCAGACGAGCTATCAGTCTTCACTGGCATATGCACTCAGTTGCAATCCACCGCAAGAAGTGGAACAACACTGGATTAGTATACAGAAGGCAATGACCATTTCCGGACAGTCATGATGCGGCCTAACTCGACGCCCATTGAAGGCTTGGATCTCTGCTCGTTCTCTGGAGCTGTTCGAACGCCGCAAAGATATCCCCGCTGAATCAGACTGCAACGAGCGGCGCCGTTCTGCCAACCGGCTGCTCAAGCAAAGCCTACGCAAGGATCGTGAGACATGGTGGTCTGAACGTGCTTTAGAAATGGAGACCGCTGCCCTCTCTGGCAACACTCGCAGGCTTTTCCAACTCATTCGGTCCACTGGCCTCGGGAAACCTGGTGTTAGTGAGGTCATTTATGAGGTGGATGAGTCTTTGATCACCAACCAACAGAGGCGTATGGAACGTTGGGTCGAGCACTTTCACTCGCAGTTCAACTGGCCTCCACCGTCCATCCGTACATGCAGTACACGTTGTTGTCCACCCTGGCTCGTCCCTTTGAATCCACCCAGCGAAGCGGAAGTCGACCTTGAGATTCGACGCTTGAAGCGCTTCAAGGCTGCCGGCTTAGACGGACTTCCTCCGGAGTTGTTCAAGTACGGCGGTGTGGCGATCATTAACCAGCTGACCGCGCTGTTCGCAAAAAGTTGGCATGAAGAGAAAGTGTCTTCCTCTTGGGGAGAATCAGTCATTATCCCGATTTTCAAGAAAGGCGCTCGTACTTCATGTGCAAATCATCGCAGGATTAGTCTTATTTCGATTGCCTCTAAGTTATTGGCATCCATTCTGCTTCGCAGACTATCCCCAGTAGGTGAATCATACTACCGTGAAGGACAAGCTGGTTTCCGTCCTGGCCGCGGATGCGTGGATCAAATATTCACGCTCCGCCAGCTCCTCGAACATCGCCACATTTATCACATGCCCACTATCATTGCATTTCTAGACATACGTGCCGCTTTTGACTCCGTTGATCGACCTGCTTTATGGCGTTGCTTACTAAAGAACGGGGTGCCAGAGAAATATACCGCCATCTTACGAGCCCTTTACCTTCACACATCCGGCAGAGTGAGGGTCTAGGGCAAGCTTTCCTCGTAATTCGCTGTCAATAGCGGTGTGCGACAGGGCTGTCCTATGTCCCCATTCCTCTTCAACTTCGCAATCGAAGACGCTCTGTCGAATGCTCTAGAAGGTTTCCAACATTTTGGCTTAGAGCTTCTACCGGGTGAGCGCGCGACCGACTTAGATTATGCTGATGATATCGCCTTACTTGGTGACGATCCTCAGAGTATGCAACTCATTCTGGATCGTTTGGCGGTTGAAGCATCTAAGTATGGCATGAGCTTCGCCCCATCGAAGTGTAAAATACTGCTCAAGGATTGGCTTTCACCTGCTCCCGTACTCACTCTCGAAGGTGCGCAACTTGAACAGGTAGATAGTTTCTTCTACCTTGGGAGCTGTGTTTCTGCTGACGGCACTATCAACAAAGAAATTTCTCTTCGTATCGCTAAAGCTCGATCGGCATTGGTCAATTTGAGGCACCTGTGGCGTCTTCGCGACATCTCATTCACACTAAAGGGCCGCGTTTACAGCGCATCAGTTCGCTCATTATTGTTGTATGGGTGCGAGTCCTGGCCGCTTCGTGTGGAAGACATGCGTCTTCTTTCTGCCTTCGAGAACGATTGCTTAAGGAGGATCGTGCGTGTTTGATGGCAACATTGAGTTAATAGCAATGACGTTCGACGTCGCATCTTGGGGAATGCGAGTCTTCCCTTCAACAAACTGGTTTTGTTGCGCCAGTTGAGATGGCTCGGTCACGTCCTACGCATGGCACCTGAGCGTCTACCGCGTCGCGCTCTATTCGCTCGTCAAGGACCTGGCTGGAGGCGACCGCGTGGTGGTCAGCCTTCCACTTGGCGGCAGCACATGAAATCGCTGACGTCGTGTCTAGCCGCTGTAGGATCCGTACGTCTTCCAGGATGGAGACGCAAAGATGAGGAGTGCCAATGGCTTAGCACTCTTGAAGATATGGCCCGCAACCAGAATCAATGGAAGACTTGTGTACATTATAGTACTGATTCACACGTTTAATTCTACAAACATTAAAATGACAAAAAAGAACAAAAGCGGCGTGTGATAAACAAACTAAAAATGTTTCGTTCTACTTTTTATCAAAATGTTCCATTCTTCCTGCGGCATATTAGTTGAAGTGTGTTGCTCACCTTCAACTAGCATGCCACGTTGATTATGACGCCATGAATCTTGCTTGTCTTCTTATCACCATGGTTTTAGGCTGGCTCTGTGTCTAGCTAATAGACTGTTGAGAATACATACAATGTTGTCAATGCAGCTTAAAAGAGGGTCGCCGATCCCGTAATGCTGTAGCTTGGAGAGTAGTATCCGCTGGTTTAGGCGATCGTAAGCCTTCGAGGAATCCAGGTAAGTCAGGTCAGGTCAGGTCAGGTCAGGTCAGATGGACGATAGAGGCTTCCGCTTAACGAGCGTCCAGTTCTTGTGCCAGTAAGTGAAGCGGCCCCCGGCACTTCGACGTTGGATTGTCTCTTCTTGCTTCTGCAATGGAATGAAGCAAGAACAAGAGCAATCTCTGCACTTTCAAATGTCAGCATCAAAATACACTACATATACCAGTACAACTACAATAGCTCTGGAAAAAGGATGGACCAACAATTGTCTAAGCCCCTTTTGAAGGCTTCTACGGTCTCAGACTCCACTAAATCAGAAGGAAGTTTATTACAGTAGTAAACTACTCGGTTCGTGAAAAATTTTGCCCTGATGTCCAAACGAGCTCTCTGATGTTTGAGCTTCAGGCGATGCCCGCGCAGATGGTCTGAAGTAGCCAACTCAAACAAATGGGTGGAGCTGATACCACTAAGTCCTTTAATGATCTTAAACGTCTCTATCAAATCCTCTCTCAACCTACGCCGTTCCAAGGAAAATAATCCTAAGCTACTTAGACGATCTTCGTAAGACTTCCCTCGTTGACCTACAATCATCCTGGTAGCAAGTTTCTGAATCTTTTCTATACAGATGATGTCACTCCGGAGGTACGGTGACCAGGCCTGAACACAATACTCCAGATGTGACCTGAGCACTGCTTTATATAAGGGCAAGAATACTTCTGCTTTAGTGTTACTCAGCGCCCTCCTAAGACGAAATAACTCATGTCGTGCTTTATTAGCAGCATGGCGACACTGTGCCGAAGGCTTAAAATTGTTCGCTACGATGACACCTAGACCACATCAATGCCTTCTCCAGCGTCAGCTGACTCGGTCCAACTACTGCGTGCGGTTAGCAGTTTTGTTGTACATGACTACAGTCGATAGAAGTCGTGCTGCTCAGCCGTGATGATGTTACAGTTTTCCAGATAATACAACAATGCATCGGCAAGTATGGAATCCATGACCTTGCGGAGTATAGGAAGTAGGGCTACTGGGCGGTAGTTGGAGAGATCAGTTCTGCTTCCACTTTTGTGAAATGGGGTTATTAGTACATGCTTCCACATAGCGGGAACTTGGTTCTGTTATAAGCAGCACTGGAAAAACTGAGCCAAACGTCCTGCCAGTTGGTTTGTTGCTGCTTCCAGTGCCTCTGGACGAATGGTATCGACACCCGATGAGCTGTGTTTGCGTAGCGATGTAGAGGCGGTAAAAGTGTTGTGGGTTAGTCCTTGAGGAGAGACGACAAAGGTTGGACGATCGCTTGGTGGCAAGACCCCCTGAAACGTGGGGCCTATTGCATCCGCAGCGCGTTTGCTGCTTCCACAGCCGTTCTTGTTGAGTCATTGGCCATCCTGAGTGGAGGAAATCATGGCCTCACCTTTCGTAGGCTATTGACGTGTTCGTACAGCAGTTTTTGAATAGCACTGAAGGTTTCTGCGATGTTCTGCTGACATGCAGCTTTGTCTTCTCTTAGCAGTTGAGTGCAGTGGCTACGTTGGGCTAAGTAGTTGCCCCAATTTTCTAGTGCCGGAGCTACTCTGCACGCTCCCCATGCTGCGTTGCGTACTGCCATCCATTTTCGAGTTCTGCTCCTAACGAAAGAAACTGACTTACACTTATCCTAAACTATTATCTATGTGGCTTCTGTAATCAGCTGACTAAATTTGTTGACGATCTCAAGCCAGGCGACTTCCGGGGTTCATTCGGTAAGGAAAAACGGCTGGCTTGCCGAGCAACGTCCTCGTATTGCCTGCTGGGTGGTTCGGGATTATAACGTTCCAGCGAATGGTTTGGCTGCAGTGTTCCAGGACGTGGTAAGTTTTATCCTGGCAAGCGTCCTCCCTATAAAAAGCCACAAATGTCCATTTAACAACACTGAAGTGGCGGATGTGACTCGCCACTAAGTAAAGTCACTACCCTTGCCTCTCTCTGGGCGGCATTGTAATTCAAGCATTGTTGGGCGCCTGGTCCTATGGGGTCCTAAAAGCGTATGAACCACCTGTTGGGTCACCCGTTCCCAACTGGTTGCGATACACTCACATCGCCATGCCGCTTTGTTAGTTAGATCCTGGATCAAAGGCTCGGGGTGAGCCCCCAAAGACAACTCTACTTCGGCCTGGGCAACCGGGTATTAACATACCCACTGACGAACCGTGGATGGATTACACTACTGCTTTTCCTCTTGCTATGTCTACTGGCTTTACTGTCTCTGATGCTCAACATCCGCTCAAAGATCGTCCCACGTCCCGTTCTTCAACTACACCTATGTCTTCCCCGGTCACGGTTAACAACAGCTCACTGGTCGCATCTGAGAGAGTTCTGAGCCAAACGTTTGGCGTTCGTTGCCCGGTGGTCACAACATCTGCACACTCAGCCTAAACCCAAGTTTTCCTTCGTTCTGGTTTTCCATTCGGCCTTACAGCGTTCACTGTGCGCACTCTGATACAGATCAGGCTACAAGCATGTCTGGCACCACGCTTAAGGCATTCTCGGTCGACATCTGTTGCATTTCCGAAACCAGGTTGCAAGACGCCAGTACCGTCATCAGCATGACATCATCGGCAAACGCTGACGTTAAATACCACTTGCACCTTTCCGGAGACCCAGAGGTCGCCACTTCTGGCCAAGCTGGTGTCAAGGTTGCACTGAGTGACAAGTTTGAGGTCGCTTTGCTTGACTGGATACCAGTCAACTGTCGGCTATGTGCAGTCAAACTACGAGGTTCATGTAAGTTAAGTAAGCGTCGAGATGTTACACGTGCCTTGTTTGTCCTCGCCTACGCACCTACAGACTGCAGCCCGGATGCAGTCAAGGATTGCTTTTACCAACGGCTACATGAGCTTCTGCATTCCTCTAAGAAGTCTGACATTGTCATTATTGCTGGAGATTTTAACGCACGAGTCGGCCGTCTGCCATCAAGTGAGCACCATCTTGGGGGTAGTTTTGGCCTTGGTAGCAGCCGATCAGACAATGTAGACAGACTACTGACACTTTGTTTTGATCATCGCTTGTTTATTACGGGTACAGGTCTTCGTCATTCGAAAAGTCAGACTGCCACCTGGCGTCCACCTTCTTAACCATGAGAATGGGCTCAGCTAGTCCACATAGCAATAAGCTACAGACGGTGCGGAAGCATAACAGGCTGCCGATCGTACTGGTCAAATTTTTCTGACTTCGATATCGCGCTGGTTCGCGCCAAAATTTGCATGCCTTTCGGAGGATCATCCAGACGTATGCACTACCGACCGAATGTCGAGAATCTGCAAAATCGTACAACATTAATAAAGTACCAGGTTTCTCTGTCAACACTACTTGTTTCATCCTCTGTTGATGGTCTCAATTCGCAATGGATGCGCATTAATGCCGCTTTAATTTCTGAAGTACTGTCAGTTGTGGATTTGCTTGCTACCCGCCGAAATGCTGGATAATCACTGCCTCCTTATCGTTGATGGACTGACGCCGCTTGATCCCAGCCGACACCTGCGGTAGTGAGGAACGCCGATCCCTGGACGGGGCGTTGCGTAGGAGCTTACAGAAGGACCGTGAGACCTGGTGGTGTGAAAATGCTAGAGAGCTTGAACTAGCTAATCTCTCTGGTGACACCAGCAACCTGTTCCATCTCATCCAAGTCACCGAAGGCTTCTGATCAGGATTGTGCCAAATAATCTGTGAAGATGATGGCACCGTAATTACTAATCTTCAATGTCGGTTGGAGCGATGGGCCGAAAATTTTCGCTCGCAGTTTTCCTGCCCGCCAGCTTCATCTGTTTCCCCTTGGGTGCGCGATGGTGATGAGTGGACTATCAAAACTGATCCTCCCTCTCACCAAGAAACCTGCTGGCATCTCTGCTGCCTAAAGCGTTGTAAGGCACTCGGTTCTGATGGCCTACCTCCTGCTCTATTCAAAGATGGCGGCTATTCGCTGGTTCGAGAACTCACAGATTTGTTCTCAGAAGTCTGGGCAAAAAAGGAGGTTCCATCATCTTGGAGTGAGTCAGTAGTTGTCCCCATCTTCCGAAAAGGTCTGCGCACATTGCTCCAGTTACAGGGGCATAAAGTTGGTTCCCGTCGTTTGTAACATGCTGGTATCCGTCATACTTCGCGGGCTATCCCCAAAGCGTGAATCACTACAGCGAGAAGAACAGGCTGGTTTCCGCGGCTGCATCGATCGGATTTTCACACTCCGCCGGATTCTTGAGCTCCACCATGTGTATTAAATGCCAACGATTGTTGTGTTCCTGTATATCCGTGCTGCCTTCGATTCTGTCGATGGGATGCATTGTGGCACTGTCAGTTGAGGAATGGTATTCCCGGGATGTTCGTTTACATCTTGCGTGCTCTGTAGAGTTTGAACTCTAGTAGTTGGGGCTAATGACGAGCTTTCGCTTTCCTTTGTTGTCACCAGTGGGGTTGCTCTATCTCTCTATTCCTCTTCAACTTTTCCATTCAGGATGTTCACAAAATGCTCCATAAGACTTGTTGAATGCTGGCGTTGAGCTCCTCCAAGATAGTCGGGTGATTGATTTGGATTACGCTGATGATATCATCTTGTTGGGTGACGGTCCGCAGGCCGTCCAACTTGCACTTAACCGCCTGGCGATTGAAGCGTCGAAGTATGGCATGCACTTTTAACCATCCAAGTGCAAAGCGCTTTTTCAAGATTGGTGTACGCTCTTACCTGCACTCACCATTGATGGGGAAATGTTAGAAGTAGCACACAGAGTTTGTATACCTAGGAAGCTACATAACTGCTGGTGGGGCTGTTGGAAACAAGATTTCGATGCGTATGTTAAGAGATCGTCTCGCCTTCTCCAGGCTGAGACAGCTATGGTGCCGCCATGTCATCCGTCTCTCTCTATCAAAGGACGGGTTTATAGTGCTACTGTCCGCGCTGTACTGTTGTACGGCCTGCTCGTACCGATGACCTACATCGACTGCCTGTCCTTGAAAACCGTTGCTTGCGGTCTATCGCCCGTGCTTGATGGCTGAACCACGTAATCAGCCCTGAAGTCAGACAGCTTGTCTTGGCTGGAGACAGCCTCGAGGCGCTTGTCTCGCTGCGTCAACTACGATGGCTCGGACACCTACTGCGTATGCCCGTTCAGCGCCTTCCGCGTCCTGCCTTGTTCGCGGTCGCTGGGCAGGGTTGGAGGAGGCAGTGTAATGGATAGCCTACAACTTGGAGAAGCAGGATGACAAGGTTGACGGAACAATTACCCACGGTTGCTTCCTCCCAACTCCCTGGATGGAGTCCCAAGGATGTTGAGGGCAGTTGCTTGAAAAGGGCGGAAGTCATAGCTCGAAACTGAACTCAGTGGCGGACGTGTAGGTCTGCTTGTTGCAGTGATTCCCCTTCCCTCCCCAATATAAAAACATAAAAGAACTCAAAGACTGTGAGTGGAAAAATGGATAAAAATTGTCTGTTTTCTTTCTTCTTTTACTCGAATCCTGTTTTCCTATTCCACCATGGTTCAGATGACACAATATCTGTACATATATATATATATATATATATATATATATATATATATATATATATATATATATATATATATATATATATATATATATCACGACCAAGTTGTAGCGCTAACGAACTGGGCTAATTGATAGTAGCTTTTGATGGTTCGCACAGTCTCATCGTTTTCCTTCCGATATGCCGCATAGCAGACGAAATTGAAACTGATCACTGCGTGCTCAATGCGGCCCAGTAGGCAGTCTAAAACCAACACATCAATCATATGCTCCTCGTTCGGTAAGCACAAGATCCAGCACAGATAGCCTGTTACCTGTTCTGAACCGAGTGGACAAAGTGATATGATTGTAAAGAGGAACAGTGGTTACGAGACCTTGAAGATCGGCTTTATGTTGTTCTCCGCTTGTGGTAGGAGTCTAAACAATGAACACACCCATGATACGTATGTGAGTGTGTCGGGCGGCGGAAGCCAGTGACTACTCGTGAACAGAAATGACAACAAAAACGGGATTGTAGAGAATTAAGAACAGGCACAATGGATGCGACGAGACATAGCTCTGCCAGCGTTGCGGATCGAGCAGACAGCTGAGCACGGGCGGCATTTGGTAACGAGCCTGGGACCAGAACAAGGGAGGAGGTATTTGTCGAGAACGCAGTGAATCAGACAAATACACCGCTAACGAAGCCCAAGGAGTGAACGCGGGTCGAGTGATGCAGCCACGTTAGAGCGAATCACGAGCTTTGGAACGATTCATGTCCGGCCAGAATCGGATATAACGAAGCGGAGATACGAGATGCAAAGTTAGAGACGTTGTATCGAAGCCCAACCTCTTAGGCACCTGAAATGGTGCGTCACAGAAATTTTCATCCGCACTGCGTCGTGGGAAGGAAACACGGTCCAAATCTGTACGGGTTTGTGAGTTGCCAGTGGCACGTTCTTGTGGCAATACATGCTCTGCCCTACCACGGCATTGCTTTCGCTACAAGTGCACTTTCGTTGTAAACTGCATCCTAAAGCAGCCGCTAGGTGACAGTAGGTTTCGGGTGTAGAGTTAGGAAGCGGTGCACCAAGACAATAAGGCAAGCGTCCTTGCCTTTTAACTGCAAGCGGCACCAAAGAGAGTCGGGGAACTGCACATCTGAATCCGCCACGGCTTCGCACTGTAAGTCACTTCGGTAATATTGAATTACCCCTTCTCCTTTTATGACCTATCTTTCGGGATCAATGAGGTGCTCGGTAGCGAAAATTCGGCGTCCTTCATTCCCGTGGGTAACCACGTCTCGGTGATGCCACTGACATCATATGACCCGATTTTTCAGTTCAGCCAGTTTATTAAAAGACTCTGAGCATTCATATATACGCAGACCAGTTTCTCGGCCTCTAGGAGCCCACAAAGGGATGAAAGGGACGTGTGGGAGAATGCCGACCGATGGGAGGTCGGCAGTTACTTAGTTTTTGATGGGATAATGATGCCTCGTCTAGAAGCTGATTCGGCCAAGTTGCATCCCAATCTTTGTTTAGACCTACGTCAGAGTAAAGTTTAGCTCCTGTATCATCGTCGGTACGTTTTTTGCCTCAGGTGTTTTGATATTTTGACTTCGTATAGCTTCTGTGACCTTTGACCAAACTTCAGAAGGAAGAATTTTCTGCTTTCTACGCCATCGATCCAAAACACCCGTTGCTTGTTGCTTTGACTGAACCACAAGTTTTAAGAGTCTAGGGCCGCATCCTCTATAATTTAGTAAGAGGGATACTGGTGAACGATAGCGCCACAATGTTATCCAAAAAAGTTTCGCGAAGGAACCGCCACTGTACTAAATCATTCTTTCCGGTTTCATGAACATCGTTAGAATGATCTTCTGGCACACCACGTATGAAGATAGTGTTCAGGCAGTCTTGTTTTCTGTGTCCCTCTTTGGTGTTTCTTTTTGATTGTCGCGCGCTCAAAGGGACATTAGGATTGATGCGTACCCCACAGGATCCGTGTCTTAGTACGCTTGCTGAGAACAAAACTTTTTCTACCTCGGTGGTGAGTTCTAGTGTTACTCGGATAAGTCTGTGTTCCCCATATTGTGCAGAGTTCGGATGACCAGTAATTCCTAATAGGTTTATGGGCTTGGCTTTGACACTCATCAGCACGCACAATGAGTTCCATTGGTCTTGGTCGTCCGATAACTTAGTCCGCAATGTGATGGCGGTAGCTTCAGGGACATTTGAGCATACAACAATCCGGGCACTATTGTTGGATCCCTTTGTCCATGACCTACAAGGTAGGGTACTCGTTTGTTCTGACCTGCTGACAAGTGGTGATTGTTTACTGTTTGTCCCTCGAATCGCGTTAACGGTGTCTACAACAAAATAGGCTGCAACGGTGGCCTCCCGTGGACTTTGTATCAATATCTGCATTCATAACTGATGTTCCGGGGGCCTTTGTCACGACAAGAGACATTTGAGCTACAAGTACCGAGGCTTGGTGTTCCGTTGCTTCATCCTTGTTAATGCTGGATGTCAGGTGTAGTGGAATTTGTTTAACCAGGCGTTTCAAGTGTTACTGATTTTCGTAGTCATGAGTACTGTTTGGCTCTTGTAGATCCGTTCAGTATTCGCCCGGCGTTCTACCAAAGTTGGAGAAGACAACGGAGATGGGGACGTGGCTGATTGCGGTTCAGGGGAAGAGGATAGTACAACATTCCGTTGCCTAGAGGCCGCTACGCTTCCTTGGCGCACACTCCCTTCCATTAAACTAATCTTATCGTTTAGCTTCTGCTCGGCTTCTGCTGTTAACCGGTCGCACTTCTGAACTAGGATAAGCAAGCACTTAACAAGTGGGACGATCAAGAACGCAGTACAGAACCAAAGTTTACCTTGGGAGCTATTTCACTCTCGTACCTGTTATTGTGACACGTTTGCACATTTCGTATGATACCATTCCAAACAGTGCGAGCAAGCCAGACCGATTTTTACTACTCGATGACATTCTCCTAACCCGCATATGCCTTTCGCTTGGAACCTCTTACATTTCGCATTTCTGCCATTCAACGTGATGTTGTAGCCTGACCCAGTTTGTTGGTTGGCGTTCTGTACTTTTCCAGTTTTGAGAGCTGCGCACATCGGTCAGGCGAGCATGATGATTGGAGGGTCAAAGGAACGGCCGGCGCGGTCGTTTGATGGGTTATGCAAGCGCACTGGCTCACAATGTCACAAGGAATGGTGAGTGACTGTAACCTGTTAACTGAATCTGAACACAGCGCTGAACACAGATTGAGGGGGCACAAATTCTATCGCATTTGCGCTGAGAAACGCCGGATTGGAATAAGCTTAGGATTTTCGGACTGCCTCGAGAATTCTGTGTCGAAGGGTGTCACACAGAAAGTCAGTCGGTTCATCTGATTGTGTTACCAGTTTGCAATTAATAACGGATGACAGTGAAAATGGTTAGTAATGGCACGGAGTTTAATCGTAGATATTTCCACGTATGACTGAGCAGTGTGTAGTGCTGGTGAATCCGGTTCGAATGAACATACAGTGACAACACTACGAGCAGATGGAGAGATGATAGCGAGGAATAATCCAAATGAACCAGGAGCACGCACCTCACGCGTGGGTGGAGGACCTTGAGCAACTGCAAAGTGGCTTTAATAAACGGATGGCAGCTCAGAAGCGGTATTACGCCTGCGGGGCCCGAGCGTTACCGGCGTCCTCAGTAAATGTCGAAGTGTGCATCCAACCAATACCGGGTGTCAGCGAACGATGGAAGGAGGGTGTGGTGATCTCGAACTTTGGAGAAAGATGTTATGAAGTCATTATCGGAAGGAAGGTAATCAGAATGAACGGAGGACAGCTGAGGCGACACCGGGAACGAGGTGAAGCTGCAGCAAAACACTTGGCGTCTTACAGAGAGGTCACAACGACAGAGGCGGCAATTACGACGCGGAGCGGAAGGGCGTACGGAGTTTTTGCGACACCGATACAGCTGATCCCGAAAAAGGGAATAATGTAATAGGATTGCGCAAGCAAGCGGCCAGCGTGCCGCAAGCTAACAGAAAACTTACTTGGAAGCCTGCGCGTATTTCATCTACGCGCTGACTGGTTCGTTGGAGCGAGTTTGCTTAACCGATTCCAAGGAAGAATCTCATGAAGCAGCGTCGTTAGTTATGGAAATGACTTAGTTATTTATATCGCTGGCTAGCCGAACAACCTCCTCGTGGTGCCAGCTGGGTGGTTCGGGGTGGCCCCGTTCCAGCAAACAGTTCGGCAACAGTGTACCAGGACGTGGTGGTTTTTCGCATGGCAAGCATTCTCCCTATAAAAAGCCACACATGTTTGTTTAACAACACTGTGACGTGACGGTTGTGACTCGCCACCAACTAAAGTCACCCCTTACTTATCCGGACAACCGCTTCAAGTCCACAAACATCAAACATCCACTTAGCCCTATAGACACGTTCAAATGATCAAATGTGCAGGAAAAGTTTCACAAATCCCATAAACACAGCTACACACACCTACATGCACTCATACATGCATTCAACATGTGTGACAATCCTATTGTTCCATTGCACATTAACCGATTACATTTTGTACTCTTAACATCAGCATGCCTGTGCAGGTGTGCCTCGCTTAGTCGAGAATACACATATTTTTTATTTGTTTACATACTCGTCAAACTGTCAGTTTTGCTGAGCTTGCTTTGTCGAAGTTTATTCGGCCGAAAGACCGAGTTCTGCGACACCAAATATTCAGTAACATTTGCCACAGTTGCTGTCCGCTGTCGGCCGCACTCTTAAGGTTTCTCTCGGGCATAGTACCCCAGGGGGTATCCAGCTTTTCGCGACTACCTCAGTAGGTTTGACTGGGAATTTTGCCTGGGCCCTCGGAGACAAAGTACGCGACTGTATGCTGCTGTTTGGTAAGCTAGCATTGGCGTCACCCGCTCTAGCTGCTTTGGTGAACCCGGTCACAACTAGTTTTTCATTATACTGCGGGCAAACCTTACCTTATTGATCACAGATCTAGCAGTGGCGGCTGACAGGTGGTTTTGCGAACCTGGAAGTGCTGTCAGTAACCGTTCCTTTAAGCCCGGCCTTTTAAATAATCACGACTGCTGGAGATCTCGTTTCCGTTGCCACTGAAATGGCCGCTTCAGTCGTGGTGGATCGCTCACTTGTCATCTGAAGCACTGGAGTCATGCAAGAGCGGTATTTCTGAAGCAACCTACTAAATATTAAGTCGTGTTCCAGTTGTGCTCCGTGGAGAGGTGAGATGGGAGCAGGTAACAACGTCCGTCCGGGAAACTTGATCACCATGAGCTCCATGTATCATATTTTCCGTTATGGAAGATGCAACCGGATGTCTTTGACCGAAGCCGCTGTTGTCTGACACAAAAAGAACCAAAGTTAGTGTGGTTTTATTACGCTTTGGTCTTGGTTCTAGAAGCGAACGTATCGGGGGCTATCTGCTATGAGCCATTCGTTTGCTTAGGCAATAGGCCCGCTCGGTTGACAAGTAGGTCACGATAAAGCAGATTTTAAACTCTACAAAAATCGACCTTGTAAGAATTTTCTGCTGCAGCACGCTTACACTCTTCTACCTACCAAACCCATGGATCCTTTTGACACCAAGGTGCGGTGATATACGGACAATAGGAAGTACGTTCTGATCACGCCTTCTATCCAAGTCACCTCTCGTCTTAGCATCTCGTATTGCCGGTTCTTCTCGGTCGTAAATAAGCACATTTGTTTGCCTACCCATGGCGAGTTTAGTGTTACGCACGTAATGGTCGAAATGGAAATGTAACGCGCCAATGTTTGCCCGCAATGCTTCAACAATAGATTTTTGCTCCCGATTCAGCCTCTTTGCCCTATTGAGCCTCTGCACGCTGCCATCGTCAGAGTCATTTTGTCTACCAGCGACATGCCGAGACTGCACCAGATGTCCCCTTTCTAGTAAACGTGCGCAGATGCCCGCCCAACGCACACAGTGAAAGCAAATCCCCTTCAAGTTAGGATGAACTGACTGACCCCATAACCCGCTGAGGACTTATAGCGCGCTGTTCAGTGTCCCCTTCTCACCGACATGGAAGGCATCAAAATGCCTTTGGCCTCAATCTCCCAGAAATTGTCTCAATAATTTAAGTTCATGGCTCTTTGAGAGCACCCTATTTGGTTGCAAGACGGATAGTAACTACAAATAATCAAAATGGGCTCCCAGCTGTTCCGGATAACCGGGTGTTGGTTTTGCAGAAGAAATATTCCAGAGTAGTGTAGAAAGGTGTACAGCACTAATAAATACTAATCCGAAACGATACACCTAATCAAGTGCGATCAGAAGGCAATTGAAATCGGACACAACGGACTGTATTCGAGGAAGGCTACAAATGGACGAAAACGCAAGAAGCGACGACAGAGAAGGTTTATGTCGTGACTCACCGTGCACACAAGTGATGAGCCGGATGTAAGAAAAATTGGTCATAGGGTCGGCGCTAAAACATAAAGCAATAATGTAGATTGATGCACATATTTGTACATAAAGGGTAAGAAATATCTTTTGGGTTGCTACAGACCTCCCCCCTAGGAGGCTGAATCAGGAAGCTTTAGAAATCGCAAATCGTTCTGAATCCAACTTCGTAAGATATTCGTAAACAAAGGAATATCTGTTCGGTTTCGGAAACGCACGTAGCCAACAATTAGGATCCGCTGTCCCGTTGGTTATTTATTTATTATTGATTGCAGGGCAGGGAGCATTTCGGCGAGCTCTTGGAGCGGGCTTGTCGGACTTCGAGGAAATCGGCTAACACAGAAATAAGGCAGACAGGACATCAACGTCCACTGCTGCCAAACCGTGCGCTTGGGAGTGACCTCTCCCCCCCCCCGCCACACCTTGCCGCGCGCCAGAACGGTCATCGTCCTACGACGAAACGATCCTCGTTCCACGGAGGAACGACCGTCGTCCCACGAAGAAACGACTCTCATCCCGTAGAGAGACGACCCGCATTTTCCTCCAGCTCCTCCTTGACTGCGGTGATCTACGAACGATGGAACAATGGTTTTATACGGATAATAAAACTAATGCTTAACAGGTCCCGCAGGATGGTTATGGTGTTAGTTCAAACTATAAAAAATATTGCTAGAATGATTGGGTTTACACGGGTGGACTTGCCGTAGTATATATTTAGTGTAGGCTCTAAATCTAAGGTATATTCATAAGTTATGACGGCAAAGGGGATGTTGGTAAAAAAAAGTAACGTGCCTCCTTCTGGTGTACACATTCAGGCGGTGAAAAAGTGGAACCAAATCTGGGATTTGACCGCCAAGGAAACCTCTTACAGACATTTGTGTTTATCCATGGGCAATGAACCATGTAAAATGGTGCAGAGAAATAATTACACTGTCAACTCAGACCTAAAACTCTGTCAGCGTGGGAGCACATATGACAGATTCCGGTAGGGCGCTCCAGGTTCTGCAAACGGGTAAGGAAAAGAAATTCTGACATCATTCCAAATGACTGTGCTTCTCTGTCAGGTTGAGATGATGGTTTCTCAAGTTGCTGTTGTGGCTGAGCTCCAGCAAGTTGCGGTATGTGCGGTTGGCAACTCGTCAACTGGCAGGTCAAAATGAAATCCCCGCGCAATCACCTATCCTGTCCGCTGAAGACTCAGAGCACTTTAACCCTACGTTCATATGGCAAATTATGCAGATGTTTGACATTTTTACTTGATTGCAGTTTGGGTGTCCCCAAAACGATGAGGTCTCCTCTCAGCCATGGCTGCCAGACCATTATTGCGTATTCCACATGTGGCTGTATGTGTGAACCGAGAAGTCGTGCAAAAATCGAAGGGTCGAATTGTCCGAATTCACGCTTCAGGAGGCCCACGTGTTGAATGTCCCTACTTGACACCGTTTCAGCTTGATTTGAACATACAAAGTCGGTCTGGAGCAAACTCCCAGATTCTTCTCACCAGAAGACGTTTAAAGCTCCTGGTTGCCGACTTTTAGGGGTACACTAATTTGTGCCGTAAGTGCAGTATTCTACATTTGCCGACGTTGAATGGAAGTGGATACTGGATGGACCACGCATAGGCCCCATCCAGATCAGCCTGAAGTTATGTGATATCATCTGGTGTATTGATCGCCCTCCACACCTTGATGTCATCAGCATAAAGCAGGCAGTTCGAGCTTTCGATGCATGTCCTATCGTTAGTATGCGTCAAAAATAATCGCGGTCCAAGTATCGATCCCTGTGGTACTCCACATTCAACTTGGAATGGATCTGACAGGGATTCACGCACTCGTACGTTCAAGCGCCGGTGAAGAAGAAAGCTTTTGATCCATCCTAGGAGAAGATAACCAATACCAAAGGTCTGGATTTTGAAGAGCAAAATGTTATGGTCTAACTGGTCGAACACCTTTGAGTTGAAAAAGGTACCTTAACTCCTGTGCCAGGGTCTACGGCTTCAGTCCAGCTGGATCATGATAGTAGTACATTTGCAGTGCAAGCTCGGTTTCATCGAAAGCCATTCTGTTCCAGTGCGAAGTAGTTAAATTCTTATAAGTAGGAGCATCAGAAATGATAGTTTTCATAACTTTTGAAAGAACCGGTATTAAAATTACGGACGGTAGTTGACTATCTCCCTTGTGAATAACAGTAATTATCCCGTGTTTACACATGTCGGACACATATATTTCATCAAAACCGTGTCGGAAGAATCGAGCCAAGGGCTCATAAAGTCTTTCCAACCGCCGCTAGTAATTTGATATGTACATTATCAACTCCAGACGAACTGCGCTTGGGTTACTCAAAAGCTTTTTCAGCACAGTTTCTGTCGTGAAGAATATGTGCGTGAGTTTTGGGGATGAAACAACCATGGACATGGTCTGTGATCGCACTGCATTGTTACAGCATATTGTAGGCGTAGGGTATTCGCTGCCTCCTTCGGTGTCCGTGTGGGTCCATCCGCTGATTGAAGGGGAGGAATTCCTCGTTTTACCTTAAGTAAACTTTTGACGTGTTACTACAGAAGTTTGTGCTTTGAGGCCATACACACTGCCAACTGCTGCTGGTACGCCTTTCTATCCTCGCGAACAAGCTGAGTCTAGTGATTAAGTTGGGTCGCATATCCCATCCAGTTCTCGGTGTTCGCAGAAGGATTGTAGATATGCCAGGCTCAGTTTCTTATCGCTTTACACTTCATGTCCTGCCTCGCAGAAATGAGATCATGTTTCTCGGGGGAAAGGTCGTTGTCCCTAATGCTTCAGCAACCAGAGAGTTAAACTGGCTGACGAAATGTTCCCATGCGCTAACTGCCGTCTCGTCTGCCAGAAAGGTTCAGCTGGCTGTCTCGCCTAGTCGAGCTAATATGTCGTTGCAAATAATCGTTTTTGTCGTGTCGGCAATTTCCCCGGGATATTCTGCATAGCAAAATGTACTCCAAGAGTAGGACTACATGATCGCTGCGGCCCAAGGGGACGTCGAGGATCACACTCTCGACCATTCGTTTTTCGTTGGTGAATATCCGCTCCAGTATTGACGGCTTCTTTTTTTCTCGGAATCGGCTGGGAGTGTTGATGTGGCCATACAGCGTGTAACTGCAGACAAATTCTCGTAGATCGGCCTTGATCTGTTCTCTGGGAGTTGCCGGGGATTCCAGATTCTGGATATTGAAATGGCCAGTAATAGGAATGTGATTGTAAGTGGTGTTTATCACCCTCCTTGACAAGCAGACGCTCATGAGCGGTCGCAAAAAAGTGTCCTCCTGCGTTATTCGCCTTTAAATCTTTGGATTTATTCTCACAGAGACCTACGTGCTATCATTCGATTTGGCTCCGCGAGCTCCTCCTACCACTATTCATCTATTAGATCTATCATTCGCAGATCACCAGCAAACTGTGCTCCTGCAAATTCGAAGTCAACCGTATTTGAACCTTATCCGAGGATTTATTTTTCCCCGCGCCGCACAAAACTCTGGTGGTCTTATTTTAAAGATCTTTTTGAGAGCCACTCGATCAGCTTACTACCATTCCTTCAAGTCACTGTACAAAGCGATAGTCGTCAATTTGATCTGCTCTTGGAACAGCCACTGTCGTCATTAGACCGTATTTTCCAAGTCAGCTTGCTTTGCATCAATTCTACGCTGCAACGCTGCCTACCCACTTACCGGCTGGATCGATAGCACACACGTCGTCTATCTACCCTAACGTACGTATGATTTAACTGGCCGCGACTCGCCCGAACCAGCTGACCTCAAACCAGCGCCGATAGCCTCGTAACGGTGCGTCAGTATCTCTCTCCTCTTGCTACCCCTTAAAACAGCACGCCTACTGTGAACATGCCTCGTATGAAGAGCACATGCGAATCAGGTGCCAAGTGGTAAAAATTGGTCTGGTGTGTACCATGTGTTTGAAATCCTGTCACACTACCTGCCTTGGGAAGGGGTCGACGAAAACAAACACCGCAGAGACGTTTTGTTTCTTCCAAGTATGCAATTCTATCCTATTTTTTAGCTGTCTATCTGTGCTACTGAAGCGGTGTGAAAGATTAACTGAAGCGGTCGAGCAACTGGGAGCGCCAGAGTTACACTCATGGGTGGAAACGGACCTGCACTTGTGAGTAAAAATAACACCCCGAATTCCCTAGTCAAGCCACAGAAGTGAGCCAGGCGTCCCAACCTAACCCCAACGACTCAGCCTCCAGCATATTCAATTCCATTCTCTCTCCCTCCTATAAGTAAAAACATTGCCTGCAGCGCGCCTGCCTCAACTTCTGTACTGCGTGCTGCACCTAGTAGTCTGTTCGCTACACACGAGACCGTAAGCTACAGTCAACCAGCAATAGTGAACCCCCGGCAACGTACGCATCGGTTGCCGCCAAGTAAACATCGGAGAGAGCACCGGTAACCTTTGTACCCGGACTAGAGAAAACAAAAGTGTCGCAACACGGATGGCACCCATCAGTGCCGTTCACAAATTCACCAAAAACACCGGATAGTAAGCCTCCAAATCCAAAACCAGTAGCCACCAGGGGCAACCATGGTGCCTTAAACCTTGTGTGCACAAATGTCTCCGAATCCGAATCCAATACAATTAAGGGTAAGTTGACGGACGATCGAAATCAGCGGGGTTCCATCTGTACATCGATCGGTGTCCATGCTAATCCCACGACATTAAGAAGAATCTCGCACCACCCAAACGTGTTGCACTACGGCGAGCCCCGGTTACTTCGGGTAACACTAAACTCGGCGGACGAGACTGAGGCCGTTCTGCTGCCTGCGAATCGTCTCCGCAACGACTCAAGTGGAGTGCGCATACTACCCGAAATCCCGTGGAAAGAATGTCCAGGGAATCCCGCTAACAAAAAGAGGTACAGAAATAGTCAAGATAGGAAAACAGTGATTGCTCACGATGTTCCTGAGCATACAGACTCCTCTTCCGACAATGCTCAGATGCACGACCGCGAGCAAGGGCACTAAATCCGGGAGTCTCTTTCTCCCGAAAATGTCGTGGTCACCTTGTTGACAAGGATCCCCATATCATTAAACTATAAGTGGTGCGGTCCCAGGCTGTTAAAACTTGTGTTACAGTCAGAACTAATGGCACAAACCCTACTAAAGAACTGGACTAAATTCCGTTGCAGATTGCTAACAGAAATCTGTCTGAAAGCAGTGGGAACACCAGCACCTTCTGATGACCGTTCAGTAGAGGCAAAACTATTAATGAAAAAGCCAACTGCAGGACCGGATTGGGGACGGTTTCTACTGTAGCCATAATATCCGGAGGGACACAGCATAGCAAGAGCAAACACCGGGATCCGGGGCATCTGATACCTGCTTATATATCAAATACTTCTCGAGAGTATGCAACCCATCCAATAAACGATTAGTCACCGACTCTTTAATGGTCGGCGTAAACTCACTTGCTTCATCCATCCAATCTAACCCACATTTTGTCTCCGAGAAGCTCTCATGCATGTACACAAATGCCCAACGTCTACTCAGCAAATGAGCTGATTTAAGACTTCGACACGCGTCTGCAGCTTGGGACCTCGTCGTTGTCACCGAAACGTGGTTGCGCTGTGAGATAACGGATGCTGAAATTTCGCTAACGGGCATGTCCGTTGTCCGGAAGGATCGAACCAGCAAAGGTGGTAGGGTAACCCGCTACTTTTGTAACAACGTGCAATGCGAACCCATAAATGACTCGGAAACCGAACTGTCTGACGTCATTTGGTGTAACTTCCGGCTGAGAGAGGACGACCTTGGCCTACCGGTTGTTGTTTACCGCCCACCATCGTCTAATCCTGAGATGGACTGCAATTTGTTGGTTGCATTGAGGAAAGTGATAAACAGGAAGTACAGTCACATTCTAGTCACCGGTGACTTCAACTTACATGCTCTAGAATCCCAGGCCACACCAGGAGAGCAAATCAAAGCAGATTTGCAAGATCTTGTTTCAGACTTCTGGCTTTATGACCACGTTACTATGCCCACCAGGTTCATGGGCAATGACAGGCCATTCATGTTGGACCGAATATTCACCAGTGAAGAACTGATGGTCGAGAGAGTGATTACCGATACTCCTTTGGGCCGTAGTGATCACGCGACACTAGTGTTTCATTACATGTGCTACGCGGATTATCCTAAAGAGCATACCGAGGAATATCATGTCGTAAGCAACTATGACGACCTGTCCGACCTAATTGATGCAATCAGCTAGTTGTCCTTAGCAGAATTAACCCCTGAGTTGGACTGCGGAGAATTCGTCAACATATTTACCAAGCTCGTGACAAAGACATCCGAAACCAAACTTTGCCGGCCTAAAAGGATGAAGTCTTTCGTAAGGAGCAGGACAGGTAAGTGCATGGCATTAAGGGACTTGGCATGGCACACCTACATAGCCTCCCCGAACGACCATGCCTGGGATGTCTACACAACACAAAGAAACCACTGTGTCAAACTCGTTCAGGAGGATAAACTGAAGAACCAACAAGGTCTAGTGGAAAAGTTTAGCTCCAATCCCAAACTGCTATACAGACAGGCAAACAATTTGCGCCGTGTTAAGCGCGGTATTCCTGCTCTGCACACAGCATGCGGGTTAGCCCAAACCGCACAAGAGGCGGCCAACGTTCTTGGACAACAATTTGGGCGTACCTTCCAAAGCGTGTAATCAGCATACATCCTGCCTAAGCATATAACGCAGCCATCAGTACTTAATCACATATCGTTCACATCTGCAGCTGTACTGAAGAGGCTGATGTCTCTGCGCGAGTTCAGCTCCCCGGGTGCGGACGGCATTCGACCGAAGGCGTTAAAAGTTGCTGCCATGAGTTTGACAGGACCATTAGCAGTTTTCTTTCAACGATGTATGAACGAGATGCATGTCCCCACGACATGGAAGCACGGAAACATCACGCCAATCTACGAAAGCGGCAGTCGTGCCGAACCGGCAAATTATCGCCCGATAACACTACCTCCAGTGATCTCCAAGGTTATGAAGTCCATTGTAGCTGAGGCTTTAATAGGGTACCTGGAGAACAACCAAATTCTCGTTCCGGAGCAGCAGGGATTTCACCAAAATCGCTCCTGTACCACTAATCTATGGATTGCTGGTGCAAACTGGATAGAATCTGTGGACGCTGGTGTAGGAGTCGACGCGGCCTACTTGGATTTATCAGAGGCATTCGACCGTATAGACCATGACATTCTACTCCACAAACCAGAAATATGGAATCGGTGATCCTGTTCTGGGCTGGATAGGAGCCTTTCTCGTGCAGCGTCACCGAAATATGAGGGTTAGAATCAACCTGTCGGAATCCATCGAAGTTCAGTGCGGCGTACCTCAAGGCTCGGTATTTGGACCCCGCCAGTTTCTGGTTTTCATAAATGATCTCACGAGCATGCTATCTTCTAACTGTTTGCTATTTGCTGATGACCTAAAGGTATGGCGTACTATAGCTGTAGTGGAGGATCACACAGTGTTACAGGAGAACCTGGGCAAAGCGTACACATGGACCATCGAAAACATGCTGCACTTCAACGTCACCAAGTGCAAAGTCCTCAGCATACGGCGAATGAGTATGCACAAGTACCTCCTAGGACCACCAGTTCTACAGCGGGCCTCTCACGAGTGCGATCTCGGCGTGATAGTTCAAGATGACCTCGGTGGTTTGAGGCAGACTGAAAAGGCAGCCAAGAAAGCAAACAAGTACCTCAGCCTTCTTCGCAGAGCTTTAGCGAAGTTTCACCCTTCAGTCTTTCCAAAAATGCTTACTGCGTACGTGGGGTCGCACTCGGAATATGCTATTCAAGTGTGGCAACCCTGGCTCAAGCACCATCTCACCGCGCTGAATACTGCACAACATAGGGCAACGAAGAGCGTCAGAGGTTTGACCAGCCTCCCCTTCCCACTCAGGCTGAAGACCCTCAAAATATACAGTGGACGTTATCGGCGTCTAAGGGGCGATCTCATAATGGTGTACCAGATCCTGAGAAACCCCGAACCCCCATGCCATTCCCTTCTGATACTGTCAAAACACCCCGCTAAGAGGTCATCAGTTTAAGGTGATCATGCAGTCCAGCCGACTGGAATGTCGGCGAAACTATTTCTCCCTTCGAGTGGCACAGCCTTGGAACGCCCTCCCGGAACATGTAATTAATGCATCCACCCTGTCCCTTTTCAATAAACGCCTTGACGATACTCTGTCACAGTTACACTACGTGCTCTAGCCCATGACCACCAGATGCTGACACTAATGCACAACAGACAGTGGATAGTGCCATAACCCTACTCGAGAATGAGTCACTCCAAACGCCTTGCACGAAATTTGATAAACTCTATAACTATAGAAACTGGATTTCTCTTTCCTGTGGACCTAAGCTAGTTACACACTAGTAAGCGTTGTCCTTGCTATCTTTTTTACCCGTTATAAATCATTGTTCATTGTTCCTTACTACGGATACCTTATAGCAGTCCATGTCGGGCGTAGATGAAGCAGTGCGGTAAATGACCGCCACAAAGCAAATGTCGTAGCATTTTAAACGTAGACGGCGCCAAAGGGAATCCTGTATCAAGCTAACCAGATCCTCTATGAGCTCACATTGGAAGTACAGAGCCATCCCTCCACTTCTGTTGGGTCGGTCGTGCCGAGCAATGGACATGCCTGGCAATGCGATCTCAGGGCGTAACCATGTTTCCGTCATAGCCTTGAGGTCGTAGGCATTGATCATTGTCGCAGCCGCATTTCGGAAAGTTTACTCACTAAGCCTTGAGCGTTGGTGTACATACGGCAAAAGCTTATCGGATGTCAAAAGTTGGTGACTAGAAGCACATGAATGATGTAGATTTGTGCTGACCGATGAGAGGGCGGGTCCTAATGGTTTTTGGGTGATTTGCCAAGTATCGATAGGAATGCAATCTGTTTTCGGTCTCAGTAGCACCTGCAGTAGATAATCCGTCAGTAGCCTTCTCGATAGCCATGGGTCTGAAAGCACAGGTTTCTGAATCGCTGTTGTGGGGATGTGTCGCGGCTGGTGTCGTTTCCGCGAGAACAGCGAGTGGCTGCGGCTCTCCAACTGCTGTCTTCAGCCGTTGTTCCGAAGCAATTGTGTTCCATATCAATTGCCAGCTGCGGATGAACTTCGCGGCCATCCGTTGTGCCTGCACCGTTAGTTTCATTAACCTCAGGCCACTGCCTCTGTAGTTTGGTGACACGGCTAACCGTGTAATCGAGTAAAGGATGACGTCGCCCGTACAAACAGCTTCACGAATGTAACGCCATTCTTCCAGGTCATGAGCATGCGCATCTTCGATGCTGGTTGTCTACAACTAGGGCACGCCATGAACGAAATTAATGCTTTTTCTACTCTCCGTGTGGTGGTCTTTGAATTATTTTCGTCCTGCTGTCGTTCGCCCTATGGAACATCCGGCCATATGCGTATCCCACTGTTTTCAACCTGCAGGCGATATGACGACAAAGCAGCGTCCCGACATCATCTGTTGATCCCAATGATACATTTATTATCCGGGACTCCCGTAAGGAATGGAGGTTGGATCTCTAGTGATGCACTAGTCAATCAGAGAGGAGGGTTGGGGCATGTAGAGACGAGAAAGCAGAAAAACACACAGAACACGCCAAAAAGAACGAACGAACGATCTGCGTGCAAAAGTCCAGTCCAGTTCCATTCCAGCCTCCGCACCTACCAACATTTACTCGAAGGAATCTGCGTTCCAATTGCTCCTCTGTGAACACGTGTTGTCGCTGTTCGCAGTTGCATTTTGTCACACAAGCGTGTGTTCACACTCATTCGATCCAGATTCCTCTGCGCTATTTAGTGCACTCCATCTTTCGGATCTAGATTGTATGGATCATCTTTTATCTCCACGGTGCGGTTTTTGCGCCATTCCCGCAAGAACATAATAGGGGATTTTTCCGAATCATGAACCACACAAACATATTTGAGGTCTCGAACGAAAGCCAACTACACGTTTCATCTGAAAAATCAGCAACTACAGCCATGGACCGTTCATCATAGTAGCTATGGTACACCTTGTGTCCGTATTGCTCAGTCGCTCTGTTTGCCGCGTGAATAATCTAGCACCTTGAACCTGCCCCTGCCTGGGCCACACGCAGAGAACGTGCAGACATTAAACAAGCAGACAAATCAGCGCACACGCCACCGGCAGGAAATCATAAGCACTCAGGCCACTCTGGGGTTACCATCGATCGACGCAATGAATCGTGGCGACCAAACAAAAGCCCATGTTACCGCATCCAGATAACCAGTAGTTCGTGGTTTTCCTTCATGCCAAAAAAATCTTCCGTTCAGTAATCAATGTAGTAGTTACCAAGGAAAGTTCCATTACAGATGTTCTCAGCTCACAGTGAACCAGTTGAACTTACACAATAATAAACCAGATTCACTGTGCTTCTGTTCAATATATATAGTTATCCCACTGGTAAACTTTATACATGCACTATCACAGAATTACGACAGACTAGTGGCAATCTTTGAGTAGCACCACAAGCGATTCATTTGTAGAGAGCGTGACAGGAGTAAATTCCGGTCATTCCCATCTAGCACCGCAGTAAAACAGAGGAAGAAGGCTAGGCAGCGAGCTAAAAATACATCATTTGTGGCATTAAACGCCAATACCACCAGTTACTCAAATATGCCTGAAACAACCACCGCCAGTCCGATTGCATTGAACACGGTCAGAGCCTCCTTCACCTTCCATATGGTTTCGAAAATTCAGAAAGACTTCGACACCAGTAATGGCTGGAACTTGATTGCTGTCAAAGGCGACCGGAAACCTAGACCTCCGGCCACACCCACTGGACCCATAGTAAATGAAGAAGACGAAGCTGTACTCAAACAGTCTCCACCGACTGTATACAGACCAGCTGGTCGCTTAACCTCAACCAGAATTGCACGTAGTATACCAGCGGTAATCTACGCCAACGTTCCAGAATCGAGGTCAACTTCTTTCAAAGGAAAACCACTCCATGACGTGAACCATTAGAAATCCATATGTGACACTATAATTGTTGTAACTAAGCCGTAAATTGGACATGCGTTACCCGTCACCTCAACTCACAACACTACGGTGAACCAACACTTCTCCGAGTTGTGCTGACTTCTGCCAATGAAGCGGAAGCTGTCCTGTTTTCAAAAATTCGCCTCCGAAATAGGTCATGTTCCATCTGTCTATTCCAGGATATTCAGTGGAACGAGCACAGATAGGCAAAACACTACTTGGACGAAAGCCGGAAGGAATTCATAGCCAAGACCATCCTTGTACACGGTGTTCCCGAGACTGGAAGTCATGTTGAGAGCGAAGTGCCCACTCATGAACAGGAGCAATGGCGGTACATTAGCGAGACTCTTGCATTGGGAAACCTCATAGCACAATCAATCTCGAGGCTGCGCCGATTGCCATAGTGCAAGGAATGTGGCCCGAGGATTGTGAAAGTGGTCCTTCAATCTAAACAAATGTCGGAAATGGTATTGGAGGGATGGTGTGCGAGCCGCAGCCGTCTCCCTTCCGAGCTGCGGATAAAACAGCATCTGCTGAGCAAACATACGAAAGCAGCCACCTAGTCAGATCGCTTACCGACAAGAGCTCGGATAACTTCAATCAACTAGCCAATGAGAATGGCAGACATACCCCATACATGACATACAAAGACAGAAGCAAAGAGGATCCATGAATCGGACACAGAAAGTTCATCATCTCCTCCAACCAAAAATCAATTAGTTGCCGACATTTTACCGATCGGCACAACATTTTATCCAAAACACCCATCCCACGATTCGCTGATAAAAACAGGGAAAGTTTCTTGAATGTACACCAATGCTCAAAGTATCCTGAACAAACTTACCGAACTGCGACTACGTCAAGCATCACATGCCTGGGACCTCATACTCCTTACGGATACCTGGTTGCACTCATAAAATACCGATGCCGAAGTCGCAATAAATGGTATGTCCCTTCTACGAAAATATCGGCCGAGCAAAGGCGGGGGGTAACGTTATACTACCGCAACGACCTGCAGGGCGAACCTGTGGCCGATCCGGAAACGCTGATCATAGACTCACCCTGGTGCAGTCGGCGACTGAGATGCAACCACACTTGCCTTTTGGCCGTTTTTCATCGTCCTCCAATGTCCACCCCGGAGTTGCACTCCCGCCTGGCATTGTCCTTGGGAAGGTTCCTGCGAGGACGATACAGTCATTTTCTCATCTCAGGTGACTACAATCTGCGTGATTTGGAAGTTCCGGCATCCCTTAACGAACTGTTTAAGCCGATCTGCGAGTATATTGCAAGCATTATGCTCTTCAGCTATGTCAGTTCACCCACCTGATTCAGAGCCGAAAATAAACTATCTGTACTTGATTTAGTGCTCACGAACGGAAAGCTCATGATTGAGAAACCAAGGCTGGAGAGCCCCTGGGGCGCAGCGACCACGTAATCATAATTTACGATTTCGTGTGTAATGCGGAGTTTCACCAGAACATACTAACTTGGTTCGAACAATTGCCCACTACGACATACTGGCACAAGTTGTGAAAGACGCCAGCTGGGAGTTTCCGGACGACTGCTCCACTGACAGTGTTTTGTTGAATTTTACTGGCAAGTTCAGTTATCCGATTAACTCTGCATCGGTCCAGGAACCTCTTGATTCTGCAAAGACACAATCATTCATTCTGAGTAGAACTCAAAAACATATGACAGTAAGCGACGCCGCGTGGCATGTGTATAGAGCGAACCCTGGCTCTGTCATCTAGTGTAACTATCTTGTTTGTCATAATCACTGTACCACACTTGTGCATGAAGACAAATTAGTACACCAGCAGAGTCTAGCGGAAAGTTTTATGTTAACAAAAGGCTTCTGTACAGACAAGTGAACAGCCTCCGGAATGTGCAACATGGTGTTCACTCCCCAATAAATCAGCGGATGGATGTAGCAAACCTTCTACGGCTACCATATGCTTCAATTTTCCTATGTGTTGTCAGTATTTGCAACATACGCGTCCCATTCTCCCAAATGGGTGTATGTACACACGTTACCTTTAGTTCAGCGGCAATTTTGAGGAAGTTGCAATTGTTGTGCACCCATAGTTCCTCCGCAGTTAACAACCCCGAAAGCGCTGCAGGTGGCAGCTAAGAGGATAGCTGAACTACTAACTGGATTTTACCAAAGGTGCTTGGACGAACAGCAGGTCCCTAGCATATGGAAGCAAGGCATTATTACCTCGATTTCCAAATGTGATAGCCAAGCAACTATTGCCCAGTGTTTCTCCTCCCGATGTTCTCAAAGATGATGAAACCAATCATAGCTGCGGATGTAATGGGCTTCTTCGAAGGGTCTAACATCATAGCACCAGAGCAACACGGATTTCGTCAGCATCGGTCATGTACTACCAACCTATTGCCTGTCCCTGGCAGTTGGACCGAGATAGCCGACAGTGGGACCGGTATTGATATCATCTATCTAGATTTTTCCAAAGCTTTCGACCGCATAGATCACCACATTCTTCTCCAAATGGTGCATGCATACGGAGTTGGAAGCCTATCCTTGGATGGATCGGAAACTTCCTCTTTCAGCAGCACCTTCAGGTTCTAGTTTGATGTTCATTTGCAGATCCAATTGGTGTGGACTGCGGTGTTCCGCAAAGGTGGGTGTTGGGACCGCTGTTATTCTTGTCCTACATTAATGACCTTCCGAGTGTCATCAAGTCAAATTTCCTGACTTTTGCCGATGACATCAAGATATGGAAGGCAATCGACTGTCATGAAGATTACGATATGTTGCAACGAGATAGACTGCGATTCTCCATTGTCAAAGCTAAATCTATTTCCGTTTAACACGGACAAGTGCAAAACCGTGCATGTCCGCCACAAGCCCAATTACTCATATAAGCTTAGATACGATATGCTGAACATGGCCTCACAAGAGCGAGACCTTGGGATGGTAATCCAAGACGACCTCGGCTGTTCGGCCGATAGGTAGAATCAATGACCCTAACTGGGTTATTGAATTGACTGCACCCGGTTTATCCTCTCGTTATTGGTTGCACTCATTCGGAGACGCCGATGCAGCACTCACTGGTCAATCCGGTGTAGGTGGCATTCTAAGCTCCAAGGCTGAGCCATCGTTGGTTGATTGGATTCCGGTGAACAGCCGTTTATGTGCAGCCCGTTTGATGACATCAGCTAAGGTTGATTCACGAAGTAGTACAAAACGCTGTTTGTGATTTCCAATTATGCTCCCACCGACTGCAGTTCAAATGCTGTCAAGGACACACTCTATCATGAACTGAATGCGCTACTACGCAGTGCTACTAGTTCAGATATTATAGTACTTGCAGGGGATATGAACGCACAAGTAGGGCGTCTGAGCTCTTTAGAAGCTCAGCTGGGTGGTAATTGTGGACTTGACTCCGAACGGACTGACAACGACCAGCGTCTGCTGCAAGTGTGTGCGCAAATCACCAATGGGTAAAAGCACTTAACGAAAAGAAGCATGTTGTCGTGCTGTGCATCGACTTTAGTAAGGCGTTTGACAGAGGTACACCTAGGTAAACTGAGGATCTACGGAATCGGTGACATGATACTTCATTGGTTACACGATTTTATTTTGCGATGGAAGTTTAGAGTACATGCCAATGACTATCTGACAGACTCGTTCCCATCTACCAGTGGCGTGCCTCAGGGAACTGTGTTTGGGCCAGTGTTATTTGTTATTCATATCAACGATCTTCAGCAAAAGTCCCAGTCACCGTGTGCCCTGTTTACAGATGATTTGAAAATCTGGAGGATCATTGAGAACAAGGCTGACTGCGATCGCCACCAAAATTGCTTGGAACGTCTGTCAATGTGGTCCACTGAAATGCAACACCTTCTTAACGTAAACAACTCGGGGTGCATTAGTATCATCAGACGTGCAAGCACTCGATCATACACCTTGGACGGCTAGTTGCTCCACCCCAACACATCTGTCAGAGACTTAGGAGTTCTCTCGCGACATGATATGAGATCAATAGAAAATACAGAGAAATTGTACCTTGTGGGACTTCGTATGCTCTGAGCATTACGAAGTAGTTTCTCTACATGGTCTGAAGAAGCCGTCCCTAGACTGTTCACCCAACACACTAAACCAGTCTCTGTATACGGCGCCCTAGCTTACCATCCGATAGCCCAATAGGAAATGGAAAAGCTGGAGAAAATACAGCAACCGCAATTAGAATAATACCCAGTCTACGAAAGTTTCCGTATGAAAAACGTTGTAAACCTCTCGGACTCTACACTCTATCCTACCGCTGAGTAAGAATTTACTATTATGACCCATCGAATGATGCAGTTGAATCAATTCCCTGTACTGAGGCCAATATTTCACCTGTTTGAACGAGGACAATGCTACAAACTCAGCGCCCGTTGTATGAACAGGGTATCATATCAACTTTGTATAGAACGAAGCATCGCGAACTTATGGAAAATACTACCAGAAAGACTAGTGAGGCCAATTATGGAAAGTGTTTCGAAACAGGTATCGGCAATTATTTTAGAAACCTGTGCTTTTGTAAAACGATGCACATGGTTGGCGACATCCGGTTTTGGATTTGCCTGTCACTGTGGCCAGCCACCAAAAGTCTGCACCTACAGAGGGACCATGGGTGGCTTACGCTGCACCATCCACAGCTCCAACCACACACCCCATACCCAGTGTAAACCCGAAGGAATAAGACCGGGAGGTACGTAGATGGGAGCCGTTTCATCAATGTAGCCGGTCCGCATTCCTTCACAGGCAAACACAAGCACGCTGTATTTAGGAATCAAGCACATACAAAGCGGTGGCTAGATGACAGTCCGCTCCACACTGAATGCATGGAACCTCTCTTTGAGCCTAGGGCGACCACAAGGACCTTGCACCCTGTACCCACCAGCAACGAACAATTGTCTCCTAGAGCCAATATGGACGAAGTAGTGGATAATAGACAGGTAGGCATCTTGTCAACATGCACATCAAGCGCAGCCACACTGGGGACATCAAACAACAGTCAATCACTTGAAATGACAATATCAAAAAATATCTGTTAAATCATACGGCTATGCAGACATAACTCTTCCCTAAATTAGCATACGAATTAAGTTAGTTATCAATGAATCCGCGATAAGTATAATGTGTCCAGAAGTGACGCAAAAAGTGCGACGAACGCAGCAAAGTTTACGGAGATAAGCGCAGTTAGCATAAGCAACGTGTGTAAGTTAGTAGAAGATTATTCAGGTAGGCAGAACAAACCGAATAAAGTGGAATGAAATTTATCCAGCCTATAAAGACCTATTTTAAATGTAAGTTGGTTTAGTCTAACTGCGGTGTAGAAGCCACAAGTGCACATACAAGGCAAGAAAACATCCTACTTCCGGAAATATTGACACCAATACAAATTCCTAACAGAACAAGGACAAACACTTAACTGACCAAACACTACCGCTGCTAATCCGCAATGAAATGTTTTTGATTTTCCATAATTCGATAGAGTTGTACAAAACTTTTCTACTTGCTCTTAATACAGTCTCAGCTGTTCTCACTATATTGGTGTAAATGGTAGCATATGTTTTCGAAGTTTTTCACATACCCTTTAGGTTTCCGATCGCTGGGACCGTATCCGAAGTAGTGAGTTTCCCGTGTCGCTCGCTCTGTATTATTCGCCTTAGTATCCTTTTTGTTATTACTTGGAGCCGTCAGCCATCGGCAGCTTGCCTGAGCTCGGAGTGGAACCCGACAACTACCGCTTGATGCCTTGATCGCTATCTCGTTGAGCTGCGCGACCTTCTTACATCTGTGTTAAGCGTGACTGGTGAAGCACGATGGCTTGGTAATCAAGGCGTCAAGCATTAAGTGCCGGATTCCACTCCGAGCTCCGGATACCAATCCATTCCTGAATAGTCCAGACAATGACAAGACTTGTATTGGTGTGTAGCACTGAGAGGGTACATCAGCGCAAACTCTTTCACTGCGTGGAATAATTGTAGCCAGTTTCAAAATTAGATTTTCGTTTAAATTCCGTTTACGTGTCCTATTCCAATCCCACGCAGAGAAACCTGCAATACACACCAATAGAGAGGGATGATTTCTGATGCTTAGCTGTACAAACACGCACACATCTTTTCACTCTACTCTACCGTGCCTCGTGGATTGAAACGTTCTTCATTCGAGAACAGTAGTAGCGTTATCTGAAGTGTGTAGTTCCAGCAGGTCAGCACATGTTTAACCACCAAATGATCGATCGTTCAGAATGGCCGTTCCACCAAAGTAGCCAGTCAGGTAGATAAACATTCGACGGGATGACGCACGTCTGCGCATGTACTCATGATATTGTATGGTTGTCACCCATACGCTTGGTATGACCGATAGGCGGTTTGTAGTGATTTTCATGGTCAAGCTTTTTAAATGCGCATGTTATTTGACAGCATTCGTTGACTGCGCCTAACCACGAGTAAGCTTTTATCACTGACAGTTTTGCACATTAGAACGACTTCAGACCTCACCTTAATGTCTGGTTACTCTCCTAGCTCACCAGACAGTGTTGGTCGTGCACACACGCACACACACTCTCAACCAACGGGCATGTTAAATAACATTTAAAATGGTTTATTTCTCTCTCCCAACCCTGCAACACCGAGACTCTCCACTTCGGATGCTGTCCCAACAATCGAAATGGTAGAGGCTGACTTCAAAGTCGATCGAAGCCACAAGTGACATTGCGTGTCGCAATCCAAGACACACTGTAGATGCGCCAAAATCCGATACTCAATTTATTTCTCTTTTTAAAGTGCGTCTGCTCCCATGAGGTTAAAGATCATTCCTTGACGACATTCATTCATTAGTGCGTGTAGGGATTAGACTGATAGTCAATCAGCACAGCGTTACAATAAAAATATTACATACTCAAGAGCTCAATACATCATCAATCGATAGTCTTTGCCGACTCAGTTCTCCGTTTTCATGTGCAATCATGAGGTTTTGAATTCAATACTGTCTTTATGATCGGCAATGATTCGGCCCCTGCATTTTTCACTTGGAGCAGGTGACAGTGTTAAGGATGGAAGCAGAAAAGCAAATTATTACCTACTCAATCTGTACAAATTAACTGGGGACGTTACTGCGTTGTCTAAGTGTGGATTATGTAAACGTATCAATTGATGGAGGTGAAGAAGTCTATAGAATGCCTCTGTTTCTGGCTTTCTGTATTGATGCCAAATTGCGGTGAGTACAGTTGAATGTGGACTTTATCCGGAGTTTAGATTTCGGTTCTAACAGAAAGATCGACGCAAGGAAACATACATTTTGTACAGTAAAACGTTTTACTTTGGTCTAGTTGTCGTATATGAAAGTCAAACGCACAAGATGCAACCATCGTTGATCCCAAACTTTGCTCACATCCAATAGGACCGTGGTACAACCCAACCAATCACCGGTGATTCATCGGACACTGAATGATGTATATGCACAAACATGCCTTGCGGTCTCGTTGTATCTACAACACCCATCCTATCCACGCTCTAGTATTCTATCCACCTACTGAGAGTAGCTCAGGTCATAAAAACTGCCGACGGAATTAACGACAGCAATAATGGCAATATCATCAGAAGAACTACATGCGATTCTTCAGCAACAGCTATCACAGTTCGAAGCCGCTGAGTTGCGTCTACTGCCAGGTAGCTTCTCTCTAATTTCTAAGCACAAGGCTTCACAAGCAGAACAAACGAATGTGGGGTCAATTGTTTTCACAATCCAAGTTAATGGAATTTGACCGTCCCGAAAATGACCTAGATAGGCCATGACGGTGGCTGTCCAAAGTGAGTTATTGAACCTGGTGAAAGAGTAGTAACGTACTTGCAGGACTTCCATCCTTGATTGTAAGCTTGTGATGTATGTGTCCTGGGACGCGACTCATTGACTTTGCTGGCATCTGATTTGACTGACCGTTCCGTGACTCGGTCAGCCAAATCCGTTAGTTGGATACGCGATACGGAGCTCACAATTGCTGGAATCGCTTGCGTGTTTCCGGTAGACTGTAGCCATAATTCGCGTAGCAAAGTTTCGTTCATCGTCTATGGACCAAGCGGATGTTGTATCTCTCGTAGCAAGGTTGAAGGCAATTTATCGCCCAACTTCCGCTTCCCGAAAAGTTGCTGCATGCAGACTTTCTCAGATGGTATAATACGCTTAATGGTAGCCACCTTGATGGTATCATTCTGATTTTCTGAGTGCGAAATGATGACGTTTAAAATCTGCATTGATATCTCTTCGGGGAGATAGGATATGAGCTTACTAAGCTTAGCGTCGTCCGAGGTGATTCTGTGGTAAAAGAAAGCTACGCCTCTAAATGAGCAAGCCATAAAGGAAGATCCAAATCTAGAAAAGCTGAAGCAGAGAGCGTTATACACCATGCAATGTGGTTATAATCAAGGGAGACACTGTTTTATGGTCTACAGTATCCATGGTAAAAAAAGAACACGAAACTGCTACCGCAAGCATATATAAATTGGACCATTTCACATGTCCGGTACTGAGGTTCTTCCGAAGTCGGAATCACCAGTTTAGCAAGAGCCCGGACAATGAATCCAGAGGAGAGATCGCGTTGCAAGTGAGCATTCATTTTTTCACATTAAAATGTTCCCTATTAGACTATCTATAAAAACGACACCGATGGAGTTGCTACCTGGGGTAAAGGAAACGTACATCAAGTGATACGATTGCACGATATAAGCTGGCCGATGCACCAAGCAAATGTGCGACTCGATGAACAATGAACAATGGTTTATCTCGGGTAAAGAAGCATGTGCTTGACAAGTCTCGTAGAATGGTTGGAGGGAAAATTAAAATTAAAAGGATCACAGAATAAGTAAATCTTCATTTTAAGCATCCGCCGAATTAACTGCACTGCGTATAATGTTAGTTTGAAGTGTGAATGGAAGGTACACGCACAAGAGATTATGGAGAGCAGTCATTGTTCAGGTTCTCCGGAGAGATAGAACAGTTAAATGACACCACTCACCCGTGTGTCGCTTCAATTGGCCAAAGTGTTGTGGCAATCCGGTTAAGGCTCATCCAAGCTATACACATGAATACTGATGCATGTTTCTTAACCTTCATGTTGCGGAGAAGGCTGTTAAGTACATAGTTTTGCTCTCGTTATTTCGTCCTCCGAGTTTAAGATACTATGTCAAGAAAAGTAAGTAGGAAACCGTGTCATCAAAGCGTTTTTAAAAAGCATTAATGTAGGAGCAAGGATGACGTGAGTTCGAAGGGCGTTCCACGTTAGGGACACCCGGAGAATGAAAACGTCTTGTCGACAATCAAGTCAACCGTAGTGCGTGGCCAGTTTGAGCTCTGAGAATCTCACTTTGGTATTTTGGCTCAGTTACAATTGGTCGCGACAAAAAGGAATTGTATTCGTCATTATTAGGTACACAATGATGAGGTCTCCACGTTGATGTTGGAATTCAACAATGTACAGCCTCAGGGCCTCCATTCTGCGCTAGTAGGGGAGGCGAAACAATTCTATATGTTGGGGAGATTTAAATGCGTTCATGTTGCACTCGCGCTAGGGACGCCACGCCTGGAGCACGTATTTCACATGCAGCCTTACGTAGGCGTTCAGCATTTGTGGGAAGATTGATGGCTCGACGTTTCCGAAAACCCTCAGTGAGAGTCCAAGTTTTTGACTGGCTCTTTTCGATGTCTTTTCAGTTTGTCTCGAACAGTCCTGATCAACCTGCAAGATTACCCGAGGTCGATTTCTTGGAAACAATGTTGCAAGCACTGGTCCATTAGTCGATAATCATGGGTAAACTGATAGCGTACGCACACGAGTTTACGTTTCATCACCTTGAGCTAGAGCCGGTTTTCGGATGACCACGTACAGTTCCTGTCGAGATTGTTCTGTAGTGCTGTGTGATCGTCCACTGTCTTGATGTCATGTCAGATTTTGTCATTTGCAAATAATGAGTTCGATTGTGGTACACTGAAAAGATGGTTAAAAGATACTAGGAATAAACGTGGTCCTAATACTTATCCTTGGCGCACACCACTCTGGACGTCAATTGGGCTAGAAATGGAGCTACGGACTCTCACATTCAGCTGAGGTCAAGTGAGGAAGTTGCTTATCTAACCCAGCACAGGGTCACCGATTCCATATCTTCGAAGCTTGTGAAGGAGAATGTAGTGATCCAAGCGATCGAAGGTTTTGGAGAAATCCAGGCAGACTACATAGAGTCCTACTCCGGCATCAACTGATTCTGTCCAGCTTGCTCTGGCTAGAAGCAAGTTTGTAGTACAAGACCGATTCCGATGGAGTCCTTGCTGCTGTGCCACTATGCTGTTATAATAATATTAGTAATAATAATAATAATAGGTATGTTTCTCATCGAGTGTGAAACTGTGGGCATATTTAGCATGGATCACGTTTTAGGAAAATATGTCATGCTCGTGCATGAATGCTGGACAGTTGTGCGATTTTCATTTCTTTCGCTGTTTCAAGGGTTTGTATTAACTCACAGGTGTGCTTCGACGCAATGGGCACTGCTTTTAATAGTAGATGGTAACACCACCAGGGGTGCGTCACACAGTGTGACATTTTTTTCATTTCACTCATCAGATGTTGTTTGGTCCTTCATGGTACAATGCATCAAATGATCTCTTCTAAGCGAACAGGGTCATAATCGTGTTCAAGTCTAGGCAATTGGTGAGCTTAATGCGAAAGGCCGTTTCTCTGCTTGTGACTGAGAGCTTCGTCCACAGGACAGGATATGTGGTAAGGAAAAACTTGCACCGCAGATTTACTCCGCACCTGGGAATACCCCGTGTAAACTTATCGCGTCGCTTCCTTATCGAACTATGCTGTAGTTCTAATAAACGCAAACAGCAGTGGGGTTTTGATGAGTCATTCCGAGGTCGCGGGTAGGCAGTTGTACACTAAGGTGTTCGCCGTTGAGTGTAATTGATCCCTCGGGTATCGATTATCCGCGCTACATGATGCTAGAGCTTTTTCGTCGTGTACCTTGAAGGTCAGCTCGTCGGAATTGCTATACTATCTTTATGTCATCTGCATATAGGAAAGGCATGTCATGAATGATAATCTCACTAATGTCATTGACGTCGAGCATGAAAAGTAACGGACCAAGTACACCCCCTTGAATAACACCACTTGTGATTGGATGTGGTGAAGAATGGTGGTCGGATGCGGTAACTACCTGAGAACGGCCGCTCGGGTATAACAATAGCCAAGCTAGGAGTGGGTCCTGACACTCAAAGGTAGCAATCTTTTTCAGCAGCCACTCGTGAGGCATTCGATCGACTGCCTTTTACATGTCCAGGAACAGAAGTATGGCTGCGTATCCTGAGTCAGTAGGATCAGAAACCTGGATTAGATTTTGTACTTGGAAGGTTATGCAAGATCGTTTGCCAGTACTGAATGGCCCTGATGGACATCCTTTAACCTCCAAAACTGAGCGTGCGTCCGCGTTGGCGGCGCACTTCGCTTCTGTATTTGCGAATGACCAGGTATCTGTCTCGACTTCGATGTGTACCGCTTTTACCGATCTCGATAGTCTGCATTGCGGCGTTGAAGATTTATGTCAACTACTCGCCAACCTTGACGGCACTAAACCTGCCGGACCTGATGGGCTTCACCCACTGTTTCTCAAGTCACTTTCGACCATCTCTCTCTCTCTCTCTCAGGGTACTCGGTAGCACAATCTTATGTCGTCCTTTTCCCCTTTGTATGGTAGCGTGATGAAAACCTTTGAGACATCTATTCGTGTTTCTTTCTTAGCAACCACATTCCCATACCTGGCGAGGAAGCTATTAGGATATCCGTTATTGCGTAGGTTAGATTCAATGTATCGTAATTCAGCCTCGATTGACTCTTCAGAACATATTCGGTGTGCTCTAACAAAACAAGTTCGAACTGGGGATTGTGTATAGTTCATTGGACAGTAACTGTCGCAATGTAGGTATTGTCCGGTCCAGCTCGGTTTCCGGTAAATCGATCTTATGTGTGAACCATGTGCTCTTTTTTAAGTGAAACGTCAAGAAAATGAAATGAATCCTCTGATTCTCTTTCCATAGTGAGCTTGATATTAGGATGACATTGGCTTAACTTTTCCAAAAGAACTTTCACTTGTTGGGCGGTGTCAACCACAACAAAAGTATCGTCGATATACCTCGTGTAAAATTGTGTTGCTCCAATGACATTGCATAATAAGATACTCTGCAAATGACCCATAATCATGAAAACTAGAATCGGTCCGAGAGAACTACCCATCGCCACGCCTTTAATTTGACGATACATATCCCCATTAAAGCTAAATTGGACGTCTTTCGTACAAATGTTGAGTAACGTCTTCAATCGATGCGCAGGCAGGCCAACTTTGTCCGCATGCTTACTTATGATGTTCAATGTCTCATCCAAAGGAATGTTCGTGAAAAGGGAACAGATATCAAATGATATCATGTGCTTATCTTGAACATTCAAGTGTCGAACTTTGTCAACCAACTCAAAAGTGTCTTTTGGACTTGCACCGCTAGCTCAGCACGTAGAGGCTCGAGTCGCTTTGCCAACCATCGTGCCAGTTTCTGGTGCGGCGCCGCAACCATTAAAAGAATAGGACACAGCGGAACCCCTTCTTTGCGTATTCTGGGTAATCCAAACTTGTTTTGTTAGTACCCACCGAATATGTTCTGAAGAGTCAATCGAGGCTGAATTACGATACATTGAATCTAACCTACGCAACAACGGCTATCCTAATAAATTCATCGTCAGATAGGGGAATGAGGTTCCTAAGAAAGAAACACGAATAGATGTCCCAAAGGACTACATCACGCTACCATACAAAGGGGAACAGAACGACAGAAGATTGTGCAACCGATTAAGCTGAGCCATAAATAGGTGCTACTACGCAGCTGAGCTCTTGTTGGTACATCAAACCAAGAAGCTGTTCCATGAATCCAACTTGGATAGGCCTCTCTCTCAGGTTACCGCCTCATGTGTTTACCAATTCACCTGTACTTGCGATGGCATGTACATTCGCCAAACCGAGAGAAGGCTATCAACTAGGATCATGGAACATGTTCCACAGAACCTGGCAAATAGTGGACCTAAATTCCCTGCCAGCTCCATCGCTCAGCATCTGCTCGATTGTACCTTGTGCGAAAACCCACATGACGCATTCAAGGTTATTAGCAGACAAAACAACGCGCGCTTGCTTCGTTTCGCTGAAGCCTCGGCCATCCGACGAATGAAACCAAACTTTTGCAAACAGGTTCACGTTGTGGCCAGTCTTACCTTGTCCTGGTAAGACGCAGGCAATGATCTCGATTTTCTCAGTGTGTTATTGATTTTGCCATTGACGTCCTTTTTCAGTTGCATTCCTTTACTCTTTCCACGATTTGTCTGTAAGCGGCTGAATGAGAAGACACGAAATAATCTGAATTCAGGTTATCCTGCATAAATGCTGTTCGTTCTTGCTCTCTTGAAATTTCTGAAGGGAAATGGCTGCATGAATTCCAACTCTTTGTTTTTTGTCCGTGCCTTATGCACTTTTGGATGCAGCTTGACTGACCTGCATGCTCGCGCCAGGGGACACACCTTTCCACAACTTCGGCACAATGTTTTCTATTGTCGACCTTGAGATGCGCATTCGTGCAGATAACCATACCGGTAATATACAAATGGTTTTAACTCCATGGACGCCCTTGTGAGCTCTGACATCCCTTTCACTAACTGTACGCTTCCGGATGAAGCTGGTAGTATAAACGTCGACAATTGTTACTTGGTTTCTGTCTTTGACAAGCAATTGAACAAGCCATCTCCCAATCAAATGCACTGTCATCCCGGGCAAATTTTCCCTGGTATTCTGGTCTGATATGCAAGCTATTACGCATTGAACTAACATTGTTTCTTCTAATTTCGCCGGAGCAAATTCTTTGTATCTGCACTCGGAGGTAGCCTGGTGTATATGAGCAATGAATTACTTTACCTTTTCTTCCGGGTTTTGACATCTGACATAATGCGGATGGTATAATTCATCACCAGAACTTTTTAGAAAGAGTAATGTGGACGCAGATTTGAGAAAAGTCGAAACAGCCTTCCACCGTTGAAAATTCAAAGCGAAAAATAATTCCGGCGGCATTCAATCCTATTGTATTGGGTGGCCAGTTTCAACTAGTGACCTCTCTATGTCGGGGTAACTAAGTTTCATGTGGTGGCGGTAAGCGTGAGCGGGGTATTTCAAGATGCGGTACGCCCGAATGGGGTCGCCCCGTAGAAAAGGATACGTTCCGCTGTACACTCCAAGTGCATGTAGTTGCAAATGGTATCTATAGCAGGTGGAAAAATGCGTTTACACTTTTGTTTGTACTTTGCTGTGGGGTTTCCAGTTAAACCACATCACTCTTTGGCCAAAATTGCCAGACCTGGGTCACGTAGTTTACATGGGGCCTCACATATGCTTCGGGAGTTTGAAGGCTGGAGGGCACGAGCCTCCCAGATGCTTCCGAACGAGATCAACATGGTGCGCGGGTTCGGACGTGTTCAAAGACTGCGCCGAACGACCGAGGTTATTCTGCATCACCCGCAAAGTCGTACTCCTGTGAGGCGATCCAAGTCTATCTTCGTTTGTGGTTTCGCACCTGTTTGTGTTGAACCGAAGTACATTTGCCTTGGACCGTTCAAAAGCACAATCCGTCACGTAGCAGCAAATCGTGGTCTTCATGACTAACGATAGCCCACCATATCTTGAGGTCATCAGCAAAAAGCACAAAGTTGTTGATCAAAACCAAGAATAATAGCGACCCCAGCAATAACCTTTGTGGAACACCGCAGTTCACATCAATAGGATCAAAAATGGGCCCGAACCTGAAGCTTCTGTTAAAGAAGCAAGTATGATCCACCGAAGAACAGGGTTCTCGATTCCGTGGATTTGTAGCATTTGGAGAAGGATGCGGTGATATAAGCGGCCAAAGCCTGCAGAAAAGTCGGGATAGATCATATCAGCATTGATCCCAGTGTGGGCTGTTTCGGTCCAAGTACCACGCGCAATCAGTAGATTGGTAGTCCAATATCAATATTGACGCCATCCGTGTTGCTCCGGCGCTACCATGTTAGATCTTTCTAAATGGCTCAATGCTACTACAGCTTTGATCATGTTCCTCACTTGTGAGACTACTGGAAAGAGACTCACTTGGCAATAGTTGATGAGCTTCGACCGGCTACCACTCTTGAAAAGCTGGGTGATGATATCCTGTTTTCACATGCTAGGTGACCTATTGTTCATCCATGCATCTTTGGAAAAACCGGTTTAATGGCTCAACCATTCTCGTAGGTAACAACTGCAGGACTTTCGAGTTATTGCTGTAAACTCCGAGGGCACTATGGGTGTGTAATCATAGCAGTTTCCCCAAAAAGACTTGTTGGAATACTGGAGTCCGAGGGTATGGGACCGGTAGGTGACGCATGATGGGGGCGTATCGGAATGTTGGAGTATACTGTAATCGTAGAGCCTTAGCTGCATCCTCGGAGGCTTGAGTACATTCATATGCTGACATTGGTGAGGAAAACCACGCTTCACTTTCCCGACGCAATTCACTTTTGTGCAGGTTATTGTTAGCAGAAAACCTTCCATCGAGGCGCTCTCGGTGTACTAATTTGTCCTCACGGACAAGTGTGGTACAGTGATTGCGCTGCACTATATGGTTGCTCCAGTTTTCAGGACTAGGATCTGCTTTCTACACGCAACGGTGCGTCAATTACAACCATACTTTTCGGGTTATACACTTGTCAGTTTCCGACGCTGATATGATTAGATCACTATATTTGTCAGCAAACTCCGTCCAGATAGTAGCAATATAGCAGTCATACGAAAACCTCCGATTTCTGTTGGAATGTCGAAATGTGTGGATGTCTGAAACAAGTCAATATGTTCTTGTGGATACTCTGCAAAACACACGTATTCGTACAGTATTGTTACCCCAGAGGGCTCTCCATCTATCGTTACTCAAATCATGAGCTGTCTGTTCGTGCGCACTAAATCAAGCGCAGATGATTTGTTTCCAACTCTGATTCTGGTGGACGAACTGGCGTGACTGAAGGGCGGAATGCTTGCAATAGGCTCTTGCAGGTCGGATTCGAGTTGCGGTTTGATGGATGCCGGAACTTCCAGATCGTGAACACTAAAGTAGCCCGAGAGATCATGACCGGATCGTCGCCAAAGAATCATCCACAAAATTAGTGTCAGGCGGCAGTCTGTTTTGTCAGACCGCTAGAGTAGTGAGTGGTGCAGTTCCCAGTAAAGAACGGGCAGGGCGAGTACGCGGCAAAAACTACAGTTTAGACGAAAAAGTGAACCAGCAAGGAATAAAATGGCACTGTACCTTCTGCGCCGGTTATCATTCGATCGCTCATGGGAGTTGGTTTCAGATCAACTCTAGTCTGTTGATCAATATCTTTTCGGCGTGTTACAATCTAACCTTTGGCCACCAGCTGGCTATGACCTTGGGCCCAGCTCCTTCGGGTCTTGGGGGCAGGTGATTGAGTGACCACAGTACACGAGCTCCATTGGCTTGCGCTCGAGAAGCCGTACCCTCCCAGCCTCTTCTACTTAGCTTCGTCAACGTACGATCTCCGACTTGGGTTAAGCTTGAATCGTGTTAATGAATTCCGTGTTCGGCTGGATTTACATCTGTGCTGGGGTGTGATATCTGTCGTTGGCCCTAGGTTACAAGGAGTTTTGACCTCAGTAGGCTTTTCCAGTTCGAATGCATCTAATAGAAGATTAAGATTAAGAGATCCATCACCACACTTTGGATCAAGGCAAAGTGTTCGACAATTGCTTAACGTGGTGCCTTCACAACAGCGGACCCACATGGACGTCGCAAAAGACCTGCCCGATATGCTTTTACTGATTCCGACAGCCCATTGTTTATGACCACAGCGATAATCCCTGAAAAGCACACGATCTGGTCGCAACGTACCTTTCTCCTACGTTACAACTGACTGCTGGTCGGAAACTGGTCGAATAACCTTATGTGCCAGACGTAATTTCCGGTCCAGAAGTACGCTCAATCGATTCGGATCACCTAGCTCTCTCCAACTGGATCTAACTTTTCGAGGTAAGTCTGAAACACGCTTGTACACCACAAACGACCTTTTCGGCAGTTTATTCTCTACGGCACACGTGAAAAGTTCTGAGTTTCTTCAATATCTTTGTGATGCCCTTCGACAGAGCTTCTCTAAGCCTGCCAGACAAGATCTAACATAGTACTGTGCACAACTGTTCACCGCAGCGACATTCTATTCCGTCGTCTCAGATTTGACACTATATTTTTACCTACATTTTACTGCACAAATCGTGTGTGATTTTTGTCCACCCGTGTGCCGAGGAAGCACGACTATAAAACAAGCCGACACGAGGACAGCTCTGGCTGACAAGGCTGCGAGGCAGCCCAAACGGTGTGACCAGCGTGACCCGAAAGTGCAAACAAGCCACGTAACAATGGGTCGAAGAATTCTGTCCGCCGGAACTCCAATTAACAACAGACCCAAGGTCAATTGTGGTGCAGACAAGCTGACAACAGAGATGATCTCAGGAGTTACGTGCATACTGTGCCAATTCCTAGGAGGCAACAAAAGTGAGCACAAAGTGTAATGAAAAGAGCGGCCTACCGCCACATGTACATGTAACACATGTACAGCCAGTCCCATAGTTAGAATTGCTCAAACTCTTCCGATGAGGTGTGAAAAGTTAGCTCTGACGTCAGTAGAGCAAAAGGAACTGATCGCAGTATTGGGAGAGAAAATCTCTGAACTCGATTTGCAGTTTAAGCAATTACGTAGTCCCAATCCAAGACCCATTAAAAGACCTAAACTCTCTAGCATAACTGCTGAACAGTCCAGCGAAAAACGAGCACCAATGGTTAGAAACAGCAATGACGACAGACCGGTTGAACGGTCCCCCAAATGTAACAAAATGCTGCAGAGCTATGCATAAATTTGGCGGTCATCGTTATTAGCTGGGCAAGGACACTTGACACCGAAGGCTGGTGTGATTCACGGTGTTGCACATAAACAGTCTTGCTGTAGCCTTGGCCAGTCGTCCACACCAGACAAGATAATCACTCCCTCACGACAAATCAACCTTCACAAAGAACCGCCAAATAAAAGGCTGCTACGCAACCAAAAGGCGACAACAGTGATTTGTTCACACTTCCCAGAACCCACTATCGAATCGTTAAAAGGTTAACAAGCAGAGGTACAAAACGGCTGGGCTGTAATAGCCTGCGCGCTCAGATTGAAAGTTCTCCCAACTGGTCTTACACGCCTTTCACAAAATACATCATCTCCATATGCACGGTCACTTTGGTTACTGCGCCTAACATTTGACAACACACGTAACCTGGAGGATGTTCTCTTAGCAAAACACATTATAGTGAACATTTCTGTCAGCGCCGGCATTGTCCATGACATGCTCTGAGCAGAACGACGAAAGCGGTAATCCAACCCTATTGCCTCGAATTAAAATGAAATGAAGAAAGCGGTACTGGTTCATGGTGTGCCAGAATTGAAGCATGACGATAACAGTGAACGGCAACAGTACGTCACAGAGATCTATGACATGCGAAATTTCATGGCTTTTGGCGTCTATTTGCTTCTCCAAACTACCGGGGCAGCGGACCGAAAAGTTTTGAAAGTTACCTTGGCTGCGCCCGGAATGGTATCAGTAGCGATCCATACGTGGTATGAGAACAGGAAACTAGGGCCATCAGGAGTGCGGTTATGACCATTCCTTAAATTATTGCAGACTCCCAGATACAGATGAGCCAATCTCGGCTGTTCCTACCTCTGATCAGCAAAGCGTACAAACACTCGTTTCAAAAAACTTCAGCAGACCGGCACTATTTTTGCAGGCCACTCACAGAGAACCGAGCTCCTAATACCCAACAAATACAATACTGCTACGCCAACACTCAGGGGTTGTATTCCAAGCCCCCGAAACTGCGCCACCGACATGCAACAAGAACTTGGGACTTCATAGCAGTTACTGAAACTTGGCTTTCAAACAACATCATTGATCCAGGGATTGAACCCACTGAGATGTCAGGAATACGGAGTACTCATTCATCTCACGGTGGTGGCGTTGCCATTTACTATCGAGATTACTTGAAATGTGAGGCCCTTACCAAACAGTCCTTGTTATTCCCGACGCACCCTTTTGCCGACCGCACTTGAAGGTCGAGATGTTGGTTCACAGAAGAAGGCGCGTGATGCTTACCTCTTGGCTGTTATCAATAGGCTTCCAAACTCGTCAGCAGAGAGCGATGACATTCTGTTAAAAGCTCTCCGCTATGCTGCGTCACAAAGTATTCTCACTATCTTATACTTGGCGACCTCAATGTGCCTGCAATAGCATCAGTGTCACGTAATGGGCCATCATTTAAATCGAAACTCCTTGCATTCATAGATATAGCAGCTTTGTACTGTTACGTACATCCACCAACTAGATGCCGCGGTTCAAAAAGTCAGCACTCCTGGACTTAATCCTGAGTAATGAAGAGGTGATGATTAAGTCAGTAGCACACAGCCCTCCACTGGGCCATAGCAATCATTCACTCCTAAAGTTTGATTGTGTGTTATGCCAGTATTGTTGATAAAGAAAAAGAAACTATAAATAATATTACGGACTATTTTACACTTCATAACTTAACGATTGGGACCTACAAACGCAAAGTTTAACAAACGATGCATGGAATGAATTAAAAGTTAAAATTAACTGCTTCAAGCAATCGGCATCAAAAGTTGTACCACTACGAGCATCGCACTGGACCAACATTAGGATCCGAAGTAGAACGCATACATAGATCAACAGAAGAGACGAGATCTGGAGTCAACATTCGCTAAGCGCATGTGGTACCACATTGCAAAATTACAAAACAGTCACTTCGCTCAATAGAATCGACAAGTACGAATGACGACGGAACATTATACTAAGGTTTGTGAGTAACGCTAAACTAATTTACAGATAGGTGAATAGCGAAAGAAAGCTTAAACCCGGAATACCACCACTTAAGACAGCTAGTGGCCTAACAACTAATGCTGTGGATGCCACAAACGCACTACTACAGTTTGGCTGAGTGTCTACATGTACCATGGAGCATTCGCCCTATCAAATCCCAACAAATGTCGTTGGCTTATGCAGTGTGAACTTTACTTCAGCAGCTGTTACAAGCAGATTACAGTTGCTCCGGGAGTACAGTGTTCCTGGAGTAGACATGATCTACTTAAAAGTACTTTAAATCCTTGCTCCCACCATAGCAGTACCACTTGCAGCCTTTTTAGGGTCTGCTTGACTCCCATACACTCCCATCTGAGTGAAAAAATGGAATTATCACTCAAATATACAAAGGAGGTAAGCGAGCGGATCCTGCCAACTACCGAACTACTACTCTCCTTCCTCTTTCATCAAAAGTGCTGGGATCGGTAATCGCAGCTGAACTGATGCGGTACCTTAAAAGTATACGAATAATTTATTATGCCAAACATGGTTTCAGACGCAGAAGATCTTGTCTCATTAATTTGTTACTTACTCGAGGCGCATGGACCAGGACAGCTGATGAAGGCGTCCCAATAGAGGTGACTTACCTGGCTTTTTCTAATTCATTAGACAGGACCCATCACTTCTTTCTCATCCAAAAGCTTGCTGCCTACGGTATCAATGGTTTCCTGCTCATCTGGTTAGAAGAGTACTTACCGGCAAAGCAATCAAGATAAGAGTAGCCGACATTCACTCAGAAACCCTGCACGTCTCCAGTGGTGTACCGCAAGGATCTGTCCTTGGCTCGATACAGTTTTTATACATTAATGTCTTTCCAGCAAACATTCAAAACCGATGCTAAAATTTGCAGACGATGCTAAAACATGGAGAGCAATTCGCTCAGCATCCGACCGTGTCTACCTCCAGGAAGATCTGTGGGACTAGTCTATATTAGTCCGAGAGTGTTCTCGCTCTGGTAGGGATTCCAGAAAACCAGAAGAACGGACACAACGGATTGTATTCGCAGAAGGCTACAATCAAATGAAAAACGAATGAACTGACGGGAGCGTACGTCAGTGCCGGAGCTCACCGTGGAGGCAAGTGGTGAGCCGGATGTAGTTCATAATGGCCGCATAGTCAGCATTAAAACAAAAACCAATATTGTATGACTTCGGAATATAAGTGTACATAAAACAAGAAATATCTTTGGTTTACTACAGAGCACCCCTCCTGGAAGGCTGAACGAAGAGGCCTTCGAAAGCAAAAGGTTGTGGATCGAAGTTCGCACAAGATTTTCGTAGGCAATGAAGTGTCTGCTGGGGTTCGGAAAAATATGTAGCTGAAAATTTTTATCCGCTGTGCCGCCCGGTCTTTATTATTTATTGATTGCAGGGCAGGGGGCATTTCGGCGAGCCGTTGGACCGGGCTTGTCGGAATACAAATAAACTGGCTAGTCCAGAAAATGACCGACAGGACCTCAATCTCCGCTGCTGCCAAACGGTGCGCTTTGGAGTGGTCTCCACCCGCCGCACCCTGCGCCGCGCCAAAACGACCCTCGTCCCACGAAGAAACGACCATGGCCCCACCATGAAGCGACCCTCGTCCCGCGGAGAAGCGATCCTCGTCCAGCGGAGAAGCAACCCTCGTCCCTCGAAGAAGCGATCCTCGTCCCGCGGAGAAGCGACCCTCGATCCGCGGAGAAACGACCAGGGTTCCCGTCAGGGTTTTTGAAAACATTTCTCGTGTGGGCCAGTCAATCGGAGCGGAGGGTTGGAGCATGTAGAGGCGAGGAAATAGAAAAACACACGTAGAAAACTCCAAAAAGAACAAGCGAATGATCTGCATGTTTAAACTTTTTGGCTTTTGAATATTTTTTGAAGAAGGTTTTTTAGTGGTTTTTGATATTTTTACCTGTTGAAACGATCAAACGATTTGAAAATTCGCGCGTGCGAATCGGGGTCACCAATTTGTAGGACTAGTCTATTACTATTCCGAGAGTGTTCTCGCTCTGATAGGGATTCCAGAAAAACCAGAAGGACGGACACAACGGATTGTATTCGCAGAAGGCTACAATCGAACGAAAAACGAATGAAGTGACGCGAGCGTACGTCAGTGCCGGTACTCACGTGGAGACAAGTGGTGAGCCGGATGTAGTTCCTAATGGCCGTATAGTCGGCATTAAAACAAAACCAATATTGTATGACTGCGGAATATAAGTGTACATAAAACAAACAATATCTTTTGGTTTGCCACAGATGGGACTCGGATTAACGAATGTATAGAAGGGAATCATCTCCCGCTGAACCCTGCAAACTTACACGTGTTGACGGTGCGCGACTGCTTCGTCAACACATAACTTTTGGGGCAACACGTGACTAGTGAAGGCGACTTAGATATAACCGTGCAAGCAAAGCTGGGTAATTCCCCAATTTTCGAAAGTAGCAAGTGTGGTGAACTTGCGCTTGAGGATTTTGAGGCGAGCTCTCGGAACCTTTGTGCGACGGCTAATACCAATGCTAATTAATACCTTTAGCCGTCCTCAAGTTGAATATGCAATTTAAGCCTGGTGTCCATCGATAAAAAGAGACCTTCGTCTATTGGAGCTACCGTAAAGAAGAGCCACAAAGGCAACATGCGGACTATCCGGTCTGTTACGAACTGCCTGTTCGTGTAGTCGGTGTGTTCTCCTCAGAATACCGATGGCTTCGCGGCCAACTCATTCTCATATACCGGATACCAACTGCAAGCGAGCATCAATATACCTCACTGCAAACCCTGGATCCTTACAAACCATGCCGAGGTAACCACCTACAGCTAATGACGCAACAATCCAGGTTGAATTGTAGAAAATATTTTTACTCACTTAGAACCCATTCCCACTGGAATGCATTGCTAACATATGTGGTGAACTCACCAGATATCATGACATTTGAAAAACTAGTGAAATTTCATCTTAGTGATAAATCTGCAAAACAGTTTGATAAAGCTCGACGGCTTTGCCACTGATATTTCATGTTCTACGTTGGAACACCCTTAATATAATTTTCTTTTGCATATCCATCCTGTGGGTATTGTAAAGTCACGCTTTCATCCCATTACACACTATTGAACTATCAGAGCTTCGGTAAAGGAACAGCCGTTAGGACTTTGCAGGTTTGCAGTGGTATTGCAGGTTTGCTGAGACTGATATTGCATTCTTGATGCTTCTTCACCGCAGTTGGGCCAAAATAACTTACAATTAAACTAGACTGTTTTTAAGCTGGATAAATTTCATTCCACATTATTTGGTTTGTTCTGCCTACCTGAATAATGTTCTCTTAACTGGCCACGTTGCTTACACTAATTGCGCTTATTTTCGGTAATTTTGTTGCGTTTGTAACATTTAAAGTAACTTATGTACATTTTTTCCTAATCGCGGATTCGTTGCTAACTAACTTACTTCATATGCTAATTTAGATAAGAGTTTGTCACCGTATCTGCATGCATTATTAGATTTATTTTATTTCATCTTGTCATTTCAAGTGATTGGCTGTTGCTTGATATCCCTGGTGTGGCTGCGCTTGATGTGCATGTTGACAAGGTGCCTACCTGTCTATTACTCATTACCTCGTCCATACTGGCTCCAGGAGACAGTTGGTCGTTGCTGGAGGGGACGGCGTACACGCTCCTTGTGGCCGTGTTAGGCTCGAAGAGTGGTTCCATGCAGTCAGTGTGGAGCGGACTACTGTCCAACCACCGCTTGATTCCCAACTACAGGGTGCTTGTGTTTGCCTGTGAAGGAATGTGGGCCGGTTTCGTTGATGAAACTTGGCTCCTATCCACATGCCTCCCGGTCTTATTCCTTCGGGTTTACCCTGTATATGGGGTTTGTGGATGGAGTTGTGGGTGGTGAAGCGCAAGCCACCCATGATCCCTCTGTAGCCACAGGCGTCCTGTGGCTGGTCACATTGACAGGCAAATCCGACTCCGGATGATGCCAACCATCCAGTATTCTGGTCAGACGGAACGTAGTTCATACTTAAGTCTGGACAAGCGCCTATGCGTAGGTTACATTCGAACTGCCATGGGACGCAGATGACGCCAATCCATGTATATATGCATACCGAATGAATTCGACGAGGATACTCATACCGCTTTTGTAAGGTCAAGTTAGTTCAGGAGTGTGGCACTGGGGAAGCCGAAAAGAACATTACCAGGACATAAAGGAGGTGAATTTATGACAAGCTAATTTTGATTTCGGGTGTTGTGAATCCAAGGCACGTTTGATCGATGGGAATTCCGTGAACTGACCAAGAAGGTGGTTGCCCAGGTGCAACAGAAAACACTATTGCACGCGGAATTGAAGCACGAAGCGTACGCTCCCATTCGCTCTACTAATCTAGGCCAATATGGCGGTGTATGTGGTACGTTTGTTGCGTGCTGAGTATTCTTTAAATTCAGAAGTATATGTTGTTTGAGCTCCTCGGTGTGGCTGCGCCTGATGTGAATGTTGATAAGATGCCTACCTGTCTGTTATCCACTACGTCGTCCACACTGGCTCTAGGAGACACTTAATCGTTGTTGGAGGGGACGGGGTGTTAGGCTCAAAATGTGGTACCATGCTGTGTAGAACGGGCTACGGTCCAGCCTCCACCATGTATACGTATGGTGTGCATGAGTTCCCCATCAGGCTGGAATGTTTCTGTTCTACTTGTTGAAGGCGTGTGGGCTGGCTATGTTGATGAAAAGTGGCTCCCATCCACATGCCTTCCGGTCTTATTCATTCGGGTTTACTCTGCGTATGAGGTGTGTGGATGCAGCAGTGGGTGGTGCCGCGCAAGCCACCCATGGTCCCCTTTGTAGGTGCAGGCGTACTGTGGCTGGCCTCAGTGACAGGCAACCCTGAAACCGAATGCCACAAACCATCCAGTATTTTGTCTGTCGTTCCCTCCCCCTGGCTTTCCTTACAACATTTGTCCCATGTATAGTGGAAGTTCTCCTAAACTTTGCAGATGTTATCGAATATGACTTGTTGCTCGACATTTCCGAAAGTTCCAACCGATCAATGCAGTCAATATCAAGAAGCTTGACTTCACAAGTAACTATGTAAACTGTACCGTGATCGATCTTGCCTGCAATTTTCCGCTCACAGTAAAATTCATCTAGCAATTGCATCACTTCTGGCCGTATTATTAGTCCAAGTTAGACTGCTTAAGGCAGTTCCTCAAGGGTAATTTTGGACATGATCACAATATCGGGTGCCGCATCGAAATGAAAACAAGCCATGCTTCCGTTTATTCTTATAGTTACGTGTTTGCAGTAGCGTTTAATTTGGGATCAGTTGTTGAAAATACAGCAATGAATAAGGGCTCAATCCTATTGTAGTGGCGCGCAAGGCAGCAATCACGCAGGAGACTGCGAAGCCACTAGAACGAGAGAGGACCGAAACGGGCGCAGACATCATGAACGAGATCGGACAGCGCAACTTCATCCTAATAATACGAGCAGAGAGCGGAACGCGAGCAACGAAAGAGAACGTGTCTAATCTAAGGAGTACGGAAAAGGGATGTGTCGATAGGCCAATAAATCAAACCGAAACATCTTTGTCGGTGCACGCTGGTGTAACCCCAAGCCGAATAACGCAACAGTGAACAAGCAAGTCAAGTGCTTTCGAAGAACTCCAGGCCGGTCAGAATGCGAGCTACGGAAGCAAAGCTAAGGGGTCAGGCAGGCAGCCAAGGCCATGAAATATTCCGGCTGATGAGGCACGAATGTGACATGTTGTGCTTTCGTATATATGTTGTGTTGTGGGACGGAAACATGGTCGATAAATGCACGCTTGCGCGCAGCTTGTTAAAACCGTGGTGGCGTGCAGTAAAGCTAGTGCTTCCTTGCCTCTTCGTTCTTGCTACACCATGTGAGCGACTGTTCGATGGACGTGTTCGGCTGAGTGTCCTGACAGTTTTGGTTGTTCGGCATGGAATCGCTTTTTTCCGCGTCGGTTGTAAATTGGGCATCTGTGCTTCTTCTAGTTTTTGAACCTTACTTGATGCCATTCGCCGCACCGCCAGCAGTCAGATGGTGGTTTTTCTAATACAGACGCCACTGGGCTCCGGAGTCGTCTGGAGCAAGCAGTTATAACACTGAAAGTGGATGTGAATGATGAACGCTGCAGCATTGCGCTATCGTGCTTGAGGTTATCTGCAGTATTGCCATATCAAGAAACAGTTTATTCTTGTTCAGTAACCTGGTCCCGATAAGACTGTCAGAGTGTGACTAGAGCCCGCTAAAGAAAAGCATACACCTGAACCGATCTCGAACTGTGCGCAGTCGAAATTTACTTCACCAGCACAAACGATGAAGTATTCACCCTCCTGTTTGGCTAGGTTCATGCTGATATCTATTATTAAGAAAGAAGAAGACTCATCGATAATTTCTGATGGTGGAATATTTCGTCATCAGTAAAATCCGTGGTTTTCTTTGGCAGAATAAAATTTGAGTATCGCGTGTGCTCATGTACACCAAACTTCTTCGACAACAGCTAGACTCATAATGTGTCATTCCTGTGCTTCACCTCGATTTCGAAAATGTCTTTACATCGTTTGAGCAAGGACTCGAAAATCACCCCCGCATCTGGTTGAAGTCAAGGCAAGTCAACATAGGATTTATGAACCCTAATGGGAAATTTTTTAATACTTACACTAGCACTGCGAATGTAGTGAGATATGGCGTAAGCATGGAATTGCAATAAAAGCGTAAGCTTTCGATAAAAGATCATTTAACCGTTAAAAATGTGGTAATAATGTTTCGAACAGCACAGTCTTTAGATAACGCTTTTGAGAAGGGAGTTAATGGTGCCTGAAAATGCATGTGGTCAAGTGCACAAGTAGTTATATTTTGTTGGTCCGCAGCACTTTATTCTCTCTTTATTTCGTGTGCGATCAACTCTCATGTGACTGCTAACAACTTGTCAGACGACAGAACAAGAGGAATGTAAATATTTTGGACCGCTTCGCGCTACACAAATTTTCATTTTGTGCTCACATTTTTTAAATTTATTATACCATGATATGAAACTGCTGTACCATTATTTGATCCGTCCCTTCTGGGAACGGCTTCTCGCATCGTCGAGCCATATACAATTTATTTATTTATGTATTTATTTAGAAGAAAACATGCACGTAACTCACTCAAGTAAGTGTTCGTGTGTGGAGCTGATACTTCCTTGGCTTCCACAAGAAAACCGGATACAAACGGTAAGCTAGAGTTATGATAGTGTGTTGTGTGAGAAAATGGCCCTAATTTTAGTGCGGGTAGGCGAACAGGAGAGGGCTTTAGGTAACTCAGCATGAAGGGATTGTAAAGGATCTTTTAAAATATTTGCTGAGAAGTTGTCACATACACTAAAGTGCTTAGTAAGGATGAAGTCAACCAGACTCTGGGCAATTTATGACACTTGGAAATGAGCTTAACTGAACGCACAAGGAATATGAAATCTTCTTGTAGAAGACTAGAAAATAGGATAAGCGAGTCGTGCCCAGTGTGGAAGAATACAGGTAATCACGAAATTGTAAATTAAAGAACAGGGTATCAAAAGGATTTTGTGTATGTGGGCATAGAATGAGAATTTCCATACCTTGCGGAACATTTCGTAAATGTGGGTTGCCCAAGCTAGATTGCGAGATAGATATACAGGATACTTAACATTGGATGAACTGGGTATATAGTGGTCGTTTACAACCATGGGAAGAGAAGTGTTTGCCACAGTCAGGCGTTTGTCAATGTAGAGAGAAGAGAAAGTTACATCGCAGCATTTGAAAGTGTTGAGAGGAAGGCATCGGGAGGACGACCAGTGCTGAATCTCGTCCAGACCGATTTGCAGGGCCGTTGACGATTCAGCACTTTGAGCAATACTACATAAGACTACTTCGTCACCGTACTTACATCCACTAAAGTAGGAGAGAATTGGAAACATTTCGATGTGCAGACCGAATAGAAGAGAGGACTGCTGCTTGTAAGACACTGTAGTCATCACCCTTCAGCTGGGTAAAATTAGATCGGTTTACGAAATAGTTACACATCAGGCTGCGCACTGCTGGTTGAACACCATTCGCAGACAGCTGATTAAACAAGATTGATCTGTCGACACTGTCAAAGACAGAACGGCACTGGAAAATGTTTAACGATCATTTACCAAGCTGGTCATGGGGCGCTGCTCAAATCTGACTCATTATGATTGCTGCGAGAACTCCAACTGGATCCTCTTTGGCTGAGACGCTTAAAGAACAACGTTCTTTTCTACAACATTATAAACCAAGGAATTTATGCAGACAGCACCGCACTTGAACTATGGAAGACTGCAGTCTACCTCACACGTAATGGCGACTACTTGATACGCACAAACCGTTCAAGTCATAAAACTCGACAAAATTTCTGCCTAGTAAGATACACTGATCTGTGGAACAAACTATCCCTACAGTTACGCATGAGTACAGGCTGTCACATTTCGAAATTCCCTTCAGATGTTCCTCACTATACCAAATGTGTTGAAGATTTTGACTCACAGCAAACTCTAGAAACATTGACAGAAGATGGTACAAAAACATATGATCAGATATTCGCTTACAACTAGCGTACCCACTATATGTCATTACCTACAATACCAAATCTTGTGTCTGTGCAGCCTAGTATCCCTTCTCTTTTACTATTTACTCCTGAGCCACATAAACTGGAAACTGATGATACAAACATCCGTAAAGTTTACAAATTAGGTGCACTGGTCTAGGACCCGAGAAAAAAATGATGATCCGAAACTCTATTAATAAACTTTGCTTTATTATTATGATTTACGCCGCATAAATCATGAAACTTGTTCACTATACAAATGATAGCTCCCACTTATGGGGCCGTTTACCGTCTGTCGGTGAATATACCAATTTATTTATTTATCATTAAATTTATCCTCATTCCAATGTCACGGTATCTCGCTTTTTGACATGCAAGTATAGTATTGGGACAAAAGCCTTATCAGAATTACTAATAAAATCCTGCTACTTGTGAGTACTATAAAATATTCTTTTCTCGCTTTACATTTGCTGCGCGCTGCAAATTGCTATCATTGCCCTTTTAGAGAAAACAACTCATCTTTTTTGTGACAGCTCTTGATGTTCTGTGAAGTCCAACTTCCACACCAAGTACTCCACAACTCGATTGTCTGGAGTAGCTATGTATCTCAAAATCGTTCATAGAGATTTTTTGATTACCTGTACTTTGCTATGTATTCTTCATTTAAAACCTGAAGCCGAACTTGCCGGCTATATACCACTCATGTAACATTATTTGTATTTCGCCAAGTTCTACTCTTTTTACATTGTTGACTCGGACTGGGACGTTCTCCTGAGGTGATCGAATGAAGTTTCCGAATTACTTAATACACTCACGTGTGGCGAATTGTCATAAACCTATTGGTAAGAAAACATATGTTTACTTAAGGCAAATTGGTACACCTTTGTTGAGTTGAAAAGTTGTCAGGCTTGAAAGAGTCAAAAGCTGAAATGGGCTGAATGGTCTGAAAGGGTATATTCTAAAAACGAAAAACATGACAGTACACTTAGCTTCGCGAGCCTATTAATCATTAAATATATAAGTACAGCCATAAAAGAGAGCTAGTATACTGATGCCTCATTTGCTGTTATGCCACACTGACACGAAGCCAAACCGGACGTGGAAGAGCGGATGAAACCTTTCGAGGGAAAGTCTCGCATGGAAGCAGCTCACAAGGAGTCGGTTCCACGGATAGTCTTATTAATTTTATTGTGCTTTTTAGTAACCAGTTTCATCCTGCTTTTAAAGTCGCCTTCTTTTTACTATTTCTACCCATTGAACATCCCATAAACCTGATAATGAAATCTTCCGGAAAGCCAGAAATAACAGGCAGTTGGAGGTCACGTGGTACCACACGATGAGTCCAACTAGTTGGACTGTAACTCGTACGGTCGAGAAATATACATTCTGTAATTCTCCAAATCAAACCACTAGCTCCATACTTCCAAGAATGCCTGGATGAAATCCAGGTTCTAACAATGTGGAAATCTGGAATAGTCCCTCCTATTTACAAGGGTGGGAAACGTACGGAGCTCTCAAACTAATATACATGCACTCTCCTCTCGGTGTTGTTCACGACAGCGCAAGATACGATTGCAGACGCCTGATCATTGTGTTACTTTAAGGAAGGGAAAGCGTACGTAAGGGTAAATGCTTATCGGTGGTATCTGAATCATTATGTATATGAATTCTTTTAGGTGTAAATATGTATGCCTGTTGCTTGGATTTGTGAATGTAAAGCTCCGTTTGTGACGGTTCTCGGTCGGGTTGTCAGCGTGAGAATGGGTGTATGCAAATCTTCATATTGGATGACTGATGTCTGTGGATTAGGCAAGATCATCCGGATACGTCCTTCAGCATGACTTCCATCGCCTGTTCCTATGTTCTGCAGAAGTTGACCTACCGGTCAACCAGGCCAAGTTCTCGTTTCTGAAACTGGAGAGGGGTGGTAATGGGCGTGCGTACACCCTGACCGGCCACCTGCTTCATCCCACCAGTTCCTTAAGGCACCTAGGCATACTCCCACGCTGTGATCTGAAATCTGTCGACAATACGAGCAGACTGAACACAAACGAACCACGGCTGTTTTGAGCACTCCGATGCAGTTTCTGCACTTCGTATGAAGAGCTCGCCACTTACCTGTTACGTTCCATGATAAGACCGGTACATGAGTACGGCTCCCCCGCCTATCGTCCGATTATAATAGGTGAGGTGCAGAGACTGGAATGCGTAAGTATGTAGGTACCTGGCTCAGCTCCAGTTTACGGGGACGTCGCACAAATACCGATGTAGAAGATTAGGGATTCAAATTGATCTCATTCTGACGCACCGGATACTGCACCTGGGCTACTTCACTATGTTGAGGCCGCTGCTGCACATTTCCGAAGCAAGCAGCTCACGTGGACACCTGTACAAATTTGTATTACCGGATTTAAGGCGGTTTACTCACCCTCTATGCTTCCGACGAGGGAACAAGTTGCCGGAAACGCTAATCTAGACGAAATCGGTGTCGGAATTTACGAGATTGCTTGACGTCCACTTTGCGGACTACAGGAATAGGGAGCTTATTTTACCCGGATGAGATGTAGTGTACCTGTAGTAGGCTGCCACCTCGCAAAATTAGCGACGTAATTCCGCGCATGTGCCCGGTCTACTTACGAAGGACCTACACCGTTATTTATCGTAACGCTCTCTATTCTCAGGATTCAGTATTTAATTAGTGAAGTGTCGCATTCGCCACGTCGGAGTGTTGCTAGACAGCCATTTGTGACATTTTATAAAGAGAACGCCTGCCAAGCGGAAATCCACCACGTCCTGGAACGCCGACGTCGAACCATTCGTTAGAACGAGTTTAACCCGAACCAACACGAGGAAGTTGTACGGTGAGCCAGCAGACGCGCTCATGGTATAACTTGGGAGCAACAACACCATAGTGTCACAGCAGCACAGGTTCTGCCGAAATTGATTTTGCACTACAAACTTGCTGCTAGCTAGAGCAAGATGGACAGGATCAGTCAATGCCAGAGTAGGAGTCGACGTCATCGACCTGAACTTCTCCAAAATGTTCGATCTCTTAGATTACTGCATTCTTAAATAAATAAATAAATAACTCTCGGAGAATGTGTGACACGCCTACATGAGCATGATCACCTGCTTCGAAGCTAAGGAATCAGTGACCAAGTGCCGGATTGGATATGCAACATCCTCCTTTAAAGTCAGTTGAATGTGAGAGTATGCGGTTCTATTTCCGACCAAATTGAAGTCCAGTGTGGTGTACCTTAAGGATCGGTAGTGGGACCAAGTTTATTCCCAGTACTCATCAACCATCTCGCTAGTGTAATCCAGCCGAAGTTCCTATAATTCGCAGACGATTTCAAAAGCTGGAATTACATTTGGCATGACAACTGGAGGATCACACAACACTGCAGAACAATCTCGGCAGGACCTATACGTGGGTATTCGAAATGCGGTCCCAGTTCAAGGTGACTAAAGGCAAAGTCGTGAGCATGTGCCATCAGCTTATCCATGAATATTAATTCCGGGACCAGCAGATATAATGTGCTTCTCAGGAAAGCGACCTCGGGGTAATCGTGTAGAATGTCCTTAACTGTTCGAAACAAACTGAAAAGGTATCTAAAGGCCAATCAGCACCCTGGACTTTTGTGAAGGTCTTTCAGAAAGGTTAAATCATCAATATTCCCGCAAATGCTGAACACTTGCGTGAGGCCACACGTGGGATAAGCGATTCAGGGCTGGCATCCGTGGCGCAAGCACGACATCAATGCACTTGAAGCTCCCTAACCTAGAGCGACGAAACTCGTCAAGCTTTTGTTTCACCTCACTTAACAATGCAGACTTCAAGCTCCGAGATAGTACAGTGGTGAATATCGGCGTCAACGAGGAGACCACCTTGTAATATTGACAAACCAAGACCCAATCGGTCGCGATCTGTTGCTAAAGAGCCAAAATACCAAACTGTGAACCCACCAACTCGAACTTGCCAGGCGCTATAGTCGACAACATATTTCCTCTATATGAGTGTCCCGGACATAAAACCCTCTTCCAACCCATTTCATCTTTGCGCCAACATTAACGCTCTCCAAAGCGTTTTGAAGACATTCTTTCCCACGCGTATTACTTGAGATAGTCCGTCCGTTTCACTCTGGGGACGAAATAAAGCGAACCAATCTATATGCTTAACAGCCTTCGCCGCAAATATCGGTTAACAAACACGCAGCAGAGTTCACGTGAATAGCTTGGATGTAAATAAACTGGATTTACATACTATAACGATCCAAGGAAGCGGTAATCGAATGAGCACTGTCATTACTATTTTCATTTTTCTCATGGAGTGCGTTAATTATGACTGATCCCGACATTACTTTGTATGCATATTGAATTCAGATTTTAAACTATAGATATGCAGCAGTACAACCAAGATGGTAGCCGCTTAAACCGATGATTCACTTCTACATCGATCCTTTCCGTTTTACTCCGAACACCCTACGGGACTTGCCAAGCACCTGCTTTTCTACACGTGATATATCACCAATCATTGGTTGGATAATGCCGCCTGTTAACTGCCCAAACTTAAGTCATCTAGGTCCGCACTAATTTAGCTTGCTACTTTTGCTGAACGAGTGACCTATATCTCATCGAAAATAGGAGCGGTTATATTTGAGGCGTCACTGCGCTTATGCAATGTTCGCTCTCTCGCCGTAACGCATGTGCGACGCCAGTTTTAGAGTACTACTTACTAGTGTTCAGTAGCTCGAAAAATGTATAGGATAGGGAAGGAAAAGTTTAGCTTTCGTTCCCCGAGAGACTCCTAAACGCTTCCGATAGCAACTACCGTATTCACTGCGTCTTAGGTTTTAACCGATTATTCTGTTCATCCCGTTGGAGCCATCTCTTAACCGCTATAGACCGCTCCTCATTCAGCCACTTTGCCGGAACCTCGCGCCAAGATTCGTTGTCGCGTTAGACCTTGCAGCTACGTGTAACCATGGAACAGATTACTAGTGGACATGGGGAGTGTCGAGCAGTATTGTGCGCGTTCGTGCCACTCTAAGTAGATTTCGTGGCATGTTACATGGCGGACTATGGGCACGTATGTCGACCGATTCCAGTGACGCATTTTTGTCTCACCGATCTCATCCAGTTTTTCATTTTAGACTCCACAATGCACCATCAGTCGTGCCAAACAGGGTAGTATGTTCTAATCCAATCATCGCATGAGGTCCATATACAATAACAGTAAAAAGCACGTATGAGACGCTTACTACGGTGACAAGTGATTTATCCCACTTCTCAAACTGCCGAGTCAATGGCTTTGGTGCCGAGGTGAATTACAGCACGGGCTCATATAACGTCCATCAATTGAACTACTCACATGCTTAAGTGGGCCCAGACACGAAGGGAGGTGGTTCGGTATTCCTGATTAGCTGGACATGCAACAACAGCAACAACAAACAACAATCATATCACGAATACAAAGTCCTTTAATTTGCAAGCGATAAGGGGTTCTTACCACCGAAGGGCTTGTCGTTAAATTTCGGCGTATGTGAACTTAGACATGGATAAAAAATGCAATAGCAAAATGCGTTAACGTGCATCTGAGCCCCGGGTGTGTGAATTCCAGTAAGAACACGTTCATTTTGGACAGTCGTGAGTTCGGAAGCATTATTTGATTAGAATCGTCATTAACAATCGAATGTCAAATTGAGGTGCAGCCCAGCTGGCGGGAAGTATATCTATTCATACACGTGAGTGTATTTTTAAATAAATTTATACATTGTGTAGCAGTCAACTACTCAAGACACACACGTATTCAGAGAAGCGCTAGACGGCAGTTCCGTCCTTTCGGGACCCATATGTAGTGCGTACCCCCCGAATCCATGGATAAACTTAAGAACCAACAAGGTTTGGTGGAAAAGTTTTGCTCCAATCCCAAACTGCTATACAGACAGGCAAACAATTTGCGCCGTGTTAAGCGCGGTATTCCTGCTCTGCACACAGCATGCGGGTTAGCCCAAACCGCTCAAGAGGCGGCCAACGTCCTTGGACAACAATTTGGGCGTACCTTCCAAAGCGTGCAATCACCATACATCCTGCCTAAGCAGATAACGCCACCATCAGGGATTAATCACATATCGTTTACCTCCGCTGCTGTACTGAAGAGGCTGATGTATCTGCGCGAGTTCAGCTCCCCGGGTGCGGATGGCATTCGCCCGAAGGCGTTGAAAGTTGCTGCCATGAGTTTGGCAGGACCATTAGCAACTTTATTTCAACGATGTCTGAACGAGATGCACGTTCCCACGATGTGGAAGCACGGAATCATCACGCCTATCTACAAAAGTGGTAGTCGTGCTAAACCAGCAAACTATCGCCCGATAACACTACTGCCTGTGATCTCCAAGGTTATGGAGTCCATTGTAGCTGAGGCTTTAATGGGGTACCTGGAGAACAGTAAAATTCTCGTTCCGCAACAACATGGATTTCGCCGAAATCACTCCTGTACAACTAATCTCTTGATTGCTCGTGCAAGCTGGACGGAATCCGTAGACCCTAGTGTAGGAGTTGACGCGGCCTACTTGGATTTCTCAAAGGCATTCCTCCCTATAGACCGTCGCATTCTCCTCCACAAACTCCAGAAATATGGAATCGGTGATCTTGTTCTGGGCTGGATAGAAGACTTTCTGGTTCAACGTCACCTGAATGTGAGGGTTAGAATCAACCTATCAGAGTCCATCGAAGTTCAATGCGGCGTACCTCAGGGCTCGGCAATGGGACCCCGCCTGTTCCTGGTCTTCATAAATGATCTCGAGAGTGTGCTATCTTCTAACTGTTTGCTATTTGCTGATGACCTAAAGGTATGGCGCACTATAGCTGCAGTGGAGGATCACATAGTGTTATAGGAGGACCTGGACAAAGCGTACACATGGTCCATCGAGAACATGCTGCATTTCAACGTCACCAAGTGCAAAGTGCTCAGTATACGGCCCAAGAGTATGCACAACTACCGCCTAGGTCCACAAATTCTACAGCGGGCTTCTCACGAGTGCGATCTCGGCGTGATAGTTCAAGATGACCTCGGTTGTTCGAGGCAGACTGAAAAGGCATCTAAGAAAGCGAACCAGTACCTCGGCCTTCTTCGTAGAGCCTTAGGGAAGTTTGACCCTTCAGTCTTCCCTAAAATGCTTAGTGCGTACGTGAGGCCGCACGCGAAGTACGCTATTCAAGCGTGGCAACCCTGGCTCATACACCATCTCACCGCGCTCGATACTGCACAACGTAGGGCAACGAAAAGGGTCAGAGGTTTGACCAGCCTCCCCTACCTACTCAGGCTGAAGACCCTCAAAATATACAGTGGACGTTATCGGCGTCTGAGGGGCGACCTCATAATGGTGTACCTAATCCTGAGAGACCCTAACCACCTATGCCATTCCCTTCTGGTACTCAGTCAAAACAGCTCGCTAAGAGGTCACCGGTTTAAGTTAGTCACGCAGTACAGCCGCCTGGAATGTCGGCGAAACTATTTCTCCCTTCGAGTGGCACAACCTTGGAACGCCCTCCCGGAACATGTAATTAATGCACCCACCCTATCCCTTTTCAATAAACGCCTTGACGATACCCTGTCACATTTACACTACGTGCTATAGCTCATGACCACCAGATGCTGGCACTAATGCACAACAGACAGTGGATAGTGCCATAATCCTACTCGAGAATGAGTCATTTCAAACTCCTTGCACGAAATTTGATAAACGCTACTACTACAGAAACTGGATTACTGTATCCTGTCGACCCAAGCTAGTTGCACACGAGTAAGCGTTGTCCTTGCTACCTTTTTTATTTTTCTCGCCTATGATGTGAACAATATCCACTCCCCTGTTGCTTTGTGTGAGTACATTCTCATTTCAAACTCCCTTTATACGACAGTGCAGTTACATCTGTAAGCGCCCGAACTGAAGACTTCATTATCCCTTTGCTATCTTTTTTATCACGCTATACACCCTACGGGACATGTCAAGCACCTGCTTTTTTACCCGTTATAAATCATCGTTCATTGTTCATCTCAACACAAGTAGCCTATGCGAATAAGAAGACCCTCATGACTGACAACCGAACTGTGATACAGTGTGGCTCATCCACCACTACTAAACAAATCAAAAACTTTACAGAGGATGAGGTTGGCGCATAGACACAGCAGTATTGAACGTATCTATAGGGAACCCCAAGGCGGCGTAGTGGACTAAGGAGAACCACAATGTTTTCGCCACGATGACTGAAGCGAATCAAGCTCACTACCTCTTGACTTCTCCATCCGATTACGTGGAAGAAAGCTCGCAAATAACTTCATGATATAGGCTCCATCAAAAATGGAAGGCCAACCAGATGACCAATCTGGAACCTTGAGGTTCGCAGATGAAGTAGCCCTACATGGTAGGACCCTATTATGCAAACACATTATAAGACTGGGTCGACATACCGCCGAGTCGCAATTTTAAAAGCCAGTATAAGTGGCCGGTTGATTTATTAACCTACGCAGCTGTAACAAATACTTCTGGTGGTCAAATCACCGAAGAGCTCGCTGAGTGACTCGTCAACAAATAGCTAAATTATCTATTTCTTGATAATGCGAGAGAGAGAGAGACTAATTACGTGGTCTGATCATTCTGTACAACATAAGCGGACAGCTAGTAAAGTTTTGCGAATTTCATGAAGTAGTTCACGTAGAACTATTTTGGTGTTATATCAATTAGAAGTAATAATCCACGGAAAGTAGAGAGTAAGAATAAAGGTAGTCATAGTTAACGGTTCACGCAAAGTGATACGACCATCCGAGAAATCGTTTTCTGGGGACCTACTATCGTGCCGGGTAGTAGTCCTTCGAGAGATTACACAGCCGCTTGTGCTGAGTTGTCTTAAAACAAGTAAGCCCTCATCATGTTGAGCGAGTAACCTAACACCGTAGTAACTCATCTTTGATGCTACTTCTATAGGTAGAGAGAGAGAGAGAGAGAGTTAATCCAGCCATACATCCCGTTCCAACACCCGACTCACATGAGTGCAGCACTTTTTTCGCCAGTGAATCTGTGGGAAATGGCCTTACGCGGCTGTTATTAATTAGATTGAAGGCTTCGAGCCATCACCTCAGGAGATCGGACAAATTGTGACCAGCCATGGAAAGAAAAAAATATGGAAATGGAGTGAAAAACTACAATGAGTAAATAATGTGTGTTACGCTAGAATAAGATGTCGCCTGCTTCACTTTGTGCAAGCAGCCGAAAAGGACAAGTAAACGTTCGAAGCATTCTTACGTAAGGTAGCTACTTGGAGATTTTCGGGTTGTTCCCTCAAACCAATCGAGAAACAGAAATTAAAATCAAAGTGGATTTCGTGGAGCGCAGACAACTGAAGTGTGTGCCAGTTGTGGCCTCCAGGAAAGGTAATAGTAGACGATCGGGTCTTGAAACACACATCGTGCGTCTTGGAATGTGATAGGTAATCTGAATCGTGGCTACGTTTAACTAGGATGTCAGCGTGTGACATTCCGATCATTGGGACGTTATTCGAAAGTATATGGTTTCGGCGTTTTGAATAAAGTCATAAGGAGACGAACACTGGTAGATGTCAACATTTCGTATTGTCTCTTCAGTGTCAACAAAATAACGAGAATATTTAAGACGACAGGTAGGATGAGACCGGAAGAACTTAGGACAGGGTATGGGGCAGGCCTGACACCCTTACGTCCAGCGCACCCGTAGGCTTACGAACAACTGTTTCTGCACACCGAGTGTGCAGGTTTGATACGCCTGATCGCGACTACATCTGCGAAAGGTAGGAAATTGGCGTTAGCATGTCTTAAAATGATTGTAAACATCTTGACCGGATCAAACGGATGACAAGTAGCTAGTAAATGCCTTCATATGTATGAAGCAGATGGCTTACGTGAACTGGTGGTATGAGCAACCGACGACTGGGTGATTTGACGCTGCAACCATTTAGGTACATGTTCCCTTATTCTGGAGTTCAACGATCTATTGGTACGGCCGATGTAGAGTATATCACAACTACAAGTAAATTGGTAAACACAATATGAGTTGGCGCCAATAGGTTGTCATTGCGGTAACAGGGATTCTATTAGTCCGGTTGGTGAGAACAGTTTCGGCAGCATAATAAGTCCTCTAGACTGCGGAAGTTATGCGCTTTGTTGTCCTCACATTGGCAAAATTTCTTTTAAAGTGTAGGTCGATGCAGATCTTCTTTTTAAACGCTGTCGAAACCTTCTGTCCCGGCACCCTTATCTGACTATGTTTGTCGAGAAATCTACCTGGATAGCCATTTTTCATCAGCGTATCCTTGAGCGAGCTTATCTCATCATCTAAACTGTCGGTAGTGCATATTTTCCTTACACGATTGAATAGCGTCTTGACTAAGGTCCTATTGTACCGCATTGGGCAGAAGCTGGTAAAGTGCATGTACTGCCCTGACCAAGTCGGTTTTCGGTAAACATCTCTTTTGATGGACCCATCTGCTCTTCGGCAAATCAACACGTCCAGATATTGGAGGCAATTGCTTTTCTCTGTTTCGCTGGTTACTTTCAGATCCGTATGCACATTATTCAGGTGATCGGTCAGACGCGCGATGTGCTCCTCTGATGAGCTAAACACTAAAATATCATCCACATACCGCTTACAGTGGGAAAGAAGCGATATTACCACACTCAAGTTCGTTTCAATCATCGACATGAAAAATCTGCTAGCACTGGGCCAAACGGACTACACAATGCCATTCCATCTACCTGGCGATAGGAAATGTTTTGGAATTGGAAACCGATGTTCTCAGTGCATAGTAGTAGGCGGTCCTTCAATAGTTCGACTGGAATTGAAGGAGTTAGATCGGAGCATACTGCCATTTCCCACGTAATCAACTGTTCCCTGTAGCCGAACATTGGTGAAAAGAGATTGTACATCCAATGTGGACATGAATTTATCGGATAGGTTAGGTTCATATAAAGCCTCGGTAAGCTCGAAAAAGTTCTTCAGACGTTGTGGCATAGTCTGCAGCTTTAACGACGCCAGAACTGCCACCAGCCAGAACCAACTTGTGTTGTGCCGAGTTTACTGTTGACAAGATAGGTCTAAGCGGTATACTACATTTATGGGTCTTCGGCAACTCGTATAGCTATGTTGGACCCTCCCAGTTTTAGTCTTACACCTTATCCTCAATCATACGGTGTGTAAGAGGAGCAACTTTAGGTGTTCCGTGATGCGTCTTTCCACTTCATTAACGTCCTCTGTTCTTGTAAGGAGTTTAAATTTGCTAGCATCATTTAGTAAATCTTGCATTTTCTGTGTGTATTCTTCCTCGCACATAATGACGGCTCCTGAGCCTTTGTCTGGCCTAAGTATAATCACCCCCTTCGTGCTCAGCTCTCGTAGTGCACGGTGACGGCTTGTAACCAAACACTTCTCACGCACTGGCGTCATTGTGACTTCGTGGGCACTATCAGTTAGACAGTTTCTAAACCAGTTTGACATATCTGCACTAGACGCTTGTAATCCTGCTAACAGGTTATATTTTTCGAAATGTGCCTCTATGAACAAGCGCTTTAGCTTACCAGGTGGGACTTTGTAATCCATTACGAGCGATAATGCTTCCAGTCGTAAGGCATCAATGGACACATTTGACAGGTTTAAAACGTACGTATTGGGGTCACGATAAGCAGGCTCTTCCCAGTTGTCAACTAGTGAATTCTGCCAGCGGACTTTACATTTCTCCTTTGTACGATCGAGAGTAAATTTGCAGAAGTTAGCAAACACAATCCTGCAACACAACGGTAAGCCATCCAGTATTGGTATTAGGCGGGAATGCGTCACAAGTAGCGCAGTGAGTCCCCAATTGTTATTGTGTTGACACTGAAGAGACAACACGAAATCTTGACGTCTGACAGTGTCCGTCTTCTTACGACTTTATTCAAATTACTAAAGGGATCTAATTGTTTCAGGTTGCAGTGTTGCTTCTTCCCATTTCTGCACTGTATAAAACCAATGCAATTCTGCAAAGCACTAAGCATTAGCGGAGATCGCAGCTTGCCGAGAAAAACCAAGATACAAAACATCACATTGCGGTAGGTGTTAGGATAGAAATACATGGGCATCAAGCAATGAACCGGATCATCCTTCGTAACAAATGTGTCGCACTGCAGCTACCAGGGGTACCGAGTGAGTGCAGTGGATGACTGCTAGTTCGCGCAGTAGAAGAACCTCTGACACAGCAACTGATCGACTGTTAAATCTGTAACGCACACATCGGCTAAGCAGTGCTACATGCATGAGATCCAACTGCCCATCTGCGCGTATTTTGCCCAGCGTTGCTGAATCCGGCCTATAAATGAGTGGTGAGACTTCATGGAGAAATCGATCCAGTGCCCCGGCTCTACTGTCGCATGCAGTCCTGTTAGATCGGACAATTCATTGGCAACGGAGCTTGTTCGACATAAAGAAGGTGAGCTTGCGTATTGTCTATTGCGTATAGCCGTTAAACCGAAGTTTTGTTATCAGAACATGATCAAGGTGAGCCTATCACGTTCTAATGTTGACTTCGGCCGGCTTACCAAACAACCTCCCCATGGTGCCAGCTGGGTGGTTCGGGATTAGCCCGTTCCAGCGAACTGTTCGGTGGCAGTGTTCCAAGACGTGGGTTTTCGCTTGGCAAGCGTTCTCCATATAAAAAACCACATACATCTGCTTAACAACACTGTGAAGTGGCGGATGAGACCCACCACTCAATAAAATCACAATCCCTTGATTTACACAGGTGAAGCATTGTATTCCAACAACTTAATGCTGAAGTTGTGGGGAGCACTGCGTCGCCGTTTGGCAAACGGACAAACGGAAGGCATATGAACTGAGCAATCAGTCACCGGCTTCCAATGAGCTCGATTCCCTGAATTCATTCTGCTGCCCGGCGGACAGCACATTTAGCCAAAAGCTGGGGATTGTGTACCCTAAGTCAACATCCCACCTCGGTTCGAGCTACCGGGTAGTATCGTGCTCTCTGACAATCCACAGAATCCTCTGTGTTATGTCGTGTTTTCTTGTACAATATCTATAGCTTCGGTTGCGTTCCATGAGTTTGGGGGATCCATGTCTATTCGTAGAATGGTGCACGCATATATATATATATATATATATATACATATATATGTATACATATATATATATATACCATTTTCACTTTAAATTGGACATTTTGCAAACCACATTGGACATTTTGCAAAACAAAGTGGACATTTTGCAAACCAAACTGGACATTTTGCAAACCAAACTGGACATTTTGCAAACCAAACTGGACATTTTGCAAACCAAACTGGACATTTTGCAAACCAAAGTGGACATTTTGCAAACCAAACTGGACATTTTGCAAATCAAAGTGGACATTTTGCGAACCAAACTGGACATTTTGCAAACCAAAGTGGACCTTTTGCAAAACAAATTGGACACGTTGCAATCTAAGTAGCAACTCGCCAATTTGTTGGTAAGAAACGAGCAGTAAGACTGCTGAATGATGTTCAGAATATACATCGTGATGACGCTAATACACCGGTATTGTGTAAGCAGCGGGCTACACTGTAAAACATTTGCTTGATCGTGAGCAGCGACCGAAGTTCTGAACTACGCTCCCCTCTCCCCATTGACATTCGCCTAGTTGGTGTGCAGTGCCCATACACATCAACCTGTGTAAGTGTGTGACAATTGGAAAATCGGACGTCCGAATCGTAATTGTGTATCAATCATTTTGTGAGTGGATTGCGATGCGCAATCTCAATGTGCACCGTTATTCTCATTAGAGGGAACCTTGGCCGATTCGGTCAATGGGACCATGTCGGATGAAGCAGGTAGGCGGTGTCCCAGCTTCGTCCGTCTCTCTATTAGCTTTCGCAACTGCCACGTTATTGCATCAGCGTAGGCTGTAATAACCCCCAGCAAAACCAGTCTAGATCTATAGCCTATTGTTGCAACATATCAACTACTGAGGAGTGGGCCGATTACACGATGTTCAGGCCACATTGTGGTCACGATAGTGTAACCGAACTGCGTACGTAGCGGGTGATTGTGTAAGCCCTTCTCTTGACATGAGTGCCGTTCGCCTCCGTCACAATCGGTGACCTATTTTCCCCTACACCACCCCCATAAGAATTCGTGTGTTTTGTCTGGGTGTGTGGACCGACCTATGCAGCGGTACCACAATTGCAGCCGAGCATACGATAATGGTTCCACTCAACACAACTTAGCTTTATTAGCTCCGTGCCGCACGAAACGACCCAAATGAGTGACGAACAACAGGACTGGTGTCCGACGCGACGGCACTGCAGGCGAACATCATTTGCGCGAAGAGAAATTCTCACAAAACTTGTGCTGGTCGACGGCAAAACTACTCGGGAAGCCGCTGAAGTCGCCGGTGTTAACGCGAGTACGACAAGGAACATCATTAATGCCTACAAGCGAGAAGGCTCAAATACACAGCGCACCTGCGGTAGAAACAATAGGCAGAAGCAGCGCGTCGAAGAAGCGGTTGAACGGCACTCTGGGGACACGTTGGTGCAGCTGCAGATGCGCCTGAGAGAGAATGGGATAAACCTATCAGTATCCTCTGTATTCAACACCCTCAGAAGACTAAAGATAACTCTCAAAAAGTGTCATTACGAGCTCGACCGAGTCAACGGTGCCACGACAATCGCTAGCCGACAGGCGTACGCTCTCGAATTTTCGGTGACCGTCCTGCTCTTGCACGCTAAGCCAACCGTTAATATTGAAAACGTACATTTTGAAATTGAAATGCTGTATTAACAAAACATAAGGCAGTAACCATGGCAAAGATCAGATGACGAAGGGTTGTCCGGCTGTCACTTTCGTCAGGTTCATCATCGTATTGAGAAAGCAGTTCATGTAGTCCTGCTGCGTTACCATCCCAACGCTGTCCTGAATGACCGTGCTCAGCGTCTGCTCAGGTGTGGGGTTAATAAGCAGGCGTCTCGCCGACGCTTTCACCTTTGTAAAGACGTGTTCTACCGGGTTTAGCATGTACGAGTAGGGCGGCAAGAAATGCAGGTGATAAGACTAACCAAGGATCCTCCTTAGCTCATCAGGCATATGGATCCTGGCATTGTCCATGATCAGCCACGCGCCGTTCATCTCCATTATGCAGCTTATACGCGCCACCAGTTCCTCGACGAACGCTGAGAACTACGCAGCATTGCAGGTGCCATTGTTAATGATCTTTGAATGGATGACGCCTTGGTTATTCATTGCAACAATCAGGGTTACCATGCGACCTCTGACTGTGGGCACACGACGTTCGCGCGAGTCCCTCTTCTTGAGCGAGCCTGAGTTCGCCTCCGATGAAGGTTGAAACCACTCTCATCTATGAAGATGCATTTCTCCTTGTTAGAAGGTGCATGTGCCGAGAACTCGAGAGCGTACGCCTGTCGGCTAGCGATTGTCGTGGCACCGTTGACTCGGTCGAGCTCGTAATGACACTTTTTGAGAGTTATCTTTAGTCTTCTGAGGGTGTTGAAGACAGAGGATACTGATAGGTTTATCCCATTCTCTCTCAGGCGCATCTGCAGCTGCACCAACGTGTCCCCATAGTGCCGTTCAACCGCTTCTTCGACGCGCTGCTTCTGCCTATTGTTTCCACCGCAGGTGCGCTGTGTATTTGAGCCTTCTCGCTTGTAGGCATTAATGATGTTCCTTGTCGTACTCGCGTTAACACCGGCGACTTCAGCGGCTTCCCGAGTAGTTTTGCCGTCGACCAGCACAAGTTTTGTGAGAATTTCTCTTCGCGCAAATGATGTTCGCCTGCAGTGCCGTCGCGTCGGACACCAGCTCTCCTGTTGTTCGTCACTCATTTGGGTCGTTTCGTGCGGCACGGAGCTAATAAAGCTAAGTTGTGTTGAGTGGAACCATTATCGTATGCTCGGCTGCAATTGTGGTACCGCTGCATAGGTCGGTCCACACACCCAGACAAAACACACGAATTCCTATGGGGGTGGTGTAGGGGAAAATAGGTCACCGATTGTGACGGAGGCGAACGGCACTCATGTCAAGAGAAGGGCTTACACAATCACCCGCTACGTACGCAGTTCGGTTACATTATCGTGACCACAATGTGGCCTGAACATCGTGTAATCGGCCCACTCCTCAGTAGTTGATATGTTGCAACAATAGGCTATAGATCTAGACTGGTTTTGCTGGGGGTCATTACAGCCTACGCTGATGCAATAACGTGGCAGTTGCGAAAGCTAATAGAGAGACGGACGAAGCTGGGACACCGCCTACCTGCTTCATCTGACATGGTCCCATTGACCGAATCGGACAAGGTTCCCTCTAATGAGAATAACGGTGCACATTGAGATTGCGCATCGCAATCCACTCACAAAATGATTGATACACAATTACGATTCGGACGTCCGATTTTCCAATTGTCACACACTTACACAGGTTGATGCGTATGGGCACTGCACACCAACTAGGCGAATGTCAATGGGGAGAGGGGAGCGTAGTTCAGAACTTCGGTCGCTGCTCACGATCAAGCAAATGTTTTACAGTGTAGCCCGCTGCTTACACAATACCGGTGTATTAGCGTCATCACGATGTATATTCTGAACATCATTCAGCAGTCTTACTGCTCGTTTCTTACCAACAAATTGGCGAGTTGCTACTTAGATTGCAACGTGTCCAATTTGTTTTGCAAAATGTCCACTTTGGTTTGCAAAATGTCCAGTTTGGTTTGCAAAATGTCCACTTTGATTTGCAAAATGTCCAGTTTGGTTTGCAAAATGTCCAGTTTGGTTTGCAAAATGTCCAGTTTGGTTTGCAAAATGTCCAGTTTGGTTTGCAAAATGTCCACTTTGTTTTGCAAAGTGTCCAATGTGGTTTGCAAAATGTCCAATTTAAAGTGAAAATGTTATATAAATATACATACATATATATATATATATATACATATGTATATAGTTGATTTCATGTGTTAAGAATCGAAAGCGGCTCATCGGTGTGCATAGCGCGACGTGTCACGAAGGCAGTTGCGGGGGTGCAATAGAAAGTCTTCGTGCATGCGAACGGCAGGTGCGCCAGCGACAGGCGTCGATGGGATGTAGTCCATCGACGTCGAGCGCATGAGGCTGTAGCACATGCGGTCGCGAGTGACTGAGTCAGGCAGGCCTGGGGAGCCAAGAGCGAGGCCACTCGGCACCAGCATCAAAAAGACGATGGGTACTGCTGAGAACACAAAGAGAACTGGCACAGCGTTGGTACGTAAATTGCACCCGACTTACTAACCGCGTACTTGCGTGCTGATTTTCCCCATTTCAGGTTTGCTATATTTTACTAATACTTATTTCGTTACATTTTAATTATCTGAATAATATTTTATTTACTTACATGCTCAAATAAAAAGTGGTTAACTTCCTTAATTATTTTTCAGTTGCATATGTTTTTGATCCCTTTTCCGCCATCTTGAATTTATCGCGAATAGGTTGCTTGCACATTTATTTCATTTGCTAGTTTAGTTATGAGTTAAGTCGGGTATATCCGTGTGCCTTCTCCGAGTTATTTTATTTGACTTCGTCAGTTCAAATGTTTAGCTGTTGCTTGACATCCCCGGTACGGCTGCGCTTGATGTGCATGTTAACAAGGTGCCTACCAGTATGCTAACTACTAGCTTGAGGAGACAGTCCGTCGCCGCTGGAGGGGACTGGGTGCACGGTGCTTGCGACTGTTAGGTTCAAAGAGTCGCTCTATGCACATGGTTTATGTGTGGAGTAAGCTACGGCCTAACCACCGATTTGTGTGCGCTTGATTCCCAAAAGACAGTGTGCTTGTGTTTGCCTGTGAAGGAGTGTAGGCCTGCTCCGTTGATGAAACGTGGCTCCCAACCACATGCCTCCTGGTCTTATTCCTTCGGGTTTACACCGGATATGGGGTGTGAGGATGGTGCAGCGCAAGCCCCCATGATCTCTCTGTAGGCGCAGGCGTCCTGTGGCTGTCTCCGTAGAGGCCGCATTGACAGGCAAATCCGGGACCGGATGCCACCAACCATAGCCGTTAATCCAAGTAGATACTCTTAACTATATTCTGATCTACTTGCTTTGTACAGTTCTTTAAACGTCCTTCTTGCTTCGCCTTATATCAGTTAATTATACATTTATAGTGTGCTCAATAAAATTCATCCCCCAGTGCTTTGGATTAAGAGAAGTAATCCCCGTGGATTTTATGGTTAGCAAGCATTTTGACGTATGCTTCAACCGTCAGCTCGTACACACTGTTACAGACAGTATGGTATGTGTCTTCTACGCAGTCAGGATCAGATGTTTTATTTTTTTGCAGTTCGTCGTATCGCAATTTCATTCCGCCCCATCTGTCTCGCTTGTTAGTCGACTCAAAACTACGATGCCCTAGCTGCGAATTTGTATGCTCGAGGGAAACGACCTTTATGGTTTTTTCTTGTCGCTTAGTATTGTGCTTCACTGATGCCGTGTTGCAATGCATCCGCAGTGCTAAGGAAAAATAGGTGAAAGTGCTCCCACACGGGTGCATATAGCTTAGTTGGACCTGATCTTCGCAAGGAAATGTTCCGCTGCAGGCGATTCAGCGATCGAAATGACAGAAATTTGTTTGGAAGCAAACCATGGCCTCAATTTAGATGGAGAGCGGCAATCCAGATGCCTGGCAGGTACTCCGAGACCAAACAATGAACTTAAACCCTTGTTGCCAGGCATTGCTCGCGGGGCCCCGGCTTAGTGATTAAGGCATAAGCCGTCAACCACGTATCGGGCTAGTTATAATTGAGAGACGCCTGATAAGATTGTCACTGGTACGGTTGGAGCACGCCTACGGTAACGGCCTGGAACGCTGACCAATCGAACGGATTTGCATTGACCTGATGGCGTAGCTTAGCCCGGAGCACGCGCTGGTGAGACGGACATTGAGCGAGCGTTAGAACGATTTTAGCCGCACGTATTCGGGTAGACGCTGAGCCCTCGGAACAGACGCACGCGAGGGGGGGTTACGGTAGATGCACGCTAGTGACTTAGACGCGAACAATGCCCGGCTAACAATGCACACAAAATCACGTGACCCGACCGACTCCCAACTGAGGCGAAGAGGAAGAAAGGCCAGTGGTCCCCTGAAGGATCTATTACGACCAACAAAGGGCGAATCACAACCAATGCTATGGGTCATTAAGTTAGGGAAAATAGCTACCACGACGGGCTGCTAGTTTGTAAAAGAATATTGCCAACGGGTGCGCACTTGGGCCGCATCTCGGAGTGGCTGAACTCTGGTACGTTGTGAGGAGGGCCCCGCTTTCCACAGCTATTATACCAGGGTTTCTGACGCGTTTTTGCGCGGATATTTGACGGGCCTGCAACAGGGTTCCACTGTCAGCTCAAGCTATCCCTACTTGACGAGTCCAAACAAGGGCGAAACCGGTCAGTCGTGGAGTGCAGTGTTGAGAGAAAGCAGCTACGAAACTCTCCATTTTTGATGTGGTTCCAGTAATCGAAATGGTTTGCTTCGAAGCAAACTGTAGCATCAATCGAGATTGCGAGTCGCAATCCAAACACAAGGCGGATATTGCAAGATCCAATATTTAACGTCTAACCACGGGTAAACAAAAAAAATAATTTAGCTTGGCTTGACGATGTAAGTCATGGTAGTTTGGTCCGCCGAGTTTCGGTGGTGTTTAGCCAATTGGAAAAACAGTTTGGACCATACGCGAGTAAAAATAGCAGAACACGGATATTCGCCAAATGGATCTGGTGCGGCATATCGAATCGTAGCTGACCAAGAGATGTGACGGTATAGGTAACAACCGACAAACACCATGATAAATAGCACCTGGATGCCGTCGTAAATATGCGTATCTATCTAGGACATTCGGAATGGTGGCGAGCAGTGACACAGTCCTCCACACAGTGCGTACGGGTGGAAACGTGACTCCATTAGGAATCGCACTAACAGCGTAATTAGGAAAAGCCAGAGTCGAGTTTATCCGGTAGATAACAATCGCGAAGGATATATGTAGCATACGACGCCAAACCAGGCATCAGTGTACCACTGAGATTTTTATTTGGAAGTAAATCACAGTGGGTAGTGGATGAAATCCATGACCATTTCGTAACTGCTTTACTTAAATAAAGCAGTTGCGCCAGTATTTCTGGATTGCTTGACTCCCAACCCTGATCTCTATGACCACGTTCCTTCTAACCATGACTTCACCACAAAACCTAGATGTACAACTGCTTTGCCCTGGTAAAAGAGCTTTGGCGCGTTCAAGCTAGACAGGTTATGCAAGTCAGACCTGTGCTGATAAAACTTCTCGGTACCACGAACACAACTACATCGTCGCCTAGTTACCAGCTAACGAGAAAAGGGGAGTAAATCATGGGAAATATACTACTTTCTCAGCCCAAATATCGACCAGCAAACGATGCGACGAATAACGTACAGTGTTATTAATACATCTGTATGACCGGGGCCGTGTTAAGAAGCAGGAACCCTACCAGAGTGGCATGTGCGGTTCCATAAGCTACTGTCACGTAGGTCAGAAGCGCAAGAGGCAGTGATAGGCCAGGTATGGCGCTCAAGTTCACTGCAGGTGACGGCGACTGAGCACTTTCGGATCGGTCTTCAACCGCAGGATTCGACTGCGAGTTTCACAACCTAATTCTTACGGAATGGAATCAAGCACAAGGAGTGGGGGGGAAACTATCTGGTGGAATGAGCCGAGCAAACAGCCGCTACTGACAACTGAGACAATGGACGAACGCGGGATCGGATACCACCCATAGAGCGCTACGGATGGAGTTGATACCGTCTCAGTAGTACCGAATGCACGAGGGAAAGTGCTGCAGAAATGGCGATTCGAAAATCAACCCTCCTTATATGCGAGCACATGTTCCCTAAATGCGAAAACAGGGTTATAAAACTGTGGATGCCTATGGTGAGATGCCAGAACAGGATAAGTCGGTGGAAAGACAAGTGTACAAATACGAAAGAGAGACAGGATTAGCGCCGTGACCAAGCGCCCGCGGCAGTGAAAGCACCAGGTCAAACAATTCACAATGTACCTCTCCTTTGGGCAATGAAGCTCCTTTCGCTGAGCCATCATTGTCCGATGGAACTATGAGATCGGTAGTCTCGACCACGGACATGTATGTGTCGGATCGTGAGCGCTAACTTCACAGAGGATAGTTGGAATTTGCAATGCTGACAATTTCCGAACAGATGAAACAGATGCACAGTGCTTTTCCGGGTGTGATGGTTGTCTGACTGTGACGAATGTCTATGGAAATTCCATTTAAACCCCACCTTTCACTACGCTCGAAAAGTTAACATTACGATCAAGGCTAGCACATAAGGAACAAGTGAGGGCCTCAGAATAGGTAGACAATTCAGACATTGCAGACCAGCTACAGTCTCCCGTTTAAGTTGGTTTTGAAACGGACACTATGTGATTATCAAGGTGAATAGAACAACAAAGGTGAAAGCGATGGAAAATAGAGGGAGACCCCGGAGTTGTTTCCCCAAGTCAATGGAAACGGTGTCAATGGACCGGGGAATTTCGCAAGTCATAGGTAGAGAAGGTTTATATGGTGTGAGCAGTTGTTAACAATCAGAGTACCGCCCTCGGGTAGTGAGTAAGCATAACAGGTGGGAGAAATCTGTGTGTGTGTTCCGGCCAAAGACAAATGCCGATTTGGGCATGCTTCCTTGTCCTCCCGTAAACTCTTGGTTTTAGAGACAATGAGAAAGACTAGTGACGAGACCAAAGGATAATAAACGTAGTGCATAAGACCACGAGCTTTCGGAAGTATCGAAAGAATAGAACGCATACCAGAAACTTGAAAAGTACTATCGTCTGATTATACATGGAATTCGTACGGATGTGGTGGCAAAGGGGAAGGGTTGAAAGAATGAAGGTATCGAAACAGTGAAATATTTGACCGGGATACATTAGTCCGAAGACTTCAGCAATTGGAGCGGTCCGGCTGAAGCACAGATTCCAAGTGAAGCAACACAGACGCCTCAAGGTGCTCATACTCCTTGATCCCGTGTCGTGAAGTCGGGTAATACTAGAAATAAACAGAAGTATCAGTTGCGACAGAAAACAAACAGTGGGCGAATTGGGTAAAAACGAGAAATAAAAAAGTAGTACAATTATAAAACAGAATACAAGAGGAACCGAGTGCTCTACTAAAAAACGGCAAAAAGCACAGAAAACCGCGGGGAGTATAGAAGATTAAGGGATTATGGCCGTAGCAAGAAACGCGACCGCAGATGCAGAGATCATTCACAAAGGCTCTCTTTAACTCGCTGTATAAATTTAACTACTCTGAGCGTTGTAAGATGCTACAACTGAAGCCATTGTGGCTAAGACACATGAAGCTAGGATTAAAAGTCCTATTTGATTTGATACCTAAGTGTATCTTCATGCCAAATATCAATATTCGCTTCAAAAAAGTAGGTACATATGCAATTAGAAATCGCAAGTACTAATGTCCGAAGAAAAGTTTTCCTAAACAGATACACTGATATCTGGAACAGCGTTTCTATTGAAATAACAGCATACAACTCGCGACCATCGTTTAACAGAGCAGTGCCTGTTGTAACTAAATTGCAATGAAAAAATGCTATTTGAGGAGGGGCTGAGACGCAAGTGAGTTGGCAACAAATATACATGAAATATGCTACGTACAGTGCATTCACTTGGTTAAGCCATCCTGAAGACGTGCAAAGAAAAAAGATATAAAGTTGTCAGAATCCGCTCACGAGACCTACTTTTCTTCTTTACTAGGGAAAGCATAACTCACAGGCACACCAATAAGTGTGGGCTGCAGAAGAATTGCAAACTGAGATAACTATTGTTGTCTCCAATCCTTCATACACTGCTTATTCAGCCACGCCTACTTTGCAGCCATACAAAACAGTGTGAGCTGAAAAGGAAACGCTAACTGAACCCATCCATCTTCGTTAGCTTTTATCATTTATGCTTCTATTACTCGTCTATGCTTCCTGTGTTACTCTCATGTCAGGCAGCAAGGGGTGAAGCTAACCGGTTCCACTTCCAACATCATCCTTATTTTCAATATTTCTCTTTCCTTTTCCCTCTTATTCGCTTACACTTAGCGTACAGGTAGACTAAAATGTCTGAACCAGTTGACAAGTGCTAACCATGTTCGCCTTCCACACACAAATATCCCGTTCTATCTATCTCGGCCCTTATATACAGCTGCTGGAATAAAATTAAATGAATACCCCCATCTTTCACTAATCCTTTTTAGAATGTCACAATGTATGGTAAATAATTAACAAACATCAGATGCTCTGTTCAATACGTATGATTTCAGCCTTAATGTCTCTCTTATCACCACAGTTGTTCCTCATCCTTTGCCCAAGAAAATGAAAACTTAGTTCCGTCTATACAGAGATCACCGTTACGACACCATGAATTATACTGTGCGTTTACAGGGGGTTTTGAACTGCAAAACCCTGGAGGATAAAAACACGAATTTTATTTCTATCTGGCATTTGGAATGTGCTGTTAATGTTATACGAAACAATTGGAAAACTCAGATCATGCAGAAAAGGGCGTGTCTAGTAAACCCGAGAATATACACTGTTATTATTATTTTGTTATTATTATTATTATTATTATTAACTGTGAAAGATGTCATAATCTCGAAGCGCAAATAAAGGTAATCCAGTTGAATTTATGAGAACCCCAACAGACGCGGGAGAATGGTGTCACAGAGGCGATTGTGACCATATCGCAATGCTCACGGAATTGATTGATGCTGAGTTCCGCACACCGAAACGGTAGTGGGTTGGTGTTGGCCAAGTGGTTCGGTAAGCTCATTGAAACGCGATGAGAGATAGGAAATGGACGGCATTAATTGCGCACAGAGCGTGGGCGGCCAAATGACAAGAAATGCATTCGGGTTTGGCCGTCAGAGATCCTTGAGCCAAAGTATTGACGGCCGGTCACATAGACGATAGAGAGTTGCTTGAGAGTCGGAAAAAATCCCTGTTCGCATGGAAAATAACTTGGTTACAGGAAGCGACAACCGTCATTTACTGCTGAACGGGTCGCTTCTGCTTCAGTGGTGTGAACCGAAGTCTGTCGTGGTCCGCTTTCCAGGTAAGCCGTTCCGTGGGAACCGAACTCCATTAAGAGAATTATTTTCTCAAGCGGTCATATGAACCTCTGCTAACAACACACTGCCAGTGGAGATCCAATAACACCATCATAAATATCCGAGTAAAAGAGTGCTTCGGTTTTCACATCCAGTAACCAATGAACACAGGAATTCCAGATGATATTATGCAGGGACCAGAGGGGAACCATTGGTTTCACTTGTAACCTATTCCAGGTGACCTGTACGCGACGTACAGAAGATTTGCACGCCAAATTTTTCGGATTTACTCCGTCACAATTTGTCATGCAAAACTGTGGATTTGCACTTATTCGTCTCAAATTGACAAGTTGACGTCGTGTGCACAATCATTCTCTCGAAAAATATCAGTGTACTCCGTTTGTATACTGGCTTGCAAATTGCCGGTTTGTTTCTCAGATACTCATGCGTACAATGTAGCTCTCGTCAGTTGTTGGAGCACCGTCACATATATTGGCGGCCCACCGTTGTCGTGTTCCTAGATATCAAAGGTGCATTCGATTCGGTGGATAGACATGCACTTTGGGACTGTCTACTCAGGAAAGGTGTACCTGAGAAATATGTGAATATTATCCGAGCATTATATGCAGGTAGCTCGGGCAGAGTGAGGGCTTACGGCAAGTTGTCGTCGCCCTTTAATATCTCCAGCGGCGTGAGACAAGGATGCCCACTGTCACCTTTCCTCTTCAACTTCGCTGTTGACGAAGTCATAGACATCGCGTTCACAGGACACGACTTAGGTGTGGAGCTACTCCCAGGAGAACGACTTCTTGACTTAGAGTATGCTGAGGATATTGTCCTGATCTGTGACAGCTCACAAACGTGTCAAGCGGCACTGGACAGATTAGCACTAGCTGTCCGTCACTTCGGGCTTTGCTTCGCACCCTCGAAGTGCAAAGCGTTCCTCCAAGATTGGTCTGGACCGCCTCCTACGCTGATCTTTGGTGGGGATCAGCTAGAAGTCGTTCAAAAATTCAACTATCTGGGAAGTTGTATCAGCGCCCGTGGGATTGAAGATGAAATCACCAATAGTATAGCAAAAGCTCGGGGCGCTTTTGCTAACCTTCGCCACTTATGGCGCCGCGCGACATCACACTCACCCTGAAGGGTAGAGTGTACAATGCAGCAGTACGTTCGACCCTACTTTACGGTTGTGAAATCTGGCCGCTTAAAGCAGCGGACCTGAAGAGGCTAGTTACGTTCGACCACCGGTGCCTTCGTAATTTAGCTCACATCTGCTGGGAACACCGCGTGAGCAACGAGCGTGTTCGACGCCTTGTTTATGGCACAGGAAAAGGAAATGAACCGCTCAGCACCGTTATTTCACGCATCAGGCTCCGATAGCTCGGCCATGTGTTACGCATGCCAGCCCACCGACTCCCGTGACGTGTGTTGTTTGCGCGCCGGGGGTGTGGATGGAAGAAGAGGAGGAGTGTCCAAGCGATGACTTGGTCCAGAGGAATGAAGGCCCTCACTTCTGAGCTGGCCTCGGTTGGAGCGTCTCAGCTCCCTGGTTGGGGTCCGAAAGACGATGAACACGTCTGGTTGGACACACTTGCTGATATGGCTAGGAGCCGACCTCAGTGGCGTCTGTGCTGTGAGTTTCTTTGTCCCACCCCATCCCTCTTAGCCTCCCCCTCCAATCACGATCTCGTTATTTAGCGTTATATAACTTTGCATAATAATTTTTTTGGGTGAACAGCAGCCGGCTGGTAGCTTACCGGAATGATGCCCATCCGTTACCGGTAGCTCAGCCAGCTTGCACCAGTTGTATTTTTCTCTTTTTTCTATGTATTGCGGCACAGTAGCTGAGGTGTTCCCCACCTCTACCTAACGTGTATGATGAGGATGACAATGTAGCTCTAGTCAGGCAGCCAACCTCATGTTTTTGCCCCGTTCGACTGAGCGTGTCAACAGCGTTCGACCAAGCTATCAACCGTTCCGGTACATTTGATGATGATGCCTATACTTGTGTATCTGGTTTCATCGTGAATAAAACTATTGATTGATTTAGTTACTATTGTGTACAGCAGTCACCATTTAACTTGCTCCCCCACGCCCAGTATTTTCCAGTCACTGTCAAATGAAGCCGCGGGGAGGGGATCACTAGACCTGGTTAGCATCGAGTAAAATCCATCGTGTGATCTTGTTACGCGCTACTGCTTGTGCAATATTTGTTTACTTCAACTGCTATACAAAGCCAAAGGAGTCAGGCGCTCTCAAAACATTTAGTGTCAAACGTGTTGGGAACCCTAAACCAATAACGTCACAATGGTCGAATAAATCATGCAAAATGCCAACGAACACATCCTCCCATCAGGTGCGACAACTGAAACGCCTCTGGAAATTTAAAAGAGGGATAAACTGACAGGACCGGAAGCATGCCAAACATGGACTGTTGCTGACTAACATGTTTAAAAAATATCAACACCAGTGGGGCTTACGGCACTGTAAACGGAGCAAACGTGACAAGAAAATACGCAAATGGTAGAGCGGCCGCCAAATACATAGGGCAACGCATCAACATCACCGGACACACTACATCACTAATTCAGCTGAAGTGTAGGCGAAACTAGGGAGCTCTAACACTCGAGTGCACCAACAGTCCTGAGTCAAAGATATTCTGTGAAGGACAAACAGATAGACGAATAAATGGTACGCTGTTTGCGCATCCAATGACTCTGACCAGCTTCAGCAGGACCTCGACCGCCTCTCCACGTGGTTTTCAGAGGTCAACCTTCGATCAACCAGGTCAAGTCGTGATTCATGAGGTTGGGTAAGGGTGAGCACAGTCGGACCTACAATGTGGCCACTCAAGCGCTGCATCCTGCGCCTTTCGTGCGAAACTTCCGTGTACTCTGACACCAAAACCTAAAGTACATGGACAACACGAATAGCCTTCAAGAACACGGCCTTCGTATACTTTGGACACCCACAGGCGCAACTTCAGCACTTGGTCCGAAGATATTGCTACTCGCCTCTTCATCTCAATAATACGACCAATGCAAGAGTACGGATCTCCCGCATCCTATGCCATCAACAGTGGTGAAGCAGAAAGGATTGAGCGAGTGCAGCATCTGGTCACCAGGCTGGTTCCCAATTTGCGAGGTGGGCCGTACAAAAACTGATGTAAGAAACTAGGACTTTACACCATAGCTTATCTTCGATTGCGGGTTAACCTCATCATGACGCACCAGATATTACATCTCGGTGGTTACCTCATGTTGAGACCACTACTTCACCTTCGCAAACCAAGAAGAACACGAGGAAACCGGCACAAGCTTGTAGTACCGGATTTGAAGCGGATCGCCCACTAACTCTGTTTCGAACGGAGAGTGGTGAATGTATGGAACAACCTGCAGCAGCACGTATTTGGCGCAAAGTCGGTGTCGGAATTTAAGAATTTCCTGGACAGAAAAAGATATCGAGCGCACTCCAAGATAACGGGTCTTTGTTCCAGAGTGACATTCGATGCAGCTACACAGAGATATCTCTTCTTGCTGTTTCCAACCAGTAATCAGGCTAAACCCACTGGTATAGGGTGTGTGGCTAGGTATCCACAGTTCGTACACTGTAGTTCCTCAAGACAATACTGGGATCCGTGAAAAACATCAAAGTCGTTTTCCTATCGGCACAGCACCTCCAAAGTGGATCCATTGGGGTACGTATCTTTCCAGATGGTCCCTGGAACGAAGGCCGAAGATAAAAACGAAATGCAAAATCGCTACATGAGCAAAAACGGCAAAACTTATGATCCGTAGCGTATCGAACTGTCAGCATCCAATGAGGACGAACCCCGAGCGCAGGAGCTGGAAGAGTGAACATATATCTGCGAAACTCTTTCTATCGATAGCAACTTAGTTCGGTATACATCATTATAGATGAAGTGACACTAGGATATATAAATTCGTAGTTCGATCCTGATAAACAGTTCTGAAGGTGCTGCGAAGAATACTGTCTTCAGAGCTGCGGTTAAAGACGGCAGATCTGTAAACACTAAAACGATTCTGCTGACTAGCCCATAGCACCGACAACATGCAATACACTACGATGATTCACAAACCCGTAACCCTGATATGGCTGCCGTTTGGCAGCACACCGTTTTTGCAAATGAGTGCTCACTGCACAAAGGAGTTGGCAGCAAACTGTGAACCAAAGACTTCTAAAAAAGGATTGGCAGCGGAAGGCCAAACGCCCGGTTCTAAACCTAATCTGAATTTGACATTCGTCAAAGCACGCGTAACATCCAAAAAGATATTCAGATTCTTCACAAATGCGCAAGAATTTCTTAGTAAATTTGCCGGTTAGAGTGAGGAAGGGCACACAACCACAGGATAACATCAAGATTACACAGACCTAGTTAAATTTTGAGGCAAATGCTATTGAGATCACTTTACCCGGCATGACGTTGCTCGGAGACGATAGAGATAGTAGGGAAGTTGGAGTAGCTCCTTAGTAAAAGGATCCTCTCCGATGTAAATTTACTAATCACCCAGAAATCCGCACTCGTGATTCGCTTTGGAGTGAACTATGGCTAAGGAATTGAGAAACTTGCCTAGTAGCCGTGACTAGTCAACCACCAAACTCTGTCGGATATGGACAGCAAAATGAACTATGTTTTGAAGGTTGCGCGGAACCAGTCGTACAGGCACATTGCTAACGCTGCTGAGTTTAATGTGCACGATCAGGAAACAGTACCCAACTGGACAAAGTTTTAAGCCTGTTTACAAGCTAATTTACAGTTAGATTATGTAGGACCACGTTACCTCTCCCACCAGATTTCGTACTGGCATCAGGCCGTCGATACTTGGTCCTGTGCTCACCAAAGAAGAACTCGTGGTCGACAGAATAGTTACAAGTACTCCCCCGGATCGCACTGGTCACGTGACTCTACTGTTTGGCTACATATCCTATAAGAAATGTTCACGTGAGTTATCGATTTTGATCATTCAAACAGTCCAGAAGTAGATCCCAGCCCGAGTTGACGCTTACCCACACTATCAGTGTTTTGTAAACGTTTGGGTCCGATGAGAGTTTACCGAAAAGAATTCTTCACCCGAAACTGATTTCTGATATTGAACCTTATTTTTATTTTCTCGCAATAAATGTTAACTAGAATGTCTCCCCGCACTGTTTTGTGTGTTAATTCTCAAAACCCATTTCGTGCGATCGTCTTATCACAGCACATTACAAGCGATAGGCGCGTCAACTGACGTCGTACGTCTCTGTGGACCCGTAGTTTTCACCCCAACCGCCTTACGGGATTGGTAACAAAAACAACAGCAACAGCAGTACATCAGCCATTTGAACTAATGCTTCGCTTCCATACAACAATGATGACCTATGGAATAAAGAATAATAAGAGGAAGAGTTACCTGAATATCGTAATGTGCTAAAGAAATATTCAGGATCAAGACACCTGCACCTTGTGTTACCAACAACATACCGTCACAAATAGCTGGGTATCGTACAAATACAAGGCGGTATCAGCGAGACAACGTGGACTCCGAAAGGCGAGACGGGCCGATGGCACCAAGTTTGGTCATCAGTGAGTTTATTTCCAGCTGTCAAGTCAAGTTCTGTCCACCTCGAGTCTTGTGCCACCCTACACCTGGCAGACTAAACAAGGCCCTCCTAGGTAAGCGGTGATCAGGCATACGTAGAACATGACCAAGCCAACGCAACTTACTCAGTCTTATCTGTTGTCCTAAGCAACTAGCCTGGTTATCACTGCCTAGTACCCGCCAACGCACATTATCGTTGCAGACACGCCGGTGCCATCCGACATCAGCAATGTCCCGCAGACAGCGATGATCCGACACGAAGGCGTCTGAGATCATCAGACCGGAGGGGACACGTCTCACTCCCATAGAGCATGACGGCCCTCACTGTGGGCTTGTAAATAGGGCCTTTTAGACGGAGCGAAACTCCCTTCTGTCGCCAAAGATGCCGCAGATTCGAGAAGGTAGTTCTGGCTTTTGCAACGCGTGAACTGGCTTCCGTTTCTATGCGCCCATCGTTGCTTATGCACCTGCCAAGTTCCTCGTTATCAAGGGGTCGTCAAGTGGATGGTGGTCGTGCAGCAACAGTCTGCAATTTGAAGGTACGAAGCGCATACAAAGACTCTAGAGAGGCTATTCAGGGTTGATTGTGTAGCCTCAAATTCGTCAAAAAAGAGGACGATGTCGTCCGCATAATCAAGAATAACTAACTTTTTACCGACAGAACTTCGAAACCTACATCGTGAGATTCCACAAGGAAACACTCAATGATGGGGTGCAAGTCGAAATCTAAGAAAAACGGGGAAATCAGACAACACTGACGAACGCCACTTGTTGTCGGAAAGCTATCCGACAGATTACCGTAGACCTTGACGCGGACTGTAGTGTCCGAGTATAGAGCTCATAAAATGTTCACATACTTCATGAGAAAATCATCCCGCGCAAGTATTTCTAACAGATTACATTGATGAACCGAATCGAAGGCAGTCTTGAAGTCCCGGAACATAGCTATTGTCGATCTTCAGTATGCGTTGCGCTGCTCTAGCACCTGCCGCAGAGTGAATATATGGTCTATACAGACCCGTCCTGGGCGGAAACCCGCCTACTCTTCCCTAATCCGAGATTCAAGTACCACAGTGATGTGACGAAAGGGAATAAAGACCAGTAATTTTGTCACAACTGGCAGTAGGCCAATATCTCTGTGGTTAGCACTGTCTGTGCGACTGCCCTTCTCGTACACTGCCACTATAATCGATCCACTCCAGTTAGCCGGGACATTCTCTTCCTTCAAGATATGTCCGAATAGGGAGGTCAGTGGAGGTGTTTCGCTGTTGCTTCTCCCAACGCTGACACCCCATGACTGGTTTCGTTCTCCTTTTGACTTATCAGATGGAGATAGCCTGAGATGGGGTGGAATTTGGAAGCTGGCAATTCACAGCAGACAACTAGATCACTATGCCTCTAAGATCCATCAAGTCAGTGCTTTGCAGAGGACCTCAACTCCGTCCTTAAATAGTGCAGGTTGGGGAGAAACGGACCAGCAGCAAGAAAACGATTGAGGGCTGTGATCGCGTTACGAGCCTCAGCCTCCATGGAGTCTCTAAACTAACCGTCCATGGCTTGTCCTGCATTACCTGTAAAAGTAGAAGTCCGGGAGCAGGTGGCCAACTGAACTGAGTTCGAAAGCGTTCCGCCCAACGAGTCATACGACACTCCTTATTATGTATCAGTGCACCAGCGCTGTCTCTGATTGTCTCATTGACGCTTGCTTTCCTGGGACCGGTGGTACGGATCAGCTAGAAGAGCTTGCAGTAATTGCATACCGCTCCTGCCTCCTCCTTTTCTTGAGCACAACTGATCGACTAGGCTTCCTTGTCAACAAGTAGGCTCTGCTTTAGTTCGTGTCGAATAGTCCGCCTGACCACCTTGTGCACAGAGTCAGCCGGGAGTTTTCTTCTGGATTCCAACAAGTTCATCGAGCTCTCGGATATCTAGTGACTGAAGCGGTGACGGTTGATAGTGCTACAAGCAGATGCTCCTGCGTCATGCATGGTGACAGAAATCCCATTCCACTAAAGCTAAGTGTCATTATGACAAGACAGCGAAAGCTCGGCACGCAGTGCGTCTTGATAGGCTTGCCAGACCGGGGGCTGAGACAATTCCTCAGTTGCCAATTGGGGAAGACGCTTGGTGTGCCTCCAGGGAAAGTTCATGGAGAAACGACAGCGCATGAAATCATGATCAGAGTCGAAGCATGTAGTCAAGAACAAGCGGTAATCCAGGATGGAACCAAGCCAACTGTAACTTATGACAATGGGATCAATTTGATCTGTCGCTTGTCAGCCAAAGGAGGACACCAAGTGGCAGTTTGGTACCCAGTGTCTGAAAGCAGTGCTACTAAGAAGTAACCGTTGCTTCGCACACAACTGCAGCAGACGCTGGCCGTTCTCCGTCCGTTCGGAGTTAAGTCCATCCTTACGACCTAGCAAAACTTTTAAAGAGCACAGACGCGCTACTTGTGCGTTCACATCCCCTACAAGTACTATGATAGCTGAACTAGTAGCATTGCGTAGTAGCGTGTTCAGTTCCTGAAGCACCTACATTTCAGTCGCGATAAATCAATGTCCAGCCTTTGCAAGCATGAAGAAAGTAGTCTTAAGCTAAATTTCAGTCGGATCAGTGCGCCTCCCAGGTTAGGGAGCAGATGACTCGGAATACCTGTGGTACCGAGCGCTGGATGTGATAGCACGTAACAGACATCAGTGGCGCCAGTGTTGTGCCGTTTTATCTGTCATCTCGGATATATTTATATTTATATAAATAAAAAGGCGAATCTCCAGGTGATTCATTCGAGATAATCTCCGAAAGTTCTTTACCGATTACTTCCAAATTTTAAAACAAGACTGCGTTCTATTACTACCAGGTTAATATACGTATTTTATTGCATAGTTGCTACTTTTGTATACATATTATTGTTTTAATGTCGTTACAGATGGCGAGTTAGTTGGCATTTTGCGCTACCTATGAGTGGATGGATAGCTACAGATATTTTTAGTTGGATTACAATCGCAAAGGTTGACTGTTTCGAGTGACAGCGTTAACATTGAACTGTGGCGATAACATGGCGTTCAAGTCGTGACTATTATTTAGCTTCTTATTATGATTATTATTATTTATCATTCCGTTTTTGACACTTTTTCTTATTTTTCAGTGCAACAGGCGGGGGAATTATGCTGTAGTTTGAGCGGCATTTGAATACATATATTCCGTTAATAATCTTAATGTTTTGTTTCGTAATTTAGTCCGCGCTTTTCCGTATGTTACTGTTTTTTCAGTGCTATCGATTTGCCTTAGTGCATCTGAGTAATGCCTCGCAAAAGACCAAGCTTGGACTGTTGTGCTCTCGCATCAGAAGCAATGCGACGAGCATGAGCAAACCAAACTGAGGAGCGCAGAATGAGTATGTCTCAGATGCGTGAGGTGCGATGTGCAGCCAGGCTAGAGGAGGCAAGATTATGAAAACGATCAAGTTCTGCAGCTTCATATATGCTTTCTTCACCACAGAATGAACGCGGCAAGTTGACAGTGGATGATAGTCGTCAACGAGAAACAGCAGGTCAGTGTCAAACACGACCACCTGCAAAGCAATCACACAAATTCAATCGCCTTGCATGCCGGTGCAAACCAGCTGAGTATTATGGTTTGAGTCAGCATGTTCTCGTTGGCACCATGACTGAAATGTGTCCGTATTGCAAGGCGCTGTAATTTAATGGAGAAACAAAAGGAATGTGTTGACTGCAGAAAAAATTACTGCCTCAAATGGAAGAACCGCCAGAGCCATTAAAAAGTTTGTTTGCCGGAGATATCGTGGAATCAAATCATTTCCACTCTAACGTCAGGAAATACAACTCACGCTTCCAAAGAAGGTGTTTCGGTGCAGAAATCGTAACTGTTCCATTCATGTCCCGTTTCAAAGCAAAAGGACAGGTTTATAACAAAAGCCGGATCCATGCTTCCTTTTCCAGATGATCAACAAATGTACTTCATCGGTGATGACAATGAGGAATTAAATGCATTCTGGGGAATTTCTAGGGGAATAAAAAGGTCCATCGTTTCTTAATTGCAGCAACTTCTTCACCAAAATAGCTATTGACCTGAGGACACCTGATACACAGAACATTGTTATTCATGCAGAGAGAACGCCAAATGGAGAACACGTGCGAAGATTCAATGCTCCAATCATAGAGGAAGTTGCAGTCGCTATAGTCGGAGATCAATTCCAACCGAGAGATATCGTTCTTCATGGGAGAAACGATCAGCCGATAAAAGTTGCCGAAACTCGAAGACGCTACGACGCTCTGCAATATCCCAATATTTGTTTGAGATGATGCTGATGGATATCACTTCAAGGTCAACATGATAAATCCAGTCAGTAACGAAGATACACAGAAGAAATGCAGCGAAATGAACTGTTATTTATACCAATGAATGATTTGAGAGAATGAAGACAATCACACTTGAAATGTCATCAATTGTTTAACCAATACATAGTCGATATTTACGCAAAAGTCGAAACAGAACGTTTGTTTTTCATCTGCGTGAATCAGACCAATCTCAGCTCTGAAGAATACGTTCATTTGAGAGATGTAATTGTGAATGACGGCAATGCAGTTGACGTTGGGAGACTCTTAATTTTGTCCACTTCATACGCAGGCAGTCCGCATCATATGCGTGAATAGGCTCAAGATGATATTGGGTATGCTCGTCATCACGGCCGTTCCAACCTATTCAGTACCTGCACATGCAATCCAACTTGGAACTATATATGACGGCTCTTACGCCCTGGGCAGTCGTCAGTGAATAAGCATGAAATCACAGTAGGTGTTTTCAGACAAAAACTGAGATCGTTGGTGAACTTCTTGGTGAAACATGAGGCGTTTAAGTCGGTACGTTGTTGGATGTGGAATGGCAAAAGACAGGACTGCCACACGCATATATATTAATATGGCACTACAACAAAATCACTTGCAACGAAATCGGCGATGTAATATGCGCTGAAATATCCCATCCTGAGGTCGATAAGGACTTGCTTGAAGTTATGACGAAAAATATGATACATAGATCCTACGGTTCACTGAATCCAAATTCACAAGGCATGATAGACGGGAAATGCTCAAAGCGATATTCTCGAGTACCGTTATCCAACACGGTTACAGGAAATGGATGGATACCGCTTATACGGAAGAGGATTAGCAGAAGACGGTGCTAACGTAGTCACTATACAAATGCGAAACGGTGGCGTCGAAATCGACAATGGGTGTGTTGTTCCATATTCGTCTTTACTATAAGAAACGTACAAGGCGCGCGTTAATGTGGACTACTGCAACTCCGTCAAATCCATCAAATACACATGCAAGCACGTGAACAAGGGCAGCAACATGGCAGTTGTTGGCTTGAAACAAAACAAAAGTGATTTGAATACAGGCATGCATATAGACGAAGTCGCTCAGTATCAGGCTAGAAGATATATAAGCAGCAATGAAGCTGTATGGCGCGTTCTTTCATTTCCGATACATGGAGGAAGTTCAACTGTGGTCCACGTATCAGTACATCCGGAGAACGGATAATGCGATGATTTCAGGTCTGCAAAGGTTCATCAAATGGCCCTGCATCCACCGGATGCAACGTTAACTGCTTTCTTCACGTCAAGTCAGCAAGACGCGTTTGCGAAACAACGACAGTATTCCGATGTGAGTAGGAAATCAGTTGAACGACGCACACGAGGAGTACGGGTCGACGGAGAACCTAACATCTTCGAGGAAACCACCACAGGCAGTCTGTACACCGTGCATCCGAATCAAGGTGTGATTTTTGCTTCGCATGTTGTTAGTCAATGTGCCTGGGCCTAGGTCATTCCAGCAATTTAGAATTGTCAGCAGCGTTACACATGCCACTTCCCGCAGTGCATGACAAGCTCTGAATTTATTGGAAAACGACCGAGACTGGGATTTATGCATTAATGACGCGTTCAACACGTCACATCCAAATTAAATTCGGGCACTGTTTGCAATCATTTTGACTGATTGCTTTCCTTCTTCTGCAACAGAGCTCTGGGAGACAAATAAATCGCACATGGTTGAACATCTTTCCCAGCAAATAAGCAACAAAAATGTCGACAGGAAAATGGAATTTCCAGCAGAAATATACAGTGAAGTGTTGATAATGATTGAAGATTTGTGCATAGAAATCGCGAACGAAACGCGAAATCAATTGGCAATGCCGGCACCGATTCGAGCCGCTGCTGTTTCGTTTGATGCCGAATTGCGTCGTGAAATAAATTACGACACGGGCGATCTTTCGTTGTACGGCAACCCAACATTATTAGATTAACACTTGAGCAAAAAGGCATTTACGAACAAATAATGAAACTAGCAATGACGCAGTTGGAGTAATCTTCTTCTTAAATGAGCCTAAAGGAACTGGTAAACCATTATTTCTTATATTAATAACTGTATCAATTAGATCGCAAAATAACATAGCCTTAGCTCTCGCGTCCTCTGGTATAGCTGCGACAATGCTACCCGGTGGGAGAACGGCTCACTCCGCTTTGAAATTATCACTGCACATGAAATTCATTGAAACTCCCACATGCAACATTGCTAAATCGTTCAGCATGGGAAAAGTATTGCAGAAGTGTAAACTTATTGTTTGGGATGAATGTAAAATGGTGCATAAAAAAGTGCTAGATACACTTGATCGACTATTGTAAGATTTGCAGTAGACCATTTGAGAGCGCATTATTATTGCTTGCAGGAGATTTCAGGAAACCGTCGTTTGTAATTCCTCGATCTACACCAGCGGAGGAAATAAATGCCTGAAATACTCTTCTTTGTGGTCTCACGTGAAGATGTTAAAATTAACTGTAAATATGCGTGCCCAGCTTCAACACGATCAATCAGCTGAGGTATTCTCGCTTCATATGTTGGATATTGGGAAAGGAAGGTTGCACCCGTTTGTTTGACCTCGGGAAAAATTCCACTGCCTCAGAACTTCTGCAATTTTGTGACTTCAAAAGAACAAATGGCTGGAAAAGTACTTCCAAAATATTCAGAGCAATTATCCGAATCACGACTGGCTGAGTGAACGAGCTATTCTTGTGGGCAAAAACATTGAGGTCGATGAAAGGAAGACTAGTATTCAGCTTAACATTCCAGGCGAGGCGGTCGCATACAAGTCCGTCGACATTGTGTTGAAAAGCAGATGAAGCGGTTAAAAATTCAACAGGATTTTCGAATTCACTCAAGCTGCAAGAAATGCCACCGCACGTATTTGAATTGAAAATGGGCACACCAATTATTATGTTGCGAAATAAGAAATAGCCAAAGCGTTGTAACGGCACGCGGCATGCAGTAGAAGGATTACTCAACAATGTTGTACAGGCGACAATCTTGATCGGACGATCTTCTCATTCCCCGCATTTCGATGATTCTCACAGATACGATAAGTCCCTATTCGTTTGGCGGTTGCAATCACAATCAACAATGGGCAATCTTTCGAAGTGTGCGGGTTAGATTTAAGCACCGAATACTTCTCACACGTGTTCTAGAGTTGACAAACCTGCCTATCTCCATATCCGCACAGACAAAGTAACAACAGAAAAGGTGGTCTACCCACAAGTGTTGGGAAACTAAATCTATTGCACAGGAGGGCTTTTTCTTCTCTAACAACATTACAATCCCAAACATTGTATACGTACAATAGTTTTGAAACCATATCTATTACAAAGGGGATTTTTTCTTTCACTTTCCTACATCTAGACAACGATACAACTAACAATACTGCACACCTACGAGTATTCCGTAACTACTTCTACTACAAAGGTTAGATTGTTTTTTCATGCATTTTCCTTTGCCCACAAGCATCCACAGCAATGCGTGGCTGGGGGTACAGCTAGTAGTTAAAAAAACAGAAAACGGCATGTGTGAAACCTAAAAAAGAACTGTCATTTTTTATTATTTTTCTTCCACACGTTATTGTCTTCCATTTTGCCATGGTTCTGATGGCACATTGTCTGTATACAGACTAGCAAATATATATATATATATATATATATATATATATATATTGAATACTGAATACTGTATTATAGAGCAAGTAGAAATGGATTCTGTACAACTCTTTCGAAATATGGCGAAAAACGTTATAAAATTGTCAACCGTGAATATCATTATCGTTCTCATGTAATATTTAAAATACTCGACTTACGATATTTCAGGATTCACAAATGTGATATGTCATCGTAAGTGTGCAGTCGTTCTCTGAAGCGAATAGAGACAAAATACAAATCTAACAACGTTTTGAACTGCTGCACAGATGTTGCCTCAATCACATGTTCGGGCAAACTGTTCCAAATGTTTACCACTCTCCTTTCGAAGCACAGTGGGTGGGGAACACATTTCATATCCGGCACGACAAGTTTGTATCTGTGTCCGCGTGTACTGCATGGTCCTCGTAAGTGCAGTATTGGCCTTAGCATGGGGAACTCACCAAGATGTAGAATTCGGTAGGTCATAATGAGGTCGACTCGCACCCGACGGTAGGATAAAGTGTAGAGCCCTAGTTTCTCGCACCAGTCTTCATAACCAAAACCACGTAAACTCGGGATGAGCCTGGTAGCAACGTGTTGGACCCGTTCGATCTTTTGTGCCTCGCCTCGGGTAATCGGAAAGTAGGCGGGCGAACCGTACTCTAGCATTGGTCTAATAATAGGAGAGAACAGGCGAGTGGCAACCTCTTCAGACCATGTGGAGAAGCTACGTTTGAGCGCCCAAAGCATGCGCAGTCCGTTCCGATATAACCTGTTCGTGTTGTCCACGGACTTCAAATCGTAGCGTGAGAGTACACCTAGGTCCTTCACGGAGGGTGTGAGATATAGCGTTTGGCCGTCAAGAGTGTAGGTTCGGCCGTTTGCACCCTTCCCCAGGCTCATAAATACGGACTTGGCTGGGTTGACCGGGAGAAGAACTTCTGCAGACCATGTGCATAAGCGGTTAAGATCTTGCTGAAGTAGGCCACAGTCATCGGGAGCGTCGATTTCTCTCCAAATCTTCATGTCGTCCGCAAACAAGGCACACGGCGACCGGAGAAGCTGCGGTAGATCATTGATGTGGATCAGGAACAGAGTGGGCCCCAGCACAGTGCCTTGAGGCACGCCACTTGTAGAGGGGTACCAGTCAGTTAGATGGTCGTCGACCTGTACTCTCCACTTTCGTCCAACAAGAAAGTCGCTGATCCACCGGTGCAGAGAGCCACCGACACCACACATGCTGAGTTTGTGAAGGAGAACCTCATGGCTGACATTGTCGAACGCTTTACTGAAATCGATGAATATCACGTCGACGGACTTCCCCTTGTTTACTGCCTTCAACCACTCATGTCCCGTCACAAGCAGGTTCGTAATGCATGAGCGACCTTGCATAAAATCGTGCTGTGCGGGCGTCAGGACCTCGTTTGACTGTAGCAACTGCAGCAATCTCTTCTTCACGATTTTCTCAGCAACCTTTGCCAATATAGGTGTCAGACAAATTGGCCTGTAATTGTCTACTTTGCTAAGGTCGCCGCCTTTCGGAAGAGGCTTCACCACCGCACATTTCCAGTCAACCGGCAACGAACCTTCGGACAGCGACCTGTTGAAAAGTTCAGTCACGACAGGAGAGAGGATGGTTGAAAGTGACTTGAGAACCAGTGGGTGAAGTCCATCAGGTCCGGCAGGTTTGGTGCCGTCAAGGTTAGCGAGTAGTTGAGCTACCTCTTCAACGCCGCATTGCAGACTATCGAGTTCGGTAAAAGCGGTACACGTCGAACTCGGAACAGACACCTGGTTATTCGCAAATACAGAAGCGAAGTGCGCCGCCAACGCGGACGCACGCTCAGTGCTGGAGGTTAGGGGCTGTCCATCCGTGCCATACAGCACTGGCACATCACCTGCCGGCTTCAGGCGTCGCTTCACGTATGCAAAGATTCTCTTTGGGGCGGTCTTCGCGGCTAATGCGAGCTGCACTTCAAAGTGTCGGCGTTTGTTCTTTTTCGCACTGTTGCAGAGGTTCCGCTGACATTTATACCCTTCGTAATCATTGGCAGAGCCTATATATATATATATATATATATATATATATATATATATATATATATATATATATACCGTGCCCCATGCTGAGGCTGATTTTGCATTCTTGATGCTTCTTCACCGCAGTTGGACTAAATCAACTTACACTTAAACTAAGTCTTTTTAAGCTGGATAAGTTTCTTTTCACTTTATTTGGTTTGTTCTGCCTATCTCAATAATGTTCTATTAACTGGCCACGTTGCTTACACTAATTGCGCTTATCTTCGGTAATTTTGTTTTGCCTTTGTAGCATTTTAAGTAACTTGTGGACATTTCTTACTTATCACGGATTTGTTGCTAACCAACTTACTTCATATGGTAATTTAGCGAAGAGTTATGCCACCGTATCTGTAAGCATTAGTGGATTTATTTTATGTCACCTTGTCGTTTAAAGTGAATGGCTGTTGTTTGATATCCCCGGTGTGGCTGCGCTTGATGTGCATGTTGACAAGGTGTTTACCTGTCTATTACCCACTACCTCGTTCATACTGGATCCAGGAGACAGTTGGTCGTTGCTGGAGGGGACGGGGTGCACGGTCGTTGTGGCCGTGCTAGGCTCAAAGAGCGGTTCCATGCACTCAGTGTGGAGCGGACTACGGTCCAGCCACCGCCTTGTGTGCGCTTGATTTCCCAAATACAGCGTGCTTGTGTTTGCCTGTGAAGGAGTGTGGGCCGGCTCCGTTGATGAAACGTGGCTCCCATCTACATGCCTCCCGGTCTTATTCCTTCGGGTTTACAGTGGATATGGGGTGTGTGGTTGGAGCTGTGGGTGGTGCAGCGCAAGCCACCCATGATCCCTCTGTAGCCACAGGCGTCCTGTGGCTGGCCACAGTGACAGGCAAATCCGAAATCGGATGCCGCCAACCATATATATATATATATATATATATATATATATATATATATATATATATAACCATGCAAGCAAACATAACAAAAGGAGTAGGCGAAGTAACAGAACGAGACGATGGTGACAACAGACGCATCAGCAACACAAAGTTCCAAATAAACATCTTGGTATGGGAATGGCTTCACGTGGGCCACTTCACAAGACAGTAGCGAATTACGTGAAATTTGATGGTCAAAGTGCCAGTTGTTGTCACGAAGACGTCGCATACGAAGTAATCAGAGAGAGCGCTTTCACTTACGAAATGAAGACCGGACAAGATGTTGGAAAAGTCAAGTGGCTCAATAGGTCGGATAATGTATCCAGAGTGGCTTCTATGTGGCGGCTAATAAAAACTGGAAAACTGCAATCTGAACGTGCCGATCAGATCACACACACACACACACATATATATATATATATATATATATATATATATACACATACACACACAGTTTAATAGCCTCAAAGGAACAAGTCGTGTCCGAAAGAGTGTGAAGCATGGCAAAATACAAAAGTGTATCAAAGGATGAAAATCAAGAGGAGTTTCGGGCATAGAACACTGCATCTCGCAATGTCAGACACAGCTGACGCAGAGAGAGAGAGAGAGTAATGAATGTATGGTACAGGATCAAGATGCACAGAAAAGATCGGTGGGGCACGATTTTGTGCATATGTCGCGCCGATGCTAAGGCCTCAACAGAGGTGTGGCAATGGCTAAGAGACTTGTTGTATGTTATTGGAGACAAGATATGAAAAGTAAAGGAACTCCGAAGGAATCCAGTAAGATTCATAAGCGATTGTATCATTTTACTACAGCAATCGTAAGCGGACAGCGTTTCTAGTTGTGTGGTACATCAGGGAAGTTGCAAAAATAACGTCATATGCAACTCCTGTTGGGATGAATGATTGTACACTAAATGCGGGTCTCCGTTCCAGTAGTTATATGAGTGGTTGTAAGGACAAATGAAGCAAATGTGTCCCACATCCCAACGATTTAACGGCGGGCAAAAGATCGGAAAATGAACCGACCAGATATAGGTAAGTAATAGAAACTCGGTTTGGTTCAGTTGATTTGCGAAAAGCAACTTGGACCGGCCATTACCTGCACTTCATCAGCTTCACATTAGTGGGGTACAAGGGGACAATTCCGAAGGCTCTGGTTATGCGTGCTAGGCGAATTCTCTCGGCCGATGAGCTAAAGTTAATTACAACTAAACTCACAGTGAATAGTTATCCTCGCAGATTTATAGAGAAACCCAGCCAACAGCGAGGCCCGAAGGACATGGTGCACTCGGCAACCAAGAAGCAGGTGTGTATGGAGTTGCCCTTCAAGGGTGAAGTTATCACGCTGAATACAACTGAGCGTATGATCTCCGCTACGAAAGGAAGCAGCGCATTGCACAAATCGTCGTTATTAAACTAACGCGAAATTCACCCGAAACTCCAACTAAGGAAGATCAGCCTATCGGGGTTAATTCACACCGCGTATACCAATCCGTAGTTGACTGTTGAGTCAGCTACAGAGGAGAAACGTATAGAAATCTGACTTCCCGAATGAAGAAACATGCGTCGAGATTGGTTCAGAGTAAAATTGCCAAGATCCCCTGCTCCCCTCAACTTCTGTGCTCGGGTAGGCCGTCGGCTTCCTCATTAGGCGAACACCTAATCCCGAGTCAGCGGACAGAGCTGATCTCAACGTTCAACGTTATGTTGTGTCAAGCTAAACCTCGCTTCCTTCGGTTTACTCAAGCTGTCACAACAAGCGGGATAAGGCCAGATCGGTGTTTTCAAAAACAAGTATTTTTCAGCATAGGATCGCCCTAGTCGTGGGCGTGAATTTCCATCATTCACTCTGCATCCGAAGTATATCTGGTCGCACCTAACGCTAGTTATATCTATGCATATAGGTTGTTGTTGAGACTGAGGGGGAAAAAAGCGAAATGAATGCAACCACAGGCGTTCGTCTTCCCTTCGTGATTTTAATAATGAATAAATACCAGCGAGTTGGTGAATTTCATAATCGGCAATTACTGATAGCCCCAGTGGCGTGAAAACCAGTTCGTGCAAACACCGACGTCATCAGCATTTTCGCCACAGGTTGTGAGTTGACATGGGGACATTTTGTAAGGTAACCGCAAGAGACGTGGTCGTGACGAATTATGAAAAGCATATGTCGAAAACAGTAGAAGACGTGAAATGATGCGCTTCGCTGTAAATGAGAGTAGGAAAATTTAGCCTTAAGTATGCGTACGGAGCAAGTTATATTAAACAATGGAGCTAAGCAAGGTTGTGTAGATAGTCGCTGCGAGAAGCGGCTCGCACAATGTCCCCGATCGGACCTCAACCGAGCACTGTCACACCGAACTTAGCTAAATCAAGTCCAAAGGGGTGGAAGACGAGACGTATCAACTTACTAGCAGTTTGAATGGTTTTCCACCGGTTTCCAGTTTCTGGAGTAAACGGGCTGTGTGTTCGAAATGCACATTCTCGTCTTGACCCCCGTGGCAAATAAGCAATCGAACAATATCAGCGGGCATCTGGTCCACATACCGCACGACGTTGCCACTCCTAAGCGGGGGGGGGGGAGGCAACAAGCAGAGAAAGACAAAGTTGGAGGATGGAAAGGGCAGATCGCCATCTTAATCGTTCCGGTAGAGTGAACAAACGTGCTACGCCATGTATGGACCACGGTTATCGGAAAACCAAAAAGTAGTAACGAAGTAAGCCACACTGAAACGATTAAAAAAGAATCTGTCAAAAAAGCGGGACACAGTCCCCTTACGAAATGCATCTATAAACGAAAGGGGAATTAGTGGAACATAGACAAAGTGGATTCCAACAGAAAAACAGTTAATGATGTAGACAGGCAATTGGACATCAGTCTGCCGAGATTCAGAGTAAGCAACATCAAGAGGAATTAGTCGTGGAAGTTCAACACCAAGGTACTCCGAAAACGGCAAGAAACAGAAAACAAGAATGTCGAACCCCTGATGTGGAACCCAGAAAAACTCATGATAGAAAATGCTGCCCAATGAGCGTACGCGTTGCGAATACAAATGAGAAGAAATAGTTGCTTGACTAAATCGCTACCGGAAACAATAATACCGGTAGCAGCAGCAACAACAAAAGAGCAAGATAACATCGTACGAACTAACACCATGCTATGTGAAACATAGATATCGTAAGCGTTTCAGTTGAAATAGACAATGTGGGAATGATAAGGGGTGTTCAACTGTATAGCAACAGTGAGCGCAAGGAACCGCCAGAGCAACAAGAAACCGTGTGGGACAAAAACGGGACTGAGTACCAATGTCTCCTGTACATTTAATAAATGGATTAGACTTCAAAAGCTGAGGACAACCAGTATAATATTCGTAGAAGTACGAGCGCGGAAAAAACAACTTGTGTGTAAGCAACAACGTGATGGGGAGTTGGCCGAGAGCTTCCCAACGATTGATCAAGTTTCGACGATAGTAAAAACGGTAGAGGATTACCAATGTAGTGTACGCAGCGGGGAGATGGAGCTTACAGCTCACAATCCCAGACACATGGAATAAAAGCTGGAGGTTCGTACTTGTGAACAAAACCTTGTTTCCCAAACTAGATAGCTACAGATCATTATCGGCACATCGAAACAAATCGCCAGAGACATTTGCGTGGTTTTTCTTTGGGGGATTATAGACAGAAAATCGCCAATGGCCCCGCAACTGATGTCACTGAAGGAAATAAGTGAGCACTCATAGTCTGGATACTCTTCCACGTCGCTTCACTCAACAAGACCATTCAAGACGAGACCAGGCGATAAATAACGCTATTCGTGAGTTGATGTGTGCTCCATCTCCGAAAGGTGAACACAACATGCATAGTTTATATCTACACCATTCCTCGGTCAAACTGTCCCCTTGGGCAACATAATTAATCTGAACGGCAACGGAGTTGCGCTGAGGGGCATAAAAGATGAGTCTTTACTCAATTACTTTGAGCCATGCGTGCGCCACTCACTTGTGCAATTGTGTAGGTGTGCGTATATCGCCCGGCGCCTTCAAGCAATAGGACCTCAGACGCACCAAGCCATAGGTGTGCAGGTGGGACGCTTCAGTTCCTACCAGGTACATTGTCAGTGGCTGATGCACTATGTGGGCCTGTGTTTCTGTGTCCAAGGAAGCGATTCCCACAAAGTAGAACGAAAGTAGGGATTTGAATAACGATTGGGTTGGTATAACGAGTCACAGCCAAATAAGTTTGCCGTGTGATTTTGAACCCAAGGATCAAGGATGCGAGCTAGGGAATGCACCATATAGTGAATGTGAACGGCGGTATTATTATTTAAGTATCCTTGTGCGTTGAAGATCTCTTCAGAGTGGGTAGTGTATAAGGTTGCGATGTTCGCATGGCTGCAGTTTGGAAACACCAATTGTGAGGGATTTGCGCATTCGCAAGATACATTTCCTGAGCTCAGATAGATGGTAGTAATGGCTTCAAAATTTCGCTCGTCTGTATCTAATGTTTTGTCAGTACCACGTTTAACAACATAGAATCATTTCGACAGGCGCTATAAAGTTGAAGTAACCGATTGTTGCGCACCTAAGTCGCGTTGAGAGATATATGTGCCGTACATAATCCGGCTGCTTGGCAGTATTTCACACTTGCACGACAGGCAATGACATTGGTTACAAATGGCATCAAGATGCAAGCGATGATCAGTTATCGTGACACTTGATCATCCTGTCCACGGTATTGGCTCAGTGTAACACTTAGTCAACGGGATAGTTTCAGAAACTGGTGGAAAATAAGTCCACACCCGGCGAACACGAATCTGGCATATTGCAGACTCCGCCACTCTTCAACCTCAAGAAGTTAGCGATCCGGCTAGTTGAAGGGTAATTGATAATGTAGCTGCCACTTGTATGAAAACTAGCGGCTTGCGCCACTACTCAGCAAGTTATAACAGTGGTGCATAGGGAACGTCTGCGAACACCAAAACATTCACCCTAACAGCTGCTAAATGCTATGTTGTATAGAGTACCTTACGGAAAGACATAATCCTTGGGGCCAGTTCAGTCCACTGTAATGTTCATCACTTGTATGACAGCGGAGGAGAAGCCGCGATATGTCGCAGTTAGCATGTATGTCACGGCAGTCCGCGCCCCTTCAAAATAACCTGTCCAGTGTATCAGCGTCGCTCTATTCCTACATTTTATCAAATTGTTCCTGGATCGAACGGTTTCGGACACTGTTAAGGAATCAAGTCAACACGTTACGATTTAAACTATCAGGTTCGCGAAATGATGGATTGGGCTAGTCACCTAGATAAGCACGTCATAACTAGAAAGGATATAGGTCAGTGAGCGCTACTGTGCGGCCCTAGCTACTTTTTAAAGAGTCAATCATCTAAGTAGACTTCAAAAATATGAACAACGATGAAGTGTGTCTAACATTAAAGTTCAGAGCACACATTCACATGGCAGCTTAATGAAGCAAATAATGATCATTCTGACAACTGTGTGCGCTTACACAGAAATGCCAATAACTGATGTAAGTATCAATGAACAGGGTAAACGTCCACCACTTTGTGTTAGAAGACAGGCCATTTGACCCACCTTTGAAATGGTATTCACCCCCGTTTTTCGTATTACCTTCGGTCACTCACATCGATATGCACCGTTTGACTATGGTAGATGAGATAGATGATCATTTCGTCTTATTGGGACTCGTCAAAAGGGCGTATCTACCGGATACCGCTGGGTAGGACCCTGTGATTCTCCCTCAAGATCCAGCGAGCTAAACCAGCAAGCTATGATAAATGAAATCTATGTTGACCATATATGCGGTAGGTAGGAGCTCAATCAGCACATCATGAACTGTAGAGGGGTACACGGGAAAAGCAAGCCTACATTCGAGAGTATCCGTTTGAATCTATTCACATCACATGCTTTAGCGGTGCAGTTTGACGCAGAGGCAGAAACCAATGCGGCAGGATTCGGGAGCACAATCCGTCGCAGTAATGGGATCTTCCCACTGTGCTACGAACCGGTGCAAGATAAGCACGGGTGTTGTTTGGGTAACAATAACCAACGGCCGTAGTCTGGGTCAGTGATCAGTGACATAGAAGATTTCTGTAATATTTCTGTCTCAAAGACAGTTTTTAACAAATGTTTGTTTGTTTAATGACACTAGTCTTTGTGACCAGCATCAAAACGAGGACAACCATCGCCAGTACAGTGAACGCCTCACGCCAAGACAAAAATACACGCACAAAAACGATGACAGTGACAATTCGTGCAAGAAACGTTCCATACCAGTAACTGTTAGGATTGTCCATTGGAAGACCTAAATACCGTTCGGTGTAGGCTGTGTCGTAAAAGATCCAGTCGACCACTGGCGAGCCCGCTATCGCAGCGCGATACACGTGGTGATAACGCATCGCGGCCATCAAACTCAAGTAGCCCCCTGCAACAGATAGAATGAATGAGAGATATAGAGTGAAGATGAAACCCTAAACACTTCAAAAATGAATAAGTACTGTAGTAGAAAATGTGGGAAATGAAGGAACGCTGTTACGATGATAATCAAATAAGCAAGCTTGGAGTAGCCCGTTTCAGTTCAGTTTATCAGTTAAGACCTTCGAACCAAAGTGGAGCAAGTTATCCTGTCCTAAATCTAAAAGAATACCAATACGAAATAAATAAAATCCCCAGAAGGAACAATCAGTAGCCGGAAACAAGTGAACGAACGGAATGACAACACTGGCCACGGAGATTTCGCCATATAACAAGAAGCGCCTAACGATTGGTGTGGTCGACGGCCGTTTTGGTGAGGTGAGATTCTTCCGTAGCCATTGGTTAGTCGCCTCATGGAATTACCCAAATGGGCCCAATGGTGGCAAATAATGCAAAGAGAAGCAGCTAGTTGGTAGGTAAGCAAAGCACAAGTGAACGAACCCGGGTATGCGACTCGAGTTTAAAAGGCACTCCTCCCTACGGATGCACCAGAGGGACTGTTGAAAACGTAAAATGGTGAACTACAGTGTTCGCGCTTCGGTTCTGCCAACGCACATGAGCAACACGGCGCGGGTAGTGATGTTCAGAAAGGTCGGTTTCCTAAAGTCCTCAGTGCGTGCCGGCAAGATCTCTGACCAGTACAGTAAAGCCGACCGCACCACAGCGTAGTGAACCCTTCTAGTGGCCAGTATTTCGCCGTCGCAAAAGTGACGGAGTTGTAGAAAAGCCATAGACGCATGTGTAATGCGTGAGGTAGTCGCCTTGGTGAAGTAACCACCAGAAGGGATAAGGCGTGAGCAGTACGCCGGCGCGTTGCACCGACGCTTCGCTGTCACGTAACCACCACCACCACTAAAGCATGTGGGATAGGGATACGACCAAGCTGCTAGCGCATATCCAAATTCGAACCTGCAACCTTTTTACTACAAAATAGACGACTCAGCATATAGCTACCCAAATAAGTAAGCCATTCGGCCACTTCGACTGGTTCTTCATGAGTAAGACAATCGTCGGCCGATAGCAGTCATTTGAAGAAGCGAAGCATATACTGAAGAATGTAGCTAGCGCTATGCGGCATCCTATATAGTAGTGTTTGTCTGGTAACTGTTTCCGATCTGAAGAGAGAGCAGCCAGTCTAAACAGAGAAACAAATTACCCACAGAAGTGCTATCTGGTGCTTAGGCTGGACAACGCCGAGTTCATTGTTCCACTAAAGTACAACAACGCGAGCAAACAATACTGACAAGATGTTGATCTATTCGGAGCGGAGAATATGAAGCGCTGTCGTTAACATGAAGGGGGGATTCGGACTCATTCGACAGGCAGCCGGGTCCATGGGGTGGGTGATTTTGTTGAGAACGCAACGAGGGGAGTTGTTTACGCATGTCAGGTTAACATAATAACTTGAACAAAGAAACGCGAGTCCACTTTGCGCATGACATCCGCGGCGATGCGCCGTTGCAACCTTTCATTCACCGAGCATCTGTCTAGATTGCCTCGTGCCCCTCTTGTACGTCGTCCAGTTGATTTCCCAACACACATTCGTCTGCTGGCATCTCATGATTTACCTGTTTCCCTTGTGCGCCCTCGTTGATATCCATAACACTCATAAGTAAAGCACCACACTCCTCCCCCTCCAAAGTGTTCGCGACAGACGATCTCGTACGTAATTTCTCCGATGTTCGTTGTTCCATGCATGTTGTCGTTTCCTCTGCTCGTACACACCATTTCTGCAATTCGCTGGCGTGGACTCGCCGCCTATCTCCCTGCCGAGCGATGGTGTATACGGGCCCTCTTCGGCCGATTACTTCATAAAGTCCTTTCCACTTCGGCAGGAGTTCCCTCTCTCCGGGACCATATGCAGTCCCACATTGGTGGTCTCTGTATTTCACCTTCGAACCGACTGGGAAATCCATGGACGGTTTTCTCATGTTGACTCGGAAGCTCTCCATCCGCCGGTTCTGAGTTGCGTTCAGATTTCCGTTGGCTAACTTCCTGCCGTTCCGTGCCAAACTCTTATCTCCAAATCTACCGGAAGTCGTGGTTTGCGGCCGTACATTAACTGGAATGAGGATCTCTTGGTGCTTGCTTGCATGGACGCTAGGTGTGCTAGCAACAGTAGTGGTAAGGCTTCTTCCCAATCTCTCCCTTTCGCCGCCAACCATTCTTTAAGCGTTCTATTATTCCTCTCCGTTAATCCCTTTGTCTGAGGAGGGTAGGAAGTGGTCCGTATTTTCTTGATGCCCAGTTTCTCCAAACGCCTGAAATTCATCACTTTCAAACATGGGCCCTGGTCTGTCAGTATGGTTTGCGGGATCCCGTGACTCGCTATCACGTGTTTCATCACGGCATGTGTTATCGTGCCAGCGCGTTGATCAGGAATCGCAGCCGCCCCAATCCATGGGGTAAAGTGCTCCGTCATCACGACTATGTACTGATTGCCTTGTCTGGTTAATGGGAACGGTCACATTACGTAGATTTACCACAGCTCACCGATCCCGGACACTGGAATCGACAATATAGGTTGTGGTGCCGCTTGATTGTCTCCTTTCAGAAGCGGACACTGCTGACACGAGAGCACGTACGCACCGACGTCTTTCCTCATGTTCCGCCAGTAAGTTCGCTGTCTATACAAATCATATGTCCTGGTGTACCCGGTGTGAGCCATCCGGTGACACGAAATAACCAACTTTTCCTCAATTTGAGGGGGATCACCGGCACCGGCGTAGCATCGCTGACATGCAGCTTTGCCAGACCCCGTGCGAATGGCCTGAATTGCTGGCTCTGGTTTTTTGTTGTAGCAGTTTGGTTTGTTATTCGTGCTGCTATCACTCTGTTCAAAAGTCTGTGCTTCCGTTGTTCAGCCGCTAACTTACTCGAGTCCTGCTCCAGCACTAGACCACCGACACCGAAGGCAACACTCGGCAAATCCTCGTCGTTCGTCATGCATGATAGAAAATCTGCCGTCTCGTGTTTCTTCCCCGGTATGTGGTTTATTGTAAAGTCGTATTCTTGCAGGTGCAGCGCCCATCGCACCAACTTGCCTCTGGAGTCTCTGGAGGACCTAATCCATTCCAATGATTGGTGATCGGTTTCGATGTGAAACCGTTGACCTAACAAATACGGTCGCCACTTGTCTAGAGCCCACACAATTGCCAGACACTCCCTCTTTACTGTCGAATACTTGCGTTCTGATGGGGTCAAAATCCTACTAGCGTATTCCAACGTGCCTTGCTTCTACTTCAGCACCGTACCGATTCCGACGTCGCTTGCGTCTGTGGCCGCAGTGAACGTTTCCCCGGAGATGGGCAATTGTAGTCAGTTGCTGTCTGCCCATCTCCTTGTGAATGTCATCAAATGTTCGCTGAGCCTCTGGCGTCCAAGTGAACTTCATTCATTCCCCTAACAGCTCATACAAAGGTGACGTCAAGCTGTTAAAATTCCTGACAAATTTACTGTAATATCCAGCACGGCCCAAAAATGCCTGGAGACTGTGCTTTGAGGTCGGAACAGGTGCCTCGAATTGCCAATATTTTCTCCGGCAGCGGCTTAAGTTCAGGCCGACCCACCTTATGATCAAGCAGTATGAAAGGCGTGTTCCCGAGTTGAGATTTCAGTCCATTTATCCATAATCCAGACTGCTGAATCTTTTTGCAGCATTGCTTCTAGATGACGGTAGTGTTCTGTCTCCGATTCACTATACACAACGATGTCGTAGCCGTATAAGGTCAAATTCTCTAATCCATCCAGTAATCGCAGCATCAAATGCCGGAAGGTAAAAGGGGCACCAAATAATCCAAACGGCATCCATTTAAACTGGTACTGTTTGTTACCGACTGTAAACGCTGTCTTCTCTCGGTCCTCTTGTTTGATCGCCAGCTGCCAGACCTCAGATACAGTACCGTAAATATTCTTGACTTCTGCAGTTTATCAAAAATGTCCGCAACTGAAGGCACCGGGACGAATCGACTCACGAATATTTCGTTCAGCGTTCTGAAACCCACGCAAAAACGGTACTTCCCATTGACTTTATTCACCCAAACCACTGGAGAGTTATATGGGCTGTGAGCCTTTACTATTACGTCTGCATTCAACATCTCCTGAATCTGCCTTCTGACCTCAGCTTCCAGATGGATTGGCACTCTTGTGGGTCCGTGCGGCCGATACGGCTGATGGGATAGTGGAATTGTGTGTCCGACCCAGTCACAAAATCCATAAGGACTAATATCGTCCTTGAATAGGATAGGGTACTTTCTCACAAGCGATTGAAGGGCTGGACTTGTGTGTAAAACGGCCACGGTCGAGCACATCCTCATGGGTTCTTCTCTGTCAACAAGCTGGATAGCTCAGTATTTTGTAACCAGATCGACGATTGCTTCACTGACTTGAAGAAAGTCAGCACCCAGGAGGGTCTGCTTTGTGTCCGGTGACACGATGAAATGTTTTAACTTCCGAGCCTTAACGCAAACCACATATTCCGCCATATCATCTATGCGTATATGGTAACCACCGACCGCCTTCACAACCATGGAACACCCCATCTCTGTGACTAATTACGGAAACTGCGGCTGCTGTATCAATCAGATACCTCACCACTTTTACCTCTACCATTACCACAATCGCACCTTTATTCAACGCCCCAAGGATGCACTCCCCAACACGCGAACAGTACGATTGGTAGCATTTATTTCGTACGAAAGCTGCACTGAGATTCGACGGACATTAGCGCTTCCAGTGTCCGTTTCCCACAAATGAAGCAGGGTCCCTTCAGCCGTATCTTCTGTGAGGGAACTCGAAGTGTCCCGATGTCTTGCGTAATCTGTTCCAGTCCCTCTTCTAACTCGTTCAATCGCTCCTCCTTTGCTTTGTCTTCCGTTGTCAACGCAGCAACTGCTTCATGTGTAAGCTCCCTCGCTACTTGGGCAAACTCCATCACGCTAGTTCTCTGGGTGGCGTTTACAATCCGGAGGCGATAGGCTACCGTCGGAGGGACAGCATCCAAAAACTGTTCCACCAACAGTTGTTGTCTTGACCCGTCATCCAAGTTAGGTAGCGCCCGGGCCAGCAATTCACTGTGGACCACGAAGACGAACGGCTCCGCTCCCGCTCCAAGCCGACCCGCGTGGAAACGCCGCATCGCATCTTGGCGGTCGGCCGGGCTGTCGAACCCCGCAATCAGTGTCTCCTTCGCGGCGGCCCATTCCAACTTGACAGGGCCCCTTCGTGCCGTATCCAGAATAACCTTCGCCTTTGAGGAGGCTCCGCATGGCAGCCAACTTCGCCCGGTCCTGCTTCACCCCGATTGCCTCTGCGACATCCTCGAAGTGCTCCAAAAACTTCCGTACATCGCCATCCTCAAAGGGCTCCGGCTACGGAATCTTCATTTCACACTTGGTTGGTCACTGCACCAAATGTTGAGAACCCGAGGGGCGGGCAAGTTGTTCCTTAAAGTACGCATGCCTGGCTAACATAATAACTCGAACATAGGAACGCGAGTCCACTTTGCGCATGACATTCGCGGCAACTTTCCGGGGCGATGCGCCGTTGCAACCTTTCATTCACCGAGCATCTATCTAGATTGCCTCGTGCCCCTCGTCCGGTTGATTTTCCACTACACCTTCTGCTGGCATCTCATAATTTACCTGTTTCCCTTGTGCGCCCTCGTTGATATCCATACTAGTCATAAGTAGTGCACCACAATTTCAATGTGGTCAACCCACAAATGCGCAATTCCACATATTCTATTAAAATCTGCCGTCAAAATGAACACAGACGCCACTATCGTTCAGTTAAGGCCGGATTGTAAGTTATGTAGGTAATAGACGCAGCAGGCTGGCTGGCCGAACAACCTCCACGCGGTGTCAGCTGGGTGATTCGGGTTAATCCCGGTCCAGCTAATACTTCGGCGGCAGTGTTTCAGGACGAGGTAGGCTTTCGTCTGGCAAACATTCTCCCTATAAAAAGCCACAAATGTCCGTTTAACAACAGTGAGGTGGCGAACATGACTCGTCACTAAATAAAGTCAATGCTTTGCCATAGCAGAGGATTTTACACGTTTCGCGAACGCCAACTACCTCAAAAATTTCATCTGATCCCTTTCTATATTGGCGCATTCACCGAACAAACTCACAAATTCACAGTAATACTAACAAATTAACACAACACGATTCACTACACATGCAACCACATATAGATAACACATACATAGATATATCCTGTTGTACTGGTTAAATCACAACATTTTTGTATCATTACTGATGTTACGCGCTCGTAGTACCCTGATCGTGCCTTGAAAGCGTGTCTCGCACCGTCGAGATTAAATCGTTTGGGGTTGTGGAGATCAGACCAAGTTTTGATTACAAATAGTATCCATTTGGCTACATGCAACAAGCACAAAAATTCAACGACCATGTGTTATGAAGAGAGAAGTGGTAAGTAAAAGAGCGAAGTTCGTAAGGAGGTTGACAAAGTAAAAAGGATAAAGAAGACGAGCTGGGTCATCATTAGACACTAGCTGAAGATAAGGAACATTTCAACCAATGTACCACAATAAAAAAGATAAGATAAATGAAAAACAAGAAATAAAACATAACAGAATACAAAAAATCAACCAGTAACATAATATGTATTAGCATATTATGCGCCGAGTAAGAATGTGGTTGAGGAAGGAAGATAAGCGGAACGAGGAGGGAGAAAGAAACTCACAACGTAAACGTCAATGAGGTCGGCTCGTTGCCATGATCTGTTCCTAAGTTAGGAACATTTTCGCACTTTTGAGAAATATACCTGTACATTGTCCCCCGGGCCCCAGTAAGGCAGTAGAGGGCTACCAAACGAAGCAAAGTTCGAAGTGAAGGCCTTCATTTCTCTTGACCAAGTCATAGCGTGGCCACCCCATCTCATTTTTCATTCAAACCCCCGGCACGCGAACAACGCACGATGAGGGAGTCGGTGTGCTGGCATGCGCAACACCTAGCCCAGCCACCGGAGTCTGGTGCGCGATATAATGGTGCCAAGCGGTTCACACGCTTTTCCTACACCAAATACACGTCGCCGAACACGCGCATTGCTCATGCGGTGTTCCCCCAGACATGAGCTAAGCTGCGAAGGCAGCGATGGTCGAACGTAAAAAGACTCTTTGTGACTGCCGACTGGATGGGCCAGGTTTTGCAACCGTACAGTAAGGTTGAACGTACGACTGCATTGAAAACTCTGCCCTTCTGGACGAGAGTGATATCTCACCTACGTCACAGGTAGCGGAGATTGGCAAAAGCAACCAGCGCATTGTTACACGACTCATGATCTCGTCTTCCGTTCCAATGACGCTGATATAGCTGCCTGGATCTAGAATTTCTGGAGGACTTCTAGCTGGTCACCACCAAGCGTTAAATAAGTGTCGAAATGTTACGGGTGACTCATTTGTCGCCTACGCCTAGGCTCCTACAGACAGCAGTCCGGATGCAGTTAAGGATTGCTTTTACCAACCTTTCGCGTTCCTCCTCCGGAAAGTTTAGCACATCAGCGGTCCGCCTGCCATCAAGCGAGTACCATTTTGGTGGTAGTTTTAGCTTCGATAGCAGTCGATCAGACAATGGAGATAGACTACTGACTCTGTTCTGAGTATCGCTTGTGTCTGTATAGCACCAGTTTTTGACAGTTAAAGGTACAGAGCTGGCTGGTACCTCGCCTTCTCAAGTGCAAGGGTGGTCCCGGTTTGAAGACATAATAATAGGCTACAGAGGCGCGGAAGAGCAACAAATTGCCGATCGTACTGGTCAAGATGTTTGAACTCTGGTCATACATTGCTTGCGCTAATGTTTGCATGCATTTCAAAGGATCACCTAGGCGTACGCACTCCCGACCGGTCACAAATCTACAGAACCTTACTATGCTAATCAAGTAGCAAGTCTAGGTGTCAACACCGTTTAGTTCAGATTCTACGATAAGAATTCACACCAACGAAGGTTCAGTTTCTGTCAGCAATGGAAGTTGTGAAGTTGGCCGTCAACCGCCGAAGAGCTAGATCCCACCATCTCCTTATCGCTGATGGACAGACGCGGTTCGACCTCGGAAGACGTCAATCATATTGGGGAACGCTGATCTCTGGATCGAGAACTGCGCAGCAGTTTACCAAAGGGCTGTGAAGCCTAGTGGTGTGAAGACATTAGAGAGATGTAACTTACTATCCTCTGGTAATATCAGAAAACCCTTCCATCTCATCACAGTCCACGACGGATACCGATCTAATGTAAACGAAAAAAGCTATGGACAGGATGGCGACTAAATCACTCATCTTCAACGACGATTGGAGTGATGGGCTGACTATGTAGCTCGCAATATTGTTGGCCGCCAACCCAGCTGCATCTCCCAGAGCGAGGAATGGTACTGAGTGGCCTATCCACACAGATCCGTCACCACATCAGGAAACAGTGCAATAACTCCGCCTCTAGAAGCACCCGATGACCTACCTCCCGCTCAAGTTAAAGATTATGGTTATTCGAGAGCTAACCGCTTTGTTCTCATACATCTACGCAAAAGAGGTTCCGTTCTCTTGGGATTGATAAATAATCATACCCGTCTTCAAAAATGGCCTGCACACAATATGATCCAATTACAGGGGTATAAGTTTGGTTCCTGTTGTTTGCAACCTTATGGTGTTCATCATACTTTGCACATTATTCAAAACGCGCGAACCCCTACAGCGGGAAGAACAGACTTGGTTTCACTCTGGTCGCGGACGCATCAGAGATGATCACATACACAGTACAAGATGGTTGGGAGTGAGAGAGTATGTACTGCTTGTTACCCGATCTGATATCGAGAGTAGATGCCGAAGAAAACACTATGAAATGGGACATCTACTTTGAAAGATGTGGTGCACGGTCGGAAGTGAAGTTGGCAGCAGTTTTCAACTGAATAACCAGAGATTTGGAATGAAGTATAAGCTACATCAGTTCAAATCCTAGACTTTCCATGGTTGTTGTCAGGATAGCACAATTCGCAGATGCAAACAAGCATCATCATTACATGACATCTCGTCAATATCAAGAGCCCTCCATAAAATGCTCTCTGTAGACTGATGATCTAGGTTGAACCACGTGCAGCGCAAGACAAGAGTAATTCGTGTAGGATAGTGAGGTGAAAGACAGGCCCTTAGTACAAAGTTCGCCTTGGTTGGAGCCTCTCGGCTCCCTGGTTGGGGACCGAAGGACGATGAACACGTTTGGTTGGATACAAATGTTGACATGCCTAGTAGCCGACCTCAGTGACATTCGTGCTGAGTTTCTTTGCCACCCCCCTCCTGCCTAGCCTACCCCTCCAACCACAATCTCAATTCTTAGGCATAAGAGGACTTTTTGCGGCACAGTAGCCAGCGGTTAGCTCTCCGGAACCATGTCCATCCGTTACTGGTGACTCCGCCAGCGTACCACTGTTTCAGGTATTTTCTTTTGTATTGGGGTACAATAGCTGAGGTGTTTGCATCTGCGGCTAACGTGTATAATGGTGATATAATGATGGAAGACAGCACCGCGGAACAATCGGTGGGAGCAATGGTGCCATCTTCAGAGAGAAACCAAACAAATAGGCCTACACTCTACTAGTGGGGCATCGAAACATGAAGTTGTCGGCGAAAGACAGAGTGTGCAACGATGCTATGCTGCAGACGTAAGTGAACAAATCAGAGATATAGCTAGTGTGTATGGGTATTATCAAAATAATACCGGAAAAAGCACCTGCAAATTCACTTCGCGAAATTTAAACGGATAAAGTGAGGTTGCCGAAGAGCAAGCGATTGGCTGATGAAAAGCAAACTACCACGCGGATTAGAGCGGAGTGGACACACGTCATCCGTCTCAGTGCCAGAGAGCTGTGTGATGCAAATCGAACGTACCGTAGGAGTAACCGGTGATGGCCACGCGATCCAGGTTGATAAGCCCCGTGTTCCAGGCCACGTGTCGCAGGAAGTGAACATGATCATGGAGCTCGACAACACCCTGGGAGGGAAGCAAGGGGTAAAAGTGGATGCAGAACTAAGGGAATAACGATGCGTTACGAGTGACTTGGTGGAGATGAAACACAGGAATAAAAAAGCCACAGGCAGTATAAGGAACAGCGGAATGGGTCAAGTCGGTGTTTGAATGTTGGGATAATAACCAAGCTAGGTTTGTTCAATCGATTGATACAGGTGCGCGTTGTACTGCTGCCACTGACGAATACTTAGTAAAGAAGGTAGCGATACGACAAAACAGAAATGTGGAGAAATATAAGATGGAATGGTAAACGGCGGCAATTCGAATGGGAATTAGATAACGGATGCTGCGGTGACCCGGATAGGCTGTTTAGGTCACTTAACAGGCACGCAGCCCCAGAAAAGCACGAATTTGTGCGTGCAAGCTATTTCGTGAACAAATATCGACGATACGGCACAGACCTCTATCGCCCACAGGGAATGGTGCATTTTACCACGTGGGTTGTGACCGAATTAACAAATTCACAACATCGTAACTTATCGCAATTCTTACATCGGATTTACCACAATCAGAGGCATATTGAAGAGGACCGACCAGAATACCATATGCATTCCACAATGGTGATAAGAGACAGAACTATTTGCTGCCTCACCCATTCCCTATGTCCCCAGTATTACGTTTTTTCCTCTCATTTGGTTCCATGCGATAGCATAAAACCGGATTGTTAGAAGGCTTGATGCCCAAGCCCTATTCTCAACCTATTTAAAGCTCCCACTATTGGGCTTCTATGTTGCCTGCATCCAATATTAAAGACGTATGAGTAAAACACGGACTCATTTACAAGTTGGAAGGTTCGAGTTATGGACAGTTTTATTGGGTTGCTCGTGTCCGCTCATGTTAGTTCATGTAAGAGGCTAGAGTGAATGATGCAGACATAAGTCACCTCATTCATGGTGTGTGTGTGTGTGTGTGTGCCAACATGTGCAACAAGGAAGGAACACAATTCCACATATGTTCGAACACAAGCTTACTGTTCGTTAGCTACTCCTCAGTTAAGGCGAATTTCGCTAGATCACAAAATAGCGAACCGAGAATTAACTAGTCGATTTACGCTATGAGGGAACTGTTTTTGCATCAACACCGGGGCATTAATTCAAAATCAGGAAATGTCGGCTAGATTTTTGGGAAATTCAGTTAATTCCTCATTTCTAAATCGCCTTCATGATTAAGTTGCACAAGTTGAACAAGGGTCGGGTTACTCAGAGACCTCGTCGGGAACCGACATTCAGAACACCGCGACACCCCTCGATGGTCATTGCGCTGCTAGAAGGGATTTTCTCGTGTCCGCGCTATTTTTGGACGGTTAGATGTGGTCACCAGTATAGAACTGATCTATCTGAACAAACGCACAGAATGAAGAGATTGCAACAAAATATTAGGACAAGTGGATCCTAATGTAGTCGTGAATTCCGCATCAACCAAAAGCATCACAGTTTGGTGTCAACAGAAGCCGGTATGTTAGTCTACAGTCTTGTCCAGCGACGGGTATTTGAGAGGAGGGGAAAGGCACGTTTCTGTCATAGGAAGTGTATAATATGTTTTCCCTCTGCGTTAGGAATTACAACAGTGACACACAGCACAGGCTGGCTACATCAGTGTTGCTCAGTTTGAAGACAGCGCTCCGCTCAGTTGAATTATGGCGTCAATTTGGGTATACTTGATCACGGAAGGTATTCCCATGTGATACGTAAACACAGTAAGTACCCAACACTCGAATAACTATTGTCGCAGCAAAATCCAAGGCGAATTACCGGATGCCTTTCGAAGAGCAAATGCTAATCACTGGAATTGTTTCATTTCTACGATTGCATTCAATTTCCTCGTGACTTCACACTGGTGCGCTACTTCGCGCACTTTCCTGATGCTGACATCGAAATTCTGTTGGGGGAAAAACCAGGGGGTCTGGACCATTTTGAGGAATCCGAAGTGCCGTTCGACAATTGATAGATAATACAATCGGATTGTGATAAAATCTCCGGGGTCGTTCCTGTGTCTTGAACCTTTAAAGCGTCGTTACAGTACCACAAAATGCTGATAGTCTTTTGACTACCGATGACGTAGAAATTGAAACGGTTGAGTAACTAAGCTATATCGGTAGATGCATCCCCAGGGAAGGGCGAACAAGTGTCTAAAATATCATACACAAGGACGTGCTTGGAACTGTCATTACTAACACGTGACATCGGCACCAGAATGGGATTTTTATCGATTGTTGTTGTCATATGTATAGGATCACAATGAAAGTCGTTCTCCTACGGTGGTGACATTTGAACTCCTCGGTTTGGGTATCTCAAAGCCCTTCGTTGTCAACCGAGCAATGATCATAGAGAAGAGCAGCAGGGATTTCAAAACGGAAAGGCATGAAAATGAGGTTAGGGCGCTAGAGTAACAAATTAGACTGAACAGTTACTTACTGATGAGCAGGATGATTACTTTTGAAATTTTACTGATTCGTTTCAACAGCGCACTAACCTAGTGGTGATTAAGTTGCGATGGGGAAGACATATATGTCAAGTGCGTCATTATAGGTAAACCTTAAGTTGGATGGATTAGGCGCCGCGTCTCCTTTTACAGGCTGAGGTTCACGTGGTCTGCCTTGTGAGATAGTATGGAGCATATTTCGCAACAAACACCAGCTGCGTTTCGGGTGGCAAGTTGCAGGCGACTTAATCCAAGACACTTATTTAATGCGCTTAAGTAACAGCATAGGCCCATTCGTCCGCTTTCCCACTGTGTATTGATGACTTCAACCACTTTAATTCATGTCTGTGTGGCAGTGAAGCGAAAACAAGAAGAAATGACGCAAAGTTGATGTTGATGGTGATGGTGAAGATTGGTGATGAGGAGGATGACTCATGATGATGATGATGATGACGACGACGACGACGAGAATGATGATGACGATGAGAAGGAGGATGATGATTATGATTATGATGACGACGATGAGAATGATGATGATGGTGGTGATGATGATGAGCAATGATGAGGATGATGACGAAGATAAGGATGATAATGATTATGATGACGACGATTAGAATGATGATTAGGATGATGATGGTGATGACGACGATGAGAATGATGATAGTGATGATGATGCGTGCAACAGCTGCTGCGCTAAGTTGGAAGTACCTGCAGAGCGTCCACGCGGTGATATGACAAAAGTGCATAAAGATGCGAACGGAAAAGTTTAGCCGCTAGACATTGACTTTCATGCAGGGACAAATCCAACCAGTTCTAGGGTCACTGGTGCTTTTGTATTGGGTACTTGCGCCCGACTATAAACTATCTTCTTGGCAAGGGTACTGCCGTAAGTACTTGTTTATATTGACCCCTTTGGATTTCGCTTACCGTTTAGTTTGTTAAGGATCACCTTTTTTCCGGTTATGGTGGCATGAAACATCACAAATCACCATGCGCTGAAAATGCCTTGTGTATTCAACAAACTAAACTGTGAGCGATGGGGGTCGCAGTGGCAACGGTCGAGATAACCTTTCAAAGTGAGGAAAAGGGATGCACAAAAACTCACCAGTCGGTTTTTAATGTATCCCGCAAACTCGATGCCCCGATTGGCAGAACCGCGGCAATCACAGAAAAACAGGGCGTAACCAAAGTGACAATAGAGGAGCGCGTGCATCAACCTTTAGGAGAGAGAAGAAGGGGTGGGGAGAAAACACGGTAAGCGGAGCCGGTAGGTGTTACGAAACCAGGGGTAAAGCAAAGAAAATGGAATATAGTTAGGTACATGTCTTCTTGTGAATGTCTGTTGAACGCGAATCGCTTTCAACAGCTCGAACATGGGTGCCGCCGCATGCCAGCGAAGCGGGGGCCTTGGCGCATGTTATTTTCCAACACTGTACTTAGTCCGGTGAAGTGACAGCGTGATCAGTCAAGGACACGTCTGATGAACATGAAGAAGCTCATCAAAAGGCTGAGTTGGGTTTGCACCTATTGTCAGCGCAGATGGGAATCGGCGTAATTACTCGGGCAGCGAAGCTTTTGCACGGTTTCCATAATTTCTCACCTCTAACAACCTCATTTGGCGAGTTTATTTGTTACTCATTCCCCCCAAAATTACACCATTAGTTCGGCGACTTGTGTGTAATGGCAGTAACAACCAATGAACCTCGGATTGTGTACAAAAATCCGAAACCTGCGGAAAAAGTATGTGAAAGGAAAACGAACACCTTTTTGTGGCACTTAGCCTGGTATCGTGATGCCAGCAACAAAGTGTGTCAATTCAAAAGAAAGAAGATAGGGACCCACAAAATCCGTGATATCTGACTCGCCGACTGATGTATGTGGATAAGAAAAACATTGGCGGGTAATCGAAGCATGGAAAAACACGCAAAGGTAGATCAAGTATAGAAGTCCAGTCATTCAGTTGCCCTTACATCTTTCCACAGTTTACTGGTATGATCAGACTGCGAGTGCTACTGAAAGTGCCTGAACACAGTGATAGATAACGTTTATAAACTAAGTGGATCTAGCCCCGCGGTTTCTAACCATAGGAAATGCCATAAAATGGAATGTTCAGACATCTGATCAGTGAGGAGAGGTGACGCGTTGTAGCTCGAACCTCCAGATATTTCATCAAAGCATCGCAAGCGTGTACATGTCTCACGGGCTCTATTCAAATTGGCCAACTGACACGGTAACCATCGGAAAATATCAGGAAAGTACACTGTACATTGCCTTATTCCCGATGCATGCTCTATGTGAGCAGCCAAACATACCGAAAGACGGAGCCGAAGTGGTATGCGACTACAATGGGGGATTGGTGGAATAACAAACAGGCAAATACGATAATGTTTACTGTCTGAAGACGGTGCAACATCGAGTTTGGATAGGGCTGCGAAAATCGCTCGTCTCAGAAAAAATGCTCCTGAGAAATCGCGATGTTTCTCCCCACAAACAGACACAGAAAGTTGCCAAAATCTATCGCTTGTCAACCAAATCACGGGGGTCCAGGAAAAAGCGCCTCCGTTGCAGCGGCCTGCAACATAAGGCCAATTTGGCCAAGTGCACAGTATTATAAACGGATTGCCAAAAAAGTGTGGTAACCTGACGAATTATGCTTGCTTTCGTCACCCGAGACACAGTTCTTAATTGATTCCCCCTTTATTTCTTTGCGGGTACTCCCATACAGTTAGGGAAAAAGTAATTTCTAACGATAACGGCGGGACCATTTCTCACGCCTTCTTTGTGCAGAGTCTAAACTCTACGTGTGCAACATCGTATTATGGTGTTTCCCGAAGACAGCAGAAGAAAACATGTTGACATGGAACTTGACTCCGCGCGTTCTCACATGATAATCCCAAATAGTTTTATCGACAGTCACCTGTGTGACATATGCATACATTTTCCAACCCTTCGGTTTGACAATTGTGATAGTTACGCTGCACACTGGGGACTTCGGATGCTGTATACGTTACCTGTGGAAATGACTGTCCCTTATTCGGGTGAAATGCTATGGTTGTGTTGGCAGTCAAGCCCTTCAGATCTCGTGTGCATATCATGTCAATCACCCTAACCGCCCTGTAAAGCTAGTGGACCGAAACCGATTAATAAAACACACACACACTAGGGCAAGCTTCCTCCGTTTATCGCACTCGAAGGAAGTAGGCTGCTCAGCTCAGTCACATCATGGGCAGTTGGTCAGAAGAGAGACTGTTTCGCCTACCTCACAACGGTGGCCCTTTGAGGTGGATTGGACGTCAGGTGTCCTACCTAGCGGGCGCAATCTTTAACTGGACAGCATGTCAATATTCCATCTGCATGTGCCAGATCAGCCGTGTGGGATAAATGACCTCTGCCAAATGGAAGCCGTAATTTTTCATCTGATGGCGTAATGTGAAAAGTAGTAATTTCAAAACGTGCGTTTACCATGTGAAGTAGATCCCCAACACAATGAGGCTAGACCTTACCGTGATGTGATGGTTCGCGTACCTCAGAGATCCACTGAGCTGTGCTGAGTGATGCTTTCTTGCACCTTCAGAGCCACTCATACCAGATTGGCCAATGGTTAAAGGCCAGACAAACACAGCCTCCTCGTCCTCCAGGTTAGGGGTTGGAATGAGGGTGGCTCCTTATTCCTTAAAACGAATTCCTTGTAGCCCAACGCCAAACCCTCCGCATTGCGGTCACGTTTTTGAACCAAAGGCTTTGCTTGAGTACCCTAATCATTCTCCCGTCTAGGCCTGGGCAAGTTGACAGTATCCTGTCCATGCAAAACAATGAACCTTTATTCTAACAATCTCTTGATGTGCTGGCAATCGCAGAGGGTAATAAACGGCGCCCTATCTGCTGCAGCAAGCAGGGTGGATAGAGGTTTGGATGCTACTGCTCAAACCTTCCAGTCTTCTTATTCCCCCTCGTACACCTTTTAACCATTACGGTCCCGTTCCAACTTCACTTATATCTCCCCAGTTTTCAACCCCCGACTCTTGGCGCTCTCCCAACATGCTTTGCTAGAAGCTTATCTTCTAGCTTTAACCCACATGCAAACGCGGAGCGTCATTCCTGTACTGTCGACAAGCCCATGTACAAGCAAGCGGTCCACCTCTGTTCATCAGCTTGCATTTGGAGCCCTCGATCCTCCTTCAGATTGGCATGCCTCAACGTACGCACATTACTACAGATCGGTCAACAGGCAATACTTGCCCGAACATTGGAGACCATCTCGATCGATATCTGCTGCTTATCGGAGACCCGCCTGCAAGGCTCGAGCTCTGTGCTCACTCTGCGATCCCCTTCAGGTGACACCCGCAGTATTTTCTCATTGCGCCTATTCGGTGACGATGCAGCTTCGAGCACCGGCCAAGCTGGTGTGGGCATTGCCCTGAGTCCCCGGGCTGAAGCTGCTCTACTTGATTGGATCCCAATCAGTAGCCTGATGTGTGCGGTCTGATTGGCTGGCTCGTTCAAGGTTTCGAAGTCGCGCGGGACTAATAGGTGTCTATTCATCATCGCTGCCTACGCGCCCACAAACTGTAGCGATGATTCGGTAAAGAACGACTTCTACCGCCAACTGACCCAGCTCCTTCACCACAGAAGAAGCACGGAGATAGTTGTGCAGGCGGGAGATCTGAACGCACAAGTTGAAAAGTTATCCACTGATGAACTGCATCTGGGCGGTCAACACAGTGTAGGCTCATGTAATGATAACGGTGAGCAGTTTCTTCATTTGCGCGAAGATGCCCGCCTATTTCTTGCGGGCATTAACTTTCGACACAGCACCCGCCGGAGGGTGACTTGGCGCCAACAAGCCGTGGAGGCAAATCGATCACATTGCAATCAGTTACCGCCGGAGAGGCTGCATCCAGAACTATCGCTCGATTTGGAGTACATGTGTGGACACCGACCATGCATTAGTACGTGCTGACATGCGGATACGTTTTGGACGCCCACGACGACGCTGTGAGCGCATGAACACCAGTCAACCAGGGAAACCAGCTATTCTGAATGCATATCGAAATACGCTGACATGCGGTTGAGTAAGGGCTCACTGGAGACAATTGATAGTCACAAGTCGCATGTTCACTAGACGTTATTTGCAGCAGACAAATCCTCATGTGGTAAGTCTAATAGCCAACATGGACATTGGGTCTCTTCGCGGTCTCTGGAACTTATCGATGCTCGCCGGCATATTCCGGCTGGAAGCGAACACAATGAAACTCGCAAAGAGCTCCGGGCAAAACTCCGTGCTAGCCTGAAGAGAGACCGCGAATCCTGGTGGTCTCATCGTGCGTCAGAGATGGAAGTGGCCGCTGCCCTTGGTAACCATCGTAAGTTATTCCGTCTGATACGGGAAACGGGCAGCAGGAGACCTGGTGTTAGTGAAACAATTTATGACGAGAGTGGACAGCCTATCCACAATTTGTCAAAACGTTTGGAGCGTTGGGCTGAGCATTTGAAAAGCAATTTAATCGGCCGGAATTGTTCGATTCCTCACCGGCCAGTGATCGCCCTGCTCCGTGGGCTGTCCCTTTGGATCCACCCTCTCGCTCAGAAGTCGAACGTGAGATCGGACTGCTGAAGTTGAACAAAGCCGCGGGACCAGATGATCTTCATCCAGCCTTCTTCAAGTTCGGGGGCGCTACCCTTGTTAAAGATTTACACGAATTACAAGTGAAACTGTGGGAGCAGGAAATTGTCCCAACCGACAGGAGCCGCTCCGTTATTGTTCCGAGCTTCAAAGGAGACCCGCGTTCTGAATGCGACAACCATAGGGGAATCAGTCTGATCTCCATCGCCTCCAAATTACTTACCTCTCCGATCCTTCAAAGACTGACTGCCACTAGTGAAAGCCAAATTGGTGAAGAGCAAGCCGGGTTTCGTCGAGGCTGTGGCTGCATGGACCACCTCCTCACTTTACATCAAATGTTGGAGTACCATCACACATATTGGCGGCCCACCGTTGTCGTGTTCCCCGTAACGCATCGCAATCCATCCACACAACGTGTACTTAAATAATGACACTAAACATCTTTCATTAGACCGTTGTGCCAAGTGTTGTCCGTCGTGACCCGGTGTCTAAGGGGTAGCGGTCACAACTACCATTCTAATGGTCCCGGGTTCGATGCCTTCTAAATCTATCTGATGAGATGTAATAACATCGAAACGCGTCATAGCAGTGCAGTGTTTTCGGGCGGGCAACATCCGATTTCTATTTGCATCAGCTACAGTCCTCGTGATCGAAAGAGCAAGGTTCCCTTCAATAGGAATCGCGGTCAATCTTGAGATTGCGCGTCGCAATCCATCCACACAACGTGTCCTTAAAAATGACCCCAAATATCGTTCATTAGACCGTTGTGCCAGGCGTTGCCCGTCGTGACCCGGTGGCTTAGGCGTAGCGGTTACAACTAACATCCCAATGGTCCCGGGTTCGATGCCTGCTAAATCTATCTGATGAGATGTAATAACATCGAAACGCGTCATAGCAGTGCAGTGTTTTGGGGCGGGCAACACCCGATTTCTATTTGTACTTGGGAAGTTGTATTGGCCCCCTTTGGATTGAAGATAAGATCACGAACCGTATAGTAAAAGCTCGAGGCGCTTTTGCTAACCTTGGCCACCTATAGTGTAAGCGTGACATCATTCTCGCCCTGAAGAATAAAGTGTACAATGCAGCGGTACGTCGGACACTACTGTACGGTTGCGAAACCTGGTCCCTTAGATCAGCGGACATAAAGAGATTAGTTACGTTCGACCACCGGTGCCTTCGCAATTTACATCTGGTGGGAACAACGCGTGAGCAACGAGCATGTTCGACGCCTTCTTTACGGCACAGAAAAAGGTACTGAGCCGCTCAGCACCGTCATTTCACGCACTAGGCTCCGATGGCTCGGCCACGTGTTACGCATGCCAGCCCAGCGGCTCCTGCGACGTGCGTCGTTTGCTCACCAGGGGTGTGGATGGAAGAAGAGGAGGGGTGGCCAAGCGATGACTTGGTCGAGAGGAATGAAGGCCCACACTTCGAATCTGGCCTCGGTTGGAGCGTCTCGGCTCCATGGTTAGGGTCCGAAAGACGTTGAACACGTTTGGCTAGATAGACCTGCTGACATGGTAAGGAACCAACCTCAGTGGAGTTGCTGCTGTGCGTTTCTTTGTCTCTCCCCATCCCTTTTAGCCTCCCCCTCCAATCACCATCTTATTACTTAGCATAACATAATTTTACATAATAATTTTTTGTCGCCTAGTAGCCGGCATGTAGCTTTCCGGAATGATGCCCATCAGTTGCTGATAGTTCAGTTGGCATGCAACTGTGCATATTTTTTTCTTATTTTTTCTTTTATGCATTGCGATACAGTAGCTGAGATGTATTACATTTAGGTAATGTGTATAATGATGAACAAGCAAGAGTGGGTTACATGTGGAATCTATCACATACAAAGCGGAGACCGATCCAGTAAAACTTTTAGAGTGGCGTCTTATTTTGGGATGTCCACAAACTGAAGAAAAAATTGTGAGGGGAGACGTTAACTTACATGACTTTTGAGTAGCAACCTTGTACGAGCTGCACTCCGGGGCCACCATACACGAAATGGATTGTGGGGAATCCACCTGGAGGAGGGATTCCATCCGGTACGTACAACAGGCCGTAAAGTAAAGTAGATGGATGGGTAGTGTTTTTGGGTCTTCGGTTATCTGGAGACGTGAGCTCAGTCGAACGAGGAATGTCTCCGGGGAGAAGAACTCCGGGTGGCTCTTCCGATTGCGATACGTCGAAGCGAACCACAACGGGCGGCTTGCAAATACGTAAGCCAGCTGGGAGGGTATCGGTGTAAGGCACTATGGTGTGGAACAGATGCAAGGTTTGGGATGAGTCACGGTGAAAAACCCACTGAAGGCGAATAATGTTTGCTGTATACGCAAGACATGTAGTGTCGCAGATTAAATGACAATAGTTGGCGAGATTTCGCACATCGTTTGGAAGACATGTGTACATAGTTTCACAAGATGCGAGAATTAATGCTTGAAATATGTGTCAAGCAACAATGGCCGGCAATAAGAGAGAGAAAAGGGGAAGCGAACAACTATGATCGGCTTATCGATTGTACACTGCTTACCGTTCAAGCAGCATGCAACAACACTCATGAGCATCATCCGATCAAGTTGATGCATGATGAAGTAGTATGAGACATGCATTCACGGTAGTAAAGAAGTCTAATCATGAGCACCACAACGCACAATGGCCGACTAGATGCCCAAGACTTTCTAGGCGGGATCAGTGAACAATATCGGAAGGAAGTGGGTTCTTACCGTGGTGAGAGAAGCAATGAAAAAATACTAATTAAAGGAAGGGTATGTAGACGGGATAGTCAATTTCCACCCCCCGTTGCATTCCCACAAGTTTGTTGTGATGGTGTAAGGCTAGAAAACGTCGGGTGACGTGACGAATGAATTCGGCGTGAGATAGCGCTACTCGGTGAGTGCGAATACGTATGATAGTCTGAAGTAAGGGGGTACATGAGTATCTGAACACCATGTGCGCCCAGGTACAGCCATCCAAGACAGCCTGGAGACAATCAGAGATTAAGTTCAGCCATGTGATTCTGAGGAACAAAACCAAAAGAGGTACAGACAGTGAACATGCATTAGGCGCTAGGGTACCTGTGTCAATGGACAAACAGGTACTCCAAGATAACTGAGTAGCAAGGAGAGATAAAACACCATCAGTGTGGCTGCCCCCACTCACCAGCTCCCTATGTCATCAAAGTGCTGCAGACAGTCGCGAGGCCCCCTTTCACGAATTCTGGTCAGGGCTGTTAATGAAGAGGAGTGCAGATGAGAACAAAGCCAGACCCCAATCGCGCCGGCCGTCTGAGTAAACCTGGTACGCTCCCCACCAAAACAAACAAGATCACAATTGGGGAGAGAATCGGTATTCATGAGTATAAAAGAAAGTGAATATCACGACCCGGTTATGCAAGGTGTGTTCTACTGTTTCGTTTGCGGTACTGCTGCTAACGATCCGTTGTGCCCAGCTCTCAATCCAACCAAGTAAACCAAAATTCAAGTTTCGGTAGAAGGTGTTTATTCTATGGAAAGGACGAGTCTAGTTATGTGTGAAACATATTTTAACATTGGAAACTATGATCCCCACATCTTTGGCGTTTTAGACACAACCAATGTGAAGGCGTGACTAGTTTACCATAGTTGGCCCTATATTCGCATCAAGGCACGGTCCTCGGTCGATGCGCACGCGAGTTGGCAAGCCACTCACATCGCAGCTGTGTCTCATGTTTGGTTGGCTCTTCGCGCGACGCGAGCGAAGCCCGTTCACACCTAGCGGTGGTATCCACTCTGTTTGGTGCTCGCACATCCTGTGCTACTCACAAGGAAATCAGTCTGATGCCAGAGGATACCAAACTGCTGGCCTCCATTCTGCTCCACAGACTATCCCCGATCTGCGAGTTGTTTTACCGCGAAGAACAAGTTGGCTTTCGGCCCGGCCGAGAATGCGTGGACCAAATCTTCCAACTAGGCCAAATCCTTGAACACTGCCATCTCTACTACAGGCTAACCATGGTCGTTTTCCTGGACAATAGAGCCACATTTGACTCAGTCGATCGGCCTGATTTATGACGACGTTTGCTAAGAAATGAAGTCCCCGAAAAGCACACTTCCATGCTTTGAGCGCTTTACTCCCAAGTGTCTGATAGAGTGACGGTCTATGGCAAGCTTTTCTCACCCTTCGCCATCTCTATACCATTTCCCGGCCAAGTTGTTCCCTTGGGCAACAGAAATAATCTGAGGGGGCATTCAACATGAGTCCACTCAATTAATTTGTTCCGTGCGTACGCCAATCACTTGTGCAGGAGTGTAGGTGTGCGTGTATAGCCCGTCGCCTTCAGCCAATTGGACCTTAGACGCACTAAGTCATAGGGGTGCAGGTGGGACACTTCAGCTCCTACGCACGGAACAATTTAATTGAGTAGAGTCATGTTGAATGCCCCCTCAGATTATTTCTGTTGCCAATGAGGACAACTTGGCCGGGAAATGGTGTAGTGGTGTGCAACAAGGATGCCCTTCGTCTCCATTCCTATTCAACTTTGCAACTGAGGACGTCTTGTTGAGATCGCTGGAATGCTCAAAAAATCTTGGTGTTGAGAGTCGTCCTGGGAACTGCGTGACTGACGTAGATTATGCTGATGATATCGCTCTACTCAGGTCGATCCACGGAGTGTACAGCTCTTTGTGAAACGTCTGGCGATTGAAGCGTCTAAGTATGATATGCGCTTTTCCCCCTTGAAACGCACAGTGCCACTCCAGGACTGGAAGTCGACTGCCTCCACACTTACTATTGAAAGAACACAGCTAGAACATGTAGACAACTGTCTACCTCGGAAGATGTATCTCTGCTGATGGCACTATTGGGAAAGAAGTATCTTATCGCATCGCCAGAGTCCGGTCGGCATTTATCAACCTGAGTCCTTTGTGGCATCGTCGAGACATATCCCTCTCTTTAAAGGCGAAGGTTTACAATGCTTTGTGTCCGCGCGGTTCGGTTGTACGAACGTGAGTCCTGGCCGATTCGTGTGGATGACATGCGAAGGCTTTTGGTCTTCGACAACACATGTTTGCGGCGGATAGCCCATGTGTGGTGGCTGCACTAAGTTCGCAACGGTGAAGTCCGGCGTCGAGTCTTGGGAAACATGAGCCTTTCGCGTGTTCGCGTTGTCAACATGCGTTAATTGTGGTGCCTTGGCCACATTGAACGTATGTCATGCGAGCCCGCCTTATTTGCTCGCACGAAATGGAAGTGGGAGAGAATGTGTGGAGGTCAGCAAAGCATGTAGCGGCACACCAAAAATCGCTGACCTTCCGTCTCGCCATCGTCGGCCCTGTACGTCTTCCTGGTTAGGGGTCCAATAACCAACGGCTCGACACACGGCGATATGGCGCGAAACAGAAAGAACTGTGTATTGAGATGTTTTGAACAATGTGGTTAGATATTTTGGTGTTGCTCATCCCAACACTGGCACCCCACGATCGCGGTTTCGTCCTGGTTTGGACTCATCAGGTGGAGATGGCCTGGGCTGGGGCGGAGATCAGAGCCAAGTGGTTCACGGCTGACGCCATAAACACTATGCCACTGAGATCCGTGAGCAACGCTTGGTACAGCGGAAACGAATTCGTCCAAAGCAGGACGAAACCGCGGTCGTGGGGTGCCAGTGTTGAGATGAGTAACACCAAAATATTTCCATTTCACATACGGTCCTTGTGATCGGAATGACCGGTGTTCACCACAAGTGAACCGAGGTTTCAATAGAGGTTGCTTGTAGCAACCCAATCACGCTGCGGATTCTCCAACTCCAACTTTGAATGTGAGTGGAGCTCTACCATTCAAAATGTCAGAAAGAACATAATAGAGTGTAAAAACCAAAAAGCAAAAATGCCCAAAATATTTGTTCGCTGTCCCTGACATTTGTATTATTGTAAATTTTGTTCCTCATGGTTTTCGACGGCGCTATATATATATATATATATATATATATATATATATATATAACCATTTGGTTGTTTAACAGATTGCACTTAACCTAGTCAAGGTACCGACGGTAGGAGGTTAGAATGAGTACGCCTTAGAGTGAACCGATACGTTCCGAGCAACTAATGCTGCTCGTCAAGTATCTACTTGATAAAAATAAGTCAAAAGGAGTTAAGCGCCTACAGTGCCATTGACGCATATCATATCTGGGGAATGAGAACCTCTGCAGACCGCATCCGCGATTCAGGACGAACAGCTGTCAAGTGCAAAAAGATTGCATCTATGACAACAGAGTGAGCAACCAAAATTGATCGCAACCTAATTTGTGATACAGTTTGTACCGAGGAGCGACCGGCTATTCTCACTGGGCGATTTCACCGCGCGCGTTGGGCGTGATGCCGCGATTCGGAAGGACGTAATCGGTCCGTATGGCATTGAAACCGATAGCGGGAACGGCAACCGGCTGCTCTCACGGTGTGTCACTCACGGCCTGACGACTGCGAGCACCTGGCTTGCACTGTAAAATGTACAAAAATACATGTTAGCCATATTAGTGAACGCATATTTGCGAGTTTACATAGGTACGCAGGTTTGTAGACGGGTGAGCCTATGGTGCACTGAGACTTGTGAAACCTAGATCCTGACAGATTGTCTACCCAGTGCTGCTAATGTTGTGCCGTGGGCTCATATCCTGGACGTCTTCTCGTGGCGACCGCTGGGTGGGAGTTGGGTTACGCTCTTCTTTTAGCTAAAGCCAGGACACACATAAATCCGCGTGAGTCAGTGAACTGGCCATGTGCTAGACCCACTGCCTTTCGGGAGTACGTTTATTCTTAGGCTTCGGATGAGGACCCGAGTCGTTCTCCTGTCAAGTATGCGCGCCCTGCTAGCATACTAGTCCGTACCAAATCCTCTTCAGAGGACAGGAAGTGGTCAATGGCTCTCTTCCCTTAAAACGCAGCCACAGGAAACAACAAGTCTACGGGTTTTAAGCTCATAGCGCGGTTGGCGTAGAGCACAAGTGTCACGCACTGGTCCTGATGGTAGGAGGGCACCACCGTGTGCTAAATGGTTTGCTACTACCTGTCACAAGCCAGACAGCCTCTGGTCAAATTGGAGCTCGCTAGGCAAGGTAAGTAACATGAAGCAGGTGCTGACTATATGTTCTAGTGGGTGGGGAACGCCACCTCAGCACCATGTGAACATGGGGTCGGATTTGCACTATCCGATCGTCTAAATGGTCGGTTGGTGGGCGAAGCAAATGGCATCAACGCGCGATTGATGACTGTTCGCCTACGACTCAGAAGAGGTAAGTTTGCCACTTGTATAAACACGTACGGTCCGACTATGTGTTATCCTGATGATACGCGTGATCAATTCTACACTCAGTTGTCCTCCGTGATATGGTCTGTGCCGAGGAGCGACTGACTAGTTCTGCCGAGTGATTTCAACGCGCGCGTTGGGCGTGACGCATGGGTGTGGACATATGTTATCGGTCCGCATGGCATTGGTTCAGCGAATGCGAAAGGTGGCAGGCTGCTCTCACTGTGTGCCACTCACAACCCGACGAACACGAACACTCGGTTTGCACTGAGTATGAGAGATATAGCAAAATGGGCGCACCCACGGAGTGGTCACGCTCACCTGATCGATTATGTCATCGTACGTCAGCGTGATATGTGTGAAATGCGCATGACACGTGTACTGCGTGGAGCTGAGTGTGGCACTGAGCACTATGTGGTGCGGACCAAACTGCACATATATTTTCGTATATCCATGCATGGCTCGCCTGTTGTGACTCGGCGCAAATGTAACGTTTTTCTCTAGGTACTGCTGGGAAGAGGAAGGAGCTGGAAAGGTCTATGGCTATCCGAAATGGCGATGTAGAAGCCATTGCCTCAGTGAGCGACAAGTTGTACCACATCAGCAAACAGGTGATGGCTGTGGCCGGGGAAGCCCCTGGGAAAGCAAACTGTGAGCGGCAAAATTGGTTTGATGACAACAATAAGATCATTGGCACATTGGTGTCAGTGAAGAATCCAGCAATCGCGGTACGTATGGCGAACCCTGTCGACTCCGAGAAAAGTCACGTTCGCAAACGCAGACGGCGATCGACGTCATAGATTCGTCGCATCAAAAAGTGCATGGTGGACGGAGAAAGTCAAGCAGATGGAATGCTACGCAGAACGCCGTTAACATAAAAAGTTCTTTGATTCCGTGAAGAGGGGGTATGAACCCACCTGGCAACCGTTGATGACGTTGCTCGATGCTACTTCAGGCGCCGCCTACACACAGAGTAGAAATTTAATGCCTATCTGGCGAAAGCACTTCGACTGTCTTTTGAACAAACGTTCAGAGATTGACTGGTCTAGGTTGGATAGGCTGCAATAACAATAACGGAAGATGTGTCTTGTCAACATCGACACCGAATGAGACGCACAGACCACTTGCTCAGCTCCGAAACGGCAAGTGCACCGGAGCCGACGGGATAACACGAGAAGTGTTAAAAGAGGACAGAGCCGCGTTGATGCATGTGCTGCACAATTTGGTGCACAAACAAGGGGTCGGATTTGCATTAGCCGACTGCCCAAAGAGCCAGCTGATGGTAGAGCCGATAGGAATCAGCCCCCAACTGATGACACTTCGGCTGCGACTTCGAAGAGGTAAATTTATCACTTTTATGAGCACGTATGGTCTCACTATCTTGATGACATGAAGGATCAGTTTTACACTTAATTATCCTACGTGATACGATCTGGGCAGAGGAGGGACCGCCTACTTTACCGGGTGATTTCAAGGCGCGCGTAGAGCGTGACGCCGCGGTGTGGACAGACGTAATCGATCCGTATGTTATTGGCACGGTCAATCGGGACGGTGGCCAGCTGTTCGCACTGTGCGCCACTCAAGGGGCTGACGATCACGAACACCTGGTTTGCACTGAGTGCGAGTGAACTAGCAACTTGGGCACACCCACGGAGCGGTCACGCTCACCTAATCGACTATGTCATCGTACGACAGTAAGGCATGCGTGAAGTGCACATGTCACATATACCACGTGGAGCTGAGTGTGAAACTGATCACAAGTTGGTGCAGACTAAATTGTGCATGTATTTTCGTAAATCTATGTATTGCTCGTCTGTCTTGAACCAGCGCAAGTTTGCCGTTCCTTAAATGGATACTGTTAAGAAGCAGATGGAGCTGGAGAGTACGATGTCTACCCGTCTTGTCGACGACCATTGCCTCAGTCAGCGATCTGGTTACTACATCCGTGAACAGATGATTGTGTCGTCAGAGGAAAGCACCTGGCACGCAAGCTGTAAACGGCTTGATGGGTTTGACGCGAACAATGCGACTATTGACTCACTGGTGCCAGCGAAGAACGCAGCTTTCTCAGTACCTACGGCGGACCCTGCTCAGTGCGAGAAGGCGAGTCATTTTCGTCAACTTCGACGGCGATTGATCTGAGAGCTCCGTAGTATCAAAAATGCATGGCAGACGGAAAAGGCGAAACAGACAGAGTGCTACGCCGAACACTGCCGGCATAAGGAATTCTTTGACTCCCTGAAGGCAGTAAATTGACCCACGTTGCAGCCGCTGAGGACGCTGTCCGATCCTATTTCAGGTGCTGTCTGCACAAAGACTGCAGACATAATGCAGATCTGAAGAACGAACTTTGAATATCTCTTGAACAACCGTTCAGAGACTGAATGGCCCATCATGCACGGGTTGCAGCAGCAAGTAGTGACTTGACGACACAATGACACTGGATGGAACGCAGAGAACACCTGCTTAACAGCGAAACAGCAAGTCCATTGGTGCCAACGGGATCCCGCCTGAATTGTTGAAGCACCGCGGACCAGCTCTGATACTGTACCACTTGCTATAACGCGTGTGGATTGAGGAGGAGGTGCCTCCTGAACTGAAGGATGCCTTTGCTCTACCACTACAAAAACAAATGAAGCAATATGTTACGAATTATCGTGGCAGCAACTTGCTGAAGAGTGTGGGGAAGTTGATCGCCCAAATCCTGCTCAGCCGACTCGTCACTCAGATCGTTGAACCGAATGTGGCGGAAGAGCAGTGTGGATTCTATTCGGGTCACAGCACCATAGATAAGGTGTTCGCGGTGCTTCAACTGCAGGAGAAATGCAAAGAGCGATACCACCCATCGTATTCACTGTTTGTAAGCTTTACCAATGTATATGACACGGTGGGTGGCGAGGCACCGCGGCTGATGCTGTGTAGGTTTGGTTGCTCGAGAAAGCCGAATGGGGTATCGGTGCGGTCATGTGGACAAACATAGGATGACTTTTATATTGTCTCTATTGTGAAGCAGGGTTGCATCTTAGCCGCTGACCTGTTTAATATCTACCTAAATGTTATGCTCTTTAGCGCTTTTGATACTGTTTGTGATTACAGTGTCCGAGTGGAGCGCCGTCTTGATGGTAAGTTGCTGAACATTCATTGTTTCGGGACAAGAACCCTAGTGTGTGAGGCAACCATATGTACTTTGTTGTTTGCCGTCAACCGTGCGTTGTTTGTACACAGCGCGGATTAGTTGCAGCTCATGACAAGGGTTCTCGCTAAGACATCGACCAAGTTCGGTCTCAGCATCAACACAAGCAACACTGTTGGTCATTACCAGCCCACAGCAGAACCGGAATACTTGTGTTTGTCGCAAATTCAGATTGGTACTGACGTTTGGGAAACCACCTCCCGGTTTTGCTACATCGGAAGTGTACTTTCGACTGACCTCCAGATGAGGAGCGAGCGGTGCGTACGCGTATTGAAGGCGGTTGCTGCAGTTAGAAAGCTTGAAAATCGTGTGTGATACAATCACCAGCTTACTGCCGCGACTGATGGTATACCAGTCGATGGTTCTGTCAGTTCTTCTATACGGTAGTAAAACATACATGATTTATCGGAAGGACATCCGCAACTTGGAACGTTTTCATAAACATTGCCTGTGTTGTATTCTGCAGATCAATGGGTGTGACAGTGTTGCTGACACGGAGAGGCTCCGACGCAGTGGACTGCATCCTACTGCTGAGGCACCTGAGATGGCTTGGACAGATTCGCGGCATAGATTCGACCCCGATACACAAACAACAGCTATGTGGACAACTTAGTGCAGCAAAGGGAAATGTGAGAAAACCGGAGTTATGTCACCAGCAGTTGATCAAGGTGAGGTTAACACGAACTAATGTTGAATTTTATGTGGCGGGAAGAGGTAGCATTTGGTCGTCGCGAATGACGAGGATCACAAAACGGGCGATTACTCAAGTGAAGGAAAAAACACGCTTGTATGTGGAAGAGAAACGTCAGCTACAGAAGCGACAGGCGTCGATGAAGAACTATCCTATTGAGGTCGACCGCATAGTACTGTAGCATATGCGGTCGCGAGTACATGAGCCAAGCCGGCTTAGTAGTCCACCAGGGTCGCAGCATGCGTCAAACACCAAATATGTGACGAGTCGGTTTGATAGGTAATCATCCTCAGCGCAGCGCTTGGTAAGTAGGCTGCTTCCGATTTCATTTACTAACCCATGCTAATAATGCGGTCGATACATGTGCTACATCGTCGCTGTAGCTAATCTGTACATGTGATTGAGCTCAGCTGTTGCATTTAAGGGGCAGATTATTGATTGCTCCGCATTACACTAGACCTGACTGTATCATGTCTTAAGTTGCTCAGTTCTCTGAAGAGCCCGCATATTTCCTGTATTTGTTTGGCGTCCTTCGTGTAAATAAGTTTATATGCCCTGAATTACCATTACGATTGCACAAGACCACGATGATATTTGACTTGCTGGACTATTTCATTCTGCGTCACATGTACTGTCCATTTTGCATGTTCATATTCTTTCATAGTCTTTGTAGGCTGTTTGACAACCACGGTGTGACTGCGCTTGATGTGAATGTTGACATGGTGTCCACGTGTCTAACACCCTCCACCACGATTACAGGCTCCAGTAGATCGTGAATCATTGCTGGGGGAAGAGGGTGCATGGTCCTCGTAGCCGTGCTAGGCTCAAAGAGTGGTTCGATCCAGTGTGGAGAGGACTATGGTCCAGCCACCGCCATGCGTATGTCTGCTGCTGGGCATGTTGTAGGAGTGTGGGCCGGTTCTGCTGATGAAAAGTGGTTCCCATACACATGCCTCCTAGTCTTATTCCTTCGGGTGTACACCGAATATGGAGTGTGTGGATAGAACTGTAGGTGTGCAGCGCAAACCACCTACGGTCCACGTGTAGGTGCAGGCATCTAGTGGCAGTAATAAGAAGCCGCAAAAAGGACAAAATCTAGACAAGGATGCCGACAACCATATATATATATATATATATATATATATATATATATATTGGGGGCGGTAATCAACAACAATCTTTCGAGTCCAAGTACTCTCAAAAGAAGTCGCTCTGGAACATCCGTGAAGAATAGAACTGATTAGCCCGTCGCAACGAAACTGGACCTAAACGTGGTGCGGAGGTTTGCGTACATACTTGACCTATTGAGCTATACTGAGTGATGCCTCAAGGCCCCTTGAGAGCTACTCCTACCAGGTCGGTTAATGGTTAGAGGTCAGACAAACTCAGTCCCTTGGTCCTCCAGGTTGAGGGTTTGAAATGCGATGATATTCATTTCCGTAAAACTAAACCATTGCTACCTCCTCGTTGCCTTGCAGACAGGCTTTTGAGCCAAAGATTTTGGTTGAGGACCATAATCGTCCTCCTGGCTAGGTCTGGGCGCCCTGGTAGTATCTCAGCCCGCATATAACCATGACAATTTCTCCACTCTAATTACATCCTGCATCGGCCGTCGCGTAGCTGCACAATGCTCGCCTTATTTGCTGTAGACAGTGGAGCGGATAAGCGAAAACATGCCACTGCTGGCGCCTCCCTTCTTACTCTTTCATCTGTTTCTCTTACTCCTATCCCGACCCCCATTAGTAACCATTATTCTAAAAGTCCCTGCTTCATTGACAGTAACGGAAGTGTGACTGGAGTAGAACCATCTGCAGCCACCTTTCCGCAACACCCACTGGACGCCTGCCGGCAATAGTCGCGTTTCCCCGGTGGCAATCAACGTCCGCACTCTAAGACAAATAAGTCAACTAGCTTCACTGGCACATACGCTGGACACACCGGACATTGATGTTTGTTGGGTGTCCGAAACTAGGATCAATGACCCAAATGGGGCTGTCGAATTAACTGCGGCCGGTTCCTCCTCCCGCAATTGGTTGCACGCACCCAGAGACGCTGATGCAGCACTCACGGGTCAAGCTGGGGTAGGTATAGTACTCAGCTACAAGGCTAAGCCACTGTTGATTGATTGGATTCCGGTGAACAGCCGTGTTTATGCAGGCCGTTTGACGATTTCAAATAAGGTTGATTCACGAAGTAGTAAAGAACGCTGTTTGTTCGTGATTTCCGCTTATGCTCCCACCGGCTGCAGTTCTGATGTTGCCAAGGACACATTCTATCACGAACTGAACGCGCTACCAGGCAGTGCAACCAGTTCGGATATAATAGTACCTACAAGGAATATGAACGCACAAGTAGGGCGGATAGCCTCTTCAGAAACTCAGCTAAGCGGTAAGTATGGGCTTAATTCCGAACGGATAGACAACGGCTAGCGTCTGCTTCATTTGCGTGCGAAGCAACGGTTGCTTATTAGTAGCACTGCTTTCAGACTCGGCGTCGAAGTGCTACTTGGCGTCCTCCTGTAGCTGGCTAGCGACGGACCAAATTGTTCACCTTAGCATAAGTTACAGATAGCGTGGTTCCATCCTGGATTACCGTTCGTTTTGGACTAATTGCGTCGACTCTGATCATGACTTGGTGCGCTGTCGTTTCTCCAGTAACTTTCCCTGTAGGCCCAAAAGCGTCTCCCCCGATTGGCAAAGGGGAGAAATTGTCTCAGCCCTCGGTCGGGTAAGCCTATCAAGACGCACGGCGTAGCAAACTTTCGCCGCCTTGTCCTAATGACACTGAGCTTCAGTGTAATAGGATCTCGGCAGCCATGTACGACGCAGGAGCATCTGCTTGTGAAACTATCAATCGTCACTGCACCAGTCACTGGATATCCGAGAGGTCGGTGAACCTGTTGGAATCCAGAAGAAAACTTCCGGCTGCCTCTGAGCACAAGGTGACCAGACGGACTATTAGGCGCGAACTAGAGCGGAGCCTGCGCGCTGACAAGCAAACCATCTGGACCAATCGGACTAAACAAATGGAGGAAGCGGGAGCAGTAGGTGATTACTGCAAGCTCTTCTAGATGACCCGCACCACCGGTCCCAGGAAGCCAAGAGTCAGTGAGACAAGCAGAGACAGCGCGAGTGCACTGATTCACAATAAGGAGCGCCGTATGGCTCGTTGGGCGGAACATTTTCGAGCTGTTCCGTTGGCTGCCTGCTCCAGGACCTCTTCCTACTCAGGTGATGCAGGACGGATCGTAATATTCGAGTACAGGCACTTTGCTGATGTGATGCTTAATAGTTGCAAATGGGATTTCCTGTTCATTTTCCCAAGTCCAGTTTACTTACTTGTGAGTTACATTCTTGATCGGTGTCCTGATATCAGCGAGTCTTGGTACAAAATGGCTCAAGTAATTCATCACACCCTTAAATGATGTATTCCCTTCATGTCGTCAGTGGGCGGCACCTCTCTAAATACCTTGTTCTCCTGGGCCGACCCTAACCCCCTTAGGTTGTTAGCAAATGCCCATGGAAAAGCACCTCGTTTTTCCGATATTCAATTTTCTCACGTTTACTCTTGATGTCCTTTTGCACACAACGCTGTAAGAAATGTTGGAGATTAGCGCCATGCTCTTCTTCTGTCGAGCCGTAGATCAAAACATAGTTTACCACGCAAGTTACACTATCTAAATCGTTTACCGCTTGAACCGATAGCCTTCGTAAATTTTCACTCCACATCTTCAAATTAAACGGTAAACGCAGTCAACGATAACGCCAAAACGGTATTGCAAAGGTAGTAAAGAAACTGGAATCACGTGACAGAATGCCGAAGAGAGGTCTACCATTGTGAAATACTTAACTTTGGCCAAACGCGGCACAATGTCTTCTAGGGTAGGTAGCGCGTAATGCTGTCTACACAGGGCCTCATTCAACGGTTTTAGGTCAATACACACACGCAGTTCGTCCGTCTTCTTCGTAATGAGTGCGACCTGACTAACCCAGTCGGTTGATTCGTCGACTTTGGCAATCACACCCCCTCTCACTAAACTTCTCAATTCAGCGGAGAACCTGTCACGCAGCGCAAATGGAACTCTCCTAGCCGGTAGCACAGTCGATTGTACCAAAGGATCTAAGGACAAGTGAGCGGTTCCCTTAAAGTTTACTAAACCCAGCCTTAACACAGATGGATACTGATCACTGATATCGGTTTCTCCCTGGTAAGGATGTACGAAACGATCATGCTTAAAAATAACAAAACCGAGAGATTGGATCGAATCAATGCCGAGAATCGGCGTGAGCTCCTACTCCACGATTACAAACTCCAGTCGAGGTGAGGCTCCGTGTCTTGGGTTAACCATTTCGATTGTAGTTGAGCTGTTCGGATGAAGTTTGGACTCAGTGCACATGCGTAGGCAATTTCGATCGGATCGGATGCACACTGCGGGACAGTGCTTCCTGTGTAGAATGTTGACGGTAGCACCTACGTCTCACAGAAATCGTACGACAATGTCTGATCAAAAGACTTGCGTAGACACATCTCTGTGAAACCCTCCGAGACACGTTGCCAACTGATTGTGCTACGTCTGTGGGTGATTTGTCACGAACGGGCGAACTCACAGTGGTTCATCATTTCACATTTGGCGCATTTCCATCCCCACGTTGGGCACTTTTCGCCTGCAGAACGAAATTTGCAGATCTCCTGTCTCACGTTGGTAGCCTCTGGAAACGGCACACAATGCTGCGTCAGTTGCGAGGTTCATCTGTTGATATTGATAGGTGGTCAAGGACTCACCGTTGCAGATGTCGATGGACTGCGGAGCGATAAGTTGCGTTGCCGCAAAAGCCGCTTTGTCGTACCTTCATCATTGATTCCGTGGACAATCCGATCGCCTATGGAACTGTCGCCCATGCAATTACAGAAATTGCATGACCGGGTCAAAATCCGCAGGTCAGTGATGTACGCGTCGACGGATTCATTTGGGCCTCTGCTTCGCATAAAGAAAAGGTGGTGCTGGTACGTCTCGTTAGTTTGGCCTTCGCAGAATTCGCTGAACTTGTCATGACCGTTTCCAAATCACTGGGATCTTCGCCTAGTGCAGTCTCCAGAACACGGCGCACCTCTTCCCCGGCTGCGTGTCGAAACATGGTCAAGCGATATGACATCAATTGTTCGTCCAAACGTATTAAGGTGCAGAAATCTATCCAATAGCTCCTTCATAGACGCCAATTATTTGCCAAGTTCCGTTCATACATTTTCAACGGGGCAGGTATTTGAACAGCCGGTGTTGATCCAATAAACATCCGAGTTTGGTCGGTGGACTTCGTCTTGGTTTTCTCTGACACCACTTTGCATAAGTCAGCCTCTCTGGGACAAGCGTTTATTCAGCAAAGTCAAGTAAGTACAAATTACAGCGTGTCTGGCAAGCTAAACTCCTCGATAGAAGTTGCACGTTCAAGTTCATAACTAACGACCTTTTTGAGTAAATGAGGTTCCTCCTTTGCTCTAGTTAAACAAACGGTGAACCACCCACACGAATTTTGGCCAATCCGAGTCCAGTAATGGGATCTGTTACGTCCGCCTCCCGTTGGCTGTCTGGCTCGCTCGGTCGGTTGGTCCATCCGCTCACTCTGATCTGACATTCCCATCACACCCATTATATGGGCTTATTTCACGATCGTTCCACACTTTGCTCACTACAGTTCTGTACGCTTCGTGACTTAGGTTACCTTCGCTACTTTCACAAGTGTACTCTAGTGCTGTGACATTCCGAGACGGTGAGTTACAACATTAGCTTACAATTTACATCACCATGTAAGCTCCATGGTACTGTTCACTAGACTAGACGAGGGTGTCCCTATCTATTTCTCTAAGTAAGTTCTGTTTGTTGAAATTATTTTGTAGATTACATGGCCCTAGACCTGTTGCCCAACATTAGCACGATGCATGATAAAGGTTCAGTCCATCCATGACCACTCCGCACTAGGCATAGGTGCATGTGGATCAGTTGAAATAATTTCGCTGAGCTTTTCGAGCGAATCGGGTTGCTGATATAGATAAGTGCTAGGATCACAAGTTATTGAGTATGCTTCCAGTTTCGGTCTAGTCGTTCTGATTGCGATGGGTACGCGTGTATAAAAGCTGCCAAGCGCTTAGCTGCTCAAAGTAGTCAAAAACAACGCTCTCTCGCTTTGGTGTAAAGTTTGAAATTTGGAGGCTAGAAAATGTTCCTTCGCGTGACGAGGTTGGACCATGCAGCCCAAGAAAACCGCCTTGGAAGGTTCGTGAAAAGTGGACGCAGTACCATTACAGCACAAGCGGAGTTTAATCAGATTTCTCGCCTTCAGGGCGCGCAGTATTTGTACACCGGATACCGTCAACGAAGAATTACAGAGAATCAGCGATGCCCTCAGGGAAAATGGCTATCCTGATAAATTTATCATGAAACATTTGAAGGAACGCAATCGAAAGCCACCTAGAAGCATTGCTCCTAAGAAAGAGCTTTTCATACATATACCCTTTAAGGGCGATTCTTCAGCTGATATGTTATACAGACGCCTGGAAGATGCTGTCGAGAAAACTTATTTCGCGGCCCGCCTGAGAATCGTTTTTCACAATAAGCCGTTGCTTACAAAACCCTTGAAGGATAGACTACCGCCGTTGATCCGTTCAATGATCATTTATCAGTACTCGTGTTCCTGTGGTGCACGATACGTGGGTCGCACGACGAGACGCCTATCTCAGAGGGTTCGTGAACACATCCCGGCATGGTTTTACAGAGGCGAAAGGAGGTCTTCAGACAGCTCTATCATGTCGCACCTCCTTGAATGTGGCCATACAGCTTCAGAGAATGACTTCAAAGTCATTTACTCATTACCTGAACACTTCTCCCAAGGATTCCGCAAACAGCTCTTATCCATCGCCGAGGCTATGTACATTCACCATCTAAAGCCGGAATTATGTGTCCAAAAACGATTTATACGGCCGATACTACTACCTTGGCCAACGGACACCGTTACTTAGTTATTTGGCTGTTATCTCACCTACTTAATTACATTGTACTACTGAGCCTTGTGTACACATGTTTATTTAGTTTACTTGGTCTACCATCTCTATCTCTGTCTCAAGTTATCGATTTTGGTCATTCAAACAGTCAATCCCAGCCCCAGTTGACGCTATCTCCACAATCACTGTTATGTAAACGTTTGGGTCCGATGAGAGTTACCGAAAAGAATTCTTTACCCTGAAATGATTGCTGATATTGATTCATATTAATGAAATGGGAATCTTTGCTTTGCTGAAGATCAGCATTGCCCGTGATTCATTGAAAGTGAACGATCCCGTAAGTAAGTGAATGGTGATTAGCATGATGATGTTGATGCTTCATGTTCTGTTTCACATGTTAATCATGAGAATAAGCATGAACATATTTTCTGTTGTTTGTCCGACGGAATGAAGTTAGCAGAGCTTACGAAAATGCCGTTACGACCAGGGTTAAGGGGGCGGAAACGCAGAAGCGTCTGCTGGGAAATGAAGTAGAAATGGCCAATCTTCCGCGTAGACTTAGAAGAAGGTCAACTGTGATGGTACTTTGGTGTCTTAGTATATATCATCAGAAAAGAATCAGCGCACAGCGACAATTGTCTAGGATCGCCGAATTGCTGTACTCGAGAAGTACAATGACAGGTTATGATCAAGCAGATTATCGCCACAGCAGAGTAGACAACAATGCTTGCCAACGGCTGAATAAGAGTAGTTGGGTGACAACCATGCTAATTCTTGGAAATTGCTAAACAATATGAACACGCTTCCGAAAGCCATGTTTGATAGTGGATAGCGGGACTTACTTGCAGTATTAATAGGATGGTCGCACCAAAGAGGCCATCAGCGAATGTGTGATATCTTCAACAAATCACGGGCAATGCTGATTTTCAACACAGCAAATATTCCCATTGTAAACAGATGAATCAAGACTAGAAAACAGTTCAGGGTTAAGATATCTTTTCGGTAAAATCTCGTCAGACCCAAACTTTTACATGACACGGATTATGTGGGGTAAGCGTCAAATCGGGCTGGGATTGATTTCTAAGGTGTTTGAAAGGTCAAGATCGATGACTAAAGGTGGCTACAGATGGTAGGAAAAGTGTATCAAAGGAAATTAATACAAGCTTCAGGGACTAAAGTAAATAGCTAAGGTCACAAAGGGTAGTTAAGTAACCATGTCAGTCGGCCAAGATAGTAGTATCGGCCGTATGAATCGTTTGTGTACGCATAATACCGGCTTCAGATGATGGATGTAAATAGCCTCGGCGATAGACAAGATTTGCTTTCGGAAGCCTTGTGACAAGCGTTCAGGTAGTGAATAGATGACTTTAAAGTCACTCTCAGATGCAGTATGGCCACTTTCGAGGAGGTGCGACATGATTGAGCTGTGTGAGGCCCTCAAACGATTCATACGGCCGATACTACTACCTTGGCCGACTGACATGGTTACTTAACTACCCTTTGTGACCTTAGCTATTTACTTTAGTCCCTGAAGCTTGTATTAATTTCCTTTGATGAACTTTTCCTACCATCTGTAGCCACCTTTAGTCATCGATCTTGACCTTTCAAACACCTTAGAAATCAATCCCAGCCCGATTTGACGCTTACCCCACATAATCCGTGTCATGTAAAAGTTTGGGTCTGACGAGATTCTACCGAAAAGATATCTTAACCCTGAACTGTTTTCTGGCCTTCATTCATTTAATGTGTGATATTACCGCTTGCCAATGCTTAAAGTAGAGTAAGAGATGTCCTTCAGGAATCCGCACATACCTCGGAGAGGAGACACTCGGGTCGATCCAGTCTTAAGCGGCGAAACGGAAAGACTACAATAAACATCCCGTCACATTCTAACGTTATCCGACCTCTGTCAGTTGCAAGTCGGACTTCAGATATAGAAGAAGGCATCTACAACACACACTAACGATAAGCCATCACTGGTTTACTGTAACCTCTTACCTTTGTATCATTCTACCGGGTAAACCTATTGATGATGTTTGCTTCCCCTATTCTCATATGTCTCTATCTTTTGTTGGTGCCCATGATTCTGACTAAATTTTGAGCTGTTATTTAGCTTCACATCTAAACCTTAAGTAACTATGGATAGTTCTTATTGGCTACTTTTGCTCGTACGTGCGATTGCCCATAACTTGACGAATACAGATGTCAGTAGTACCTCCAATCCAAATCCATGCATGTCAGTAGTATTATTGTCCATGAGAGTTATCGTTTCCCCACTAAGTTTGTGGCAGTTCAAACAAAAGTGTGAACAAACGCATGCGGGTGAATGTGGTTATGCTGGATCCGCACTGTCATCGTGCAGTTGCCAAGATCGAAGTTGATGAAGCATATGATATCCGACAATACCCGATTGTCTGTAGGTTAGACGTGCTATTGACACATGAAACCTCCCCTTGTGATATGCAATGATTAGCTGCGCTTGATGTAAATGTTGACATGCTGACTATCTGTCTAGTACCGTCCACCCAGTCCATACAGGATCCAGGAGATTGTTAATCGTTGTTGGGGATGGGTTGCGTGCACTGTCCTCTTGACGGTGCAAGGTTCAAATGGTGTGGAACGCGTTACGACTCAACAACCGCCTTGAATACGTCTGATACGCATGATTTCACAAATACATAGGAATGCTGCTGCTGTGTATGGCAAAGAAATGTGAGCCGGCTCCGCTGATGAAATGTAGCTCCTATCCACATGCTTCACGTGCCTTATTCTTTCGGGTTCACATTGGATATGGGGAGTGTGAATGGAGCTGTGGGTCGCGCAGTGCAGACTACCCACCTTAGGCGCAGGTGTCCGGTGGCTGCCTATGGAGGCCGCAATATTAGACACATACAGAATGCTGCCAACCGAATATACGAGGGTCATTCAAGAAATAAGGTGAATTTTTCGGTATAAGGACTTCTAATACAGATAGAGGCTTATTTTTTGTTTATTTTTGTTGTTTTGTTTCTTTTTCACATGGATGTAATTTCTTTTGCAGATTGAAAAAACGCTGAGAGTTGTAGCAATTAACAAAGATGGCCGACCAAAAAGCACGTTCCAGGATTGAACAGCGGTCAGTTATCAAGCTTTTGGTTGCTGAAGAGTGCAAACCAGTTAAAATTCATAGGAGAATGTCAACTGTGCATGGTGTCACATGTTTCGGCCGAAAAAATGCCCACAAGTGGGCAATATTGTTCAAAGAAGGACGGAGCAGTGTTGAGGATGAAGACAGGCCTTGGAGGCCTACAGAAGTGAGGTCTCCTGAGGTACCAAGCCTCACTGTCAACTTTGCTTGGCTCAACTATTGACGGTGATCTCGATTCGCAGTGGGCGCATATCAAAGATGCGTTAGTTTCCGCCAGTATCGACACTTGTGGAGTTACCCGTCACCCGCCGAAGCACTGGATTTCCGCCGACTCCTTGTCGCTGATGGACAGACGCCGCTTGATCCCATCGGATTCCAGACGCGTTGAAGAACGCCAATACCTTGGTCGAGAGTTGCGCAGGAGTCTGCAAATGGACCGCGAAGCATGGTGGTGTGAACGTGCTAGGGAGATGGAGCTTGCTAGTCTCTGTGGTAATACCAGGAAACTCTTCCATCTCCTTCGAGTCACCGAAGGTGTTCGATCTGGTATAAGTGAAACAATATGCGAAGAGGATGGCACCTTAATCACCAATCTTCAACGACGGTTGGAGCGATGGGCTGAACATTTTGGCTCGCAGTTTTGTTGGCCCCCAGCTCCATCTGCTACCTCTGGCGCTCGCGTTGGGGCCGAGTGGTCTACCCCAACAGACCCTCCATCTTCCCAGGAAATCGAGCAAGAGCTACGGCACATGAAGCGTTATAAAGCTCCCGGCCCTGATGGTCTTCACCTAGCTCTATTTAAAGATAGTGGCGCATCGCTGGTCCGAGAACTCACCGCTTTGTTCTCGAAAGTTTGGTCGAAAGAGAAAGTTCCATCATCTTGGGGTGAATCGATAGTCGTCCCCATCTTCAAAAAGGGCCTGCGCACAATCTGCTCCAAATACAGAGGAATAAGTTTAGTCCCCGTCGTTTGCAAGCTGCTGGTGTCCATCATACTTCGCAGGCTATCCCCAACACGCGAATCGTTGCAACGAGAAGAACAAGCTGGGTTTCGCCCTGGTCGCGGCTGCATCGATCAATTCTTCACACTTCGCCAGATCCTCGAGCTCAGCCATGTGTATCAGAGGCCAACGATTGCTGTGTTCCTGGATATCCGTGCAGCCTTCGATTCTGTCGATCGTACAGTACTGTTGCAGTGCCTTCTGAGAAACGGTGTCCCCGAGAAGTTCATCTCCATACTGCGCGCTCTATACAGTCTGACCTCGGGCAGGGTTAGGGCTTATGGCATGCTTTCGCCTACCTTTGTGGTCTCCAGTGGAGTTCGACAAGGATGCCCTATCTCTCCGTTCCTATTCAACTTTGCCATTGAGGATGGCCTGAAGAACGCTCTGAGCGATTAGTTGAACGCTGGCGTTGAGCTCCTCCCAGGTAGTCGAGTTGTTGATTTGGATTATGCTGATGATATCGTCTTTCTGGGTGACGATCCACAGGTCGTCCAACTTGCATTAAACCGCTTGACGATTGAAGCATCAAAGTACGGTATGTAGTTTTCGCCATCCAAATGCAAGGCTCTCCTTCAAGACTGGCAGGTGCCTCTGCCTGCACTCACGCTTGCTGGTGAGACATGGGAGGATGTGGAGAGCTTTGTCTACTTGGGAAGTTGCATCACTGCTGGCGGGGCTGTTGAAGACGACATTTCGATGCGCATCTCGAGAGCACGCCTCACTTTTTCTAGCCTGAGGCATTTGTGGCGTCGCCACGACATTCGTCTTTCCATCAAAGGGCGGATCTATTGTGCAACTGTTCGTGCTGTACTGTGGTACGGATGCGAGACCTGGCCCATTCGTAAAGATGACTTGTGCAGGCTATCCGTCTTCGAGCACCGCTGTCTGCGGTCCATTGCCCGTGTGTGGTGGCAACATCACGTAAACAATGTGGAAGTTAGACAGCGTGTCTTGGGAGGTGGAAGTCACTCACTCGAGGAGCTCATCTCACTGCATCAACTGCGGTGGTTGGGACACGTATTGCGCATGCCTGTCCAGTGTTACCCGCGTCGTGCATTGTTTGCACTTGCTGGACAGGGCTAGAAGAGACGGTCTGGTGGACAGCCTACAACATGGAGAAGCTGCATGAAAAGCTGACGAAACAGTTGGCCTCGGCCGGTTGTTGTCGACTACCTGGTTGGGGTCCGAGAAATGAGGATACTTGCTGGTTGAAGACCTTGGGAGTTATGGCTCAAGATCGATGTCAATGGCGGACGTGTGCATCAGTATGTTGCGGTATCCCTTCTTCCTCCCCCTAAAAAAGAACAAACTGAAAAAAATTCAAAATCTGTGAGTGGTAAACTTGACAAAAATAAGCATTTGTTGTTGCTCTTTTCTTATTATCCATATTGTTTTCCTATTCAGCCATGATTCCGATGGCACAATATCTGTACCACTGATTGTGTATAATATATATATGTATATATACTCCTGAGGTGATCGAATCAGTCAATGACCTCATTCAGTCGGACAGAAGGGTGACAGTGGATGACATTGCAAGGACTTTGAGCTTATCCGTTGGGGCGGCGCACGAAATTGTCCATGAGGCCTCGGGTGTTCAGAGCCGGGCTTCCAAAGTGGATATATATATATATATATATATATATATATATATATATATATATATATGGAGTAGGCGATATGATGAATTGAAAAATAAAGATGACGCAGTTCGAGTATGCAGATTCAAAGAAATTTCACGGTGGCTACGTACTCTCATGAACCGAAAGAGTAGGCCAATTCACTAAACGGATAGGACTAAAAGGAGTGTGCTTGGCAACTGTCTAAATTCATTTGTTGCGGTGTTGATGATCTTCTTCTAATGGACTGCGTGTCAGGAACAATCTCCGTGGTGGGTTGGAAAGTCATGCGACAACAAAGCAATAATGCAACACCAGGGGTGCAACAATGGCCAAGCAATGCACCTCGAAATGCGGTGATTGGAAGTGAGTACCCAGGCGACAAATGATGCTGGGCCAGTAGAGTCCAAGGAGCTGCTAGGCTGAAATGAGCAGATGTTCGCCTATACACATGGTCAAGGAGTGTTCAACAACTTGACTTCTCCTGAGTTACGCAAGAATGGCTTTGTTCAAGGCCTCGCCAGTAAAAGACTACCTGGTATGGTAATACAGCGGTGGGATTGCGAAACAACAGGTTACACATTTCGGAATAAAGACAATCCGAAAGACACAACGAACGCTTCTGATTGACCGTTTTGAAAGGTGGGAAAGAAGCATTAGCAGTACGCCGGTACGCCGTACCGACGCTTCGCTGCCACGTAACCACCACCAGTTGCGTGTGGGCTAAGGATACTGCGAGGTTCGCACGGGGCCCTAGGAAATTCCGAACCCGTGACCTCCGGGTTGCAAAGTAGAAGCCTTGTTTCTTTCGGCCACGATTCGACAAGAATGGTGGGGCGCAACTGGTACTACGGATGGAAGAACTTCATAGGAGCAGTAAAAAAACCTAGATGCGAACATGAGGAAATAACACGGAATGATGGAGAACCTTACTATGACGCCGAAGCCAGGTAACATGGGTTAGGGCGGTCAAGGCCGAGCTGGAGTGAGTGGATCCCGGCGGAGGGCACGTGATTAGTACAACCTGGACTCCAGTTGTGAGGCCCAAATTGCTCGAGGATAAAACAGCCCATCCAGACTTAGGATCAAAAGCAGAGAGGCTGTACGATAGAGGGTACTCCCTGTGATCATGATGCGCAAGGAAAACCGGGTCCAATAGGGATGTAGTGTCGCCAACGGCGGATGAGGCCAGCATATCGCAATGTTTGTCGGGATGAGATGGCGAGTCCGGCGGGTCGAATGGTGTCAATCTTGTGAGTTTTCCCCGAGTGGTCGCCTCGTAACTCACCGCGTATCTAAACCAAGAGGAAAGCACTGGAAATATTTGCTCAAATAAAGTTGCAAAAGCATAGAAATGTGAGGTAGGGAAACGCCGTGGGCAAAAAACGATGGCACACAAATTGGCAGTGGCTGGGGAAATTGGAAAGTTCCGCAAGATATGTGGCTTACACAGAACCTACGATTTGAGTTAAAACGGAAGAGGTATTAGAACTACATCCGCGCGGCTCTCCTACACTTCGGTGCACCAAGATCACTACCAGACGCGGGCCTAGGAGTACTGCGGAGTCATCTGCATCTACGCAGGGTGGAGCCAGTGACGCGTGGATTGCAGACCAGATGCCCTACGTACTCGGACAATGACAGACTGAGTTGCCAACATATGTTTGTAACAAGAGCTTATGCGAGAACAAGGGGTGAAAGATAACTGCGTTAAGGAGACGATGTTGGGATAAAGTTAGAGGGAGAGCACTGTCTGGTGAACACCGAGTGAAACTGGACGCGCATTACAGAAGCATAATCAAGCGGACACTCACATGTGATGCAGTAGGGGATGTTCTCTATTCGCCTCGAAATAGACCAAGTGATGAGATTCATCCAGCCAAATCTAGTGGTCACAGCAAAGAAACAACGGGTGATATTTGTCACGGCATATTTACCTGACATCAGCCTAGGGTAAAATCAAGAGACCGATTGAAAACCGCTTAAGGATCATGGGGTGCAAAGTTTCAGGGACAGTACGAAATCCCACAAACAGGCATCATGTATCCTTCCAAAAACGGATAGTGATCAAAACTATGTAAAATAATAAATAAATTGTTAGCTGTACGCTGTAACGGCGGTTCGCAGTCGCGCGTGGGCTGAGTATATCGCGAGGACACCCAAACCTATGCGGATTCAAATCGGCGACCTTATGATTGCAAACCAGGAGTGCAGTTCACTCGGAGACCGGCCGGCACACTTGCCAGTGATACTATATGCACCATAAACCCGAATTGAAAGCTATCCTTTTATCGTTACTTCTCGTTGGTCTTCTGCCGTCAGTTTGAGTTCATTGGCGAATACACTGTTCGTTCGCTTCTGCTCGATAAAGACCCACATCTATCTCCACTGGGGCCACATGCTCTGTCCAACCCAAGCCCCATCTACTTCCTGTCAACACACGTGAGTGGCACTTTATTGACTTTCCGCCCAGACTCTATGTCCGTTCCGTGTAGCCAACTCGTAGAGCACCATCTCTACGCGTGCCTTCAGCCCAGATTGGTTAGGGTGCACTGCTGTTCGACCGTCGACGTTCGGACTAATCCACTACCCCTAGCTTGCAACGACGCTGCGCCGCATTCAGATTGGGCAGAGCCAACTCAGTGTTATCCGGCGGGACAATGAGGTTAATTCGCGTTGGCGGTGCTTACTTGATTGTCTGTCCAAAGGAGCCGCGTTGGTTCTGTTCGCTCGGTCTTACCGGTCACTACCACAGTGGGTCTAGGATGGAAGATGGCATGGTTCCCTGAGAGAATCAATATACAAGAACTGGAGCATAAGGTTAGCAGGTTCGGTGTAACACGACTTTATTTGTGAGCACGTTTCGGAAACACAGAACACGCTTAATCCAAGAGAATGACCGAAAAGCCACTACAATCCACTGATCGGGCTGTCACAAGGGGAGAAGCTCGAGTTTGAATCGGTACCACGAGTCAGAACAATGGCCGGAGCTGATTGTCATGAATGACTGAGGCGATACCTATCTGGTTTGTCTGAAGAGATGTAATAGGCAGTCAGTAGGCAAAATAATGAAAGGAAAACGAGCATTAGCAACAGGATTATGGGTGGGTGACACTTTTAGTCTATCTGTTTTGTGAGCGGAATTTTGTTCAGCGATTCCCACATGCGGTATTTCACATAGGGGATAAATGAAAGTCCGCTCTTGGGAGCCACCGGAAGCTAATTTCAATAAGTTGACTCACAAAGTAGTGTGAAACAGGCCAATACAGCGAACGTGACTGCATGATGTCATTGGAATCTGATTGATATTAGGTATACGTAGCCTTAGTAGACCTAGGGTTGTTAACATATGATGTACAAATGATGCATATGCAAGCAAGGTTAATCACAGGTGAGTTTTCTTTGGGGGGGGGGGTCGTAACATCATGACGGTTGGTCAAGCAAGCGACAACTCAGGAGCGCTCGCACAGTATAACCATCATAATTATCGCCTGGTCACAGGTGGACAGCTCGAGAGGAATGGGTGAGTTCAACATCGAAGGCGAAACTGTGAGGCAAATTTTATATCAGCCATGGGTAACACGCGATGGCTAGAAGCTGAGGACCAATCAAATTCCGATGGTTAGTCCTGGGCAAAACACAGCAAATTAGCCAACGTGTACCAGTGAGGGTGGGAGATAGGTGTGTGAGAAAGCGAATGTCAAGAGTATGCGTACCCGTTTACCAGTGACCTCCCACGGACCATTTGTCAGTTGAGCAGTGAGGACTTCCTCGGCATCCAAAAGAAATGTCGTTGAGGAATCGGAGCCAACCTGGCCAACAAGACCGCATTTTGGCCACACCCGCTGCATAAGGTAGAGATGACAATATCCTGAGCGATGGCTGGCCCAAATGAAAGTCAGCTGATCATAAGTAGACTGCGAAAGCCCCCCAGCATCGTCATCGGCACCAGGTAAACGAAGGGGCTGCTGTAAGAACTCCAAAAAGTTATGAACCTGATTGTATAGAAAAGAGTGAGATCAGATGAAGATGAATCGAAGGAACGATGAGAAAAGTAGTGAGCGAGTGCATAACCCGAAAAATGAAGACAACCTATGGCAGTGAAATCATGGAAAATGTCATCAAGAGGCGGCGAGTCACTGTGCCAGTGTAACTGAATAGAGCAGGATGATGTGGTTCCGCGGTTCCCGAAGCGTGCAAAATACGTTAGCCGAATTACTGCCATCAACCTCGTGAGAACAGTAATAAGCAGCACATCTGAGGGGAAGAAATAAGCACGTCGCATGAAAGGTATTTAACGTCTACTGATGCCCATAAGACCAGGACAATCCGCGCAGTCGGGGTATGTGGATTCACAGTCTAGTTACAGAGATGGTGTTATCACAGCTATGGCAGATCAAAAATGAAGTATAACAGCAATAGCGATTTTGAGTTTTTTCGGGTTTTGGAGATCGCTTGTGTTAGATTAGAGCTTAATTAATAGAGGATACAGCGGAACAACACTGGCATCACTGATGTCTGGTGCGGACCACAAATTACGTCTCCAACCACTGGGAGTAAGTCGTGCGTTCCCCATCCGGAAAGGCGGACAAGTCAGATGGGTGCTAAAGCTGTTACTTTCTTTATGTTTCTCCCCGGCATTGGTTGTTCACCGCGGAAATATTTCCAGTGGCTCTTGGGAAGTGCAAAGTATGCTCGACGGGGAAGGCGAGGGGCTGACATGCGCAATACGTGGCCGAACCAACGCAGGCAGTGTCGGAGAACAAAATTTTTGAGACATGGACTGTTCACTCTACGTACGTAGTCAAGCAATCCCGCAGTGCTTGTGTGATATTGCCACCACACACTAACAATCCCTTGTCAAAAACTGACAATCGTTTCATATCCTCTGAGCGAATAGGCCAGGTCTCAAAGCCGCACAGAAGGATCGCACAAGGGACCGCACGCACTGCCCTAATGCTAGAGATCGATGTCGCGACGACGTTGTATGTGTCTCATATTGACGAATGCAACGTAGCCCTTGACGATCCGTTGTGAGACATCGTCTCTGACACCGCCGGCGGCAGTGATGCAACGCTGTAGATGAGTGCATCAAGGGATTTGTTCCAGAACGTCACCAGCAGTGGTGAGATCAGCCGCCAGTCAATCCTAGAGTAGTGATTTACCTTAGCCTGGGGTGAAATACAGTCTACAGTTAGGTGCCTCCATCGCTAAGTCGTTCAAAGCGCTCAGGATGGGCCGCTGATCATCTCCTAGCAAAGCGATACCATCAACGCAACCTAAGTCCACGACTTCGTCAACAGGGTGAAGCTCAACACCACAGAGTTTCGGACACCTTCCAATGCTCATTGGACATCTTTGATGGCAAAAGAGGAATGATGAAATAGGGTAATCATGACGAACAGTGACAGCAAACGAAGGGGACAGCCTGTAGAATAATTAAAATAGAATCCTGTAACCGTGATTCTAGGTGTGCGACGTGGCGAAGCGAGTGGAGACAGCAAAGACTAACAATAAGTTTGGCGATAGAATAGTGGAGGCAACATGTGGTAAAATGGAAATGTAAAGTATGTGATAATGCGCCAAATTAATAGCGCTTAAAAATTGAGGATGTACCTGCCCAAAACACACAAAGGAAGTTATTGGCTCGGAATAGTAATGCCAGTCGGCCTAAATCCTGGAGGTAATGTGCTTGTCTCGTAATCGTGTAGGGATGAGCTTCCTCCTGGTATATTCAGCCAGCATGTGAACGGTGGTGGTCGTACGACAGCGAAGCGCAGTTACGGCGTACAGCTGACAGATTATTATTATTTATTAATAGTAATGCCGAGTCGTTATTCGTCATCGTCATCATTGTAACGACGGAACTACGTTAAATAGAAGCGCTTCGTGCGAATTGGATATACATATTGCTATCTCGACCTGTAAACCCAGAGTTAATGCACGGTTTGGGCAGAAAATGGACAGAACAGAATAACTGATAATATAATCTTGTAACTATGGTTCTAAAGGACATAATAATACACGAGATAGGACTCACGGCAAGGTTTGCAACGACAGTGGAAACATTTCACAGTAACAGTGATGTTAAAAGCAAGCAGGTGGAAGCGTTCCCTTGAGAAAAGTGCATGCAGTTGTAATAAATGTAAAACGATACTCGTCTGAGTATGTAATGGTCTAAAGCACGAAGGTGCCAAAAGGTGGGGAAAAGGATCACTGAGCCAGCATGAAGGAACAATCCACCTGGCACAGGAAATCAAAGTCCTTTGGACTTTACAATCATCATCAATAGGATGTCAACCAGTTGAAATGATGTCTCGCTGTCATACAACCAGAATAACCTGAAAAATGTGGAGTAATCTAGGAGAGTAAGAGAGACCTAGTGTAAAACATAAATGCTCTACGCAAACATTCATCGCCAAGTTGTCTACACCTTGATCCAGTCCTCTAGGGATATGATCCAGCCTACACATGAAACTAGAATTCTTACAGACTATATAGACGCCACCTTGTAGTGGTCCCATAATGACACACAACGAGGGGCTAAGAGAACGATCTGAGTAGTAGAGAAAAGGGAAGAGAATGGATGCCACTAATGGTAGAGAGTCGACGAGTTTATGCGTTGCAGAAACTGTGTTGTTTCGGACTTAGTTCTCTGCATTAAAAAAGTTAATTCTATGGGAGCGTACAGAACAAAGCCATCGATTGAGAAAAATTGAATATTTCCCATGGCGCGCGTTAGATAATCAGGTGAATGGTGGAATGTGTTCACCTTAGGCGAAATCAGATTCTTTTGGTTTGAGTATTGACCACGGTTGTTATGCTTATGCGAACTTCATTGGATGCAGAGGTTCGCGCCTGTTGACCTGATGCTTACTGCTTCAATGATAGCAAGCAGCCGAGCCCCCAAACTGGCGGTTCGGTTGCGATGGTACTCCATACAGGATTTCGAGCGCCTTGGGTTCGTCAACTCGGTGCCCAATAATGATTAGACGGTCGGTTATTGCATTTAAATGGCTTCTATACCATTTGTTGATGAGTGAATTCGGTAGATGTTCCTTGATACGGTTTTCTATGGACCTGATCGTACGTACAATGTAACTGGCTCGACAGGAGCAGGCGAACCGGCAGATCAACACTGTTTAGAGGTGATCAAGCACCGTCTTTGAATCAAGGGACAAATAGCGATTCGCTGTTGAAATTCACGTTAGGTTAAGCTGTAATGACGATTCTCTCGCAAGGTACCAGCAATGTTCGTGCACAGCTCCCAGTCGTGCCAACTGACACCGGACAGATTAGCCCTGGCTGTCAGACAACTCGGGCTTGGCTTTGCACCCTCGAAGTGGAAAGATTTCCTCCAAGATTGGCAGAGACCGCCTCCTGCGCTGACTATTGTTAAAGATCAAGTAAGTTAAGTAAGCGTCAAGATGTTACGCGTGCCTTGTCTGCCATCTCTGCCTACGCACCCAGAGACTTCAGCCTGGATGCAGTCAAGGATTGCTTTTACCAACAGATACACGAGCTTCTGCATTCGTCTAAGAAGTCTGACATTGTCATTCTTGCCGGAGGTTTTAACGCACGAGTGAGCTACCTGTCACCAAGCTAGCACCATCTTGGGGGTAGTTTTGGCCGATAAGACAACGGAGACAGACTATTGACCCTTCGTCTTGATCATCCCTTGTTTCTTACGACTACAGACAGACTGCTACCTGACCTCTGCCTTTTAAAACACAAAAATGACCCCAGTTTGACCACATAGCAATAAGCTACAGATGGCGCGGAAACGTAACAGACTGCCGATCGTACTGGTCAACCTTTCTGGAAAACGATCACACACTGGTTTGCGCCAAAAATTGCATGGATTTTGGAGGATCATCCAGACTTACGCACTAGCAACCGAATGTCGAAACTCTGCACCATCCTGCGACGTTATCCAAGTACCCTCTGACGATGGTCTCAATTCGCAATGGATGCGCATCAAAGACGCTTTAATTTCAGAAAGTACTGTCAGTTGTGGATTTGCTTGTAACTCGCAGAAAATATGGGTCATCACTGCCTCCTTGTAGCTGATGGACAGACGCTGCTTGATCCCAGCCGACACCAGCTGTAGTGAGGAACGCTGATCCCTGGATCGAGCGTTCCGTAGGAGCTTACAGAAGGACCGTGAGATCTGGTGGTGTGAACATGCTAGAGAGCTGGAACTTGCTAATCTCTCTGGTAATACCAAAAAACTGTTCCACCTCATCCGAGCAGGAGTAAGCGAAACAATCTGCGAAGATGATGGCTCCCTAATCAGTAATCTTCAACGACGGTTAGAGCGATGGGCCGAAGATTTTCGCTCGCAGTTTTCCTGGCCGCAAGCCACATCTGTTTCCCCCGGGGCGCGCACTGGTGATGAGTGGACGATCCCAATTGATCCTCCCTCTCACCAGGAAATCTGGCGGGATCACTGCTGCCTAAAGCGTTAGAAGGCACCCGGCCCTGATGGCCTACTTCCTGCTCTATTTAAAAATGGGGGCTATTTGCTGGTTCGAGAACTCACCGCTTCGTTTTCAGAAGTCTGGGCAAAAGACGAAGTTCCATCATCCTGGAGTGAGTCGGTACTCGTCCCCATCTTCAAAAAGAGCCTGCGTACAAATTGTTCCAATCATAGGGGCATAAGTTAGGTTTCCGTCGTTTGTAAGATTCTTGTGTTCATCATACTTCGCAGGCCATCCCCAACACGTGAATCACCACAGCGAGAAGATCAAGCTGGGTTCCGCACTGGTCGCGGATGCATCGATCAGATTTTCACACAACGCCAGAATCTCGAGTTCCGCCATGTGTATCAAAAGCCAACGATTGTTGGATTCCTGTATATCCGAGCTGCCATCGATTCTGTCGACAGGGCTGCATTATGGCACTGTCTGTTGAGGAGTGATATTCCCATGAAGTTGGTTTCCATTCTGCGTGCTCCGTATAGTCTGACCGCGGGCAGAGTTATGGCTTATGGAAAGCTTTCGTGTTCCTTAGTTGTCACCAGTGGGGTTCGACAAGGATGCCCTATCTCTCCATTCTTCTTCAACTCTGCCATTGAGGATGTCCTCAAAAATGCCCTAGAAAACTTTTTGAACGCTGGTGTGGAGCTCCTCCCAGGTAGTCGAGTGACTGATTTGGATTACGCTGATGATATCATCTTGTTGGGTGACGGTCCGCAGGCCGTCCAACTTGCACTTAGCCGCCTGGCGATTGAAGCGTAGAAGTATGGTATGCACTCTTCACCATCCAAGTGCAAAGTGGTTTTTCAAGACTGGTATACGCCCCCACGTGCACTCACCATCGATGGGAACGTTGGAAGTAGTACAGAGTTTTGTCTACCTGGGAAGCTGCATAACTGCTGGTGGGGCTGTTGGAAACGAGGTGTCGACGCGTAACTCAAGAGCTCGTCTCGCCTTCTCCAGGCTGAGGCATTTATGGCGCCGCCGTGACATTCGTCTCTCTATCAAAGGACGGGTTTATAGTGCTACTGTCCGCACTGTACTGTTGTACGGTTGCGAGACTTGGCCTGTTAGCACCGATGACCTAGGTAGACTGTCTCTCCTTGAGAACCGTTGCTTGCGGTCCATCGCCCGTGTGTGGTGACTGAACCACGTAACCAACGCTGAAGTCAGACAGTGTGTCTTGGGTGAAGACAGCCACTCCCTGGAGGCGCTCGTCACTACACCAACTACGATGGCTCGGACACGTAGTTCGTATGCCCGTTCAACCTCCTCCGAGTCGTGTCTTGTTCGCGATCGCTAGACAGGGTTGGAGGAGGCAGTGTGGTGGACAGCCTACAACTTGGAGAAACAGGATGAAAAAGGTGAGGGAACAGCTGGCCACGGTTGGTTCCTCCCGACTCCTTGGATGGGGTCCTAAGGATGTTGAGTGCAGTTGGTTGGAAATTTTGAAAGTCGGCTCGAAAATGAACTTAGTGGCGGGCGTGTATCTCTGATTGCTGCCGTGATTCCCCTTCCCTCCTCCCAATCAAAAACTCGAAAACTGATGGGGAAATGGAGAGAACATTGTTCGCTTTCTTTGCTCTTTTACTCGAACCCTGCTTTGCTATCCCGTAATGGTTCCGAGTGTGCAATAGCTGTACACAGATTGTGATATATATATATATATATATATATATATATATATATATATATATATATATATATAGTGTCCTCGCTGCAGATCATACGTGCGCTGCTGGTCAGCGTATGCACCGGCGTTCTTTAGAGGCTGACACAAAACTATGAAAACGTGTATGTTGCCTCGTCCAATATGTTTCTCTGTACAAACTTCACTGGATCGATCTGCCTGCTCCTCGCATAGGATCACATCCAAGAAATTCAGTTCATGGCTCCGTATTTTAGCAACTGTGAATGCGACGTTGGAATGTGTCCTTTTTAAACACTCGATAACATTCTGCAAGTTGATCATCCGATCAGCTACACAGAACATATCGTCCGTAGGACTTCTGTGGAACTTGACAAAGGAAAGAAACAATTTGAGTGAGTCATCCTCTAGCATTATTTTCAAGTTCGAGTTAAAGCTCAGATGGGATTGGAACAATAGGAGAATCCTGCAGTGTTCCTTCTTGAGTGGGTCGTCATTTTAACATCATCATCATCATTGTAAAGTCCAAAGAGAACTGAATATTCAGTCAAACTGGTTTACTTATTGAGGACATATCTCTTTTCCCAAACCCCACACTTTTATCCTTGCAAAATTTATACATGTCTGCTTGCAACACTTGCATTATAAAACACTACGGCTTCAATTCGCATTATAGGCATATCCTTGATTCCTCAAAGTCAAACATTTCATCCTTGACAGTCTGCCGATTAGCAAACTGCTACGCTGTACCATTTTGCCACGCTGCAACACGTCTCCAAATTTCTGCCCTCTCCCATTACGATAGCAAATCTATTCGTAAGTTGATTACTGTATTTAATTTGCATTACAGGACCCCGATAACAGGAATTTGTGTTCCAATTTCTCTGCCCAAACGGTGCGCATAGTATAGGCTTACTAGACTACAGTTTCCTTGCCCCATCTAGTGCGACAAGCTAGTCTAGGCTTCGTATAATCTCTAAAATACGAATAATAATAATAATAATAATAATAATAATAATATGACTGCGGATCGTGCGTGTTGATTTAAACCCAGGGGACAGAGAGAAACTCAAGTCCGTGATGACTGAACTAAAGCGACGCACGGACGATGGAGAAGCAAATTACAGTACTGTCACCGGGTTTCCTCCGCGAATTCGGATCAACAGGTTGATGAGGCTTCAGGCGCGCTCAGCGGTTCCTACCGCAGTTCGCGTGTTGCGTTTACTAACGTCTGTAGTCTGCTGAACAAAGGTGATGACCTGTGCTACTTTTTAACCTCTCAGCAGCCAGACGTATTAGGCATTGCCGAGACATAGTTAAACCGACGTAACCGCCCAAGAAGTGGAAATCAGCGGTACTCATGCTTCCGCTGTGATAAACCACCAAATGATCGCGGTGGCGTTCTGCTTTACATAAGGTCTTCCTTGTGTGGGACACTCGGGAGCACCTACCGAAGAGCTGATGGTCTATGTGAGCAGTTACGGTGTTTGATTCATCTCAGACGCTGCGAGATGCTCGGGGGCGTGGTTTATTGCAGTCCACTGAGTCGTTGCTTGAACTGGTGGCTGCATGACCGCAACCACATGACTCATCAACTGTTCCTACTCATGAACGATTTCAAGTTACCTCAAATACAGTGACGTGAGTATGAACTTCTCCCCGGAAAGTGTGAAGTAGAGGAAGTTCGCGGAGATGATAAAGAAAACTGGGGCCACACAGGCCATCAACCAGCCGACACACATAACTGCGCGTGTGAATTCACCGTGCTTAGGCCTACTCTTGACCAGCTGTGAGCGACGTGTGTATGACATTCAAGTCTTGGAGCCCCTGGGAGCGAGTGTCCACATGATGCTTAGAAACAGCTTGGAATGGCAGTTGCCGTATTCTCCCAAGCTGGAAGGCAGACTTTAATGGCCTCACTAGAGCAGTAGGTCAGATGGACTGGTCATTACCAAAGGATTTATATGTTGAAAGCGGTTGGACTATCATTAGGGAGGAAGGGAAATCGTTGTGCGCCCGAGTTGTACCCCTCAAGTATCGGAAATGTGGGCCATTCAAACCATATTGGTTCGACAACGAGTAAAGCAAACTGACTCGACGATGACGCAAATCATGGAACAAATTCGTGCTATCTGGTTCTGACGAGGATTACAAAACATACGAGATACAGCGAAATCTCTGCAACAACGTGAAAAGATGAAAGCACCGAAGCTATGTAGAGCAGTTTGCATAAGCAGCAAAAACTACCTAAGTGAAACAGCGACTGAGACTTGCAGGGAATGTGCCAGTGTTGGAGGGCTCAGATGGACAGCCCCTAACCTCGAGCACAGATCGTTTGTCCGCATTGGTGGCGCACTTCGCTTCCGCATTAAAAAGTGAACACGGGTAAGACCCCCGCTGAAGTTGACAGCCTGGATGACAGCATTAAAGATGTACGCAAGCTGCTGGCCAGTGATCCTCAAGTGCCTATCTGCCATCATCTCGCCTTCAATGTCTGAGCTGTTCAGCAGGTCATTATCCAATAGTTAATTACCGGGCGACTGGGAATGCTCAGTCGTAAAGCCAATATCGAAAGGTGCTGACCCAAGCAAATTGGATAACTACCACCGATCTGCCTGACCGCTGTTTTGACAAAGAAGCTTGAGATCGTGAAGAAGGGTCTTCTGAAAATACTCGAGGCGAAAAGCCACTTGACGTCAGCACAGCATGGTTTCGTAAAAGTCACTCATGTATCACTAACCTGCTGTTGGTTGCAAGCGCTGAATCAAGATAGGTTGGTCGACGTCATCTACATCGACTTCAGTAAGGCTGTTGACAAGATGAATCATAAGGTGCTCCTCTCCAGGCTAAGCGTGTGCGCTGTTGACGGCTCGCTGCACCGATGGATCAGGAACTTCTTTGTTGGTCGAAAGTGGAGGGTCTAGGTGGACAACCATCTGACTGAGTGGCATCCCTCAACCAGTGGTGTGCCTAAAAGCACTGTACTGCGGTCCATCTTGTTCTTGATTCATGTAAACGATGTGCCTCAGTTTCTCCGTTCGCCATATGTGTTGTTTGCAGACGACTTAACGATGGGGAGAATAATCCATGTACCTAATGGCTGTGATGTGGTTAAGCGGGACTTCGACCTCCTTGTCGTCTATAGAGGTCAAACTTCGATCAACTCGGTCAAGTCGCAATTCATGAGGTTGGGTAAGGGTGAGCACAGTCGGACCTACAATGTGGACACTCAACCGCTGCATCCCGCGCCTTTCGTGCGAGACCTCGGCGTACTCTGATACCAAGACCTAAAGTACATGGACAACACGAATAGCTTTCAAGAACACGGCCTCCGTATACTTGGGACACGCACAGGCGCAACTTCAGCACTTGGTCCGAAGAGATTGCTACTCGCCTCTTCATCTCAATAATACGACCAATGCTAGAGTACGGATCTCCCGCATACTGTGCCATCAACAGTGATGAGGCAGAAAGGATTGAGCGAGTGCAGCATCTGGTCACCAGGCTGGTTCCCAATTTGCGAGGTGGGCCGTACAAAAACTGATGTAAGAAACTAGGGCTTTACACCCTAGCTTATCGTCGATTGTGGGTTAACCTCATCATGACGCAACGGATATTACATCTCGGTGGTTACCTCATGATGAGGACGCTGCTGCATCTGCGCAAACCAAGAAGAACACGAGGAAACCGGCACAAGCTTGTAGTACCGGATTCGAAGCGGATCGCCCACCAACTCTGTTTCGAACGGAGAGTGGTGAATGTATGGAACAATCTGCCGCAGCACGTATTTGGGGCAAAGTCGTTATCGGAATTTAAGAATTTCCTGGACAGAAAAAGACATCGAGCGCCCTCCAACATAACGGGTCTTTGTACCTGAGTGATATTAAATGCAGCTACACAGAGATATCTTTTCTAGTCGTCTCCAAACAGGAATAATAAAAATAGTAATAATAATAATCGTCATCATCAATACACGTCAGCTGAGAATGATAAGTACGTTGCAGCCAATGTGCCGCAAACAAAAAGATACCAGAAATAGCAGGAGATGAAAAGTTAAAAACAATAGAATGCCAAAGATCATACGATGAACGGGGCGAGATCGCGAGTGGACAGAGAAGCGAAGCGGGAAAGGGAAGAACAAAGAAATTCATAACACGAATGTCATTAAGGTCGACTCTTCGCTATGTTAACAAGTGTATCATATCAAACGTGTGTATCGTCCTTCGGACCCTAGTTCGGCAGTATGGAGACACCAAATTGGAAGTTAGGATTTTCAAATACCTTGATGAAGTAATCGCTCGAGCTTCCCTCTTCTTCTTCCATCTATGCCCCATCCCGCGGAGAAAACACGCCGCGAGAGTCAGTGAGCTGGCATGCGCAATACGTGGCCCAGCCACCGGAGCATGGTGCGTAACATAACGGTGCGGAGCGGTTCACTCGCTTTTCCTACACCAAATATGCGAAGCCGAACACGTTCATTGCTCACTCGGTGTTCCCACCAGAAATGAGCTACACTGAAACGATGTAGCTAACCACGTTATGCCTGTCAACTTGATGGGCCAGGTATTGCAATCGTAAAGGTTGTACGGACGGATGCATTGTAAACTCTGCTCTTCCGAGCGGACGTGATGTCCCACCTGCACCACAGGCGAAGATTGGCAAATGCGTCCCAAACTTTTGCTATACAGTTTATGACCAAAGATTCTAATATTTCCTTTAATATACAGCTGCTAAAGTACCAACGTTTCTGAACAATTTCAAGGTTATCACCACCAAAGGTCAGCGTATGGGTGGGTCTCCGCCAAGATTGGGGACGGATATTGCATTTCGAGAGTGTAATGCACAACCAGAGCTAGTTTACCCAGTGTAGCTTGGCATTTTGGGGAGTTGTCACAGCTAAGGATAATGACGTCGGCGTACTCCCAGTCCAGAAGTCGATCACCAGGAAACAGCTCTAGAAATTCCAAGTCGTGCATAGTGAACAGCAATCCAACGACTTAGTCAATGGCGAAGTTAAAGAGAAAAGGTGACAGCGGGCAAGCTTGTCTAACATCATTGGAGATATTGAAGGGCGGCGACAATTAGCCATAAGCCCTCACTCTGCCCTAACTATGCTCGCACAGCGTTCATACAACATATCTATCGGGCACATCTTTCCTGAGAAGACAGTCCTAAAGGTCACATGAATCAATCGAATCGAAGGCAGCTTTGATGTCCAGTAACACGACAACGATGGTTCGCCAATAAATATGGCAATGTTCCAACAAGTGGTGTGATGTGAAGAAGCCTCGATTGCGAAGTAACACAGCTTGCTCCTCACGAAGCTGGCTTTAACAAATGCAAATAAATCTATGGAGAACGACAGAGACGAGTACCTTAGAGGTAATTAAGATCAGACTGATTCCTTTATGATTGCCACATATCGAACGTGAGTCACCATCAAGAATTCGGACTGTGACGGAGCGGCTCCAGTCTGTTGGGACAATTTCCTGCTCCCACAGCTTCACCTGGCGTTGTGTAAATCATCCATGAGACCTGGTCCCCAGAATTTAAAAAGGGCTGGTGAAAGTCATCGATAGCTGATCTCCCCAAGAAGGGGTTGATGCACAACAGATGGCGATCGAAGGTTTCCGGGTGAACTCGTCCTATAAACACAAAGAAACATGAAACATCAGGTCGCCAAAAATTAACTGATAATGTAGTAAGTCAGCGGAAGCAAATCGAGTCGTAAGACCCAGTCCTTGGTTACTTATCCTAAAAAGTTCGTGATACACGCCAACTTCTGGTTTAGGCTGTACTATTCCGTTAGTTGCAAGGAGTGGCCTCTCAAGTCTTTGTTACCTCTGAGTTGCGGTACAAAGTGGTACACATGATTTGGATTGTGTAAAATCAAGTATGCCACTACCAGATCGTTTTGTAATCGGCGATACTGTACGCTGAATACTCCCAAAGGATACAGCATTTGATCGCATGGCAGGACGCTCATTCCAATGACGTATTTGGATGCCCAACGTTGAGACTGCTCCAGTGCAGTGCAGTAAAGGAAGAAGAGATATCGGGAGGTAAGTTAAGGGCTCAGTCTCGCTTCCGCCTTTGTGGATCAAAGTTATTATTCCAACCTTCCACATCGCCTGGATCTGGTTCTGGACCAAGCAGCGCCAAAAGAACTGGGCAAAAGGTTTTACCAGTTGTCTTCCTGCTGCTTCCAATGCTTCTAGGCGAATAGTATCGACACTCTGAGAGCTGCGGTTACATAGAGACGTCAGCTTCAGCAAATGCAGCTTCCGCGGTAAAAGTGATGTAGTTGAGTCACGGCGGCAGATCAATAAAAAGTGTTAAAACCCTCCGAAATGTAAGGGCGTATTGCGTCCGTAACACGTTTGCGGCACCTATGTCCGTTCTTGTAGGACCACCAGTCGTCCGGAGTGCGACCAAATCCGTGACTCACCTTGCGAAGCCCACTGAAATGCTTGTATGGCAGTTTGTGGTTAGCGCTGAATATTGTCGCTATGTTCTGCTGAGATGCGGTTTTGCTTCTCTGAACAGTTGAGTGCAGTGCCTAGCTTAGGCTACGCAGTTGCACCAAGTATCCGGTGTTGGAGATGATGCATGCTGCATTGCGTACTACCATGTATTTTCGAGTTTTGCTCCCAACGGAAGAAACTGTTTTAGGCCCATCGTAAAGCTTTTTCTCTGAAACATTGGCAACCAGTCGATTGCATTTGCTGACGACATTGACCAAGGCGAATTCCGATAAGTTTTCAGCGAGGAACGACCAGGTTGGGTCACCGACGAGCTGGGCTGATCGATGGTAGCGCGTGATTGTTCGCGCACAGTCTCAAAGTTTTCATTCCGATATTCTGCATGGCAGATGAAGTTGAAATTGATGTCTGCATGATCACTACGATAAAGGGAGCATTTTACAACTAATATATCAATGATATGCATTTAAGATCTTCCGTCAGCCCTCTTAAAATCCAGAACATTGCTCCTGTGGATGGTTTACACGAGTTACTGGAGGAGCAGGAAATTGCCCCAACCCAATGAAGTCCCAATTTTCAAGGGAGACTCACGATCAGAATGCGGCAACCATAGAGAAGTGTCTGTTCTCCATCGCCTACAAGTTGCTGGCATCTGTCAACCTTAACAGATTGACTGGCACTCGTGAAAGCCGGATACGTGAACAGCAAGCCGGGTTTCATCGACGGCGTGGCTGCATCGACCACATCTTCACATTGCATCAGCTGTTGGACCACCGGCTCACATATTGGCGGTCCACCGTTGTCAAGTTCCTGGACAGCAAAGGTGTATTAGATTCTGTTTATCGAACTGCCCTTTGGGACTGCCTGTTCAAGAAAAAAGCGCCCGAGAAATATTTAAATATTATCACAACGTTATAAGCGCGTAGCACGGGCACAGTGAGGGCTTAGGGCAAGCTGTTGCCGCACTTCAGTATCTCCAGCGGTGTGAGACAAGGATGCCCGCTGTCACCTTTCCTCTTAAACGACGCAATTAAAGAAGTCATGAAGATCGCGTCCACAGGACACGATTTAGATGGTGTGAAATTGCTCCCAGCTGAACAACTTCTTGACTTGAAGTATGCGGACAACATTGTCCTCATCTGTGACAGCTCCTAAATGTGTCAAACTTCACTAGAAATATTAGCATTGGCTGTCAGCCGCTTCGGGCTTGACTTTGTACCTTCAGAGTGCGAAGCTCGCCCACAGGATTGGCATGGACCGCCTCCTGCACTGACCATGGGTGGGAGCAGCTAGAAACCGTACAAAAATTGAAACTACCAGAGAAGTTGTATCAGTCTCCTTGGGGTCGAAGACGAGATCACAAGTAGTATGGCAAAAGCTCGAAGCGCTTTTGTTAACTTCCGCCACCTATGGCGCCGGTGCGACATCAGTCTCACTGAAGGGCAGACTGTACCGTGCAGCCGTAAGTTTAACTCCTTTACGGCTGTGAAACCTGACCCTCAGATTCGCCGACATAAAGACGTTAGTTACGTGTGACCAACGGTGTGTTTGCAGTTTGGCTCACATCTGGTAAGAACACCGCGTAAGCAACGAGCGTGGTCGACGCTTTCTTTACGGCACAGGAAAAACAACTGCTCAGTACCGTCATTTCAGGCATGAGCTCCGATGGCTCGGCCACGTGTTACGCATGCCAGCCCACCGGCTCCCACAACGTGCGTTATTTGGATGGAAGAAGAGGAGAGGTGGCCAAGCGATGACTTGGTCAAGAGGAATGAAGGCCCACACTTTGAAGTTGGCCTCGGTAGGAGCGTCTCGGCTTTCTGGTTGGGGTCCGAAAGACGATGAATACGTTTGGCAAGATACACTTGCTGACATGGTGTCAAGGGCCGACCTAAATGGCGTTCGTGCTGTGAATTTCGTTGTCCCTCCCCATCCCTCTTAGCCTCCCCTTCCAATCACGATCCTATTACTTAGCATAACATAATTTTATATAATAATTTTTTGTGGCCTAGTGGCCCGCTGGTAGGTTTCCGGAACGAAGCCTATCCGTTAACGGTGGCTCAATTGTTATGCAACTGTAGTTGCCATTTTTATTTTATGTACTGCGACACAGTAGCTGAGGCGTTTTCCACCTTTAGCTAACGTGCATAATAACGATGACGATGATGTTCCTCGTTGGTGAATACAAGCTCAAGCACATATGGTCTTTTACCAGTTCTGAAACGTGAAGGCAAATCTTGGTTGTAAAGAGGCACTCTGGTTACAAGCTCTTGCAGATCGGCTTTGAAGTGTTCTCCGATCGTCGCAAGGATTTCTAAACAATGTATGTTGAAATTACCCCTACAACTGTTGTAAACTTGTCGTTTCGGCTGAGTGACAAACGGCAGCCAAAGTTCAGCGCCCGTCACTCCATTGTGTCAGACACGTAGATTCGGTAGAGCTACGCTTGCACGTGCCTACGAGACCATTGTTTTAGTGTTCACTGAAGACGCTGAGACGGAAGTAACGCCCGTCAAACTGTTTATACAAATTCACGTGTAGCTGTGAAGACACCCTATGTTGGGCGCATTGGTCGAAATCTAGGAGTCCGTACCAATGGATACAATCCAGTGACTTTGCAAAAGGAGTGAACGTGACAGTTGCATCAATGAAGCCGATAAGTCCAGTTTTACAAGTAATAGAGAGGGAATCACTGAACACAGACCACCGGGTGAACCGCAATACATGCGCGTTCACCGATATGATGTGCAATCAAAGTCCACAAGATTTTCAAGCCCACCGAGGTCACTGTTGTTGATCGCCAGCAGCCGATGCTTTGCGTCGAAAAACAACCGACAGTGGCAGCAAGGAGCGCCTAATCAATCGTAAGTAACCTACCCTTTGGATGATTTGTTGGTTGCGTGTAGTGACTAAACAGAACGGACGAAATGAGAGAATCCGTTCAGTCTGAATCGTCTGATATCCTAATTTGGAATTTCGAACCTGGAACAACTGATTCGACTAGCCAACGCGAGATCTATGCGTGAATGATTAGAGAAGGCAGATAGTGTGGAACGTTTGAAGGTACGGAGCGAAAACCAAATTCATGGTAAGAATGCCTTCGAAGTAGCCTTGGCTCGTGTGTGTTGTGATATAGCCCACAGAGGATGGCCAAAGATTTATAGGGGACAAAGCTGTTTCACGTTTAATAAGCTACCTATATATATATATATATATATATATATATATATATATATATATAATGAAAATGTGGATAGCTGCTAGACCGTCAATAGAGAAAACAGCCTTCTAGCCTGCGGTGCCCAGCACGATTCTCCGAGCCGCTGCAAAAAGGCGTCAGATGTCTAGCTATCAGTAATGGCGACCAGACATCGACACCCGTTGCCCAACATAAGCCACTGTCATCGACAGGCCCTAAGTGGTGGAACTGTGAGGGAGGGGATGATCGCGACAATGATGAGACCCAACAGGAGAAAACACTCGGCTAGCGATTTCCTCCGGATGTGTGGGAGGATGACTGGTTGGCAGCGGAAGGTGACCGATCATCGCAAACTTAAGATACCGGTTGCAGTGGATCGTGTGAGAAATTAAATTAACTGTTCAAAAAATAGAAACAACGAGTAAAACATACGTTCACCCAAAGCTCGGGCTCAGATTCAATCAACAGGCGAATGCACGGCGATCTAGGCTTGGTATGCGGATCCGCGTCAATCGGAGGAGAGAAGGATGTAAAGTGTGACAATGGGATCAGAATGAGTTCCAAACGGCCTTGTGATCTCGGCATCAGCTGACACCAGACGCTGCAAAAAATGAACCAAGAAAGTAACGGGGAGAGAGACGGTTATCAGATATAAATCCAATGCGAAACTAATGCAGGTAGAATGGCTAGATCATAATCATCTCAGTCGCACCGTTAACGGGTACCAAGTAGTGAACATAAAGTGGAATTTAGTCGCGGTTAACACTAGTAGACGAGTCAACAGGTAAATTCTGTGCGACGTTCGCATGACGCGGAGACGCAGGCAAAGAGACACAAGGGGGAATCCGTTGTAAAAGCAAACACAAACTCGTCCCATCTGACCTGATCCAAAAGACGTGCGGATGCGGATACATTCTCGACAACACGGGTGGAGAGCACAGATTAGGATGGGCTGACAACCGCGGGACGCCGAGGGAATGTCCAAAAAAGAGTCGAAAAGGGTGCCGTGACATTCACCCCTGAATATCCAGTATTTGCATGTCAGTTTAAAGGACTAGTTTACATTTGTATATGGTGTAAACCAAAATTACGCTTCACGTTGTTATCTCGAGAACGCGCACAAGCAGCCTGTTGGATCTTGTCGTGTATTTCCCATTCCGCTGCTATATTTATTCCCCGTTTGGTTTGAAAGAGTGCGGTCGGAAAATATGTTCGCTATCGCATGCTGCGTTCTCTCTGAACGCCTGCTGCTGTGTCGAACGCCGTATTGCTCTGATGCATCGCCGGATCGATCGACCGGCCTCCTCACTTATAGACCATAATTCATTGCAGCCAAACAAAAAAGAAAATATCGAACAAACGGAACATCCAGTTATTTCGTGCAGATAAAACAAGACAAGTTCAGCTCAGTTAAACGACTGTGATCCGGAAACTGGAGTGCAGTGGATCCAGTTGCTACCACTCGCGTCGATAAGCTTCAGAGAAATGAGCAAAGCGAGAAAAGTGGAGTGGTACACGGATACACAAATAAAAGTAATCGAGATGGAGTGTTAACGGTGAAGCGCCACCAGCTGTGCCAGTAAGTAGACGATCAATCTTTCAACACCTTTCGCGCGAAGTGGTCATGTCTCAGATGCATTCAGTAACACCGACCACATCGCAAAGTAGTATGCTCTAACTTTAACCGACAAGCTGATATCCCACCGTATTCATAAATGATATATGAATTGAAAAACCACTTGGATTTGGCTGACACGTAAACAATGAGAACAGAAAAAGTGATGGCGAAACAAAATGGGCAAGCATTTCGTGTTCCCTCTGTTGGATTTTTTAAGGCAGTGGGTAGCAGCTGAACAGGGTAGGTTGTTACAGAGTTCATTGAAAACGGAAATTAATAGAACGCGCAACCCTGGTAGGTAACACATCCAGTGGGATGAAACCAGAATAGGACTTGAAACGCAACGAAATTCGCCGCGAATGGAGAGATTGATAACAACACTACAGTGGTCGTTTTAGGAAAGGAACACATAACACGGACTAAGATAAGGAGAGGAAGGGGCGTTTGCAGCGCAATACGAGGAGCTGGACCTGTGAGTATATTGAAACTCCCGGTAGACTGGTTGCGACTGGTTGCAGTAGACTGGGTAGAACAGTACATTCAAATCCATCTGCTTAGCCATCTGTGCATTTCAGTGTCACACAGACCGACAGGAAGTACAGGAAGACCTATACATGTGGAAAAGACAGTGGCCGCCAGGGTTAACCAAATAGGTCGTTTAGGTAGGGAGATGCGAAAAAATAGTGGACACGATGTTATCACACAGAAGAGAAGATAATCGAGAATGTTACCAAATTTGTAGCAGTTTCTTAGCGAATGAGTAAAAACGATTGACAGCTGCAGCACGGCCCAAGAAAGACAAAAGTGAAGAACTGTTGGAGATTTGCGCACTAAACGGGGAATAAGAACAAGCCTTAGGCATTCATATACCAAACAGTCAGCCAAAAGGTCTGCTGCAAGATGAAAGCTCAACATTTTCTGGAAAATTGATGAAAATGGAAGAAAAGATGCGTCCGATAGCTGAGATGAAGGTGACGGCCCAGTTGGGCGTAAATAAAAGATGCAGCAAACAGGAGTTTAAATGGTGATAGCGACCAGTACTACGTCCATCGACTGCCCTTACAGGCGTTGACCGAGGGAATTACGGGCTGGACTTGTAATCTGGAAGTTACCGATTCGAATCCGCATAGTGCGGCCTACTTCGCGGTACACCCGGCCAACGCGCGACCAGTGGTGGTCGCGTGGCGGCGAAACGTCCGTACGGTGTGTTTGCATCGTACTAACGCCTTTTTTGTCATAACAACGGTATGGTGGATGCTACCACTTTGCCAAGTCAGCGATGCAGGTCCAGATCAGGGATCAAGTGCTGAATATGCGCCGATGGGTGGGGAGATTATATGCAGAGAGAAAAAGGGGATTGAAGAATAGAGTGAACTTTTAGCTCGTTGGAGGACCACATATGGTTCATGAATTCCGATCTCAATAACCGATAGTGAGCCAGTTGATTAAGAAGCTGGAGATACGCGAGTAGGCATGTGGGCGAATTTGCACATTCAAATGGGTGGATGTTGGACACAAAAAACGAGCCCAAAGGATGAGTTAGAAGGGACCTATGGTGAAGAAACGCCAATAGTACGCCACTGAGGCGCACCGACGGTCCGCTGCCATGCGACCACCACCAGCTGCACGCCTGTACCTACGCAGTTACGAACCGGGAACCTTCGGGTTACAGGACGGCAGACGTCTCATCCCTCTCGTCACCGGTCGCGGAACCTGGCACTGAATAAGTGCAATAGTTCTAACAAATTGTATAGTGCCAAGAAGATCAGCTCTCTAGGAACAGACAATGTAATGAACAAGAAAGAAGGCGAGTAGATCGCCAAACATACTGCTTGGAAGCCCAGTTTCACTGATACTCCAAAACCAATCAGTAACAGGTGTTTTTAAAGTCAGGATCTGGCAATTGACTGGGTGAAAATCAACTACGAATAGCACTCAGGCTAACTCTGAGCATCTGATACCCGTCCAACTAGCAGTCACTTGAGCATGGAACTTCAGCTGATGTGACCACAGAATGGGTAGATTGAGCGTGAAATCGATTGGGGGGGGGGCTGATTGATTGGCTGAACCGTCTAGTCTAATTGGCACTTGCATCACAGTATGGGAGCCTGAAGAAATATGTAAGGAGACGAATGATCGTGTTTTCATTCACCTATCTACTCTATAAAAAGGACAGTGATATAGGCGACGTCAAACAAAACAGGCAAACGTAGGGGAAATAAGCTAGATAAACCCAAGTTCTTATACTCGTAACAAGAAGAATGCAAGATTCATTGTCGCGTTTCGCAGAACCTGCCGTGTCTTGGATAATGAAATGCAATCTCAATTGTGGCCTCTGCCATTCCGCCCAACAGGACCGTATCCGAAGTGGAGTTTCGGTGTTGCTCTCTCCGATCACTGCAGTGATGGAAAGAAGCAAGGTTCACTTGGTTGTGTGTTGGTAGCCAACGAGAGAGCAGCAATGAGTCCAGGTTGACCTCTCGCTGGCTGGCGTGGATAACGTCGAATCGATCCCAATTGAGCGCATTGAGAACACCAAGAGTAAAATTGATTCGGAATAACACGAACAGCGCCACTGGTTGCACGCATCCGGAGACATTGATGCGGCAGCCTCTGGTCAAGCTGGGATAGGTATCGTACTCAGCTACAAGACTGATAAATCATTGGTTTCCGGTGGATAGCCGTTTGTGAGTAACTCGTTTGACGACATCAACTAAGGTTGATTCGCGAAGTAGTCTAAGACACTGATTGTTTGCGGTTTCCGCTTATCCTCCCAATGCCTGCAGTTCTGATACTGTCAATAACACATTCTAACACGAACCGAACACGCCACAAAGCAGTGTTAACAGTTCACATATCACAGTGCTTGCAAGGGATATGAATGCACAAGTAGGTCGCCTTGGCTTTTCAGAAGCTTAACTTGATGGTAATGATGGGCTTAACTCCGAACGGACTGACAAAGGCGAGTGTCTATTGCAACTGTCTGCGGAGCACCGGTTGTTTCTGAGTAGCACCGCTATTACACACAGTGCGTGCCGAAGTGCCACTTGGTGTGCTCCTGTAGCTGGCCAGCGATGGACGCAAACAGGTAACATTGCCTTGTTACAGTTGGCGTGATTTCGTCCTGGATTGTCGCTCGTTCTGGAGTACTTGCATCGACTCAGATCACGCATTGGTATGCTGTGGCTTTTCCATGAACTTTATGAACAGGCGCACCAAGCGTCCCCCGCGATTGGCAATTGAGAAATTGTCTCAGCCCTCGGGCAGCCAAGCGTATCAAGACGCAGTGCATACCGAAGTTTCGCTGTCTTGTGCTAATGACAATGAGCTTCAGTGGAATAGGATCTCGACAGCCATGTACGACGCAGAAGCATAAGCTAGTGAAACTAGCAATCGTCCCTGCACCAGTCACTGGATATCCGAGAGGTCGGTGAACCTGTTGGAATCCAGAAGAAAACTCCCGGCAGACTTTGAGCACAATGTGACCAGACGGACTATTGGGCGCAAGCTAAAGCGCAGCCTGTGTACGGACAAGAAAGCCTGCTGGGCCAGTCAGGCTCAAGAAATGGAAGAGGCAGAAGCAGCAAGCAAACACCGCAAGCTATTCCAACTGATCCGTACCACTGGTCCCAGAGAACCAGGCATCAGTGAGACAATCAGAGGCAGTGCAGGTGCTCGTTGAGCGGAACATTTTCAAAATCAGTTCAGCTGGCCCCCTGCTCCCGGACCTCTTCCTACTCAGGTGATGATTAAGGACGAGCCATGGATGGTTAGTTTAGAGGCTTCATCGGAGACTGAGGCGCGAAACGCGATCACAGCCCTCAATCGTTTTCGTGCTGTTGACCCGGATTCCCTTCCACCTGCACTATTTAAGGATGGAGGTGAGGTCCTCTGCAAAGCACTGACATCACTGTTCGAACATGTATGGAAGGAGAAGGCTGTGCCGGGTAAATGGAATGTATCGATTATAGTGGCAGCATACAAGAGGAGCAGTCGTACCGACTGTGCTAACCATAAGGGTATTAGCTCAACGTCAGTCGTGACAAAACTACTGGCCTCAATTTTCGTTCGTCGCCTCCCTGTGGAATGAGAATCTCGGATTCGGGAAGGGCAAGCAGTTTTCCGCCCAGGACAACGCAGTATAGAGCACATGTTTAGTCTGAGGGTGATGTTAGAACAGCGCCATGCATACCGCAGATCGACAATGGCTGTGTTCCTCTGTTTCAAGAGTGCGTTCGACTCAGTAGATCGATGCACTCTGTTCGAAACACTTGCGCGGATCGGTGTTTCCGACATTAAGTGGCATTCGTCAGGATTTAGCAACTTCCCCATTTTTAATCAATTTTTTCGTGGACTCCATTATGGAGTGTTCTTTTGCGGAGCCTCATGACGCTGGCGTTGAGGTCCTGCATGATAAATGGCTAGTTGATCTTGATTAAACGGACGATATCATCTTGTTGTTTAACGATGTCGGGACGTCCCAATCAACCATGAATAAGCTCTCTATAGTGGCCCGATTATTTGGTACGCGCTTAGCATCTTCAAAGTGTCAAGTGTTGTTGCAGGACCACAAGCCACTTGATGAACGCTTGACCATAGATAGCGAGGAACTCGAGATAGTTGATCAAATCACTTACCTTGGGTTCATAGCAAGTGAAGTCAGTTCACGTATTGCAAAAGATAGAATTATCTTTTTGAATCTGCGACATATTTGGTGACAGATAGAGGTTTCACTCCGTCTAAAGGACCATGTTTACAAGGCCACAGTGAGGGCCATCCTGCTTTATGCGGGTGAGACGGACCTTTCGGTCTGAAGATCTGAGGCGCCTTCGTCTTTGATCATCGCTGTCTGCGGAACATTGCTGGTGTCGGGTGGCACCAACGTGTTCGCAACGATGATGTGCGTGGGTGAGTATGAGGCAATGATACCCAAGCTAGTTCTTTAGAACAACGGATAGAATTGAATAAGTTGCATTGGCTTGGGCACATATTACGTACGCCCGATCACCTCTTACCCAAGAGGGCCATATTTTGCCTGCCAAAAGTAGGGTGGCGCAGACCTTGAAATGGACAAAAGTTAATTTGGCAGCGGGAGATGAAGTCGTTGATGACTAAACTTGGTATAGTCCGTCCGGCTCACCTTGCAGACTGGAGTCCACGTGACCGGCCTTGTGCTTGGCTCGAGTCTTTACAGGATGTCTCGCAGCCGACACCAGTGGCGCATCTGCTGCCATCATCTAGTAGGACTACCCGTTTGGTGCTGAGTTATCTGCGGGGTAATAGCTGATTATGACGTGGGGCAATTAAAGCCGCAAAGAAGCTATATCGCCGATGCCACCTTATCTTTGCCCAATAGCCAGCTGTTCGTGATGGCATGTTGTTGACAAGATGTAGGCGCCTTGACCCTGAATGCTTGCTTAGATCACTAAGGTTTCCCCGTAAGTTGCCTTTCTCCCGTCTTATCATTCTTTGTTCCGTAGGTCGTTATGGTTGTAGGACAGAGAAGCATTAGTTCAAATGGCTGATGTACTGCTTGATAATGATGATGGAAGGATGGGGTGGGTTAAACACTAGCACGGCTGACCCCGGTTACTCCATAGGGTAAAGTACCGTCAAGATCCATGTGCAACGAACAGCAGTAGAAAAATTCGGTGTGACAGTAAGCCGTCGTATATTCGATACAGTTTGGATGGTTTTACTACTACTAATACGGTCAACTAAGAAGGCTGCTAACAGCGACTGAACATTACATTGTATTCTAGGGGAGAAGGGGTATGTGATCGATGAAGTCTCGTAGAGAGGAGGGAGCTGTGTAGTGAGTATACGTCCGATTAACCGAACTGTGACCGTGACTGAACGCTCATGGATCCTTGACGTTATGGGACCGCACTGTTGCGCTAAATAAATGACTGCGTGTTTAAACAGGTCCGGTCTGCTAAATATCTTCAAAATAGGTATTACCCCATGGGTTCCCATAGATAGATTCTGCATAAGGTCAAACAGGGAAGGCCACGCGTGATCGTGTTTGCAAGCAAGTTGATATTGGGGCACACAAGTTTATCACAACTCAGCCAGCTGGGAACGATCTGGTTACCGACGCACGACGTTTAACACAAGAAACAAAGCTGCTGGCGCGAAAGAAGACACGAGCGCTGAACGGAACAATCAGGAGGAATAACTGAAGATGAACAGAATTCTCATTCGAGGACACACAGTGAGGCAGAATGTAGTGGTGGAGCCGAACCGTTAAGTCCAGAGAAGTTGCAGCAACGTCCTAACGCCGTTGCGTGGACGCAAACTAGAATCAAGAAAGAAATGGGATCCGAATCGGAAAGTAATTGGTGTGGGGGGAATGCTTACTATTCACCATCGGGAGTCCAACCGGCGCGAACCAAGTATTCAAAGCCCCCCGGGAGATAATGAAACAGCGTGCTTGGAAGAGCCAAATGGCGAATGGATGCGATCTGCAAATGAAACGAAAGTTCTTGGAAAAAACGCTAAACAAAACCGGACAGACTATCGGTAACATTACTGGCTACATGGAGAAAAACAGTGAATGCAGGCCAATATATAGGTTTTGTGGGGAGGTCAGTGTAAAGTCTAGATGATTTAGGCGGAAGCCACTTTGCCTTCCGGTGACAATGGTGCCCCAGAGGGCTCTAGTTTTAACAAGGTTGGCGTGAAAGACCCCAATGGGTTTGGGGGAAGGTAACACGATAATATGGCCCAAAATGACGAAAGGATAGCCAGGCATTTAGATGCATGTAATGTACTCCAACTGAGATAACTAAGAAGACCGCCCCACAAGAAGGGGAACTCAGGGTCGAACGCAGCAGCCACGAGGATGTTAAAGAAGGAACTTGGACAAGGAGAGAGCCGTTAGCTAGAGCTCACAAGTAATGGGATTGGTCAAAATGCATGAGTTTACAAGGCTGAAAAAATACAAGCAAGCAGTAGTCTATATAAGCGCGAGAGCGATTGAAAAAAACGGTCACCTTGAGTTAAAGGCAACGAAGAATACTAATATGCTAACGAGTCACTTACTTCGCCACGGTCTGTCAGCTCGAATTCGCATACACGCAAGTCAGATGTGGCGTTCGCGGTACCTGATATGGAGTAAGTTTACCAAACGATTAGTGCACAACCATTTAGCAAAACACGAAAGAAACAGTGAAGCTAAAACGTAGGCCAATACACGCTGCTTTGCATGATCTGGTAGCATCCTATTCGCTCGCTGCATTGCAGAGACAAGCTCCCACATTTCGGGTTCTGCAGCGGCAGGTGATCTCGATAAGAAACAGGACTCATCGCGAGGTAAAGCTCCGTCACCATTACGAACGTAAGGATGGAATCAGACCTCACACTTGAGAGTGTGAACGAATAATGCTCTGACAGCCATACAGCTCAAGCTAGAAAAGTCCATCTACGATATGTTTGGGTGTGACGGAGGAAGCAATGTTATGAAATTGGCTGAAAAGGCTTGACAGGATCATAAATTAAGCCGTAAATACCACAAAAAATCGATAAAGTGACCGTCAGGTGCAATCTGGTTATTAGCTGCGGAGTACATGGGGAATAGTGTGCTGTACCTACATAGGGCTGTTAAAATGATTCCATGTCCGACCTAATCAGCTGACGATCTAGGAAAGCGAATGCGAGCACAGGAGCAAGATGCTATCAAGAGGGTGACCAAGGCATTCCAAACGGGGGAACCTAAGTTGATGGATGGGCTTGTGTGTAGAAAGAGTCCGCTGAATAATGACAATATCGGTTCGTTAATCGACGAAGCGCGATCCGGTTGGCGTAACTTAGCCGCAAGTGTACGATCGTAGCTTCCAGGATTACAGTGCTGCACTGAGAGTAGCAGTCTACAGACTGTATACGGTCGAAATAGATGAGATGAGAGATGACCGTCAAAAATGGACTGGAACACCATCCACGGCTGCTTCAAAAATGCAAACAATTAATCAAAGTAAGGAAAGAATTATACGACAATGCGCAATCTTGCTAGTTGGACTTAGTGCAAAACTGGAAGGCTACCCCGGACATGGTCTACCAAATAAACAATCGAAAGTGGATCTAAGCCACATTCGAAATGCAACTTTTCCCTCGTTTGTACTACGCAGCTAGAGATAGCCTAAACTGTGAGCGTAACCTTGAACGTAGTGATTGACTGCATGTACTCTAACGCTCAACAATCGATGTCTAACCGCTGTACTAGGTGTTGCTCAAGGATCTCAGTTGCATAGTGATCAAAGCGTCGCCCCTTACTCACAAAGCCATGAGTTCTACGCTCGGCTCAGGCTATCTACCTGAGGAGTCCAAATGAGGACGAAACCAGTCATGGGGTAGCAGCGATGGGAACGAGGTACATCGAACGCTCACGAAATCAGATAATGGTTTGAGGACACAGCAGCGTTTCTCAAACATTTTGGTCTGTGGACCCCATTTTAGTGGAGCGTCGCACTGTGAGTCCCCTGACATATTGTCAACCAAAGGACTAGGCCTTAATGAGATGCAAATGAGGCGCAGTGTCCTGGAAATGTTTACTACCGTATACTAAATCAAGTGGTCTTCATTCGCGTTAGCGAAAAATGTAAGCTGCTGAATCTAGGCTGGAAAAAACAACATACATTAATGTTTAACGTGTGGAATGAAAGTGCTTCTGACATGCAGTGCTGACTTTTTGATATTTGGTATTATTGAGGAAAGCTACAACCTCATATCTGGTTTAGCTTCAAGTCCATTGCTGCATGCATATAATGCGAAAATGCACTTTCACGCATTTGTGGCAAATGTGAGAAGAACCGCGTCAGCTGCCTTCGTTGACAGGGTAAGTGTCCTTCATCTTACACCAGAAATCAGACTGACAATTTGTGAAGGGAAGAACATGAGATCATGTTGATGAATTTCTCACACTGAATAGTTGAGAAAGGAGGAAGCTTTGTCATGCAAGTGATTGGGTTCTTGATCCACGAAAATTCTTTTAATTGCTCCTCATCTTCGCTGAAACAAGCATTCTAGCATATCTTCCAAATGCTGCACATTTGCCTCGGATAGATCCTCCGGGCTTTCTCTGTCCGACATCTCTTCCACTATGTGTTTTAATGCCGGAGAAATGTCGAGATCTGTATTACAAACAGAAATCGTCCAAAATCCTAAATTGCTTTTGCGCCCTCGAGTTTCATCATTTGCATCGAATATGGTCGCAGATTTTATTTGCATTGCTAGGTTTATGTCATTTATTTTTGCGAGCATATCGGACAAATAGGTAAGTTAATGGTGGATGTTTGTGAGAAGTGTAAAGTTCATAGAAAGTAGAAGTCACGATTAAAATAGGTAAGTCTTGCCAACCACTGTCTAGCAGTCACTTGGAACTCTAAATGAAAATGATGATCCATGAAGAAGGCGAATAATTCTCTAACAAACGCAGTAATATTTTACCACGAGAGAGCCACGTTGCTTCAGCATGTAGCAGTAAAAATGTGTGGACACTTCCCATGTCGTGAGATAAACTCTTGAACCGTCGATTGTTCATAGGCCGAAATTGAATGCATTTAACTAATTCCCCATCCTCATAGAGGATGGTTTTGAGAACTAATTTCCCAACCTCATAGAGGACGGTTTTGAGATTGGATGTCACTTTTCGCACGACAAGCGCTTGTCGGTGAAGAGTACACTGGCTACTTGTGCAGAATATAAAACGGTTTTGATACTTGTCAGTGATGTGGTAATATCAGTGCAAATATCGATGCAATTTTCCCATGGAATGTTAATTTCGTGCATAAACGATGATGAGTATCTCTGTGCCACTAGTGCTCTTCGGCATAGGTTCAGACAAATGCATGTCCTCTTCCAGGGACAGTAGGTGTTGTTATCTTACAAGTACAATCAGCATGGTAAGTCATCCCACATCCGTCGACTCATCCATTTGAAGAGTAAAGTTAGTAAACTTGATACGGGAGGTCAAATCCTCCTTAACAGCAGTTGCTAGTGTCTTAATTCTGTGAGATACCGTATCATTTGACTGTGGTAATAGAGAGTTGTTTTGCTGTTTTTCATCTAGCATGCACCTAGTCATTTCGACTGCACATGGCTGTTGTGTGATCTCCTGTCAATGCAATACTATAACTAATTAAGACGCTTCAGCCACCTTTTCATTTATAGTCTGGGACGCGTGAAGCATGTAATTTTGGGTGTTCAACAGTTCATCCAATCTGCGCTAAAAGTGCTCCATTTTCCTGTCTCAACAGTCCAGCATGCTTTTTTTCAAAACGCCGCTGCATTTGTACAGGCACCATGGAAGAACTTTGTCACACAAGACACACTGTGGGCAACTGTTGAACTTCATAAATCCTAAAGAAAGATATATGTCTTTGTATTTCCGCCTCTTACTTAGGGATACAGAGACTGCGGTTAGGAACAGATTTGTGTTGCATCGTATTAGGCAGTACAGATACATAGAACGTCTCGGTTTATGTATTCTCAGTAGACACATTACATGGCGTAACAATTACATCTGAATTCGGTAATATTTCCGTGAGACAATTAACAGTTTCCCAGTCTTCAGCTAACGGTTCATGACGATGTTATAGGTGCAACTGCCAAAAATGGAAATAAATATTTCGACACAAAAGTCAAGAGCACATTTGTTTACCATAGTAATTTGGAATTGGAATGAGGTATAAAATGAGGAAAACAAAACAGCCACCATTTTGTAACTTCGCAAACATACTTTTTCTCCAATCCGCGAAATCAAATGAGCACACTAGTAAAAAAAACTGTAATATTCAAGCTTTCCTGATGCGCTTCGTGGGTTGGATCGCGCCAATGGGCCTCTATTTGCAGAGGATATCAAATTCCGAAATACCTGCAAAAAGGGTCCAAGTCTTATGACTTGCTCTTCGCCTTATATCGGGGGATAGAGTCTGGGTTATGTGAGCTTGCGCGGACTTAGAATGACCCATCCAGTCACTAGCGTCGTATCACGGTGGGAATATCGCACTACATTACTGACATTTGACAGCTTCGTTCACACAAATTTTAAGTCCCTGCCAAAACCAAGATCCTCCTTGGAGGAAGTGTTTTACATGAGTCATGCACAAACCTAACGAAGAACAACCTGGAGCACTTCGTGTTTACACTAGAAACTACAAGCCCCGATAGACAAATCCTAGGTAGAAGGAAAACCTTACAGAAAAAGGTGCGAATCCGAATCGGATGCCAACGTATGGGTAATGCCGCGAGTTTGCTGCGACTTTTGTGGGACGAATGTGATATGCAATATATTCGTGTAATTCACAAGCAATGAAGGCGTCGCAGAACTCAGTGCTTCAGAGACAAACGGTTTATTCGGCCGAGCAATCTCAACGAATATGACAGCATAACTGAATTGTACAACTAGGCCATTTCCACAACTGACATTTATGATTTCATGAGATTCTTCCTTTGCTTCGATCAAACTCACTCCAGCGTAGTCAAGTAGTAATTAATCGGCGTAGACGCAAAGACGTTCATTTGTTGCAATCTAGCTTTTCACTCCGTCACGTAAATCCGTCCCGTCCCTCTGACTGCATACTCCCATTGAATCCTCCCCTTTTTGTGGTCAGCCGCAACAAACGAACTTACTTCATGTAAGTCGACAGTTAACTAAGCAGCGTAGGCACGGAGATGTATAGACATCCCATCATCTGCTCTCTTTGTTTGCCGTAATCTAGCTGCTTGCTTCGTCACGTAAAACAAGTCCCATCCGTCTGATTGCATACGCACGTCACAGAAGGTGCGTCTGCTCTCCTTACCAATGGGCATGGAATGGAGGGATGACCCATGTGGACATTCCAACCCACCGGTTGCACAATAGTTTGCGCAAGAGAGCCAGGTAACTTACAAATACTACGTCGAAGAACCTGGTGGACCTTCAAGGGGACATTAGTTGGCGTCTGAGTATGGTTACGATTCGTTTTGGGTGATTCTAAGAAGCACGTGCCATGTGCTCAGCATTGCGGTGAAAAGAATGGAACCCGCTGCTTGTGTGGTCGCAAGCAGAAACGAAGGGGCCAAAATGGAAGCCACCCGTCATATGAACAAAGCTCCGATGGTGTAAAGTGACGACCTAAAGTGACATCAAAACTGTGACGTCATTTAGATAAAAGGGGGTGATAAAGAACGAGGGTTGATTAAGACAAGAATTGACCGAAAAGCTCCCGATACAGGTGTAGACAAATAAAGGAGCCTGAAACTCGTTAAGCGTAATGAATGAATCTATCTAAAAACATAGGAAAATTTGGTAGGCTAAAACGTATTGAGCGGCATGTGCACAGAGTGGTGCTACGACAATTACGACCAGAGAAGACAGAAAGAAGAAGGGCACGGCAGAGAAATCAGTGGGCAATAGAGATTCCCTCACAATACGCTGGCATTGGGCGTAGACAGGATACGAAGAGTAGCAAAGCAATCATCAGCACATTCGGTGGCATGACGGCAACGATACTATTCTGAGACGAAGAAAACAGATCAAAAGGGCTACAGCTCTGGGTCACTACACAAATATCACAGAATTTGTCTGCTCCATATGAGGATGTCTAAAGTACTTCGAAATTTGCTAAAACGAAACTCGTAGAGGCTGATTGCTATGATGCAGTGGAACTCGAAAGGGTTCAGGTCACAAGAAGTGCTTGTTAAAAAATGACAAAGAAAGGAGTAACTCAAACAAGATAGGAACAGTAGCAGCCGGTTCAGCTAATAGAGGAAGGGGGACAGGCACAGAAAAACGTTAAAAGGGAGTGACCTTCGAAAGGGTTTGACGAAAACCGGTTGGTGCGATTGGTGGGCAACGTTTTACGTTTGAAACAAAACCTCTGTCAGGCCAAGTATTAGGATAGATCAATGACCTTCTCAGCGGAATCAGTTTCTTCACATTAAGTATGATCGATTGACCAGCGATAAAGTACAAGAGATTGCATGCTAAACTGTGTGTGAACGAAACTCTAATTAGGCGAGCTCTGGGTTGACCACAAACGGATCACTTCCAGACCAAAGCATTATGGTAAAGATCCGTGTCGTGGCAGTTTGTTTCGGTTAACAGCTCCTTTTCCTCAATATCTTTGTCGTCTGATTTCTCGGTTGGTTTGAGAGATTACGAACCACCTGATTGCAAGAACAGGAATCGCACGTGGTAGGCAGACATAATACTATAGGAACCAGCGGGTGAAAGGCATAGCATTTATGACGAACTAAGAGGATACTAATGAGGACTAAGAAATAGGTAGAAAAGATACGGGACAGAGAACGAGGACCCCTGCTCCATTACTAGCGAGGATGACATCGCACTATGGATCATTTCATCTGTAATATGCCAGCTGAAATGACACTTTGACCCGTAACGTGATTACCCACTCACTGGCCTCTCGGTCGTTGCGATTATCATCCGACTTGTTATTTTTTTAATGTCGAGCCAATCACTCGTTGGTTCACTTGCCCTGACGTAGCTTTGTGCTAAAAGTGAAACGTCGCCTACCGAATATACTAACCAGTTACATGCTAGGTGCTGTTTTCAAGCCCTTGTTGATAAGTACCATGTATAATGGGAGATGTTGAGGGAGGTGTCATCATTTAACCAATAAGCATTTCATATAAATGAGATGGTACAACACCACATGGTGTTACCTTGTGGGAACTAAGGTCAGTTTTGCTAAACAACCGATCAGAGGAACTATTGATGTGATTGGGGAACACAGTCGGTAGGCGATGTCCACGTGAAAAACACGAGAACTTTCGGTGAAGAGTAGGGAGACGTGGATGAAGGCCGGTCCGTAGAAAATGGTGGACATTACAACCGACTGGAAGCCTGCTGTGTAGAGGGTATTAAAATGACCTAGCGAAAAATCAAAGGAAGAGGTGAATTCCCTTACCAGCTTTCGGATAGCGATGTGCCTCTGTAGTTTGACCGCTTAAAAGATGCACCAATTGCACAGCACGTTCATCGACCACCTCATAGAGAATGCGGTAGACGCGGCGGCCTTGAGGAGTAACCGAGGCTGTGCTAGCTAGAGTAAGGAAGTGGGACACGGGCAGAACACATGCAATGTACACTGGGAGTAGACAGAAAGGTGCACGAGTTATAAAAACAAGTACTCGCTAGTCGTAACCAAGGTTTATCACCAGGTAGTTAACAGACCCAAGTTTGAGTGAAAATAGGCCGCAGTCCAAATTGGGCATTTGTATCGCAACTCCCACACACAACAGGAACACAGTTAATTTGCTTTAGGTTCATGTATATCTCTGACTATGATTTATGTAGTTACTCACACATGGCTAGTTTGACCACCAGTAGGCTACCAATAAAACGTCGTGGGAAAGGCAAACCAAAACAAATTACAAGTTGTTCCAACCGAATGGAAGGGTAGTTTTGCTGAAAAGAGAAGTACACTGAGAAGCACGAGCGGTCAACTGATACAGACCCAGTTCTATGACAAATCAACCGTAAGCTGCATTGACTAAGGGTTAGCTATTTAATTAAACACAATCGAAGAGGAATACGAATCGAGGCGAGAAAAACTTCGGCTATTGTACAGCAATACAATCCAAAAACAAAGCTTAACAAAAAGAATTATGCTTTATTTTTATCACGTGTACATAGTAACATCGTCGATGGAGGGGAAGGCGAATTATTAAAGAAACATACAATACAAACGCCACTGAGGTCAACACTTCCCCATCGTAACAAGTGTCCACAACCAAACGTATTCAGCACCTTTAGTATCCCAACTCGGGAGTGGGGACGCACCAAGTGTAGCCAAGTTCGCTTGATCACATGATCGGTTGGCCTTTCTTTCCTTCTATCCAGACCCCCTTTGTGCGAACAACGCATGTCGTGAGATTCAGTGTGCAGGCATGCGCAACACGTGGCCCAGCTATCGGAGCCTGTTATGTGTTGAGTGGTTCACTCGCTCTTTCTAGACAATAAATAACACGACAAACAAGCTCAAAGTGCTTGCCAGATATGAGCTGAACTGCAAAGGCATCGTTGGACGTACGTATATAGACTCTTTATGTTTGAAACCAGTGGGTCAGGTCTCGTAACCGCACAGGAGGGTTGAAAGGGTGGTAACAAGTGAGCGTGACGCTGTGCTGATGCCATAAATGGCAATGACTGGCAAAAGTGTCCCAACAGTTTGTGCCCTCGTGTCCTATTAACATGAACTGGCATACCCGACCAGTAAGCTGAATGTCCAGACTTCTGGTTAATACCCACTAAGGGCCAGTACAAGGGTTGGTCTCTACCAATCGCGGAGGAGAGGTTTTAAATCTGAAACTGTGAAACACAACAAGGAAGTACTGAAAGCCAGTAATAATCCGTCTAACGCTGGTTGGCATGTTTTTAGACTGCAATAGAGTAAGATAATATTGTCGGCGGATTCCAATTAGAGAAGTCGATCACCGGAAAGCACCTCTGCGCCTACTACGCCGAGTTCGGTGAAGGCAATTTCCATAACCTCATCAACGGCAAAACTAAAAAGAAAAGACGATAGCAGGCATCCTTGCCCAAGACCGCCGGAGTGTTGAATGATAATGTCTGCTTGCCACGAGCCTTCAGTCTGCCGGAGCAATGAGCGTAAAACTATCTCACATATCTAAGTACAGCCCGTGCTCAACCCCCTAATGAGACAGCCGCACCAAGTCGAAGACACTATGTGTCCAGGTGCACGATTAAGGTGGCTTGTCACCATACATGGCGGTGCCCTAACAATTGACGTAAAAGGAGCGTGTGGTTAATGTGGCCTCGACTTCCGCGAAACTTGGCTTGCTCTTCACGATTCGGATCTCTCCGGTAACAGTCATTCTACGTGGAGTGGCAGACGCACGCAACTTAAGAATGATGGACATCACATTGATCCCTTTACGACCGCGGAAATTCGGAACGTCAGACCCTTCCGAGACTCATGACAACAGTGCAGCAGCTTCGGGGAATTGGAACAGTTTCCTGACCCCGTATTTTCAGTAACAAATTGTGCAAATCAACCGCAACAGCCTGTCTCCGAATTCGAAGATAGCTTCATCCAAGTTAAGTAATCCGATTCGATTGTAAATGACATGTCCCAACTGGTCGCATTAAGCTTCACAAACACCAGGTCTGCCACTGTCTCTTTCCAGTATGAGACGGAATAATTTCGGTGGTTAACAAGATCAGCAGACATTTCCAAATCGGATGCACAATGAGACCACCAGATTTCGCGGTCTCTCTTCACATTAGCACGCAATTCGCTCTGAGTTGCGTTGTATTCGCGTTTAGCTAAAATGTGCCGGTGAATATCGAGAAGCTGCAGAAATCGTGTGGAGGACCAATGTCCATACTGACAATCAGGTTGGCCATACGAAGGAATACCTGTTGCTGACCAAGAACTCCGTTCATTGAGTGCTTGCTCAGCTCGATGTCATTGTACTTTAACACATACTCAGAACATCCGGATTTACTGGTTGACAACAGTGCAATCACGGAAGCGCACCCGGTGAGCAGCGCATACAGATGCATGATCGGAATCAATGCTTGTGCTCCAAATTGACAGTTTTTGGGGAAACTCAGACATGGAGAACAGAAAAAACACCTAGAAACCTACCAACGAATTTAACAGCGCCGTTACGTGCAGCAATCATGGAATCGGCTATGCAGGCGGATAGGCATCCCATTTCTGGGATAAATCTAACAAACTACGTAAGGGCAACGCGCGGAATCGTGAAGCATTCAGTATATATAATCGACCTGTGGGTACCCCCGCCACTTGGAAAGCACTACCCATGCCGTACAGCATGATGCTGTGAGAGGATTGGCACTAGATAATGACAGGTCAGGTCACTAGGAGGACAAATAACACAGAATAAGTTGCGTTGATCTGAGTACGTGCAACGTACGCCCGGTCATTGTTTACGGTATCCAGCGTTGCGCATAGCGTGTGAATAGGTGGACACTTATGAATGGATGATCCTCGGATGGGTTAACTGGTCCAATATTTTAGTTCGATTCATAAAAACTAGGAACAGATGTGAGTGAAGAAAACTTATGAAACTAGTCGGATTTATATTCACACGGGTTAATTATGATGGGTTGGTGCCTGAATGCACTTAAATCGACTGACTATCACACGAGAATATCAGCTCCATCATAACAAATAGGTGTCGGATAGAATTGCGCATAGTGAATCTAAAATTGAAATAACAAACTTCACACAAGTCAGAGGTAAGTGAGCTACAGCATAAATAGACCGGTTAGTTATCGGCAGTCGACGTCGACTTTGAGCGCGTAACTCTGGTTAGCACAATTCACTGCAATAGTGTTTCCCAAATGCTTTTGAAGGTGTGTTATCGGAGAGCGCCACTTTGAAATTACTCCCAATGGGTGTGGCGGTTTTGGGAGCGTGTGTACGACGAAGATGCTGTCGTAAAACCGCGGCTGATCCTCATGTACCCACGTAGAAGTACGTTCGCGAGAATCCTAGGTGTCGCTACAAACTCTCAAGACGTAGCTGAACGAACAGTAAGCAATGCCGATTAGCAGCTTTATCTGATTACGTTTTTTACGGTGCAGTGAACTAGAAGCATTAGATTAACTAGTTGTCACTGAAATCACCAATAAGGTAGATTCAAGGTATAGAAAGACATCTGGTGGAGTTGGGCTACGCTCGTACGGAAATGTGTGAATGCAAACAGCGGAGTACTGTTGCCTTCTCGTATGTTTATCTGTTGTGTGATTTAGTAGCAGCGCTTGGGACCAATACAAAGAAAAAAGAAGCGGTTTTTTTGTTTCACGCTTGGGGTAAAAATGCAACCGAATTCAATGCATCAGCAATTGATTTCAACGATCCAACTGAACAGTAATCGAAACTGTAGACAAGAAAAAACTACTAAGATGGTACGGTTTCGCGAGTGCAACCCAACGGAGCTGGTGAATTGTGGTCACTCAATCATCTACCCCGAAGACCCGATCGAGCTAAGCCCAAGAACAAAGCCAGCTGATGCCCAACGGTCAGATTGTAGCACATCGGAAAGATGTCGAGCAATAGACTAACGCTTGATTTGAAATCAACGCCCATGAGTGATTGAATGATAACCAACGCAGACTGTACAGTGTAATTTAACTCACTTCTGATTCACGTTTTGGGCTAGAATACACTCCAGTGTACTCGCCCTGTTCATTGTTCCTTAATGGGGATTGGTCCACTCCCTACTCTAGCAGAGTCAGGCACAACATAAGCGCCATTAGTCTGTTGGATATTCCTCTCCGCCACAATTTATATTCTGTAGTAAATGAGTCCATCAGCCGGAAATAGGATGCAGATCTATGGTCTCCCAAAAAGTGCAGGGCACAAACGTAATAACGGATAGCGAGAAAGAGTGTTAACATGGGATTTCATCAAAACATGCCTTAGCCGATGGAATCGACACAAATGGCTGCAGCCATGAAAAATTATTCGTTGCGTTGAGAACGTTTAGAGGTAATCAGGCAATGAACCGTTTGTCACGAAGTTTGTGGTTTGTAAGCATATCCAAGTGAGCCTGTATAGGAGTCATATAGCCAGGGACAAATCCTTGCGGAAAGAAAGAGTCGTTAATGCAGCTCCAACAAGCAGGTACATAAATGGGCGCACCACGTGCACGAAACAATATTGTTACAATGGGAAAACAATTTGAGTCAACGTAGCTGAAGCATCAAGACGCTCCAGAAACACGGGTCCATCACGTGACATGTGTCCCTACCGCTTAATGGCTAGCGCGACTGAACTACCAAGCAGAACAGATAAAGTAGCTGTTCTGGAAAGTGAACACTCCTGAGTGACCTATAAATATCCATTGATTTTACAATAATTGTGCCCATTGCGGTAGCTGCTCCACCAACAAGATTTTGCTCCAAGGAGTAGATAGTTGATTTAGCCTGGGATTTAAAAGGTAACAGGGAACGAGATCTGTTCAACTGGAATCGCATAGAAAGAGGCAGATCTAACAATATCCCAATTCCGACTTATGGGGAAAGACGCACCTGCACCCCTAAATCGGAATACTGTGCACAAAAAGGGATGACTGCGGTACGTTCGGCCATCCAGTGGCCAAACTTTATTCGGGCACAGCTGTGGTTGTATCCACTATGCGTATTGGCTGATGGATTAGTCTGCCTCATGCGCAACAATACATGGCATAAGCATGGGGCTTTGTGTCAAAAGTGTGCCCCATGCTAAGGTTTGTGTTGCATACATAATACTTATTCATCGCAGCTGGACTAAACCAAATGCACTTGAACTATGTCTTTTTAATCTGGATAAGTCATTCAACTTTATTTGGTTGGTTCAATTCTGTTACCCTGCTGTATATTCTGTGTCAATTTTGCGTGTTTGGTTTTCCTTAAATAATATGTTAGTCGTTTGATATCCCCGGTGTGACCGCGCTTGATGTGAATGTTGACAAGGTGCCTCCTACCTGTCTACCACCCTCCACCTCGATTACTGCCTCCATGAGACTGTGAATCGTTGCTGGCGGGACGGAGTGCACGGTCCTCGTGGTCGTGCTAGGCTCAAAGAGTGGTTCCATGCACTCAGTGTGGAGCGGACTACGACCCAGCCACCGCCTTATGTGCGGTTGATTCCCCAAATACAGTGTGCTTGTGTTTGCCTGTGAAGGAGTGTGGGCCGGCTCCATTGATGGAACGTGGTTCCTATGCACATGCCTCCTGGTCTTATTCCTTCGGGTTCACACTGGATATGGAGTGTCTGGATGAATCTGTGAGGCGTGCAACGGGTGGCGCAGTGCAAGCCAACCAAGGTGCTTCTGTAGAGGCAGGTGTCCTATGGAGGCCACAGTGACAGGCAAATCCGGAACCGGATGCCGCCAACCATGTGTCGAAAGCAAATGTCGCAAACGCTGTGTGAACATGTGAACGTGATAAGATCAAGTCAAAACATGTGCTTCATCCTCATGAGAGATTGACTTACTACATGAGCTGGGATAGATGAAACGATAAGCAAGCAGAAACCAAGCAACTCTGAGAGAAGAGCACACAAAACTGGTACCAGGGCGGGCGGAGGGCAGGTTACGTATTCAATGATTACATTAAAAATAACAAAAAATAATGATAGTATGATACGCAATATAACTGGAATCGACTAGTATAAGGCGAGTAGGATTGGGATGGCGGTTGGCTACTGAGGGGACGGGGTTGTTGACTGGCTAGAAATGAACGGGAGGTATGTACATACACTAGAACGTACTTGTTGGTTGCCACCAAAAACCGACATATCGATCGAATTCTTCTTGAACCACGTAGGACGGCATGCCAAAGGAAATGCCACCTGAAATTTTGAAAAATGGAGAACCGGATGGAGGGTGAATAGGTCACAACACTACAAAACGTGTGACAGTATGCTGTAAGCGCCCAGACATGCTCCAAATGTGCACGACCGAGATGAAAGGGGAGCAAAGCAAGCCGAGATGCCAGGCATTGCCTTCTGGTCCGGAAGTGCCATACTTTCACGAAAGTAAACACGTCGTGTAAACATATAGAACTATATTAGATGGTGGATAATGGCTTATATAGTAAATCCCATGGAGCGCTTCGCAAGAAACGGCAATGGTTGCAAAACGTGCAAGACTGGTGCAAACAGTTCACTTAAAACGCTTGGTATAAGAAGCACTGAGTGCACCGCATAGGGTGAAGTTCCGAGAGATGAGGCAGTACAATGGGTTGCTTCGGTTAGATTTAATGCCCAAGTGCAGCAGCGTCATCCTACAGGTTCAGTGAACCGTCCACCACTGTCTCACTGCATTCTACAGTCCCCTTTCAAAGCTAGATTTGCCCCGCAGTCATGCGGAACAGTTATCAGTTTGTGGTGAGACCACTCAAACTAGCTATCCCAGTCCTTATTTATTTCCAAATTGACGCCAATCGCAAGTTTTCCCAAGCCGACTATCAGAGGACGAATGCGTCGACTCGACAGTAAGGCAGACGAGGAAAGTAAGCAGTATTTGAAAGTAAGAAACAAAGGAGCGAAGCTGCTTCTGAAAAAAACGCTGAAGAGGGCTTATGAATTCAATTGCCTGCATAGTGTGGGAAGCCGAAACAGTGAATTAATTGATTCGTGGGATATGCTCTCGTTGAGAACTCAGTATCAGACAGCCAGCAACACCAAAAAGAGTGATCTGATCACGGATCTCGGGAGTGCATAGAAGAGTAGGATGACGGTAACAATAGAGAGAGAGAGAGGGGGAAATCAATGCAATTGGAAACAGCAGAGCGTTATGTAAACGAATCCGATGTTTGGATCCAGGAAAGGCCAGTTGAGAGCGACAAAAGTGGAGGGAGGTGGGTAGATGATCCGATCCGAGACAGATAGACTTGCAAGCAAAGTTGAAAAATGGAGAGAAGCATTGGGTCGGTCCGTTTGCATCATTTCTCGCTAGTTCTGATGAACGAACATCGAACAGATACGAGATGAGCTTGTGTTGATGAAGGGAAGGATAGCGCCACTCGTTGATGTCTATTTAGCGCTGATGGGAGATGACGGTGCATGGTTTGTGTTTAGACTAGCCTCTTTTGACGGCCATCATCTGGGGCCAGAAGGAAATGGTTATAATCTTCCCACTTGACACGATTCCGTAATAGGAACGTTACTGCTCCGCAAAACTTCTGGCCCAACCGAAGAAAACATCAGAAGGCCAATGACCTTGACAAAGTGACGAGTTAGCCGCTGTCAACAAAACATTGTACAACTGCAACAGACCTTGGCTGCATTTATAGGCCTCTCACTGACCTTCGACTTCTGGAGTAGGAAAGTCGGCGGTTAAGGGTAGTTGTTCCACATAGATTTGGTCGATCATCAGGAGGTTGGCAGTAACGTGCAGGCCTTGGATTAGAAATACTCCCATACCGATGACGAAAAGTGAAAATCCCCAAAGAGTTACAAGGAAAGTCCCTGAAACACGACTCATTTCCATGACGTAAAGGCACTCTCACAAAGATACATACCAACGGTTCATCGATCCCTGAAGTAACGTGGCTCAAAAACATAACGGCAGAGTCCTGATGGGGTTGGTCCAGTTGAAGCAACTTACACGCAGTTTTGGTGGATACAAACAGAAGCTAATATAGGGTTACTAATCGCAGTGGACGCTTCGTTTGTAAACAAGGTCGATTTCGGGTGCGCGCCAGTCACGGCACATGCTCTTGGTGGGTGGCAGCAATAAGCTGAGAAAAAGATAGAGTCCCACAGTCTTCCACAGAGGCTGAGCTGAGTATTAACGCGTGAAAAATTACCCACCACGTTTGTGATCTGGAAAAAAGAATTTTGATCCTTCTGGATCATCCAATGTAAAGGGCATAAAGATTGATTTCGCCAGTATATCTAGACATTTACAAGTCTAGCACTAGTGGTACCAAGGGATTAAAATGACAACCAACGAAGTCCGGTGGAGCAGAAACAGGAAGACCGTCAAGTTCTAGTCTCGCGATCGACACTTAACAAAAGCAAACGGTATAGACCAGCCCAGAAAGCTTGTTGGCAAGCATAGTTGAGCACCGTGGCATATATATTAATAAAAGACACGGAGCCACTAAAAACCATAGGACTCGAAAGGAGGTACACTTATCGTGAAAAGGAGTCCGCACACCATACAGAATAAGTAATGACTTTGTCAGAGGGCGCGGAACAACCTGGTTGTCTAAGCCGTAGTAAGGAGTTATCTCGGAGAACACCACCCCGAGCGTTTGGCTAAATAGCCTATGCGTAACGCGGCGGAGCGGGATCAGGGAATCGAGTTTATTAGAGGACAGTGACCGAGGACTTAGCTCATACGCCTTTCCTTCGGTCGGTGACCAAAAAGAGACTCAATACTCCTTATGATATGAGTATTCATAAGTTCTAGCGGGGGAAATAAAAAAAGGTAGTAACTTAAGTTAGTGACAAGCCACAACCGTCACATCGAGGTATTGTTAACAGGACATCCGTGGTTTTTGGTAAGAACTCTTATCAGGCGAAAACGCACCGCCTTTTGCATGAATGCAGCCGAATCATTGGCTGGAGGAACAAGATAGACCCGGGACATCAAACTGGGACTAGGAAGAGGTCAACTGGCTAACCGGTGGTGTAGAGTAAAAGGTTGGTGCAAAGATCGCAATACCGTTTGTAAAAGTTGCACCGGCGCAACACTCATATTGAAGATAGTTAGCTACTGCAAAGGATGCACTGTAGATGACTTCATCGTCTAGCAAACTGGGTTGTACAGTCACTGATGACAGACGCGAAGAAAGTCCACGGGTAAATGAACAAACTGACCAACAAAACATAAATGCAATCACAATCGGTGTGCGACCTCAAAGTGCATTTCAAACAGCTCAGTTAAAACAAACGGAATATTAATTTCAGACGCGATACTGACACACCATGTGTGGCGAAATTAACTTGGTAGCTCAGGTCAGTTTGGGAGCTTGGTATGGCGCGTAAGGAATAGTAACTGACAACATAAGATTTCATGAGTGCCGTCTTGCGGATCCGAATAGGAAAAATAACGGGTATAACGATGAGGTACGTCTAGCAGTGGGTGTAAGGATGTAGAGCAAGGGGAAATAGTGTACTCGCGACCCGGCGTGTGATTCCTGGAGAGTTATCAATTCATGCTCACAACTGCAGCCAACTAAACGTAGTGAGACCAAAACGAACTCGCTAACAATGTACTCCGGTTGGAAACCCACATAAAGTAGACAGGAACAATGCAGCAAACGGCAGAGATGAATGAGCAAGAGACAGGAGAAAGGAGAGAAAGGAGGTATGAGGTTACGCGGGACTCACTCTCTGAGGACCCATGGGTCAACTGAACCCAGGTGTTCGTGTCGGCGTCACCCACAGTTAACTGTCCGTTGGTGACACACGCTATGAGGCGGTCGTTGAAAGGACACAGTCGCGGCTGCAGCGGACCCGATACGGGGGACTCCACTGGGTCGAGTAATTCCAAGGAGCCCTGTACGGAAAGGCGGAAGCAGTGTAGAGAAGAAATGTGGCAAATCAGAAGTGTCGACAGGTCGACAACAATGCATATGCCTACACTAACATGCGGCCCTAAGGCGGATATGCACAACAATGTGAGCCTATTTCGGCCAGACACGCTAAACACTATTTTGCCCGTCACACAAACGCGGTGAATTTCTCCCGTACTAATTGGCTGATCGCGTTTTCATTCATTAACGAAATTCGCCTACGAAAGTGATGCACCATAGTATCGTAGCTAAGGCAAGACCTGACGGAATGTTGAGGCGCCATCCCTCTGAGTCGCCCGAAGGAGACAGAATTCGGTACTGCAGCCGAAGGTCAACGAAATGGCAGCGCCATGTATATATTCAAACGCCGGCGACTAAGCAACAGTACACAGTGACCTGTTATGAGAATCGTACCAATATGCCCGTAAGACATAAACCATACGCAGTCGCGCGTAGGCCTAGTGCGGGGGCCTCCCGGTCCCCTAAACTGGCTCGGAAAGGTATTGTTCGGATTACAAGGCAAGTGTGTGATCCATTCGGCCAGTAGCCGGCAAAGACAATTTACGTTAATTAAGAAAAAAAGGAACAAAGATCGAAAGTTCATGCGTTCCACTAGTGAAAATAAGTTCGAATGGCTCAGTCGCCACTTCCTCATGGATGGTGCACTACAACTCATGGGAGTGTAAACGGTGACTGGCTTGGAAGATAATTCGATGAGAGACATTCGAATTGATGCACAACGTTCAGCGGCAGTTAAAACTCACATTTATCTCAGAGCTATCCGACGCGCTGAAAATGCGACTTGAAGCGGTGAGCACCAGTCGGCCGGAATCGCTGACGCGAATATCGGCGACACCATTAGCAGAGGAGCGCATGCGTTCTCGTAGCAAGCTTTCAGCCAAGCTAACAGGTTGTCTAAAGTAAAGGGAAAGTTGGGAGAACGATAAGAAATACACTTGTCTTTTACTGTTACAGACTGATTAATGGTGATACAGAGTAGAAAATGTCAGTTAGCAAGCGGAACAAAGAAGAAGTAGTATGGGCAGCAGTCTACTAAATAGACATACAGCCAAAGATAACCATGGAAATCAGTAGAAGACAGATTTAACACCGTACCACATCATCATGGCACATTAACTGAAGGTGTGCATCACAGTTCAGCTATGGTGCCGCAGTAAAAGAAAAAACAGAGCACTTTTTGTTATTTTGCACATACCATTTGAAAAAGATTTTTGGTCATTTGCAATCGTTAAGCATCCAAATCTAAACAAGTATGTACACAGATCCTCCAGTGTTTTCCGCTACGAGCCATATCCTGAATTGTTTTCAGCCAACGGCACTTCTCGTCCTTTGATCCCCAACCAAACAAATGTGAAGTCAATGATTTCGCCAAGTGGATGGTGGACCACCGCGTGGTCTCCTCCAGTTGAGTCCTGCACAAGCAAACAGAACGCGATAGGGCAAATGCTCATCTGACATACGTAAGATGCGAACGAGCCATAGTAACAGGCGCAGCAAAACCAGCTTGTTGTAGGGAATACTCGCATTCGGAGACACGACATCTGACTTCACTGTTGCAAATGCGTTGTTTCCAGCAGACACGAGCAATCCTCCTCAAGCATTCGTGGTCGAAGGCCGAGAGCCCGCGCATGTCGTCTACGCGAACCGGCCATGGCTCACTTCCCTATAGCAACACCGTCCGAACGGTAGCGTTATAAACACGACCCTGTACCAAGAGGGAGATATCCCGACGACGCCACAGATGCTGCAGGTTGACAAATGCCGATCGAGCTTTGGCGATACGAAGAGAAACTTCTTTTCCAATAGTACCACCAGCAGCGACAGCTGCCCGGGCAGACAAAACTATCCACTTGTTCAAGCTGTGTGCTTTCAATACTGAGCACGGGAACGGTTGAGTGCCAATCCTGGAGCAGCACTCTACACTTTGACGGGGCAAAGCACATTCCGTACCTAGATGCCTCAATCGCCAAACGGTCTAGAATGGTTTGCATTCTTTGTGAGTCGTCAACAAGTAAAGCGATATCATCGGCATAATCTTAGTCGGTCACGCGCTTACCCGGTAGTAGCGATGGACCAAAATCTTGGTAACCGCCAAGAGCTCTCGACAGGACGTCTACAATCGCAAAATTGAAGAGGAACGAGGCAGCCCTACCGTATACCGCTATTGACAGAGAAGGACAATGAAAGCCTGCCATACACCCTAACTCTGTCGGAGATGTGGAAATACAGCGCGCGTAGAATGGCAGTGTACTTTACTGGGAGACCGTTTCTAAGCAAACAACGCTGTAGTACAGCTCGATCTACCGAGTCGAAGGCGGCACTGATGTTCAGGAATACATCGATGGTAGGCTTCTGGTAAAGGTGGCAGTGTTCCAGGATTCGACGGAGTGTGAATATCTGATCCACACACCGGAAGTCAGTTTGTTCTTCTCGGTACTGGGATATGCAAATGGGAGATAGTCTACGAAGAAGAATGGATGCCAATAGCTTGAAGGCAACCGAAATGAAATTAATCCCCGGTGGTTGGTACACGAAATGCGATCACCCTTCTTAAAAATTAGGACAATAACTGATTCGCCCCAGGAAGAAGGAACCTATTCTTCATGGCAGATTTGGGAGAACAACAAGGTTAGTTGGCTAATGATAACTGAGCCTCTATACTTAAACATTTCGGGAGGAAGTCCGTTTGAGCCGGCAGCATTGCATCGTCTTAGGTGTCGAGTCGCAAGACAACCTTCCGCTTCCCTGGGTGGATCAAGTGTGACGACCCAGCGCGGGCACCTGGGTTCGCAGGGTATATAAGTGGACGGTGAGGGCCCACTGAATTGGGAATGAAAATGTTCGGCCCATCGGTACAAGCGTCTTTGTAAGTGAGCAATCGGCGACCCATCCGCTTCGCACATAGTCTCACTGACACCAGGATTTCGGTGGCCAGTGGATCAAATGAGTTTGTGAGTAATGCCAGAGGGCGGCGATCTCCATTTCCGAAACAAGCTGCGACCATCAGACCTTACGTTCACTGCGTAGGCTTTGTATGAACTGCCGACTGACAGAATGGCGCACTTCATCATGATCAGACTCCACTGGGATATTTCTGCGGTGGTCAAATAGATCAAGAGAGCGTGTGAAAAGCCAAACCTTCATAGGGTGCCGAGTAAGACCACAGACTGACAGTCCTCTGCATGAACGTCCAGTGCTCAATAATCTCTTCCGGTGAGTTGTAGCCGGGTGTACCGGCCAGAGAAAGTTGGTAGCTCTGCTGAACCGAGACAGTAGATAGTTCAGTTGTGTCTACCTCAAGTGTTTTGTTTCCACGGACCCTCCAAAACTCATGCAGATGTTCGCTCAGACAAGAGCATGGTCTGAATCAAGAAAAGTGGACCAGATGGATTTGCAATTTTTTACACTAATCATTCATTTGAAATTGATTGTATTGGTATGGATCTTAAAATGCATATAGAAGCTGACCGAAAAGAGTTATGTTGCATACTAATCCGATTCCACGGGATCTGTTGTATTCGTGAACGAAAGAGCTTTCTGATGTACCACAGTCCCCATCGATCATCTCGAAGTTTAACACTTCCATTCTGACTGCTTTGTATTGATCTATGAGTGGTTGGCACCCATGGTCAGAAGCCTGGACTGCAATTGGAAATTCAGTTAGGGTTTGGGTAGGGTGTGGATTTTGGCCGATCGTGTTGAAGTTGGTCACAGAAGGCGAAAAGGGAGAAATCAGCAGTATGCGGCTGCATGAGAGCCGGGATGTTGTGAATTCGCTAACACCTACACACGTGCTCGAACTGATGATCCTTGAAGTACAAGCCAAGTGCCTGAGTCCCTCAAAAACAGATACACGTATACAATCACAGTGCCTATTCGAAACACAGCAGACGACTGGGTACAAAGTGGTGCGATGAGCCGCCGTAGCCGCCAGTCACGAAGCAACAGATATGTCGCATGTGAGCGCAGCTTGCAGAAATCAAATTGTATGATTGTGAGGAAGGTTGGAGCAACGCGTTGCACTGATGAAGTTAAACACCAAGCGCAGTACAAGTCGGTCACGTGCCAACCAAATGCGGACGCTACGGCGAAGAGCGATATGCTTCTGATCGGAGGGAGGTAAACGGGAAGACACAGTCACTTGATATAAGGGAAAACCAGAGCAAAAAGGAAATTCAAATACGATCCATACATTCATATTGTACAAAACCACGTTTTGTCCACAGAATCGACCATCATTCGAACACCGAAGTGTGAAATTACAAAGTAGTGAGCTCTTACATCACAATACAAAATGAAGATGCAAGTGTGAAAGAACAGCCAAAAATAAAGTAATGGGAATGGAATTGTTACACTGTAAGATAATGGACAGAAACTGCGGTATATCAGAAAGTTCTTTCCTTCATCAATACAAGAGATCCCGTGGAATCAGATCGGTATGCAGCACAACACTTTTCGGTCAGCTTCTAGATATTTTTTGAGCCCATACTTCTTCTCAGTCAATTGTATACAAGTGCTTTCAAATGCTAACTTACGGAAATCATTTCCCTTCGTAGATCACGCAATATGGTCCTTACCGCTATCAATTTGCATGCAAAGGGCATAAACACCGCTAAATGCGTGCTGTCGTTGAGCGACCAATCCCAAATCAGCCCATAGCACCACATTCTGTGTACTCATCTCATTTATTATTGGCTGATTTGGGCTCGTCACTTTAGGAATAGCAGGTGGTTAAGGGTGCTCGCACCCATTGAATGCAATCTGATAGTAGCAAGGATCAACTTGATAGGTTTATGGAGGAAGGTCATGTTCCTTAAGGAGGAAGTTGAAAACCCTATGGATGTAATCGACTGTGAAATGGTATGGATCAGTTACGGAGACAGCGAGATGCAATGCCAGTGGTTAAGGACACGGTGTATAAGGTTGCAGTGTAGTCAATGTGAATGTATGAATCAGGGACTTGGCAGTTGAATGCCCAGGACAGTGGCAGACTAAACGTGTTAGGCCATCAATGCCTGCACAATGTTGTCCATCTGTTGTGGGAGAACCGAGTGAGTAGTATTAGAGCCTGACATCTGGTGATGGGCCCTAAACTCGTCAGTGCCACATTGAATAGTGCTTGTTGAACTCAAATCGCCATCGCTGGCCCGGTCATGTGCTCTTTATGCATACAACCCAGCTGTTTCGGGGTGTATTGTTAGCCGCTGCTGTGCCAGATTGGGTGTAAACCCGAGGAGATCAGTCAATGATGTGACAAGAGAGCATGAAGAAAGTTACCGGAAGGCCGAATCGGGCTGGCGCCAGTCCTCACGCCGGAATAGTGGCCTCGAAATCAGCCACATTGATGGTAGGAGATACATTATCAAATACGGCGCAATCACCGAGTCAAATGGCACTCCTGTCTTCATCCCTAGGTTTCGGACCCTTGGTAGAGTGTATCAAGACAACCGGATCCACGACGCGCCTCAGTGCAAGGAACAAAGTTGGCAAACTGAAACAGACTAAATTTTCAGAACTGAGATCCGGATTACTCGCCGTGTGGTTGGACTGCATCAAGCGATTTATATTGGGACCTCGGTTCCATCTGAAGTAGACCTCGGTCATTCAAAGCACAACGACCGTATCCGAAGTGGAGGGATTTCGGTGTTTTTCCCCCAAAACTGACACGCCACGACCTGCAGTGTCCTCGTTTGGGCGCGTAAGATAGAACTTGAGCTGAAAGTGTGATTCAGAGCCTATAGGTTAAGGAGTGACGCCTTGATCACTAGGACGCTGAGGTCTGTGGGCAACGCCTGGTACCACGATTAGGAACTGATTCAGCTACAATATCATCTGGCAATTTCGACTAAAAGCAATAAATGCAGTGAAAGCAAATGAGATACGAAGAAGTAGGTTGGAGAGAGATGTGGAGGCAGCGTGAACAAACAACGTAAGCGGTGCGAATTCGGCAGGTTACGCCATGAAGTTTCCTTCAAACACCGTTTGGAAGGCTTCGACATCATTAATGGGGCAATCACCCTAGATAAGAAAAACTCTCGGTAGGCAATGGCGGGCAGATACAAATGGTGTTCCGGTGCCAATGGAGCACCGAGTCCCGCACTTGACTTATCTAGCAGAAATGGCCATATTGCACCATTGCGTCAGCTAAACCCCAGGAGCTGTCGCAAACAAAGTACAGTCTCGGGGATAAAATAGTGTTCCGGGAATCGACAAGATCTGTTCGAAGGTTCTCAAAGCCCTTGTACCCACCATAGCAGTACATCCTGCAGTCTTGTCAGTATTTAATTGATGCTTGTGCACTGCCACCTGAGTGGAAAAATAGAATCATCACTACAAAATACAAAAGAAGGGCAGATATTGGACCCTGTCAATTGCTGACCTACTATTGCTCTTCCTGTTTTAGCAAAAGTGATAGAATCGATAATCGCAGATGAACTGACGCGTCTGTCCAACGTCGAAGTGTCATGGCATAGTGCGATGCCTTTGGTTGCACTGACGCGACATTACCCAGTTTCCTACAGAATTGGGTCTATTCAGCAGTTTTATTAGGTCAAATTTCGTTCAAGGCCTTCTGAGCAGGAGTGATTCTTCTGGGGGCCTCCCTTTAGGCGCCTGTGGATTAGGCGTAATCCTGTACGTTAACAGAAAAGTTTGTAGGACGTGTTGAATTGGTCCATCTCCTTCAGTTTTGAGTAGAGCTCTCTTGAAGGTATCCACAAATCGTTCAGCTTGCCCATTTGACTGTGGATGATAAGGAGGTGAGCGCAAATGCTGCATGCCATGTACCGCACAGAATGCAGCAGTGTGAAGAGGTATGCTTGGGTCAATTGTCGGATACTACTGTTTCCGGAAAACTGAACCGACTGAGGACTGTAATCGCGGCCGACGTAGATGTGTTCGACAGTTGGAAGATCGCAGACCAGTTGTTGTATGCATCGATGATAAGTAAATTCTGTCCTTTGATTTGTCCTGTGAAATCAAGCTAAACCCTTGACCATGGTTTCGTGAGCGTCGGCCAGAAGAACAGTTCGCATTTCCGCGGCGATTTTGCTGCCGGAGTACAATTTGAACAGGAACGTGCTAAGTTCTCAATTTGAGAGTCCGCAAATCGCTAGTACACGTAATTCCTCGCTACAGCCTTCAGCCTGTTGGAACCGGGATGTCCAGCATGAAACTGATGTACGAATTTGAACTGAAGTTCGGCTGGGATGAAGACACGTTCACCAAACAAGATACAGTCTTCGACAACTGATGATGTATTTCGTCTCTGGAACAATTATTGTAACCGCGCGTCCGAGATTTTTCGAGGACCCTGAGTGATAAAACGTATTCACATGTGACATCAACGGGTCCCGCAAGGTGGCGTCGCGAATCTGATTGAAAGATATTGGAAGTTGGTTCACAGTAATCGAGAGTACAAGGTTAACTTCGGTTTCGATTGAGACATTTGCAACGACAATGTCTTCTGGCTGGTAATTCGTCTAACAACCGTGACAGCGGAGGGTTTCGGTGTGGCTCTCTTCTATCCCTGCACTCCACGACCGGCGGTTTCGTCTTTGTTTAGACTCATCAGGTAGAGATAGCCGAGCTGGGAGTGGAACTCGGCGAGTAGTGCTTGGCAGCTATCGCCATGATTACTAGGCCATTGAAGCCATTGCCACTGTGACAGCACATCAGCCTGACAAATGTCGCTCGTCGATCGGTACCTGAGGTTGAAATCGTACGTCAGTGAAGTTGTCGCCCATCTCTGCAAACGACTGGCCGTATATATTGTAATTCCTTTCTTCGAGCCGAATATGGTAAGAAGCGATTGGTGGTGGTAAAGTGATGGCCCTATAACATGGCCCTATAACACAACAGCGAGTTTCCTTTTCAAGATGGCTATACTTTCTGTTGCTGTCAGTGAATCAGCGGCATGAGCGACTGGCTCCACAGACCCCTCTGGGAAAATGTGGGAGATGACCGCATCAACTCCGTAGCTGGAGGTATCCGGTGCCACTAAAATTGGCAGCTTTGGATCGTAGCGCGTAAGCATCAGTTCTGATCTTAGTGACGACTTGATCCTGTCGAAGGCTTCCTGACATTCGGTAGTTCAGACACACGGAAAGTCCTTCATCAGCAACCGGTTTAATGATCTGCGTAGGTCGTGCATGGACGGCAGGTAGGTACCGTAATAACTCACCATACCATGAATGATCTCAACGTCGCCACGTCTTTTGGCCGGGACATTTCCTTGATCGTCTTGATGTTTGATGGATCAGGCCTTCGTCCATTTTTGTCAATGCCAAAGCCCAGGTATTTCATGGAGGTCATGAAAAACGCATACTTGTTCATTCTTAGGCGAAAACCATACTCCTTTATTTTGTCAAGCACGAGTTCTGTTCGTTGCTGTAGTTCTTCCTGGTTAGATCCCACGATAATGACATCGTCCAGGTATGCAGCGGCATATGGTATTCCCTGTAGCAGCGTATCCAGAATCTGCTGAAAGATTGCCGGGGCCGACTAAACGCCCAACGGTAGGCGTGTATATTGGAAGAGTCCGCTGTAAGTACTAATCGTTAGCAATCCACGCGATTCCTCCGATATTTCAAGCAGACAAGTCCAGTTTGGTGAAACACTTTTCACCATTCAGACGTGCAAAAACGTCTGCAGAGAGGGGTAGAGAGTACTTGTGGTCCTCTAAGATAGCATTCAGGCCAGTCGAGTAATCTGCACATAATCGGATCTTTCCCTTTGGTTTCTCGACAATCACAATGGAGGATGTCCATGAAGAGTAATTCGTCGGTTTGATAACTCCGGCTGACAGTAGTCTGTCAAATTCTTAGTCGATCATTGAAACCACTGCATACGGCACCGGTCTCTTCGGTCGGAAGACCGACCTTACGTCTGGCCGTAAGGATAGAGTGGCATTGGTTTTCGTGCACAATCCCAGACCATCTTGAAACACTTGCGGATATTTCCTCTCTAAAGCCCATCCACATTGCAGATGCGTCACTTATTTGGTTGCACACGGAAGTCTAGGGAACATCAAGCAGTTTCATGTTGTCAATCCAGTTGAGACCGAGTAAGTACAGATCAGGATGTCTTGTTACGTAGCATAGCCTTCTGAACTGACAATCTTTAAACATTATAGGACAATAAATTTCAGCGGTCAAGTGTAGCAGTTCTCTCGAAGCATTGGTTGCAATCCGAGTTGTTCTGTGAACAGGTGGTCCACCGATTTTCTTCAAAGTTTCCTCGGATATGACCGTGATGTCTGAGGCAGTATCCACTTTTGAAGCGTATGGGCAGCCGGTCCACAACCACTGTTACGAAGCTTCTGCGTTTTGCGGACTCCTTGTATCGAAGATAGCAAAGACAGGATAAAGCTGAGGTCTTTATTTTGTTAGAGATGTGGGTACAAACTTTTTGGCAGGTCTGGTGTAAGCGTTCTTGTTGAAAGTGGTTACACTGCAATGATCATCCTTGTGACCCCGTTTGTTGCATTTTTGACAAAGATGCTTCTTGAAGGGGCAGAATTTGACGAAGTGCCATTCGCCACAATGCCAGCATGCGGATGGTGGTCTGTTTGGTTTCAATGAGTTTTGGACCGTCGCTGGACTCCAGGGTCTGATACTGCCAACACATCTACGGGACATGGACTGTGGTCTTGAGCAATCGTGTTTGTGTCGTGCTTCAAGTTGATTAACCTCTGCCATCGCGACGAGACTGGACCTTAACATAGTGCGATGGTTTGTGTGCCTCAGTGATCCTTTGAGCCATATGCTTGGTAGTGCTTGTTTGCACCTTCAGAACGACCCATACCATATTGGTCAATGCTTAGAGGCCAGACAAACTCAGTCTCCTGGCCCTCCAGGTTTGGGGTTGGAGTGAGGGTGGCACCTAATTCCATAAAACGGACTCCTTGTAGCCCAACGCCAAACCCGCTGCCTTGTGGTAAGGTTTTCGAATCAAAGGCTTTTTTGAGAACCCTAATTGTTCTCCTATCTAGACCTGGGCAGCGTGACAGTATTCTGCCAACGCAATACAATGAACCTTTCCTACAACAATTTCTTGACGTACTGGCCGTCGCAGAGGATAATCAACGGCGCCTATCTGCTGCATTGGGCAGGGTGGACAGGGGTTTGGATGTTACTGCTCAGGCCTTCCCATCTTCATATCCCCCTTTTGCGCTTTTTCATCCGTTTCGTTCCGCTCCAACTTTACTTTTATCCCCCATTCTTGGCCTTTCCTCACCTTGCTTCAATAGTCGCTTATCTTCTAGTTTTAACTCATATACAGCCGCAGGGCGTCGCTCCTATCCATTCGACAACTCCATATGCAACCAAACAGACAACGTCAATTCATCCGTTTCCCTTTAGAGTCCTCGCGTCTCGATAAGACTGGTATGTCCCTAAGTGCGCATTTTGTTACAGATTTGCCAAGAGGCAGCACTTGCCCACACATAGAGACCATATCGATTGATATTTGTTATTTATCAGAAACCCGCCTGATTCGAGCTCTGTGTTTACCATGCGATTCCCCACACGCAACACTGGCGGCACATTCTCATTGCGCCTGTCTGGTGATGATGCAACTTCAAATGCCGGTCAAGCTGGCGTCGGCATTGTTTTGAGTTCCCGGACTGAAGCTGCCCTGATCGATTGGATCCCAGTCAACAGTCGGATGTGCGCCGTTAGATTAGCTGGTACGTTCCATACTATGAAGTCGCGCGGGAACAAACAGTGCCAGTTTGTCAGGGCGGCCTACGCCTCTACAAACTGTAACACTGATTCGGTAAAAGAAGATCTCTATCAGCAACTGCACGATCTCATACTTTATAGAAGAAGCACGGATACTGTGGTGTGGGCCGACGATCTAAGCGCTCAAGTCGGAAAATTGTCCTCTGATCGGCTTCATCTCAGCGGCCAACGTGATGTAGGCCCCATAATGATAACGATGAGCGATTGCTACAGCTATGTAAAGATGTTCATCTCTTTCTCGTGAGCACATACTTCAGACACAGCACCCGCAGAAACGTGACTTGACGGCTACCAGCCTTGGGCCAGACATAGACGCAAATCGATCATATCGCGATAAGTTACCGCTGGAGAGGTTGTGTCCAAAACTGTCGCTCAATTTGAAGCACGAGCGTGGACTCTGACCACGCACTTGTTTGCGCAGACCTCTAGGTGCGTTTCGGTGGACGTCCGCAGTGTCGATGTGAACGGATTGACACCAGCCAGCTGGCGAAACCAGGTGTTCTGAATGTGTATCAAAGTGTGCTGACAACCAAGCTGAGTAAGCGCACTCAACCTCGTCGAAGATATCACTGGATGCATATTCGCCAAACGTTACTATCAGCAGACATGTCTTCCTGTGGCAAATCAAATTGCCAAACTGGACATTGGGTCTCTACAGTTCCTGGGACTAATGGATGCTGGTCGACGTATTCTGGCTGGAAGTGAGTATAATGAGACTCGTAACAATCTCAAGGCAAAACTGCGTGCTAGCCTGAAGAAAGACCGTGAAGCCTGGTGGTCTCATTGTGCCTCGGAGATGAAAACAGCCGCTGCCGTTGGTAATCATCATAAGTTATTCCGTCTGATACGGGAAACAGGCAGCAGGAGACCTAGTGTTAGCGAGACAATACGCGACGAGAGTGGACAGAAGATCCACAGCTTGTTAAAACGCTTGGAGCGTTGCGCCAAATACTTTGCAGGGCAGTTTAATCAATCGGGCATTGAGTACCCTTCTCCATGGGCCATCTCCTTAGATCCGCCCTTACGCGCAGAAGTCAAAAGTGAAGTCAGACTGATGAAATTGCATAAGACCGCTGGTGAAGACAGAATTCCCCCAGATCTCTACAAATTCGGGGGGCCTGCCATTGTGGATGAATTACACGAGTTGCTAATGGAACTTTGGGAGCAGGAAGCTGTCCCGGCAAACTGGAACCGCACGGTTATAGTCTCAATTTTCAACGGAGGCTCCCGTACGGAATGCGATAACCATAGAGCGATCAGTCTGATCCCAACTGCCTTTAAATTGTTTGCGTCTGTCACTCTCCACAGACTGACTGGCACTCGTGAAATTCAGAACCGTGAACAGCAAGTCAGGTTTCGTCGAGGTCGGGACCGTATCGACCACATCACCTTGCGTCAATTGTTGGAGCACCGCTATGTTTAGTGGCGACCCACTGTTGTCGTGTTTTCTGATATAAAAGGCGCCTTCGATTCAGTCGATCGATCTGCAGTTTGGGACTGTTGCTGAGGAAAGGTGTGCCTGATAAATATGTAAACATTATCAAAGCGCTGTACGTGCATAGTTCGGGCAGGGTGAGGGTTTATGGCAAACTCTCGCCATCCTTCAATATCACCAGCGGTGTGAGGCAAGGTTGCTAGCTATCACCTTTTCTATTTAACTTCTCAGCTGACAAGTCATGGAAACAGCATTTGCTGGACACGAGCTAGAAGGTGTGGAGCCACATCCTGGTAAGCGACTTCTTGACTTGGAGTATGCGGACGATATTGTTCTAATCTGTGACAGCTCCCAAACATGCCAAGCAGCACTAAACCGATTAGCACTGGCTGTCCATCGTTTTGGGTTATGCTTTGCTCCATCGAAATGCAAAGTACTACTCCAAGATTGGCAGGGACCCACCGCTGCGCTAAAGATTTGTGGTGATTAGCTAGAGGTCGTTCAGGAAATCAAGTACCTGGACAGCTACAATAACGCCCGAGTGATCGAAGATGAGGTTACGAACCGTATAGCAAGAGCTCGATGTGCTTTTATAAAACTCCGCCACCTGTGGCCCAGACGCGACTACTCTCGCCCGGAAGGGCAGAGTTTATAACGCAGCCGTCCGTTCAACCCTCTTATATGGTTGTGAAACCTGGCCCATCACGTCGAGAGACATAAAGAGGCTCGTCAGATCCGATAAACGCTGCTTTCGCAGCTTAGCTCATGTCTAGTGGGAGCAGTGCCTGAGTAATGAGCGCGTTCGACGTCGCGTATTTGGCGCAGGAAGAGCGAGTGAACCGCTCAGCACCAATATATCACACACCAGACTCCGATGGGTCACGTGTTGCGCATGCCAGCACACCGACTCCCGCAACGTGCATTGTTTGCGCGCCGGGGATGCGGTTGGAAAAGGAGGGGATACCAAGCGATGGCTTGGTCGAGAGGAATGGAAACCCTCACTTCAAAACTGGCGTCGGTTGGTGCATCCCGACTGCCTGGCTGGGGTCCTAAGGACGAGGAACACGTTTGATTGAACACATTTGCTGATATAGAGAAGAGCCAGCCTTAATGGCGTTTGTGTTGTGAATTTCTTTGTCCATCCTCCTCCTTTTAGGTTCTCCTCCAATCCCGATCCCATACAAAACGTATATATATATATATATATATATATATATATATATATATATATCATATTTTTGTAGTACAAGTTGCGCAATTTGTAGTGTATTTTTTAATCTCGTATCTTTTTGTATTGCGGCACATTAGCTGAGGTGTGGTTCTCACCCTAATGAGAATGATGATGATTAACCTCTGACATCCGTAAGTTATGGACATGAGACTGATGGACGGGTCCTGTTCAATTTTGTTAAGCAGCCTTATGCGTACTTCGGCGTCCTCGGGCGCTTGAGGACCACAAAAATTAAAGCTTTGAACTGGTCGTCTGTCATTTCTTTTAGCCTGAAACGCGAGCAATGACGATTGACGGTATTCGCGTAAGTTACGAAATCGTCTGACACGCATTGAACGAGCTTCATGCAGTTGTATCGGACGCTGAATAAGGAAAACTATTCACCAGAACTGTCATTTAACAGAGGTACGAGTTGGTCAAAATTAAGATCTTTGGGGCATTTTGGTAAAATAAAAGTGTGAAATTTGTCATGTTCCCTGGTTCCCAGTTGCCGCAAAAGCAGCCTGCACTTCCATCCGTCGTCAGCATCAGCGAATTCGGACCGGAAAACGACTTCATATCTTCAGAACCAAGATTCGAAGATTAGGCCGGTCATACTTAAACCAACAAATGCTGTTCGCGAGCGCATCCGCTGATGATTGCTGCTTTTCATCGTTTGGTCTTGCTTGAACCGCAAAACGCTGAAAGATATTGTAGAGCAATCGTGTCAGGCTTCCTTCGAATTGCTTCTGCAGAAGTTAAAGTATTGCCGTAAGTTGATCCGTTTAAAACAACAGATTGCGTATTATTTTTGTTGTATCTAATCAAACTGCTACCTCTGTCGCCAATTGTAATGGCTACCAAGGTCGCCTTATATACGCCGATTGGATGTCCGTAGAAAACCTCACCGCCCCCAATAGGCCGATCAAAAAGGTAAGGTCGTGGACATAGTGTAATGGCCGCCAGAGACGACATGATAACACAGCGCAAAATACCCATATTTATTTGTTTGTAGCGAACTTCCTGAAGGCACTCTGCTATCTTTTTTCTGTACTTAAAAATGATAGTATTAAATTTTGCGAGAACATGCTGTTAATTAATCAATGTGATTACCTTGATAGATTTCAGGAAAATGGACGGAATTTGATCCTAGTTGGGTTCCCTGATCCGTCCTTTAGGAGGTGCCCCTCCTAGCAATGGCCATCCAAGTTGGACCGAAGCAACAATGACGGCCAACCGTAGCAGTATGTTACATCATGTTGCTGTGTCTGGTGACACATAGGTTCCTCACTGCAACCAACTCCGAGCACGGCGCGTTATGGTTATCAGTTACCCACACAGTTGTATTGGAGAGTTTGGATTTCGCGGAGGAGAAACTGGAAATAGAAACAGCTATCCAACCGACTGGGTAACCCGACAGTCCCCGTCATCGAATAGGACGCATTCACAAAGGGCCAACAAAGCTACAAGTAGACCCTCGTCATGTACGGTGCCGTCTATCTTCAAGGGGAGATGTTGCAAGGCAAGTACAGCCCTGGAGAACTCACTCGGATTTCACAGGCGACAGTACACTGCGGGCCCGAACAACACGGTCGCTATGTAGAGATCTAAACTACCCAGTTCAGAGCGGAGCTCTCCCTACGGAAACTACCAACAAGGGTTCACTCAACTGCATAGATCACAACGGAGTTTTCCTCAGTGAGAACACGGCCAACGTATCACGCATCAGTCTCATTAGTGTATCTCCCGGACTCTCCTCAAGTTCCTTCTGCTTTATCAGTTGCGAGTTTTCCCCTGTCGGCTAAGTCCACTAGCCGTTCAAATACGAATCGTCTAGGCTACTCTGTGCGGCGGTAACAACGAGTGAAGAGTTCGTCCGTTCTTATTAGGGCAGTCGAACCCCAACCAGGACGTTTATAACAGGCTGCGATCTTGTTTCGGACCTTATCCTCCGATGGAGACTAAACTAACTGGCCATGGTTCAGCCTGCAACAAGTGAGTAGGAAGAGGTCAAGAAGCAGGGGGTCAACTGAACTGCTCTCGAAAGTGTTACGCCCAGCGAACCATACGGCGATCCTTATTGTGAATCAGTACGCCAGTGCTGTCTCTGATTGTCTCACTGACGCCTGATTTCCTGGGACCAGTGATGCGGATCAGCTGGAAGAGCTTCCGATAATTGCCTACTGCTCCTGCTTCTCCCATTGCTTGAGCCCGATTTGTTTATCAAGCTTTCTTGTCAGTACGCAGCCTCCGCTTTAGTTCGCGCCTAATAGTCCGTCTGCTCACCTTGTGCTCAGAGCCAGCCGAAGTTTTCTTATGGATTCCAATAGGTTCAGCGACCGCTCGGGTATCCAGTGACTGATGCAGTGACGATTTATAGTGCCTCAAGTAGAGACTCTTGCATGTTGCATGACGTCTGAGATAATCATTTATAGAAACTCAGTGTCATTAGGATAAGAGAGTGAAAGTTTGGTACGCAGTATATCCTGGTAGGCTTTACTGACCGACAGCTGAGATACCTTCTCAGTTTTTAATCGAGGGGACGATTGGTGCGCCTTCCGGTCATCATCATCATCATCAGTACACGTAAGCTGAAGGTGAGAAACACACCTTAGCTAATGCGCCGCAATACAAAAAGATACGAGACTAAAAACTACACTACAAAAATATGATGTTAGATATTATATTGTGTGTTTCGCAAGAGATCGGGATTGGAGGGGGAACCTAAAGAGAGGGGGATGGACAAAGAAATTCACAACACAAACGCCATTAAGGCTGGCTCTTCTCTATATCAGCAAATGTGTTTAAGCAAGCGTGTTCTTCGTCCTTAGGACCCCAGCCAGGCAGTCGGGATGCACCAACCGACGCCAGTTTTGAAGTGAGGGTTTTCATTCCTCTCGACCAAGCCATCGCTTGGTATCCCCTCCTATTCCAACTGCACCCCCGGCGCGCAAACAATGCACATCGCGGGAGTCGGTGTGCTGGCAAGTGCAACAAGTGGCCCAGACTTCGGAGTCTGGTGCATAATATATTGGTGCTGAGCGGTTCACTCGCTCTTCCTGCACCAAATACGCGCCTTGCGGCAAAGATCATGGAAAAACGACAACGTACCAAAGCATGATCAGAATCGAGGCAAGTGCTCTAGAACGAGCAGCAGTCCAAGATAGAATCACGCCACCTGTAACTATTGGCAATGTGACCAATTTGGTCCGTCGCTGGCCAGCTACAGGAGGGTGCCGAGTGACACTTCGGCGTCCCCTGTGTCTAAAAGCGGTACCACAAAGAAATATCAGATGTGCCCCACACAGCTGTAACAGAGGCTCGCGGTTGACCGTCAGTTCGGAGTTAAGTCCATACTTACCAAATAGCTGAACTTCTGAAGATCTCAGGTGACCTAACTGCGCATTCATATCCCCAGTAAGAAGTATGATATCTGAACTGGTAACACTGCGTAGTAGCGTGTTCAGTTTGTGGTAGAAAGTGTCCTTTGCAGAACCAGACCTACAATCGATGGGGGCACAAGCGGAAACAACAAACAAACAGCGTCCAGTGTCACATCGTGGATCAACCAATCAGTCGTCAAACGGGGATCAAATCAACCAACGATGAGTCAATCTTTGGAGCTGAAAACAATGCCCACTCCAGCCTGACCAGTCGTTGCCGCATCAGTCTCCGGATGCGCGCAACCAATAGCGAGAGGACAAATTGGGTGCAATTAATACAAGTCCCGGGAGGATCATTGATCCCAGTTTCGGACACACAACATACATCATTACCCAGCGTGTCTAACGTGCGTGCAAGTGCAGCCTTTTGACCTATTTGTCTTAGAGTGCGAACGATGAACGCCGCCAGGGATACGGGACAGTGTAGCTTTAGGAGGAAGCGTTGGCGACTAGTGTCCAGTGATGCGGGAACATAGCTGCAGATGGTTCTACGTTAGTGACACTTCTGTTGCTACCAATTAAACTGAGAATTACAGAAGAAGGACTAGTAATGGGGACTGGGAGGGGAGTAAGAGAAACAAGTGGAAAGTAAAGAGGCGCCAGCAGTAGCATGTTTCCGCTTATTCGCTCTGCTGCACGCAGCAGATAAGGCGACTCTTGATAAGCTGAGTGACAGCCGACGCAGGATATGGTTGAAATTTAAGGTGGTAGTCATGGTTAGACGTGGGCTGAGATAGTGTCAGGGCGTCCAGAGCTAGACAGGGGAACAATTAGGGTCCTTAAGCAAAGCCGTTGGCTCAAGAGTCTGTCCGCAAGGCAGCGGATATGGCAACGATTTGGTTTTACAGGAATGGACGCTATCACATTTCAAACCCTCAACCTGGAGGAGCAGGAGACTAAGTTCGTCTGACCACTGACCAACCTGGTAGGGGTAGTTTTTAAGAGGCCCAAGTGCCCCACTCAGTATAGCCCGATGGGTCGATGAGGTACGCAAAACGTTATACCTCGTCGCGACGAAAGGTCATTACGGATCACTGACTGCACAAAATTGCCGCCCACTCAAAAAAGGGAGTAGCCTATGAGGATCGCCAGCAACAGCCTAACAAGCAACATTTTGTATAGAGATGTTTCCCTCCGTGCATTGGATTCAAACGGAGTAAGTGAAAAGTTGGAAATAACCTATAATAGCGCTAGCTGCTTTTCCGGAATGCGCGCGTTCGCCTGTTAAGTAAAGAGGAAGCTAGCAAATGACAGTAACGTGCAGAATAATGAGATGGCATTAAGGTAACACACAGGAAAAAGCCCAGCAGCAATCAAGTGCATTTGGGCCAAACAACAAGTCTGATGCTGTGGGTCACAATAGAAGTCGGCGCTGAAAGCGAAATAACGAGGCCATACATACATACATATATCTAATTTATATAGAAAGCCGAGTTGAAAATATATTTCTAACGGAAAGCTGACAGGGACTCTACCTGTCTGACCCAAAATCTTCCGGCACCAACGGGAACCAAGTCAGTTCTGCGTCTCCAGGGCTGGAGCGACAGGCGTCACAGCAAAACAGGGTTGGTGTGAAACGAGCCGGGTTCTCGGAACGCGGATAAGAGACGAAGTAGATGCGACATGCGGGCTGTCAGATGAAGAGCAAAAAAGCGCGTATATGAAGTGTGCTATAATTAAACTGCTGGAAGAATTTAACGACTGCTATGATGTAGCAGTGGTAGATAACAAAAGTTCCAAAATGAAGAGTGAAGTTCGGCACCTTAGAGACTGTGAAAGTCAAGAGTGAAAAGTTATGGTACGTATGTGAAGGGAAACCTACATGTTGAGCCGAAGTATCACGAGCCGGACGAATGGATACAGACGTTGGAATGCAATATGACTTCCTGCTTAGCTTCAGATGAAGCGCCATGTCGTAGAAATCGCTAAAGGTGTAGCGGATGGAAGCATTTTCAGTGATGACACGGGGTTCAGCATGCATTGTGACTGTGGGCTGAAAAGAAACAAGAAGCTAGGCAATAACAAAGTTAATATGGTAGAAATAGTAGTAGTAGTAGTAGTAGTAATCTCAACAGTCTAGTAACTAGACATAGAGCCAAGAAAACCATGGAAATCAGTGTATAAGAGACAGTCATTGCGTCATAATCGTCATGGCATGCTAGCTGAAGGTGGGCAACACACTTCAGCTAATATGCCGCAAGAAAATGGAATATTTTGACAAAAATACAGAACAAAACATTTTTAGTTTGTTTGTCACACGCCGGTTTTTCTCTTTTTTTGTCATTTTCAATTTTTGTAGAATTAAACATGTGAATCAACACAACACTGTACACAATTCTTCCACTGATTCCGGTTGCGGGCCATGTCTTCAAGTGTCCTAAGCCATTGGCACTCGCCATCTTTGGGTCCCCATCCTGGAAGACGTACGGGTCCAACAGCGGCTAGACACGACGTCAGCGATTTCATGTGCTGCCGCCAAGTGGAAGGCTGACCACCACGCAGTCGCTTCCAGCCAGGTCTTTGACGAGCGAATAGAGCGCGACGCGGTAGACGCTCAGGTGCCATGCGTAGGACATGACCGAGCCATCTTAACTGGCGCAACAAAACCAGTTTGTTGAAGGAAATACTTGCATTCCCCAAGACGCGACGTCGAACGTCATTACTGGTAACTCGATGTTGCCACCGAACACGAGCGATCCTCCTTAAGCAACCGTAATCGAACGCAGAAAGACGACGCATGTCTTCTACACGAATCGGCCAGGACTCGCACCCATACAACAATACTGAGCGAACGGACGCGCTGTAAACTCGGCCCTTTAGTGAGAATGAGACGTCGCGACGACGCCACAAGTGCCTCAGATTGACAAATGCTGATCGAGCTTTAGCGATACGAAGCGAAACTTCTTTGTTGATTGTGCCGTCAGCGGAAACACAGCTCCCAAGGTAGAAGAAACTATCTACCTGTTCAAGCTGTGCACCTTGGAGAGTGAGCACGGGTGCAGGTGAAAGCCAATCCTTGAGCAGTACTTTACACTTCGATGGGGCGAAGCTCATGCCATACTTAGATGCTTCAACCGCCAAACGATCCAGAATGAGTTGCATACTCTGAGGATCGTCACCAAGTAAGGCGATATCATCAGCATAATCTAAGTCGGTCGCGCGCTCACCCGGTAGAAGCTCTAGGCCAAAATGTTGGAAACCTTCTAGGGCATTCGACAGAACGTCTTCGATTGCGAAGTTGAAGAGGAATGGGGACATAGGGCAGCCCTGTCGCACACCGCTATTGACAGTGAATTGCGAGGAAAGCTTGCCATAGACCCTCACTCTGCCGGATGTGTGAAGGTAAAGTGCTCGTAAGATAGCGATATATTTCTCTGGCACCCCGTTCTTAAGTAAGCAACGCCATAAAGCAGGTCGATCAACGGAGTCAAAAGCGGCACGTATGTCTAGGAATGTAACGATAGTGGGCCTGTGATAAATGTGGCGATGTTCAAGGAGTTGGCGGAGCGTGAAGATTTGATCCACGCATCCGCGGCCAGGACGGAAACCAGCTTGTTCTTCACGGTAGTACGATTCACGTACTGGGGATAGTCTACGAAGTAGAATGGATGCCAACAGCTTAGAGGCAACCGAAATAAGACTAATCCCGCGATGATTTGCACATGAAGTGCGAGCGCCTTTCTTGAAAATTGGGACAATAACTGATTCGCCCCAAGAGGGAGGCACTCTCTCTTCATGCCAAATTTTTGCGAACAGCGCGGTTAGCTGGTTAATGACTGCCACACCGCCATACTTGAATAGCTCCGGAGGAAGTCCATCTAAGCCGGCAGCCTTGAAGCGCTTCAAGCGTCGAATCTCGAGGCAGACTTCCGCTTCGCTGGGTGGATTCAATGGGACTAGCCAAGGTGGACCGCAAGGTGTACTGCATGTACTGATGGATGGTGGAGGCCAGTTGAACTGCGAGTGAAAGTGCTCGGCCCAGCGGTCCATACGCCTCTGTTGGTTGGTGATCGGAGACTCATCCACCTCACAAATGACCTCACTGACACCAGGCTTCCTGAGGCCAGTGGACCGAATGAGTTGGAAAAGCCTGCGAGTGTTACCAGAGAGGGCAGCAGTCTCCATCTCTAAAGCACGCTCAGACCACCATGTCTCGCGATCCTTGCGGAGGTTTTGCTTAAGCAGCCGGTTGGTAGAACGGCGCCGCCCGTTGCAATCTGATTCCGCGGAGATATCTTTGCGGCGTTTGAAGAGCTCCAGAGAACGAGCAGAGATCCAAGACTTCAAAGGGCGTCGAGTTAGACCGCAGTATGACTGTCCGGAAATGGTCAGCGCTTTCCGTATACAAGTCCAGTGTTGTTCCACTTCTCGCGGTGGATTGCAACTGAGTGCATATGCCAGTGAAGACTGATAGCTCTCCTGGACAGAGGAATCAGTTAATCTGTTTACATCAATCTTGAGGTGCTTCGTGTTTCGGGATCCTCCAAAACACATACAGATTTTCGCGCAGACCAGAGCATGATCTGAATCAACGAAAGTGGACCAAAAGGACCTGCAGTCCAGTACGCTGCCGCGCCATCTGAAGCTAATCGCAATGTGATCAATTTGAGACCAAGGTTGTGTTGGCGAAGGGGGACGCCAAGTTGCGGAACGTTTCTTCGTACGCCTGAAGCTAGTGCTCGAGAGGAACAGACGGTTGTCCTCGCACAATGTGAGAAGTCTCTCTCCGTTATCAGAGCGGTTCTCATCGAGCGCGTGATGACCACCAAGGTGGCGTTCGTTTGGTAACAGGCGGCCAACCCGTGCATTAAAATCCCCAGCAAGGATAACGACATCCGACTTTTTAGCATTAGTCAAGAGCTGTTGTAGATCTCGGTAGAAATCGTCCTTGACCGAGTCGCTACTGCAGTCAGTTGGAGCGTATACAGAGATCACAAACAAGTTGCGTCTCTCTTCGCGTTGCCTGTTGATTCTACATGAACCCCGAAGCCGAACTGCACATAGTCGGCTGTTAATCGGGAACCAGTCCAGTAGTGCCGCCTCGGCCTTGCCACTCAGTGCTATACCTACACCAGCCAAACCCGCTGAGCTTGCTTCTGGATCTCCAGAAAGACGCAGGTGATATCTGGCTTCGTGGTCAGTGGGGGATGTCAATGTAAGCACAGTGCTGGGATCTTGCAATCGGGTTTCTGAAAGACAGCAGACATCAATGTCTAGGGAATCTAGGGTGCGCGCTAGACCGGCTTGCTGTCCAATCTGCATGAGTGTCCGGACGTTGAAGCACGCTAGACGGAATGAGGATTGGGGACGAAGGAGAGCCATAGGTTGAATTCCTTGATCTGCGGAGCAACCGGAATCGCAGCCAGATTGTTGAACAGATGAATCGGGTAACCGAAAGTGAGGATTGTTAGCAAACAAACAATTGGCGTGTGATGGAGTAGCGTGAAAGTGAGTAGCAGGAATAGTAGCTGATGAGCGCGTTGTGGTACAGTCCATGGTTTTGTGAGAGGGCGTGATACTACCCGGTTGCCCAAGCCAAAGTAGGGAGTTGACTTAAGGGACTCCACCCCGAGCCTTTGGCTAAATAACCTACCCGCAAGGCAGCGGGGCGAATTTAGGGAATCGCGCCCATTGGGAGGCGTTGACTGAATGATCAGCTCATGCGCCTTTGTTTGGTAGATTACCAAACAGGGGCCCAATACTCCCCATGAAGTCAGCACAATTGCTGGAATACAATGCCCCACGGAGGTGGAACATTGTCGCCGAACACTTTGCTGGAACGGGGTACACCCGAACCACCCAGCTGGCACCACGGGGAGGTAGTTCGGCAAGCCAGCCTATGGTAGAAATGCATGCAGACGAATTCGGGGTCACCTGTTATCGGTATTCAGAGGTTAATTGGTGGTCGTTGCTGATATCGACAACATTAATAGTAACAGGTACACCTCGTAGAAACGCAAGACAGTCCAGTAAACCCGGCCCGATCAATATGTAAAGGTATCATTTAGAAAAAACAGGAACAGCGATCATAAGATGATCATGCCGCTGTATGAAATGGTCGTAAATAGCATTGTATCAATAGTTTAATAAACAAATATAGAGCCAAATAAAATGAGAGTAATCAGCAGATGACAGGCAGAGTCGTTGAAGCATCACCATCATAGCAGATTAGTTGAAGGTGAGTAGCAGCTATTGTGCCGCAAGAAGAACGGAACCTTTTTTGTTATTTTTCGCACGCCCCTTCTTGTTTTGTTTTTTTAACTATTTTTAATTCTTGGGTGTTGAGCGTCCGAATCTAAGCTAGAATGCACGTAATATCCCGAATTGTTTCCACGCAGCGAAACCCTTCGTTCTTAGGTCACTAACCAGGCACGCGTGTGGATCCAACGTCAGCAGTGATTTCATGTGTTGTCGCCAGGTGGACGGTTAACTACTGTGTGATTTCTTCTAATGGAGTCCTGTACGAGCGAACAGATAGGACAAACGCTCAGCTGACATATGCAGAACGTGACCGAGCTCTTAGCTGGCGCAGTATAACCAGAGTGTTGAAAGGAGAACTCGCATTCCCTAAGACATGACGGCCGATTCCCCCATCGCAGATATGTTGTCGCTATCACACACGACCAATTCGCCTCAAACACACATTATCGAAAGCAGAGAGTCGGCGGATGTCATCTGCGCGAACTGGCCGACTCAGCGCAACACCGCATGAACGGTGGCATTGTAAACACGCGCCTTTACCAAGAGACAGACATCACGATAATGCTACGTGCTACAGGTTGACAAACGAGGGCCGGGCATTGGTGATGCGAAGAGAAATTGCCCTGCTGATAGCGTCACCAGCAGACACACAGCTGCCCAGGCATACAAAGCAGTCAACGTGTTCAAACTGTGCACCTATAAGGGTGAGCGTAGGAACGAGCGAGTCACAATCCTGGAGCAGTACTGAATACTGTATTGTGGGAGCAAGTAAAAAATTGAAGCTGTACAGCCCCCAAGGAAATATGATCAAGGAAGTTAAAAATGCAAGCTTTGACTTATCAATACTCTGATGGTTTTTCCGTTCTCACGTGATATCGTTAAAAAATCGGTCAACTCACGGTAGATGAGGATTTGGAAATGTGAGTTACTTGTGGGTAATAGTACTCGGAATCCAACTTTTGAGAAATGCGCATCCAACGATCGCTTGAACTGCTGTACTGAGTTCGCTGCCATTAGACGTTCCGGCAAACCGTTCCAGACATTTATTACTCAACGTCCCAAGCACATGGGGAGCGGGACGTGCTTCAGCGGTAAAACCACAAAATTGTACGTGAGTCCGTGCGTACTGCAAGGCGTTCGCCAGTGGAGCAGTGGCTTCAGCATGGGGAAGTCGTCTACATGCAGAATTCGGTAGGCCATGACGAGGCCGATTCGCAACCGACGGTGGGAAAGGTGTACAGACCTAGCATCTCGCACATATCCTCGTACGGTAAGCCTCGTAAACTAGGGATGAGACTGGTAGCGACGAGTTGAACCCGTTCAATTTCCTGCGCCTCGCTGGGTGTAGTCGAGCAATGCTGGGCGGGCAAGCCGTACTCTAGCATTTTTCCGATGATCGAGAAGGGGAGAGTGGCAACTACCATCATCATCATCATTACACACAAGTTGAAGGTGAGAAACACACTTCAACTATTGTGTCGCAATACACAAAGACAAGACAAACGGAGAAAGCAAGATGCTGAAAAGTACAGAATGCTAAAAAAACACGCGGCAGATTACTTAGTAACATAGTATGCGTCGAGAAGGAGATCGAGGCTGGAGGGGGAAGATAAGCGAGATGGGGAGGGAGAAAGAAACACAACACGAACGCCATTGAGGTCGACTCCTTGCCTTGTCAACTGGTGTATCCAACCAAACGTGTTCATCGTCCCTTGGACCCTAGCCAAGCGGTCAGGACATACCAACCGAAGTCGGCTTCGAAGTGATGGATTCCATCACACGTGACCAAGTCAACGCTTGGCCACACCACTTCTGCTTCGATCCAGACCCCAACCGCGCAAACAATGCACGTCGCAGGAGTCGGTGGGATGGCATGCGCAACACGTGGCCTAGCCATTGTAGCCTGGTGCGTGATATAATGGTGCTGAGCGGTTCACTTGCTCTTCCGGCACCAAATAGACGACGTGGAACACGCTCATTACTCATGCGGTGCTCCCACCAGACATGAGCTAAGCTGCGAAGGCAGCAATGATCTAAGGTCAGCAAGTCTGTCAACCTGCTGAGTGAGCGGCAACCTCTCTAGATCAGATGCAGAAACTGCGTTTGAGCGCCCAGAGCATGCGCAGTTCATTACAATATAGCCTGTTCGTGTGGTCAACGGACTTACAATCGCAACGTGAGAGTACTCTTAGGTCATTCACAGGTGTTGGTAGCAGTTGGCCGTCGAGTGTAAGTTCGGCCGTCACCACCCTTCTCCAGGTTCATGAATACCAACTTCAACGGGTTGACGGGGAGGCGGACTTCTGCAGACCATAAGGAAAGGCGGTTTAGGTCTTGTTAAAGTAATCCGCAATCGCCGGATGTGCTTATCCCTCTCCACATCTTCATGTCGTCTGCAAACAGGGCATCCGGTGATCCAAAAAGCTGAGTATAGTCGTTGATATAAATCAGGTACAATGCAGGTACAATGTACCCGTGCCGAAGCGAATGACGCTTCACTTTCACTCCGTCCTCACTCACATCGAAGAGCCTATCAACAGGGCACTGTAAACTCTACGTCGTGATCATAGCGTGTCTGAAGACAGATCGTTGGACTCAAGAGTGTGATTACACATCAAGTTTGGTTACCTCTTGTCATTCAAGCTGGTTCTTGCGGGAGAAGGGTGGACTGGAGCTTTGGTTGACCTGCTCTGTTGTTGATCAGTAGCAGGAACCTTCTCTTTGTTTCGCGGCCTCTTCCGTCGAGTTTTCCATGGCTTCTCATCCACTGGACATTCATCTGGGTCTTTTAGCTAGCAGAGCGCAGTCAATGGATCATCAGCCTAAGTTGGTGTCGTGCATCCGGAAAAATTAGGATGACAGTGTAATAAGTTGTCAGAAAAATTTAAATGGAAGGGTAGATTGAACCTTGGATGGAGTCTAGGCCAGTTTGCAGGACGGTAAGTCTAGAACTGCTCACAGGTTTTAGGTCGCGATCTGCATCGGTATAGTTATCCGTTGCTCTGGCTGCCTTAAACTGGATGAAATCATGTTGAATGGAACGCAGAAGACGATTGAAATCGACAGGTAATCCAACACATGAAATGTGAAATCCAGCACAACAAGCAAAACTTAAGGGCATTCGCCGTTTCCAGCAATTTTCGAACAGGAACCACAAGGTGATTTCTTCGGCGCTTAGGAAAAATGTCGCAAGTGACATAAATGGTAAAATATTTTGACATGAAGTATGCTGAAGAGATTGCCCACATCTGTGACAGCTCAAAAACGTGCCATGCAGCACTAGACAAATCAACACTGGCACTCAGCCATTTCGTGCCTTGCTTTGCACCCTCGAAATGCAAAGCCCACCTCAAGATTGACAAGGGCCGCCTCCTGCGCTAACCCTTGGTGGGATCAGCTAGTCGTTCAAAAATTTAACTACCTGGGCAGTTGTGTCGGCGCCTGTGAAATTGAAGACGAAGTTACGAACCGTACAGCGAAAACTCGAGGCATTTTGCTAACTTTTGAGACCATTAGCGCCAGCGCGACATCACTCTCTCGCTGAACAATGGAGTTTACAATACAACGGTTCGTTCGGCCCACTTGTACGGCTGTGAAATCTGGCGCCTTAGATCAGCCGACGTAAAGAGGCTAGTTACGTTAGACCACAGATGCCTTCACAGTGCGGCTCATATCTGATGGGAACACCGTATAAGCAATGAGAGTGTTCGAAGCCTTGTTCCTGGTACAGGAAGAGGAAATGAACCGCTCCGCACAGTTATTTCACACACCAGGCGCCGATGGCTTAGCCGCGAGTTGCGCATGCTAGCGTACCGATTCCCGCGTCATAGGTTGTTTTCGCGCCGGGGGTGTGGATGGAATAAGAGGAGAGGTGGCCGAGCGATGAGTTGGTCAAAAGGAATGTAGGCTCTTAGTTTGAATTTGGCCTCGGTTTGAAACTCTCGGCTCCCTGGTTGGAGTCTAAAAGACGATCAACAAGTTTGGATGGATACACTTGTTGACATGAGTAAGAGCTGATCTGTGGCGTTTGTATAAGGAGTTCCTTTGTCCCTCCCCCTACCGCTTAGTCTCCTCCAAATGCGATTTCATTTCCAGGCAAAAGTTTTGTATAGCATACTTTTTTGCGCCGTAATAACCCGCTGGAAGCATTCCGGAACAATGTCCATCCGTTATGGTTAGATCAGGTGTCGTGCATCTGTTGCATATTTTTCTTACGCATCGCGGCACAAGAGCTAGTGTTTTCTATCTTAGCTAACGTGTTTAATAAATGTATGATGATGAAAGCAGAATTTGCAAAACGGAACTATTAATTCGGTGGAAAAGTACCACACAACATGTGATAAAAGAAACTGCGGATTCAAAAAAGAAATTGAATGATGCCGAAAGTTCCACACCATAATTCTAATATGTCAATAAATCCATAACTGTCCTGACAACGCAGCCACAGAATAAGCAACCTGAGGTAGCTAATCGCATTTCTACGGAGCAAGCAAACCATAGGGAATGTGCTTCAGCATACTCTGTCATGGTTGGAGGCATCAGGTTCCGGATTTGCTTGTCACTGTGGCATCCACGTGAACAGCCACAGGACGCCTGCGCCTACAGAGGGACCATTTCTGGCTTGCGCTGCCCCATCCACAGTTCCATCCCACACCCCACATCCAGAGAGAACCCGAAGGAATAAGACCTAGAGACATGTAGATATGAGACACATGTCAACGGAGCCGGCCCACATTCCTTCACAGGTAAACACAAGCATGCTGTCTTTGGAAAACAAGCGCACACAAGTCCGTGGCTGAATCGCAGAGTGCTCCACACTGAGCGTATGGAACCACACTCTTCGAGTCTAGCACTGACACAAAACAGTGCACACCGTCCATTCTAGCAACGACCAACTGTCTCCTGGAGTCAGTATGAACGAGGAAGTGGGTAATAGACAGGTAGGCACCTTGTCAACATGCACATTAAGCGCAGCCACATCGGGGATGTCAAGCAACAGCCAATCCCTTGAAACGAGATCAAATCGAATAAATCGATTAATGCATACAGATACGTTAAATGAGCAGTTGAAAAAATTGGTTATCAATAAATTCGTGATAGGTAAGAGATGTTAGAAAACATATTTTAAGAAAATGCCACAAACGCGAAAAGGTTAATGAAGTTAGCCACAATAAGCTAAAGTGACGTGCGCAACTTAATAGAAGATAGTTCAAGCAGACATTAAAATGAGGTAAAAAAGACATAAGGACAATATAGAAAACCTAAGACCTGAAATAAAGAGATCCAGCACACAAGCATGCGGTTAATAAATCAAATGCAGCGTACATACCAAAGCTGAGCAGGTTCTACCTACGATCTCAGCAGGACCCGTCGTCGCTTCGGTGCTGGCCTGGAGTGGCCTCGATCATGGCTCATTAGACTTGCCTGACTCAGGTACAAGCGACCTCATGTCCTACAGCCCCATGCGCTCGACGCCGATGGAGTACAACACATCGGCGCCTGTCACTTCCCCACTTGCCACTTCTCTGTATGCAAGAGGGCTATGGCGTGCACTTCGGCAACTGCCTTCATCATCAGATCCCGCCATGCACGCTGCTCAACCACCTTCGATTCCCATGACCTGCAATCAAGATAAGAACGTGAGAGGCTCAGTTTGATCATGTCTTGGTAACGAAGCTTCGGTTTCCCCACAAGCCGCTTCCCAATACTCAGCTGACCATATAACAGCTGCTTCGGCATCCGCGTTGAATCCATGACCGCTCCAACACAAGTGTCTCAGAAAAAGTATGCAGTCCAATACATACATTCCACTTCGGCGCATTACCTCCGTGTCCGCAACTCTGTCGCACAAACCGATGCAAAGAATCTGTCGTGTACACTGTTGATGAAGCCAGTCTAGATATTGCACATCCCGCCGGTACATCGTCCACGTTTCGTTGCCGTATAGAAAAACGGACGGTACCATGAACTTTTACACCAACAGCTTCGTGTCAATGGTTAGCTGATGGTTGTTCCACACTCGGTACTCTAGCTTCCCGAATGCCGCCGCTGCCTTCGACACGCGGATACGCAGTTCAATGTGTAGCTGCTAATCATCAGAAACCACACTCCTAAGTTAGCAAAAGCAAGATTGATTTTCAATACGTCATCACCAATGCTGATCCGTGGCACCATTGTAGATTGCACCTCCGGTGAAGGCTGAAAGAGATACAGTTTTGTTTGTGTTGTTGGTGAGCCCGAATTTGGCCGTTGTCGAAGCCAGAGCACTAGCCATTTGCTGCTACTCATCCGCGCGGTGTGTAAACAACGTACAGTCGTCAACGAACAGCAGCATACGGACAGTTGTTTCACGGCAATCCACCATTAATACGGTACACCACACGAACACTGTAAGCACAAGCAGCATCAAACACACCTGACATCATGGCATGAAGATGTACATTAAACAGACCAGGGGATAATACGCAGCCTTGTATCACACCGGTGACAACTGAAAAGTCATCCGAGGTCTGCCCACTCAGCTGCACCCTCGTCCGCATACCGCTGTGTAGACATTTAATCAAACTTACAAAACTACTAAGACAACAAAACTTACTCAACCCCAGACACAATGCCTAGCGGTTCACCGTATCAAATGCCTTGGTGAAATCAACAAACAGCGAGTACAACGGCTAGTGTTGTTCGTTGCACTTCTGCTACTGGGGAGCCACAAACATCATATCGATGGGGCTGCGGCCCAAAAAGAAGCCACAATGCTCTTCCGCCACGTAAGGTTCCACAAGCTGGCTGACGAGATGGTTGAGCAGAATCCGGGCAATCACCGTGTCCACATAACTCAGCAAGTTGATTCCACGATAATTCGTGCAACATTGCTTGTTCCATTTGCCCTTGTACAGTGGCAGCACAATGGCATACTTCAGCTCAGAAGGCACCTCCTCAATCGATACGCGTTGCACCAAGTGGTGCAGCGCAGTCACCAACGCGGGTCCGCCGTGTTTCGATACCGGAGGCGGGATCCCATCGGTGCCGGTACACTTGCCACTTCGCAGCTGAGCAAGTGCTCTCTGCGTTTCATCCGATGTCGCTGTCGGCAAGACACATCTCCATTCCTTGTTGTTGCAGCCTATGCAACGTAGGCCAATCAATCTCTGAACGGTTGAGGGTCAAAGTGATTTCGTCAGAGCCGCGTTATGTCTGCAGTCTGTGCATGCAGCGCCTGAATTACCATAGATTAACTTCTTCAGCGGCTCCAACCTCGGCCCATACACCATCTTCAAGAAGTAAAAGAATTCCTTGTGCTGGTGGCGTTCAGCGTAGCATCCATCAGCTTCGCCTTCTCCGACAACCATGCATTTTTAATGCGACGGAGCTCTCGGGTCAGTTGCCATCGAATTTTGCGAAAATGACTCTTCTTCAGCAAGTCACTGGGGTCTGCCACATGTGCAGCAAATGTTGCATTCTGCTGAGACACCAATGCGCCAATCGTCGCATTGTTCTCGAAAAATCAATCGGGCCGCTTGCAGTTTGTGCGCCCGATGCTCTCTTGAGCAGCAGCAGTCACCTGATCGCGAATGTAGTGCCATAGGTCGCCCACTGTGGCCATGTATACCGCATCACAATAACGTGCAGCCATCGCCTTCTCCAGCTCAATACGGTTCTCCATAGTACCGAGGGAAAGAATGTTAAATTTACGCCGCTTCACAGCAGGAGTGCAATAGAGATTTACGAAAATATATGTACAGCGGTAAAAATAAATGAAATGCTTCACCATGTGGTAATTTGTATAAGTGTATTTCTTCATTGATTCACTGGTGTGTAGAGAGCAGGAGGGGAGACTCTTGTCAGCTTCGTCGATTCCGACTCATTGCAGGTTTGAAGCAACCGGCTGCGAAGCCGCACTTCACTGGGGATCGTAGCCGTTGCAATAGGAGCAGCAGAACTCTGCCGTACTCAACAGATGGCAGTCAAGCAGCCGTTTAAAACTTCCTCTGTCGGTGCATCAGCAATGAATTCCGGTAGGCTGTTACAATCATTTAATAGACGAACTGACGGGACAGCCTCTGAACGGACGTAAAGTATTTGACTCTTGTACAACTTCCACTTGTGGCCTTGTGTCCAGCTGTCTACGTTGAGCCAAAAGTGTTTTTGTATCTCACACCCAAGTTCACTCAGGATCTGTCGGTTATAGATAAGATCTCCATGCCGCCAACGATAATCCATGGGGAATAAGTTCAGCTTCGGAGTAGAAGAAAGCAAGCAAGAACGCGGATTTCGAGTTACGAATCTGAACTCTTTCTAGCAAGTCGCATTCAGATCGTAAGAGATGATAGGTAACTGGAAGCCCATACTTCAATCTCGGGCGAAGATGCGATGTGAACAGAATTCTGAAAATTGCCTGAGTGATAGGGGAGAACAACTTACGTAAAACACCCAGCATCCTGTTTGCGGCCGCGACCTTTCTCAGGGTGTTTTGGGGTGTGTTAAGGTCATGTGACACGATAACCCCCAGATCCTTATCGTGCGTGACATTCTTGAGAAGATATGCGCCAATGTGGTATACACCGAATGAATCCGGGTTACCAATCGAGAGAACAGCATATTTGTCGCGGCTTAAGAGTAGTTGTCACTTGACGGACCAATTGTGCAGCTGGTCTAGCGCCGTTTGGAATCTGTCCGCGTCTCCAAGGCCAGCTACTTCTGACCATGGCTTGAGATCATCAACATAGGCTAAGAAGTCGGCTTGAAGAGTTGCAGGAAATCATCAATGTAGAGCTTGAAAAGTTCCCTCCCAAGAACAGAGTCTTGTGAGACTCCGCTAGTAATAGATACAGAGCCAGACACCGTTTGGTTCGCCTTTACTTGAAGAGTCCCAACGCATGTGAGGACGTTTCCAGTGACGCCAATTACCTGAAGTCGTTTGTGTGGGACTTTGTCAAAGTCAATGTAGATAACACTCAGGTGTCTCCCACCGTCTACTGCTTTGACCCATGCTTCTCTGGCAACAAACAGGTTTGAGATGAAGGAGCGAGCCCTGTGGAATCCGTGATGAGCGGAGGAGATGGCGCACAGGCTTTCGCAGTGAGTGTGGAGGGTACGATTGACGATCCGTTCCATGATCCTGCAGATCGCAGACTGAAGGCATATCGGTTGATAGTTTTCAGGATCGTGTCGGTTCCCTCCTCTGTATTTAGGCATTACAATCCCTACTTTCTATTCAGATGGTCGGCGCCCGCCTGAAAGAGAGCGTTGGAAAACTTGATGTATCGGGTTAGCAATGTATTCTGCTACCATCTTGAGGAATAGCGGATGAAGTCCATCGGGGCCCGGTGCGGAGTTAGGGTACGGTCCGAGGAGGAGTCTTGACGATCTCGAGATTAATAAGGACTTGTTGGACAGGAAAGTAATGCGTTGTCAGATCGTCAGTGGGTAGTGACGGTTTCACGAAGTAGATCGCGGAGTACTTAGAGGCTAGCAGTTGAGCCGTCTCGTCATCGTAGTAGAGCACTGTGTCCTCCTCCTGGTAGGATAGATCAGTGATACTACTGCCAGCCTTGGCGTTTCGCTTCGGGTACGAGAACAGCTTCTTCGGACAGGTTCGTGACCCAAAACCAGGCTATGTTCGTATTGTACTCATTTCTGACGTTTCTTAGAGTGCACAGATTTCTGATCATCTTGTACTTTAAGTTAACTGATGTTACCTGAGTTGATTTGAATATGTCCCCCAGTTTGCGTCGTCTGTCCATCAGGGATCCCACATCTCGGTCGATCTAAGAGAGACCTTTGGAGAAAGGTCTGCCCTTGATGATAGGAAGAACCTTTTCGATGACCGACATCATCTTCGAGCATAGTAAATTCCACGCCTCATCAAGATTCAGGGATTGTGAAATGGTTCGGTCTGCAGTGCTTGCCACTTCTTGCAATCTGGACGGGACAACAAAGCAGAAGTTGCGACGAGGTGTCCCCCCTGATCGTGAATGGCAAGGCAGCATGCCCAAAAGAAGGAGATTGTAGAGTGGTCACTCCGGCCGAGTGGTTAGAGAATCTTCAGGCCATAGAGAGTAGCGAGCGCTGGTGTGAGGACGAGATCTAGAATGGTGTTTTACCCGGCATCATCCGTGCTGGTGCTGAGATGTGCTGAATCAGATTGCATTTGTGAATAGCGTCGAGAAAGTCAGCCAGGAAGGACTTTTGATAAAGATCACAGTGAAGTTTTCAGTCGATACTGGGTGCACTGAAGTTGTCCATTAGCAGACAGTTTCCTCCTCTACCAATGGTTTTTACCGGCTGTAATATACGGACACCTGGGCTCAGTTGGGGCTCTGTAAGCCACATCGACGGTTGGTAGTTGATAGCCGTCATGAATTCGGCACCACAATATCTCTGAAGCTTTGTCATTGTCGCAGGTTGCTTCGTTAACGTGTACCTTAAGGCAGGACGTCGAAAAGAGTTTTTTTTACCCCTAGTCCGCCCACTGGAGCGACCAGCTCGTGAGAGTTGATATCCTGATGTGTTCTCCGAGCTGAGCAATTTTGTTGCAGACGTTTCGTTGCCAAGCTAGGCAACATCCTCAGTGCGGCTATTAGGTTCGGATTCGCAGTATCAAGTAAGCCACTGCATTGCATCACTGTCGAAGAAGTGATGCATTCACTAGAACAAAAAGCACTGCCGATGGTGGAGCCCAAACATTGGGTACGTTACGTAAACGATACTTCTGTCATCATCAAGCGCTACAGACTACAAGAAACACAGTACCTGATCAATAATATTTTCCCCGGCATCCAATTCACCAGAGGAGAACGATGACCAACTGGCATTCTTCGATGTGCTCCTGAGAAGACAGGCTTCTAGGCCACCGGAAAAACAGTATCTGAAAGCGACGCACACCGATCAGACATTAAATTATCACACCAACCATCCGACAATTTACAAGCGCAGTTGTGTGAGGGCACTTTTCAAATGGGCCCAGAGACACTGTAGTCCGCTGCAACTGAGGAAGGCGGAGGACCGCTTAGTTAAGATGTTTCAACGGAATTCGTACCCCAAAAGTTGCATTCTGCGCTGCCTGATATCGAAGAATAAACCACAACCCGATTTTAAAAGCGCAGCGGAAAGGAAAACCATCGTTCTACCTTACATCCCTGGAATTTCAGAGATGGCGGCGAGGCTATTAATGCCTCGCGAGATCAAAGTTGCACATTTAGCAACGGCAACCAACCGGAATAAACTTTTCAGGGTAAAGGAACAGCTGAGTAAAGAAGAGACACCAGGTGTAATTTACAACATTTTCTGCAAAAATTGCGACAAATATTACGTGGGCCAGACAGAGAGAGAATTTGGTACAAGACTGCATGAACACAGTGAGGGCATCCGCCACCATGATAAAAAATCACTAATGTCAGTACATAGGGATGCAACGAAATGCGAGACAAAGCTTCAGTAGTGGAGACTTTACCAAGCGGCTTCAACAACCAGCATCTACGAACGCTAGAAGTCGTTGAGAAATTCAATTACCTGGGAAGTTGTATCAGCGCCCTTGGGATACAAGACGAGAGCACGAACCGTATAGCGAAAGCTCAAAGTGCTTTTGCTAACCTTCGCCACCTATGGCGGCGGCGCGACATCACTCTCGCCCTGAAGGGTAGAGTGTACAATGCAGCAGTACGTTCGACCTTACTGTACGGTTGCGAAATCTGGCCCCTAAGGTCGGCGGACATGAAGAGGCTAGTTACATTCGACCATCGGTGCCTTCGCAGTTTGGCTCACATCTGGTGTGAACACCACGTGAGTAACGAGCGTGTTCGATGCATTGTTTACGGCCCAGGAAAAGGATCTGAACCGCTCAGCACCGTTATTTCCCGCACCAGGCTCCGATGACTCGGCCACGTGTTACGCATGCCATCCCACCGACTTCCGCGACGTGCGTTGTTTGCTCACCGGGGATGTGGATGGAAGAAGAGGAGAGGTGGCCAAGCGATGACTTGGTCCAGGGGAATAAAGTCCCTCACTTCGGAGCTAGCCTCGGTTGGAGCTTCACGGCTCCTGGTTGGGGTCCAAAAGACGGTGAACACGTTTGGCTGGATACACTTGCTGACATGGCAAGGAGCCGACCTCAGTGGCGTTCCTGTTGTGAGTTTCTTTGTTCCTCCCCATCCCTTTTAGTTTTCCCCTCCATCTACGATCTCATTTCCTAGGGTAAAACATAATTTATAAAAAAATTTCTTTTCGCCTACTAGCTGGCTGGAAGCTTACCGGAACGATGCCTATCCGTTGCTGGTAACTCAGCTGGCATGCAACTGTTGTATCTATTTTTCCTTTATGTGCTGTATTATATGTAAGTATGTATGTATTTCTTTCATGTATTGCGGCAAAATAGCAGAGGTGTTTTTCCAGCTCTAGCTGATGTGTATAGTGAATGAATGAATGAATGACCTACGAACGCTATCGAGCAGTTAGAAATAAGGGTATGCAAGTCTTAGGACTCTTCCTCTTCAGTACGAGAAGGATTTGCCCAACGCAGCGCATCATCATCAATAACAGCAGTAGATCAGCCAATTGAACTGGTGCTTCACTGTCATACAACCATGATGGTCTGTGAAATAAAGTATAATAAGGGGGAGCGAAGTTGATTTACTGAAAAATCTTATTGCCCTAAGTAAACATTCCGGGCCAAGAGGCCTACACCTTGTGTAGTCAGCATACCGTCACAAACAGCTAGCTATCGTGAAAAGATAAGGCGGCATCGGCGAGACAGCTTCTTTGCGGCTTTCACTGCCACGCGTCATAATCAGCCATTAAGCCACAGATAACTGCACCAAACAGCTTAAACAGGCAATCCGATTAGGAGAGGGCAACAGACGCGCCACTGGTGTCGGTTGCGAGCCACGTCCTGTAAAGTCTCGAGCCAAGCACAAGGCGAGTCACATGGAATCCAGCCTCGAAAGGCGAGATGAACCAACGGAACCCAGTTTGGTCGTCAGTGACTTCATTTCCCGCTGCCAAGTCAACTTCTGTCCATCTCGAGCCTTGTGCCATCCTACACCTGGTAGACCGAACAGGACCCTCCTAGGTAAGCGGTGACCAGGCATACGTAGTTAGTGCTCGAGCCAACGCAACTTATTCAGTGCTATCTGTTGTTCTAGGGAAATAGCACGATTATCACTACCTAGTACTCTCCAACGCACATCATCGTTGCGGACACACTGCTGCTATCCGACACCAGCAATGCTTCGCAGACAACGATGATCAAAGACCTGAAGACGCCTCAGAGCTTCAGACCGAAGGGGTCAAGCCTCAGTATCATAATGCAGAACGGTCCTCACTGGGGCCTTGTATACACGGCCTTGCAGACGGACGGAAATTGCCTTCTGTTGCCAAAAAGGCCGTAAAGTCAAGAAGGCAACTCTGGGCTTTGCAATGCGTGAGCTGAAGTCAGTTACTATGCGCCCATCGTTGATGATGCAGCTGCCAAGGTAAGTGAAATGATCAACCACCTCGAGTTCCTCGTTAGCAAGGGTCAAGGGGTCGTAAAATGGCTGGTGGTCCCGCAGCAAGACATTGCACTTTGGTGTGAAGTGCATACCAAATAATGGGAGCATTCTAGACAGGGTTGATTGTGCCGCCCAACATCGTCAAAAAGCAAGATGATATTGTCCGCATAATTCAGATCAACTAATCTTCCACCAGGCAGCACACTCCAAGATAGAATCCACGACGAAATTGAACACAAAATGGGGAAGTGGACAACACTGACGAATGCTACTTGTGGTCGGAAAGCTATCCGATAGGCCACCGCAGACTCTGACGTGGCCTGTAGTGTCTGAGTATGGAGTATGAAGGATGTTCGCATATTTCGTGGGAACACCTTTCCGCGCAAGTATTTCGAACAGAATGCATCGATCGACTGAATCGAATGCTCTTGAAATCGAGGAACACAGCTATTGTCGGTCTGCAGTGTATGCGGCGCTGCTCTAGCACCTACCGCAGAGTGAATATATGGTCTATACAGCCACGTCCTGGGCGGAAACCTGCCTGTTCTTCCCTAATCCGAAATTCCCGTCCTGCAGTGAGGCGACGAACGACAACCGAGGCCAGTAATTTTGTCACAATGGGCGATAGACTAATACCTCTGTGGTTAGAACAGTCTGTGCGACTGCCTCTCTCATATATTGCCACTATAATGGATTCGCTCCAATTAGCCGGGATACTTCCTTCCAGATACTTTCGAATAGGGTCAGTGCTTTGCAGAGGACCTCACATCCATGCTTAAATAATGCAGGTGGGAGGGAATCCGAGCCAGCAGCACGAAAACGATTGGAAGTTGTGATCCCGTTTCGGACCTCGGCCTCCGATGAAGACTCTAAAGTAACCGTCCATGGCTCGTCCTGCATCACCTGAGTAGGAACAGGTCCGGGAGCATGGAGCCAGCTGGACTGATCTTGAAAGTGTTCCACCTAACGTGCCATATGGCGCTTCTTATTGTGTATCAGTGCACCCGAGCTGTCTCTGATTGTCTCACTGACAATTGGTTTTCTAGGACCAGTGCTGCGGATTAGCTGGAAGAGTTTGCGATAATTGCCTACTGCTCCTGCCTCCTCCATTTTTCTTGAGCCCGACTGGTCCACCAGGCTTCATTGTCAGCACGCAGACTCCACTTTAGTTCGCGCATAATAGCCCGTCTGGTCACATTGTGCTCAAAGTCTGTCGGGAGGTGTCTTCTAGATTCCAACAGGTTCACCGACCTCTCGGATATCCAGTGAGTGGTACGGTGACGATTGGTAATGCCACAAGCAGATGCTCTTGCGTCGTGCATGGCGACGGAGATCCTTTCCACTGAAGCACAGCGTCATTAGAACAAGACAGGGAAAGTTGGGTATGCAGTGCGTCTTGATAGACTTGCCTGACCGAGGGCTGGGACAAATTCTCCGTTGCCAATCGAAGGAGACGCTTGGTGCGCCTCCAGGGAAAGTTCATAGAGAAAGGATAGCGCACCAAGGTATGACCAGAATCGACACAGGTACTCCAGTAAGAGCGGCAATCCAGGATGGAACCACGCCACCTGTAACCTATGGCTATGTGGTCAATTTGGGTCCATGGCTGTCCAGCTACAGGAGGACGTCAGGCGGCGCTTCAGCGCTCACTGTGTCTAAAAGCAGTGCTACAAAGAAACAACTGGTGCTCCGCATGCAATTGCCGCTGACGCTCACCGTTGTCAGTCCGTTCGGAGTTAAGCCCATAATTACCACCCAGCTGAGCTTCTGAAGAGCTCAGACGTCCTACTTGTGCGTTTATATCCCCTGCAAGTATTATACTATCTGAACTAGTAGCAATGTGTAGTAGCGCGTTCACTTTGTGATAGAATATGTCCTTGACTGCATTAAACTGCAGTCGGTGGGAGAATAAACGGAAATCACAAACCAAGAGCGTTGTGTACTACTTTGTGAATCAACCTTAGCTGATGTCATCAAACGGGCTGCATATAATCGGCTGTTCACCGAAATCCAATCAACCAACGATGGCTCAGCCTTGGAGCAGTGAATGATACCTACACCAGCTGACTCGTGAGTGCTGCATCGGCGTCTCCGGATGCGTGCAACCAATAACGTGAGGATAAGCCGGGTGCAGTTCAATCAACAAGCCCGTTAGGGTCATTGATCCTAGTTTCGGACACACAACAACATACGGCGAAACACAGTGTGTCCAAGGTGCGTGCGAGTGCAGACTGTTGACCTGTTTGTCTTAGAGTGAGAACGCTGGCTCTTTGTCCAGCTAATAGACCGTTGAGAATACATACACACTACATACATACAGAGTGAGAACGTTGAACGTCACAATGGAAACGGGATAATGTGGCCTTATAAGGGACCTTGGCCAATAGCCGTCCGATAGGTGCTGTGGGATGGTGGCTGCAAATGATTCTATTCCAGTGGAACTTCGGTTGCTGTCAACTAAGCTAGGAATTATAGGAAAATGGTTAGTAATGGGGATCGGGATGGAAGTAAGAGAAACAGGTGGAAAAGAAAGAAGGGAGGCGCCAGCAGTAGCATGTTTTCGCTTATCCGCCCTTTTGTATACAGCAGGAAAGGCGACCCTTGATAATCTGCGCGACGGCAGACGCAGCTGGAACAAATCCAAAGATCTTTGCTTACGTAAAGAGGCGCAGCGGTACAAACACGCCTATACCGGCTTTACTACGAGCAGACGGGACCCGTGGGCATACTATGGTAAGGGTTGTATACTTAGCGAACAGTATACTGGTGTCTTTTATCGTGAGACATCTTTACCTCAGGTTGAGCTGGTCACAAACGTTCAGGAGGATAGTTGTCTAACTGAAATCAGCATAAAGGAGACACAAGTCCTCGGGCTAGACCATTCTAAAGCTTTTGGCTCTGATACAATTCATACGAAGCTGATGAGTTGACCGCTGAGCTAAGTGGTCCTCTCACATGCGTGTTTACAAATTCGCTCAACAGCTGTGTCTTCGGAATAGAAGGAGACAATAATCTGTCCGACTTTTAAGAGCAGTGACAGTGCTCTGCCTGCGAACTACCGGCCTGTTAGCATGAAAAACGTAGTAGTTGTTTGAAAAGCTGGTCAGGGATTCGGTCAAAAATCACCTGAAGAAGTTTAAACTTCCCAGCGCGAATTCCGGAGGATTTAATGTCTGACATATTGCTTGTTGTTGGACTGAGGCAGTAGACAAAGGTCCTGCTATCGACGTGCCTTTTGTTGAATTCTGGAAATCGTTTGATACTGTCCCACATCAACGACCCTCATTAAAGTTGAGATCCTATAGGATATCTGGAGGTGCCCTTAAATGGGTGCCTACCGTCCTAGAGGCAAGAAAACGGTGTATACGAATGGGACGTAGACTTTAGCTTAGACAAGCTATCCTTAGTGGCGTTAGCCAGGGCTCGGTACTAGAGCCGTTGCACGACCTACCGCAGGAGTGTGACGTACCATCGCTATCGTTTACTTATGAACTCACGCTTTGGAATATTGTGGATATCGCTATAGGCTCTGAGGCAATTCAGAGTGCATTGGATAAGCTCTGGAATTAGTCAACCTTATGGTTGATACCTATAAATCAGGCGAAATGTTCTGTCCTCCGCACTGAAGGTGCTAGTCCCCACGCGCTATGGAAGTGAAATCCCTGTTGTCACTCAACAGGTTGATCTAGGTATCGTCCAAACCTCAGTGTTGCACTCTGGTGACAATTGGAGGAAGTCTGCTTGTAGAAGGGCCTGTATGATGCCGTTTATTCGTCGCTGCTTTCGTGTCCTGACGGCCACTACCTTTGTGGAGCTGTGCCTTGAAAGAGCACATCGAAAGGATATGCATGTGTGATCGCTGGACCCTAGAGGTGCACCGCATCGAACGTCAGTCACGAAGTCGAGGAACTTAGCGAAAACCAAATCTAAAGTAGATGGTATTTGGTTGTTCATATACCTAGTGGGAAAAGCCACGAACTGGTGCAAAGGCACTTGGAGAGTCAGTTCAAGAAAGTCTGCACCGAATGTTCCTAATGCCGAATTGCAAGAAAGATCGGCCCAGAAGACTTCCGGGAGGTTGAAATCCCCTAGAACTAAACACTTATTCGCAGACTGAGTGCGAATAAAGTCAAGTATCCCTCTGGAAGAACTTTCAGGACTTCCGTATATCACTATAACTGTAAACTGGGTAGAGGAAGTGCACAAAACAGCCGATAGGGCTTCAACAGTCTGATCCGACGACTGGAATGTGCAGGTCCTCAACACATCTAAGTTACAGCTAACATACAGTACAACGCCTCCGCCTTGGCGACCAACGAAGCGATCAGGTCTAAGCAGCGCGTAGCCAGGTAAACATACCTCACCGTCCGTGATATCCGGAGACAACCACGTTTCAGTGAAAGCAATTATGCCGGGACGAGAGTTGTCTACACGTAGACCCAACTCGTGCATCTTGTTCCTTAGGCTACACACGTTGCTAAGTACTACCTCAAGGAAGTCGGCACGACCATCCCTGGGTCGTGCGCCATCAGGATGGGTTCTGATAGGGCGGAAAGTAACTTCCGGCTGACCACCTGAAAACCCACCAGACGGAGGCCTTGCTCATCAGCCGCCCGTCTAGTTTTGAGGTCTTTGATAGCCTCCTTTAACTTCAATCTATCTGCCAGTGGTAGGTCCGGCTGAACGCTGACACCACTACCCTTAAGTTTGAACGCAAACCGCAGTAATGATTTGCGTTCCTCCGGGGTAGAAAGGACTACGCGAAGTAGTCGGGGTCGTGGATTTGGCGTAGCGATAGGGACGTTCCCCAATCTGGTCAGCTTTCTGACAGTGACACCAGGGAAGCCAGGTGGAAGCAGCTTGCTGACACAGTTTCAGCCACTTGATGTCATCCAAGATGCGTTCCCTTGGGAGAGCGGCCGCAGATTCAGTAACGTTACGGAATATAACGCTACTATCCGTGAAAGAGTCGGCACGACGGGGAGTGTTTACCCCACGTGCCTTGGAGTCGACACCTATACCAGCTGTTTTCACCACTGGCGGTGGGACTGTCCCTGTCTTCACAAACGACGCCGAAGCAACGGTAGCGTAGGTTTTCCGCTCTATTGCCGGCGTCTTACTAGTTCCTGGGTCTTCAAGCCCCTTCAAAGTTTTACGAGCAGATCTAGTCCGCTTCTTCTTTTGGTTCACTGGAGCAGGGGCCGTTGACCTTGGATCGTATTGAGCAGTTACCAGCACTTCGTCAGAACGGGCTGATTCACTGGTGGCCGAGACGGTCAGCATCTTCGGAAGGTTCTGTGTACAATCGTCAGACGACTTTACGACTGTCAAAGACGGCATCTTTTTCGATGCCGTGGCAACTAATTCTCTGGGTTTAGCAGAGAGCTTTTGGTGTTTCCGCACCCTATTTTTCTTCACTTTGATCGGCTCATGAGGACAGCCAGCAATGCTACCTGGATTGGCCGGTAGGATGTGTGACTTCATGACCGAGTGACAGACTCCAGTGGATGAATCGTCAGCAACGTTGCCGTCTATTACAGTGTCTTCAATCGAAATATTCAGGGATTTTAAAATCAAATCCATTTTCGTATTGAGCGACGCAATAGAGGCGAGTTTAGCTATCGCTTCCTAAACATCTGCCAACTTTGAAGCCAGCGCTGAAAGTTTAGCACCGGTGACAGCCGGGCGCATCGAGCTTTGAGCGCAGCATTCAGCACAGCTGAAAAGAAAGTGAACGCTTGATGATAGCATTTTGTACTGGTCAGCTTGTAGGCCGGTACAGCTTTCGTGATACCAGCGGCAGCAGACGTCACACTGCATACCGCCAGATACATCTGTTACTGGCTCTGAACAGTTAACCTGTCCGCAAGCTGCAGTAGACTCATCAAACGAGGACCTCATAGGTCCATCCGTCTCGGAGTTTAGCGAGACAGCCATGTTCATGTGGAAAACAGTAGAATTACAACATGTATACAATAGGAAAACGACCGCAATAAAAAGGCAAAAACAGGGTCTTTGTCACCGCACTTAAAAATCGGGCAGACAACAGCCTCGTTTCATTCGGTAGGCAAGACAGCTGTTGAGTGACTTCTGAAACACACAAGTAAGAGGTCCACTAAGTTCCGCCGCCAATTCGTGCATCAATTTTGGATGAACAGAATCTGGCCCGGAAGCCTTAGTTGGGTTTACCTCTCTTAGCAATCAGAGAACTTGGGACTCAGTTACAGGAATTTCATTCGGACAACAGTCCTTAGAGACTCTTGAAGCTAATTCTTTGCATGATGTATTTGTTTCGCGGACAAACACGCTTGAGTACTGCTCACCAAGCACGCATACCTTGTCACAGTCGCTATAGGCATGGGTCCCATCTCCTCGAAACAATGGTGGTATGGGCGAGTTTGCACCACAGCGTCGTTTCAGTTCAGTTCAGATGGGACTAGAACCATAGGAGAATCCCGTGAGTGTTCCATCTTGAGTGGATCGCTGATCCAGGAATTGATGAAGTGCTCAATTACTGATGGATCTAAAACGGAACACCCGTATCGCACCCTGGCAAACCAGTTAATGCCCACGTTTCCTGCTCTAGCAGTCCCTGCTATGGCAGTCACGTGAAGTAAGCAAACGATAGGAAGAGAAATCGAAGGTACAGAATAAGGAAGTACACCTAAATAAGAAAATAATACCAATGCGTGAAGAAAAGTAAAGAAAATCGAAGTACGAAGATGTGAGTTACTCAGGAAAATGGAAAGGTTTCGTGTTGCCACCCAAGAGCGTTAACTTGCCGATCAAACCCCTTAACTGTAGATTCCATGATAACACTTTCCGGAAGCATGTTCCAGCGCTCGATGAATCTGTGTGACAGCCGGATTTCCGCCCTAATCCGATAGGAGCGCGGTTTGTCCAGCTTCAAGGAGTGACCGCGTAGAACAGACAATCTAGCGGGACTGAATAGCTCAGATAAATCTGCACCAACCTTCCCAGTTAAGATACGTTAGGTTAGGATTAGGTCTCCTCTATGCCTTCTGTACTGCATTGAATGCATTCCCAAACTAATTAGACGATCGGGGTAAGTCCGTCCTCGTAATCCCTCGACTAACCTAGTACCCACTCGCAAAACCCCTTCTAGCTCCATTTTGTCCCGGACGAGGCAGGGCGGACAAGCCTGGACGCAGTATTCCAGATGAGGCCGAACGAAAGCCGAGAACAGCCTCGTAAAGATGCTGCCCGTCAAGACTACGAAAGAACGTCGTATTAACCACAACATGCGGAAACCTCGGCTTGTAGGGTTCTTCCAGTTGTCGCCGGAGTGTAAAGCCGAAGAGTGTACGATGCATAGGTCAATCTGGTTAGATACACGGGGGAGTTCCGCCCCACCGACCACGTACTTCGTAGGAGGACAACCTCCTCCAACCTCCTCCTCTTCCCATCTTGCTCAGAAGTCGAAGGTAAGATCGGACTGTTGAAGTTAAATAAAGCCGCGGGACCAGATGATCTTCCTCCAGCCCTCTTCAAATTCGGAGGCTATGCTCTTGTTGATGCTTTACATAAATTACTAGTTAAGCTGTGGGAGCAGGAGACTGTTCCAACCGACTGGAGCAGCTCCGTTATTGTTCCCACTATCAAAGGCGGCTCGCGCTCGGAATGCGGCAACCATAGAGGAATCAGTCTGATCTCCATCGCCTCCAAATTACTCGCCTCCATAATTCTTCACAGACTGACTGACACTCGTGAAAGCCAGATTCGTAAGGAGCAAGCCGGGTTTCGTCGTGGTCGTGGCTGCATCGACCACCTCTTCACCTTGCGTCAGTTGTTGGAGCACCGTCACACATATTGGCGGCCCATCCTAGTCGTGTTCCTCGACATCAAAGGTGCCTTCGATTCGGTTGATCGATGTGCCCTTGAGAATTGTTTACTCAGGAAAGGTGTGCTCGAGAAATATGTAAATATTATCCAAGTATTATATGCGCGTAGCACGAGCAGAGTGAGGGCTTACGGCAAGCTGTCGCCACCCTTCAATACCTCGAGCGGTGTGAGACAAGGATGCCCGCTATCAGCTTTCCTCTTCAACTTCGCTATTGACGAAGCCATGGAGTTTGCATTTACAGGACATGACTTGGAAGGTGTGGAGCTACTTCCAGGAGAACGACTTCTTGACTTAGAGTATGCAGACGATATTGCCCTCATACGTGACAGCTCCCAGACGTGCCAAGCCGCATTGGACAGATTACCACTGGATGTCAGCCGCTTCGGGCTTTGCTTTGCACCATCGAAGTGCAAAGCGTTTCTCCAAGATTGGCAGGGATCGCCTCCTGCGCTGACCCTTGGTGGGGATCAGCTAGAAGTCGTTGAGAAATTCAACTACCTGGGAAGTTGTATCAGCGCCCTTGGGATACAAGACGAGAGCACGAACCGTATAGCGAAAGCTCAAAGTGCTTTTGCTAACCTTCGCCACCTATGGCGGCGGCGCGACATCACTCTCGCCCTGAAGGGTAGAGTGTACAATGCAGCAGTACGTTCGACCCTACTGTACGGTTGCGAAATCTGGCCCCTAAGATCGGTGGACATGAAGAGGCTAGTTACATTCGACCATCGGTGCCTTCGCAGTTTGGCTCACATCTGGTGTGAACACCACGTGAATAACGAGCGTGTTCGATGCATTGTTTACGGCCCAGGAAAAGGATCTGAACCGCTCAGCACCGTTATTTCCCGCACCAGGCTCCGATGACTCGGCCACGTGTTACGCATGCCATCCCACCGACTTCCGCGACGTGCGTTGTTTGCTCGCCGGGGATGTGGATGGAAGAAGAGGAGAGGTGGCCAAGCGATGACTTGGTCCAGGGGAATAAAGTCCCTCACTTCGGAGCTAGCCTCGGCTGGAGCATCACGGCTCCTGGTTGGGGTCCAAAAGACGGTGAACACGTTTGGCTGGATACACTTGCCGAAATGGCAAGAAGCCGACCTCAGTGGCGTTCCTGCTGTGAGTTTCTTTGTTCCTCCCCATCCCTTGTAGCCTCCGCATCCATCTACGATTTCCTTTCGTAGGGTAAAACAAAATTTTTTTTCTTTTTGCCTAGTAGCTGGCTGGTAGCTTACCGGAACGATGCCTATCCGTTGCTGGTAGCTCAGCTGGCATGCAATTGTTATAGCGATTTTTCCTTTGTGCATTATATTATATGTATGTATGTATTTCCTTCATGTATTGCGGCACAATAGCGGTGTTTTCCCAATTAGGAGAACGGAGCATTTTGCCTGATTTATGGGCAGTAACCATAAAGTAGGCCAGTCCAAAACCTTATCCAATGCTCGCTGAATAGCTTTGGAACTCCTGGAACATCGAAAATGTTCCACAGCTTCAGGTCATCAGCAAATAGCAACGATGGTACCTCAAGCTCCGCGGTTAGGTCATTCACATAGATAGGGAACAGCAGCGGTACAAGGACCGAGCCCTACGGCAAGTCACTGAGGACAGATTGCCTAAACGATAGGCCCCGGCCTACCCGTACACACTGTTCTCTACCTGCAAGAAGGCAGTCACCAAATGAAGGGCGCGGCCAGATACGCCGTAGAAGGTTAGCTTTTGCGCGAGCCTCAAATGGGGTACCTTGTCAAATGCCTTCGAAAAGTCGACGAAAAGCACGTCCAGCACGTGGCCGTCATTCACTGCATCTGCCCAACTTTCGCGAGTCACCAGTAGATACGTCAGACACGAAATTCCCTTCCGGAATCCGTGTTGCACATTGCTAAGTAGATTAAATCTACTCAGATGACTCTCCAATGAATCACTCATCAGTTTCTCGAGGAGTTTGACTACTACACTCGTGAGGCTAACTAGCCTGTAATTTGCAGACAGACCCCCGTCCCCATTTTTGAAGATGGGACAGATGACTGCTTCCTTCCATTCGGAAGGCAATGTACAGCTGTCAAGCGATTTCTGAAACACCATAGCGAGCGGTCCACTTAGTTCCGCAGCAAACGCATGCAACAATTTCGGGTGAATTAAATCAGGCCCATAGACCTTAGAAGGGTTCAGCCCTTGTAACAGCCTACGAACTTTCCTCTCCGCTACAATAAATTCAGATAGTCCTGAACCCTCTGGGATCCTGCAAACCAGCTCCACGCCTGTCAAAGAGGTTTCCTGTTGCGGGTCCGTCAAAAATCCCCGCAAAAACGAGCCAGTAACTCCGGCATAATGGCTGTGGGAAGCGGAGTCCAATTTCTCCCCACAACGCAGCAGTGTTCAGTCACTCCGAGACGCGTCCCAACTGCAAACCTTTTGACAATGCTCATTTACAAACTACCACCTCTTCGTGGTGACAGTTTTCCTTAACTTAATAACCCAAAGCACTCACTGTGATTGCCCTTTGTTGGTCGTAAAAGAGCCTACAGAGGACCACTTGTCTTTTCTTTCTCTTCGCCTCATTTGGGAGTCGGTCGGATCGCGTGATTGCGTGTGCATCGTTAGCTGGCCAGCCTTCGCGTCTAAGTCATTAGCGCGCGTCTATCGTACCCCCCTCTCGTGTGCGCCCGTTCCGAGTGGTCAGCGTAACAAGCAATTATCGTAGGCGAGCTCTAACCGGGCCAGCGACAATCTTATCAGGCGTTACGCAATCCATATCGAGAGGCGGCGTTCCCTCAATTATAACCGCGGCGACGACTAAGGCAATCTACGCTACGCAATTTATAACATTTCCCTTACAAACGCTGTCGCATATTGCCCACTGAGTACGCAGGCCTTGTCATAATCCGTATGCGCATGAGTACCGTCAACACGCATCAACACTGGAATTGACATGTTCGAAGCGCAGCGCCTTTTGACATAAGCGAAGAATCTTTTGGGATTCTCAGAAGCTTCGTCCACCAATCTTTTCTCGAAATTGAGCCGAGCATTCCTTAGGTGTTGCTCACACCTATTTCTAGCCTTACGGTACCTGTCATAAGTATCGGTGGACGGAGCATCTCGGTAAGTCCGCCAACACCTAGACCTCTGTGAGCAGATGCCTGCCAGTGGGATCTATCCAGGGCGGCTATGCTTGTGCCTCCTTCTTCCTTGTGACTGGGATGAAGAAGCAGAGACCTCTGTGAGATAGATTCGGATTCAGATGGACTGGAACGATAGGAAAATCCCTTGAGTGTTCCTTCATGATCGGAACGTTGAGCCAAGAGATGATAAGGTGCTAGGACTTGATAGATCTAAAACGAAACACCCGAAACACATCCAGATCAACCAATTACTGCCCACATGCCCTGCACTAGCAGTCCCCTCTGTGTAGGTTACGTGAAATAAGAAAGAAGTGGAAGGTAAATGGAAGATAAAGGGGAATGAAAGTCATTTAAATGAAGAATAACACCAAAGAGTGAAGAGGATGACAGAATATGAACCAAAAGTTGAAAGATGGATATGGTCAGGATAAGGGAAAGGTTTCGTGTTGCCACCCAAGAGCGTCTAACTGACGCTCGAAACCCTTAACTGTAGGCTCACTGACTACACTTCCTGGAAGCGAGTTCCAGCGCTCGATAACTCTACGCGATAACCGAGTTTCCGCCCCGATGCGGGCAGAACGTAGCTTGTGTAGCTTCATGGGATGACCACGAAGACAAGGCAACCTAGCCGGGCTGAATAGCCAGCTCAAGTCCGGTCCAAGCTTCCCAGTTAAAATGCGGTAAGTAAGGATTAGGTCTCCTCGAAGCCGTCGGTAGTGCATTGAATACATACCCAAGCTAAGTAGACGCTCAGGGGACTATTGCCCCCTAACCACTTGACCAATTTGGTACCTACTCGCAAAACCCTCTCGAGCTCCATTTTATTCCGAACAAGGCAGAGTGACAAGCCTGGACGCAGTATTCCAGATGAGGCCGAACGAAAGCTGAGAATAGCTTCACAAATATGTCGGCAGCTAAGACCTCGAAAGAACGGTGTATTAACCACAACATTCTGAAACCCCTACTAGTGGCCTTATTCCAGTTGTCACCAGAATGCAAAGACGAGGAGTGGAAGAGGAAAGGACTTAAATTTATCCCAGGCAACGTACAGAGCGACATGGAGGTTACAACACAGAGCCCATTTAACAGCTTTTGAGCGACAGGTGACGCGTTTGGTACGCTCTACATAGTTGGATGCCCTGGCGGTGTGCCGCATTGAAATAGAAAATGAAAAACCAAGAGCAAATTAAAGTTCAAGCTCAGGTGGGACTGGAACGATAGGATGAATTCCGTAAGTGTTCCTTCTTGAGCGGGTCGTCGATCCAGGAGTTGATAGGGGTGCTCCAACTTCTTGAAGGATCTAAAAGGAAAACACCCGAAAAACACCCTGGTCCACCAGCCTTGGCTCTCATGGATTGATAGTCTGCTTGCCATATGTTCGGGCGAGACTCAACAGTACTCTGGTAGCGTCTAGACAGAGTACAATTGAAGAGCAAACAAACATGATCACTGGAACCCAGTGGAGGTCCGTAAGTAATGTCATCAACAAAATCGAGTGACTTAGCGAATACAAGGTCTAAGATAGACGGTACTTGGGCGTCCATGTACCTAGTGGGGAGGTCAATGAACTGGTGCAAAGATACTTAGAGCGTAAGCTCAAGCAGATCAGAGCCGAATGTGCCTTACGCTGAGTCGCAAGAAAGATCTGCCCAGCAAATCTCTGGGAGGTTGAAGTCGCCCATCACCAAACACTTATTTGCAGACTGGGAGCGAACGAATTTAAGTACCTCTTTGGATACGCTCCCAGGGCTTCTATACACAATTACAACCGTAACCTGAGGCGAGGATGTGCTAATAACAGCCGACAGAGCTTCAACAGTTTTGTCTGCCGACTGAAATAAGCAAGTCTTCAAAACGTCAACTTTACAGCTCACATAAAGAGCGACGCCCCCTCCCTGTCGGCCAGCAGAGCGATCGCACCTAAATAGTGCGTAGCCAGGTAGATGTACTTCACCATCAGTGATGTCCTGAGAAAGCCACGTTCCAGTGAATGCAAGTATATCGGGATGAGACCCATCTACAAGCAGACCTAACTCGTACACCTTATTGCTTAGGCTGCGCACGTTACTTAACACTATCTGAAGGTATTCGTTAGATCCAGACCTGGGTCATGCGCTACCAGAATGGGCAGTGGTAGGGCGGAAAAAGACCGCCGGCTGACCACCCGAAAACCCACTAACCGGAGACCCTGCTCACGGGACGATCGCCTACTTTTGAGGTCATTGATGCATCCCTTAGCTTCAGCTTATCGGCCAGCGGAAGGTCCGCTGAACGCTAATATTTGTACCTTTAAGCTTAAACGCAAACCACATGAGAGCGCTGCGTTCCTCCGGGGTAGAGAGTACCACACGAAGTAGCCGCGGTCGAGGGTTTGGTACATTAACTGGGACGTTCCCCAGTCTAATCAGCTTCTGACAGTAACGCCTGGAAAACCAAGCGGAAGAAGCTTCGTTACGCACATCTTAAACCATTGAAGGCCGTCTAACATGCGATCAGCAGGAAGGACAGCAGTAGATTCAACCGCGTTACGGAATATAACGCTACTATCCGTGAAAGAATCGCTACGACGGGGTGTATTAACTCCACGGGTCTTTGATTCGATACTTGGAGCAGGTGGCTTCACCACTAGATGTGGGAATGTCTTTAGCCCCTCCGATGAGGTAGCAACGGCAGCGTATGTTTTTCGTTCCATTGTCGATGCCATCGTTTTGTTAGGGTCATCGATTTCACCGAAAGGCTTTCTGGCAGATTTGGTCTGTTTTTCTTCTTGATAACGGCAGCAGGGTCCTGTGACGATTTTTCGCTTTGAGCAAAAGCAGGCAAATTTTCAGAACATGCCTCCTCGGTGAGAACCGAGATTGCCGGCAACTTCGGCTGACAAGTAGTGCGTGTTGGAATCTTCGCCTTCGCACAACCGTCAGACGGTTTGCCAAGTAACGACACTTCGCTTGTTTCCGGTGCCGAGACAACTATAACTTTTGTATAGCAGAGAGCTTACGGGGTTTCCTGGCTCTCTTTCGCTTTACTCGAAGGGACCCTTGAACTAGCAATTCGGCGTCGATCAGGGTAGCTTTAGGTACGACGTCCGAAGCTGCTTCATTCTTGTGGTCGGTAGCCATCTGGACCCGTGACATAATGATTGGTGCCACAAGTTGATCATCAGTGTAGGCGATCAAATCTGCGTTGTTGGAGACCGGAAGCGTCTTCATGAGCAGATCAAACTTGAAGCGAAGATCTGAGAGCATCGAGAATGAACGCTCTACATTTCGCAGCCCGGTATCAAGAGATTCGTCTCTCGTACGAAAGGGCGCGCGGCCTTGCCGGCGGCTGCAGCAATTGGCACAACTAAAAAGCAACTTTTCGCTGGGGGCCAGCGCTGCGTACTGCTCGGTATTCAGGTCCGTACAAAGCTGACGAAGCTGCGGTCTCCCACGTTGGAATTCCCGATAGCGAGCCTCACGTTACGCAGACACCTAAGCAAACCTCTAGCGTTTGCTCTCCTGTGGCAAGGGCAGTCAGCTTGTCTGGACAACCCCCTTCACAAGACGCCAGTGAGATAACTCCTGGCCTGCATTTGGCTGTGGATAAACTTGATCTTGATGGAAATGTGAATCACACCTCTATGGCTGAAGAGGGTAGTGAAGGTGTGGCAATGGGACTTCAGCCGGTGCGCTCAAAAACAATCGAGGCCTCATGCTCGAGAGTAGTGGCACCAAAGTCCATGGGTGTTATGCCCTTTTCACATAATGATAGGATAAATGAAAAACTTGCCACACCTAAATTGGACCGTACAGAAAATCCGAAGTGCAGTGCTGTTAGGTTGACTCAGGTAAATGGGAGGAAACCCATCGGGAGTTTATCCAGCAAGCCCAGGCGGGCGAAGCCAGGAAAGGGATTATCCCGTAATGCGTTACAGCAGCCCAGCGTTGATTCATCGACTCAGGCAGCTGATCGAAATGAAATGGTACAAAAAACGGGGTATCCCCTCGGGCTCTACGTCCGAGGGGAAACAACCGCGTTCGGAGAGACTAAGCGTGTGGTACACTAATTGTTGTATTGTGCGTAAAAAATGGGGGGAATTAGTGACGCGTTGTGAGCATGTTGATGTGGCCGCTGTGTCGGAGTCCTGGCTCTCTCCAGATGACCTTATTGGTGATCTGCTTATAGATTTTGCGTGCTACAGGGCTGACAGGCCCGGGTATCAGACTGGTGGAGGAGTACTCTTGCTTATAAAGTGCCAATATAAACACTGGGAGGCTCCATTTACCATGAGTTCTGCTAATGTTCAGGTGGTATCCTGCTATCTAAGAGCATGGGGTAGATTGGAGATTATAGTATGTTTATCGTAGCCCATCCTCCACGCGAGAAGAGGACAGGGATCTTGGTACGTTACTAAGACAGGCGGCAATGGCCGCACCTAATTTTCTGATCGTCGGTGACCTAAACCTTCCGCATGCTGATTGGCAGCATGCTGAAAACAGAGTGGGTACTTTAGAGAAGGGACTAGTAGATTGGATGCGTTCGAACAATACGTCAATGTCCCGACTAGGAGTCATACTGGGAGTACCCCTTCAACCCTTGATATCGTGATCGCCAGACATGGTCCCTTGATTGACCTATGCGTGGAGCCACCCATAGGTAAGAGTGGTCATTGTGTTTTGACCTTTTCTCTGGACACACCGAGGCTTGCAGAGAACCGTCGAATGGGAAGAGATTTAAATCGTATTGATTTTACGAAGCTGCGGGATCGAGCACTTCAGATCACTTGGGTCCCTGAACAAAACAAGGCCACATTGGAACAGAGGTGGCTTCTACTTAAAAATGGACTTGTACAGTTGCTGAATGAATTTGCTCCTCTTCGCCCCAGGAGACATCTTGGGAAACCCCGATGGTGGAGAAGAAAAATTGATAGAGCGATAAAGATGCGCAATCCTGAGTGGAGAAAATATCAAGAAACTCGGGGCTATCGACGTTGGCTACAGTACAAAAGGTGTCGAAACATGGCTATTAAGTTACAGCGGCAGGCGAAGTACTCATATGAGCTTAGATTGGCTAAATTCGCGAAAACTAATCCCAAGTGTTATTACAGTTATGTTCAGTCAAAGGCTTCTCTAAGAGAGGTGGTCGGCTGTCTAACCATGGAGGACGGTACCCAGGCTGTAGACGACGTCGATAAAGTAGAAGTGCTGCTACGTGTCTATCAAAGCCTGCATCGGAAGGATAGTGGGTCAGCCTTGCCATCACAGCCGCACTACTCCACTAGCTACACAATGCGGGAAATTATTCTCAATGTGTCAGAGGTCTTCACAGTGCTGGCCAGTTTGAACCCTTATAAATCAGCTGGTCCTGATAGCGTACATCCCGCCATAGTTAAGCCGCTGGCTGATATCCTTCAGTATCCCGTAGCGGAGTTATATAACCAGTCTCTTCGAGAAGGCAAGCTGCCACGTGATTGGAAGGAGGCGACTATTGTTGCCATCCACAAGGGGGGGTTCTAAGTCGGTGCCTCTTAACTATAGACCTGTTAGTTTGACCAGCATCATGCTGAAATGCTTGGAAAAGCTTATAAGGAACAGGATCTGTGAGCACTTGACTGAGCACAATCTAATTAGAGCGGAACAGCATGGCTTTCTCAAAAAGAAGTCTTGTCTTACCAATCTATTGTGCTTTTTAGACGAGATTACCCGTTGTCTTGATGGTGGGATATCGGTAGAGGTGTGCTATTTGGACTTTAGTAAATACTTTGACTCCGTGAACCATCGATTTTTAATTGAGAAGCTGACATGGTTTGGATTGCGTCCCCAACTATTACTATGGCTCTCTGAATTCTTACGTGGAAGGACATTCAGAGTCAGCGTTGGGGAAGCGAGTACTAGTGTTGGCCATGCCTACAGTGGTGTCCCCCAAGGTTCGGTTCTGGGTCCATTGCTGTTTCTTATGTTTATAAATGACCCGGCTCCTCTTCTTGAGGACCCCTGCTACATCTTCGCAGATGACTTGAAGCTAGTCAGTAGGGGAAACCGAGCGACATTGGCTAAGGACATCATCACTGTGGCGAATTGGTCAAGCCAATGGGACCTACCTCTAAATGCCAACAAATGTCAACTATTGACTAGCAGTGGTAGCGGAATTGCAGTTCAGTCTCCTGTGGGATCTCTATCATTGCGGTGTACTGACGAAGCCCGTGATCTAGGTGTCATCGTAGCGAAAAATTTTAAGCCTTCGGCACAGTGTCGCCATGCTGCCAATAAAGCACGACACGAGTTATTTCGTCTTAGGAGGGCGTTGAGTAACACTAAAGCAGAAGTATTCTTGCCCTTATATAAAGCAGTGGTCAGGCCGCATCTGGAGTATTGTGTTCAGGCCTGGTCACCGTACCTCCGGAGTGACATCATTTGTATAGAAAAGATTCAGAAACTTGCGACCAGGATGATTGAAGGTCAACGAGGGAAATCTTACGAAGATCGTCTAAGTAAGTTAGGATTATTTTCCTCGGAACGGTGTAGGTTGAGAGGGGATTTGATAGAGATAGAGGACAAAGTTTCTTACGAACCGAGGAGTTAACTATTGGAATAAACTTCTGATTTAGTGGAGTCTGAGACCGTATTAGCCTTCAAAAGAGGCTTAGACAATTGTTGGTCCATCCTTTTTCCAGAGCTATTGTAGTTGTACTGGTATATATAGTGTATTTTGATGCTGGCATATGAAAATGCAGAGATTGCTCTTGTTCTTGCTTCATTCCATTGCAGAAGCAAGAAGAGACAATCCAACGTCGAAGTGCCGGGGGCCGCTTCACTTACCGGCACAAGAACTGGACGCTCGTTAGGTGGAAGCCTCTATCGTCCATCTGACCTGACCTGACCTGACCAGAACCACTTTAATCGATTCAAGACAGCTAGGATCAGAGAAAATTTGACGATAGTCAAATTCCGTTGCAATTGCATATTCAAGTTCAAGTTCAGTTGGGACCGGAACGATAGGATAATCCCGTGAATGTTCCTTCTTTTGAGTGTCGTTGGATCGGGAATTTACAGGTCTGCTTGAGATGTTGAAAAGCCTAAAACAAAGACCGCATCACACCCTGTCCAACCAATTACTGCCCAGATTTTCCTGCCCAGCAGTCCCTGCCAGGCCGGTTTATGTGAAGTAAAGAGTGAAGGGTGAGCTAAGAAAAGAAGAGGAGGAATGTCAGCTAAATAATGATAATACCAAGGTGAGAAGAAAATTAAAAAAGAACGAAGGGAAAGTTGAAGATACAAGTCGGTTAGGAGAAGGGGAAGGTTTGGTACTGCCACCCTAGAGCATCTAACTGACGCTCGAAACCCTCTACCGTAGACTCCCTAACCACGTGCGCCGGAAGCGAGTTCCAACGTTCAATAACTCGACGCGACAAGCGAGTTTCCGTCCTTACCCGGTCAGAACGCTGTTTGTGCAGCTTCAACGGGTGACCTCGGAGACTAGGCAGCTTGGCGGGACTAAATAGCCAGGACAAGTCTGGACCGATCTTACCCGTTAAGATACGGTAAGTGAGAATCAAGTCTCCTCTAATTCTGCGGTAGTGCATTGAGTACATACCCAAGCTAAGCAAACGTTCGGGATACGTTTGCCCCCGTAATCCTTGCACTAACCTTGTACCCACTCGCAAAACCCTCTCCAGTTCCATTTTGTCCCTTACAAGACAAGGTGGACAAGCCTGGATACAGTACTCTAAGTGAGGTCGCACGAAAGCTGAGAACAGCTTCACAAAGATATTGGCCGTTAGGACACCGAAGGAGCGGCGAATAAACCACATCATACGGAACCCTCTACAAGCAGCCTTCCTCCAATTTTCCCCAGAGTGAAGCAATGAGGTATGGGTGATACCTAGATCAACCTGCTGAATGACAACAGGGAGTTCACTTCCACCAACTACATAGCGCGTGGGGGGACTAGCACCTCCAATGCGGAGGACAGAACATTTCGCCTGATTTATGGGCATCAACCATAAGGTTGACCAATCCCAGAGCCTATCCAAAGCACTCTGAAGTGCCTCAGAGCCACCAGGGATATCCACAATATTCCAGAGCTTGAGGTCATCAGCAAACAATAGCGACGGTACTCCAAGCTCCTGGGGTAGGTCATTGACATAAATTGCGAAAAGCAACGGCCCTAGAACCGAGCCCTGCGGAACGCCACTAAGAACAGCTTGTCTAAGCGAAAGGCTACGCCCCACGCGTACACACTGTTCTCTGCCCTTCTAGGAAAGCAGAAACCCATTTAAGGGCGGCTCCAGATATCCCATACGATCTCAACTTCAATGAGAGTCGTTGATGTGGGACAGTATCAAAGGCTTTCGAGAAGTCAACGAAAAGCACGTCGATGGCGTGACCGTTGTCTACTGCCTCAGCCCAGCTTTCACGAGCTACAAGCAAATTTGTCAGACATGAAAATCCCTTACGGAATCCGTGCTGGGCCGCACTGAGAAGGTTAAACTTAATCAGGTGATTCTCCACCGAATCCCTGACCAATTTTTCAAACAACTTAACTACTACGCTTGTTAAGCTGACAGGCCGGTAGTTCGCGGGCAGAACTCTGTCCCCGCCCTTAAAAATCGGACAGATGATTGCCTTCTTCCATTCAGAAGGTAAGGCACAGCTGTCGAGTGATATTGTAAACATGCATGTCAGAGGGCCACTTAGCTCAGCGGCCAATTCATGCATCAGCTTCGGATGAATTGAATCAGGGCCAGAAGCTTTGGAAGGATTTAGCCCTTGCAATAGCCCGAAGACTTGTGTCTCCGTTATGCTTATTTCAGTTAGGCAAGAATCCTCCGGAACTTTAGTGACCAGCTCAACTTGAGGTAGAGAGGCCTCATGAGAAAAGACACCAGTATACTGTTCGCTAAGTATACAGGCATTATCATAGTCGGTATGCCCATGGGTCCCGTCCGCTCGTAGTAAAGCCGGTATAGACGAGTTTGTACCGCTACGTCTCTTTACGTAAGCAAAGAACTTCTTTGGGTTTGTTACGGCTGCGTTAGCCAAATCCTCCTCGTACTGAAGACGAAGAGTTCTAAGATGATGCTTACATTTATTTCTAACCGCTCGATAGCTTTCGTAGGTGCTGGTTGATGAAGCCGCTTGGTAAGTTCGCCAGCACTTAGAGCGCTTCCTGAGCAGGTATTTACCTGTATGATCTATCCATGGAGGCTGCGCCCGTGTCACCCTTCTCTTAGTGAATGGGATGTGGGGAGCAGAGATCTCGATGAGGTATGCCTTAAATTTCTCCCAGGCTGTCTCAACGGTGTCAGCCACGGTGATCGCACAACGCAAAACTGAAGCTTTGGCTCGCATTGCGTTAAAGTCTGCCCGCCAAATATTTGGACATGCCTCAGCGGTAGCTTGATGACACTTAGTTAGAGCACATCGAAAGGATATGCAGACATGGTCACTGGCTCCTAGAGGACAGTCGTAGGTAATATCACTTACGAAATCGTGTGACTTCGCAAAATTGAGATCCAAGGTAGACGGAATTTGGTTGCGCATATATCTAGTCGGGAGGTCCACGAACTGATGCAAAGGCAGTTGCAATGTTAGCTCAAGGAGATCCGAACCGAAAGTGCCCACCGCCGAACTGCAAGATAGATCAGCCCAGCAGACTTCAGGGAGGTTGAAGTCACCCAGTATTAGACACCTATTGGCAGCCTGAGTACGAATAAATTCAATAACCTCCCTGGAGATACTACCAGGACTTCGATATACCACTACAACTGTAAACTGAGCAGAGGAAGTGCACACAATAGTCGAGAGGGCTTCAACAGTTTGATCCGGCGACTGGAACACACAAGTTCTCAACACATCGAGTTTACAACTCACATAAAGAGCGATGCCCCCACCCTGGCGGCCAACGGAGCGATCGCATCTAAGCAGTGCGTAGCCAGGAAAACATACTTCATCGTCTGTGATATCCGGGGACAGCCACGTTTCGGTGATACTGAATACTGTATACTGAATACTGTATTTTGGAGCAAGTAGAAAATAATTCTGTACAACTCCATCGAGTGATAATCAAAAAACATTTTTTAAAAAATAAACACGTCCGGTGGTTATCCTGAGATGGTTCAGCAACTCCTTCTGTAGCACACAAAATGCTTGTTTACACAGTGAGTCACAAGTGGGTGATATCGTTGTCAAGTGGCAACCGTTCTCTGAAACGTATGTTAGCGAAGTGTAAATCCAACAAAGATTTGAATTTCTGCACAGATTCGGCCTCGACGACGTGTTCTGGCAGACTGTTCCAGGCGTGCACAACCCTCCGCTCGAAACACAGGGGGTGTGGGATTTTCTTCAGATCAGGTACCACGAGTTTGTACCTGTGCCCACGTGTGGTACATGGAACTCGCAAGTGGAGTAACGACCTTAGCATGGGGAAATGACCGAGATGTAAAATACGGTAGGTCATGATAAGATCCACTCGAACACGGCGATATGATAAGGTGTAGAGCCCAAGTTTCATGCACCAGTTTTCATACGATAAGCCTCTCAAGCTGGGGATCAACTTGGTGGCGATGTGTTGTACTCGTTCGATCTTTTGCGCTTCGCCGCGAGTGATCGGACAGCATGCAGGCGAGCCGTACTCTACCATTGGTCTGACGATGGAAGAGAAGAGGCGAGTGGCGACGTCCTCAGACCAAGTGCAGAAGCTGCGTTTCAGCGCCCAGAGCATGCACAGTCCGTTTCGATACAGTTTGTTGGTGTTGTCGACGGACTTCAAGTCGCAGCGTGAGAGTACACCTAGGTCTTTCACGGAAGGTGTGGGATGCAGTGGTTGGCCGTCTAGGGTGTACGTTCGTCCGTGAACAGCCTTCCCGAGATTCATGAATAGGGACTTGACCGGGTTGACCGGTAGGTGGACTTCAGCAGACCATACTGCGAGGCGGTCGAGGTCTTGTTGGAGAATGTCACAGTCATCGAGAGTATTAATTTCTCGCCAAATTTTGAGGTCATCCGCAAACAGTGCACACGGCGACCGTAGAAGCTGGAGCAGCTCGTTGATATGGATGAGAAACAGAGTAGGTCCCAGTACCGTACCTTGAGGTACACCACTGGTCGAGGGATACCAATCGGTTAGATGGCCGTCCACCTGTACCCTCCACTTTCTTCCAACGAGAAATTCATGGATCCATCGATGTAACGATCCTCCGACACCACACGACCTTAATCTGTCTAGAAGCAATTCATGATTGACTTTGTCGAATGCTTTGCTGAAGTCGATGTAGATTACGTCGACGGACTTTCCCCGGTTCAGTGCTTGCAACCATTCCTGTCTCGTCACAAGTAAGTTTGTAACACAAGAATATCCCATCCTGAATCCGTGTTGTGCCGGTGTCAGAAGTTCTTCCGATTGCAACAGATGTATTAAACACTTTTTTACTATCCTCTCGATCACTTTGGCCAAAACGGGTGTAAGACAAATTGGCCTGTAGTTATCCACCTTACTCGGGTCGCCACCTTTCGGGATCGGCCTCACCACCGAGCGCTTCCAGTCGTTTGGCAATGAGCCCTCAGACAATGATTTGTTGAATAGATCCGTAACAGCAGGCGAGATAATGGCAGCTAGTGATTTGATAATTAGCGGATGAAGCCCGTCAGGCCCTGCAGGCTTGGTACCGTCAAGGTTCGCAAGTAGCAGGCGCATCTCGTCGACATCACAAACCAAACTGTTGAGTTCTACAGGAATGTTACTCGCTGATATGGGTATGGACGCCGCATCGTTTGCAAACACGGAAGGGAAGTGAGCGGCCAGTGCGGACGCGCGATCAGAACTGGAAGTTAGCAGGTGTCCGTCCGCGTCTTCCAGACATGATACGTCACCTTTTGGCTTCAAACGGCGTTTCACGTAAGCAAAGATCTTCTTTGGGGCCATCCTCGCGTCAGTTGCAAGCTTTTCTTCGAACTTCCGGCGCTTTATCAATTTCATTTTGTTGCAAATATTTCGCTGTCTTTTATATACTTCGTAATCAGTGGCGGAGCAAGAGAGGCGAAATGCGTCCCACATTCATCGCCGTAACCGAGCCAGCCTACCATATTCCTTGTCGAACCAGTGTGGTTTGATTGGTCCGACTTTCTGAAATTTCAACGTCACAAACTGAGAACAAAGCGAAGCCAATCCTTCCTTTATTACTGTCCAACCGTCCTCCACAGATGTAACATGCGGTAGAGACCAATCCATTTGGCTCGCTGCTCGATTTAATCCATCGAAATCAGTTTTCCACTAGTTGTAAGCTGGTTCCACCGGAGATACACTCGGCAAGTTCAGTCCCATAGTGGCTATCAGCACGGAATGGTCGCTTTTAGCTAAGGGCTCCTGGATTCGTATGTCATGCAACCGCTGTTCGCAAGTTGTCACCATCAAATCAAGGCGCGATGGGTTTGAACGCGCCGTCATGCGCGTAGGTTGGTATATGTGTTGCGATGCCCCAGTTTCAAGCAACAAATCAACAAACTTTGATTCGACTTCAGAATACCCGGGCATGAGTTGGATTTCAGGCCATTGAATGTCATCATCATCATCACCATCATTACACGTTAGCTGGAGGTGGAAAACACCTCAGCTATTGTGCCGCAATACAAAAGGCAAGAAAAGAAGAAAAAAACAAAACAACAACAACAAACAGTGGCACGCCCGCTGAGTCCCCAGTAACGGATGGACATCGTTCCGGAGAGCTAACAGCTGGCTGCCGTAAAAGAAAGTCATATTATGCCAAACGATTGAGATCGTGATTGGAGGGGGATGCTAAACAGGAGGGGGATGGACAAAGGAACTCACAACACAAACGCCATTGGGGCCGGCACCTAGCCATATCAGCAAGTGTGTCCAACCAAACGTGTTCACCGTCCTTAGGACCCCAACCAGGCAGTCGGGATGCACCAACCGACGCCAACTTCGAAGTGAGGGTTTTCATTTCTCTCGACCAAGTCATCACTTGGCCTCCCCTCCTCCTCTTCCAACCGCACCCACAACGCGTAAACAAAGCACGTCGTGGGAGTCGGTGTGCTGGCATGCGCAACACGTGGCCCAGCCATCGGAGCCTGGTGCGTGATATAATCGTGCTGAGCGGTTCACTCGCTCTTCCTGTACCAAATACGCGACGCCGAACACGCTCATTGCTCACGCGGTGTTCCCACCAGACATGAGCTAAGCTGCGAAGGCAGCGATGATCGAATGTGACGAGTCTCTTCATGTCTGTCGACCTGATGGGCCAGGTTTCACAGCCATATAGGAGAGTTGAACGGACGGCTGCGTTGTAAACTCTGCCCTTCAGGGCGAGAGTAATGTCGCGTCTGCGCCACAGGTGGCGGAGATTGGCAAAAGCACCTCGAGCTTTTGCTATACGGTTCGTAACCTCATCTTCAATCCCACGGGTGCTAATATAGCTGCCCAGGTACTTGAATTCCTGAACGACTTCTAGCAGATCACCACCAAGCGTTAGCGCAGGGTTGGGTCCCTGCCAATCTTGGAGAAGTACTTTGCATTTCGATGGAGCAAAGCATAGCCCAAAACGATTGACAGCCAGTGCTAATCGGTTCAGTGCTGTTTGGCATGTTTGGGAGCTGTCACAGATTAGGGCAATATCGTCTGCATACTCCAAGTCAAGAAGTCGCTCACCAGGGAGTAGCTCCACACCTTCTAGGTCGTGTCCAGCAAACGCTGTTTCCATGACTTCATCAATAGCGAAGTTGAAGAGGAAAGGTGACAGCGGGCATCCTTGTCTCACACCGCTGGTGATACTGAAGGGTGGCGAGAGTTTGCCATAAACCCTCACCCTGCCCGAACTATGTGCGTACAGCGCTTTGATAATATTTACATATTTATCAGGCACACCTTTCCTCAACAGACAGTCCCAAAGGGCACATCGATCGACTGAGTCGAAGGCACCTTTTATGTCAAGAAACACGACAACGGTGGGTCGCCAATAAACATGGCGGTGCTCCAACACTTGACGCAATGTGAAGATGTGGTCGATGCAGCCCCGACCTCGACGAAATCCGGCTTGCTCTTCACGAATCTGGCTTTCACGAGTGCCACTCAGTCTGTGGAGAATGAGAGAGGCAAGCAGTTTAGAGGCAATCGAAATCAGACTGATCCCTCTATGATTGCCACATTCTAAACGGGAGCCTCCCTTGAAAATTGGGACAATGACGGAGCGGTTCCAGTCTGTCGGGACTGTCTCCTGCTCCCAAAGTTTTACTAGCAACTCGTGTAGATCATCTACTAGAGCAGGTCCACCGAATTTGAAGAGGACTGGAGGAATCGTATCTGCTCCTGCGGCCTTATGCAATTTCAACAGCTTGATCTCACATTCGACTTCTGCGCGTGAGGGCGGATCCAAGGAGACGGCCCAAGGAGAAGGGCGCTCAATGCCCGAAGAAGAAAACGATAACTCAGGTTGGTTAAATTGCATAGCAAAGTGTTCAGCCCAACGCTCCAAGCGTTTTGACAGGCTGTGGATCATCTGCCCACTCTCGTCGCGTATGGTCTCGCTAACACCAGGTCTTCTGCTGCCTGTTGCCCGTATCAGACGGTATAACTCACGATGATTACCAATGGCAGCGGCAGTTTCCATCTCAAAGGCACGATGAGACCACCAGGTTTCGCGGTCCTTCTTTAGGCTAGCACGTAGTTTCGCCCTGAGATTTTTGCGTGCTTCATTGTATACGCTTCCAGCCGGAATACGTCGGCGAGCATCCATAAGTTCGAGAGACTGTGTAGAGACCCAATGTCCGGTTTTGCAATTTGTTTTGCCACATGAAGACATGCCTGCTAACAGCAACGCTTGACGAGTATGCGACCAGTGATCTTCAACGGTGTTTAGTGGGCGCTTACTCAGCCCAGATGTCAGCGCATCTTGGTACACATTCAGAACATCTGACTTCGCAAGCTGGCTAGTGTCAATCCGTTCACATCGACGTTGCGGACGTCCACCGAAACGCATCAGGAGGTCGGCACATACAAGTGCGTGGTCAGAGTCCACGCTCGTGCTCCAAATCGAGCGACAGTTTTGGACACAGCCTCTCCAGCGGTAACTGATCGCGATATGATCGATTTGCGTCCATGACTGGCCCGAGGCTGGTGGCCGCCAAGTCACACTTCTGCGGGTGCTGTGTCGAAAGTTAGTGCTCGCGAGAAACAGGCGAGCATCTTCACACAGCTGGAGCAATCGCTCACCATTATCATTACGGGAGCCTACACCATGTTGGCCGCCCAGATGAAGCTCATCAGAGGACAACTTTCCGACTTGGGCGTTTAGATTGCCAGCCAGCACCACAGTATCCGTACTCCTTCTGTAACGAAGGAGCTCGTGAAGTTGCTGATAGAAATCATCTTTTATCGAATCAGTGCTACAGTTTGTAGGGGCGTAGGCCGCAATGACAAACAGGCACCGTTTGTCCCCGCGCGACTTCGAAGCACGGAACGAACCAGCTAATCTAACGGCGCACATTCTACTGTTTACTGGGATCCAATCAAGCAAGGCAGCTTCAGCCCGGGGACTCAAAACAATGCCGACGCCAGCTTGACCGGCATTTGAAGCTGCATCATCGCCAGATAGGCGCAATGAGAATGTGCCGCCAGTGTCGCATGTGAGGGATCTCAGGGTAAGCACGGAGCTCGAACCTTGCAGGCGGGTTTCTGATAAACAGCAAATATCGATCGATAGGGTCTCTAGTGTGTGGGCAAGTGCTGCCTGTTGGCCAATCTGCAGCAAAGTGCGCACGTTGAGGCATGCCAATCTTAGCGAGACACGAGGACTCCAAAGGGAAACGGATGAACTGACGTTGTCCGCTTGGTTGAACATGGACTTGTCGACTGGATTGGAGCGAGGCCCTGCGATTGTGTGTGATTTGAAATTAGAAGACAAGCGACTATTGAAGTAAGCTGGGGGAGGGCCAAGAATTGAGGGATTGAAAATGGGGGGATATAAGTAAAGTTGGAGCGGGACAATAAGGATGCAGAAGCACAAGAAGGGGTATAAGAAGACGGGAAGGCCTGAGCAGTAGCATCCAAACCCCTATCCACCCTGCTCGATGCAGCAGATAGGGCGCCGTTTATTATCCTCTGCGACGGCCAGAGCATCAAGAAATTGTTGTAGGAAAGGTTCATTGTATTGCGTGGGCAGAATACTGTCAGGTTGCCCAGGCCTAGACAGGAGAACGATTAGGGTTCTCAACCAAAGCCTTTGGTTCAAAAACCTTACCGCAAGGCAGCGGGTTTTGGCATTGGACTACAGAGCCCGTTTTATGAGATGAGGAGCCACCCCCATTCCAACCCCCAACCTGGAGGACCAGGAGGCTGAGTTTGTCTGGCCTCTAACCATTGACCAATCTGGTATGAGTGGCTCTAAAGGTGCAGAAAAAGCACCACCCAGCATAGCTCAATGGATCTCTGAGGCACGCAAACCATCGCACCACGGTAAGGTCCAGCCTCATTGAATGTGGGGACAATTGAAATCACCCATGAGTAGAAAACATGGACGACTCATGTTGTTCCGAGGATGCGGTAGCCAATCTAAAGAGCGGTTCAGAGGGCTACGGTAGAATGCACCTACTGTCAGCTTGCCGCGCCTGAGGTTGATCGAGCACCATACCTGTTCACACAGTCCATCTTCACTTCGGTACACGCTTACAAGCCTCCCACGCAGGGAAGACCGTATATAAAGTAAGACACCACCACGAGGATTTGATATTCTATCGCAGTGGAAGCATGAGTAGCCACTGAGATCGACTTCCTCTGCCATTACCTCAGAAGTTAGCCATGTCTCCGCCAGTCCTACGACGTCTGGTCGCTCAGAGGCAACGAAGTGACGCAGCTCATCCCGTTTGTTCATAAGGCTACAGATGTTTGTGAATGCAGCACGGAGGTCCTGAGAGGCACCGCGGGACGTGCCTGGAGGTTGATCAACCGACTGATACGGGTTCGTGCACCCTTCTTGATCACTCGAAAATTTACGATGCGCAGATCAGTTTCGCCTTCTTCTGTACGGCGTTTAAGCTCAAGGACCGCAGTCTTCAAGCGGTTTCTCTCTTCGGGTTCCAAGTCTCGACGGATGTGAACCCTGGTGCCTTTAAGCCTGGAGAGACGAGACAGAATGAGTTTTGGCGTGTTGTGGTCAGCAAAGGTGATTCTTAAAGGTCGACATGATTGGTTAGTATGCTGACCAAGTCGGACTACTTGTTTTATCGTTACGCTGCCTTCACCGACATCCAACAGTTTATCAACGAGCCCCTGAAGGAACTCAACATCGTGATCTTAACGTTTCTGAGGGTTTTCATTTTTTGACTCTGGTGCATGGAACACCATGAGATTATAACGCCTCAGGGAGATCGGTGACGAACTTGAGGCAGCAGGAGTGGAGGGGATTGTCGTTTTGGACGGTCGTCTATCGTTAGGGGGAGGTTGAAAGTTGTTGCGTGAACTTTTGTGTTTTTGAATGATCCATTTATCTTCAGTGTTCAGAGGTTCACAGGTATGCGCTGAAAGATTTGGGGGCTCCGACTCTGAGTCATCAATCTGGGGGGAACATTGGTTGTGAGAATCGGTAGGGGTAGAAGACGCTGGCGGTGGTGCAGATCGCGGAGTTGCAGGGGAAGGGGAATTCACAGAGGTACTCTCACGAGCGCGTTTGACCCCACGAGCTAAATGAAGTGGTTTCGTCTGGGAGATGGCTTTTCCCGGAGCCAGTAGTGGTCTCCGTGCATTTTGTTGTAGTAAACCGCGGCATTTATCACACACAACTTGGAAAAATCTATGTCGGATGTCAACAGATGTCGGGACGAGATTTGTCTACAAGTAGACCCACCTCGTGTACCCTGTTCCTTAGGCTACGCACATTACTAAGCACTACCCGAAGGAACTCGGCACGACCAGCCCTGGGTCGTACGATACCAGGAGAGGTTCTGGTAGGGCAGAATTCGACTTCCGGCTGACCACCTGAAAACCCACAAGACGAAGGCCTTGCTCACCAGCCGCCCGCCTGCTTTTGAGACTTTTGATGGCTTCCTTCAACTTCAGTCGATCTGCCAGTGGGAGGTCCGGCTGAACGCTGACATTACTACCCTTGAGTTTGAATGCAAAGCGCATTAACGCTTTGCGTTCCTCCGGGGTTGAGAGGACTACACGAAGTAGTCGGGGTCGCGGATTTGGCGTGTCAACAGGGACGTTCCCCAATCTGGTTAATTTCCTGATAGTGACACCGGGGAAACCAGGTGGAAGCATCTTGTTGACGCAGAGCTTGAACCACTGGAGGTCATCCAACATGCGCTCCTTTGGAAGAGCTGTCGCGGATTCAGCAACGTTACGAAAGATAACGCTATTATCAGTAAAAGAATCACCTCGACGAGGCGTATTCACTCCACGCGTCTTCGACGCGACCTCAGTTTCGACCGGTTTGGCAGATGACACGGCGCGTTTCTTCGCCAGGTGAGCTGGAGTAATTGAGGTTGAGGCTTTATCCTCTGCCTCCAACTCCCTCACCGGTCTAGTCTTTTCAGACTTTGCGGGTGTAGCCGAAGGCGACACCGCGCGCTGCTTCGCCAATGGAACTGGGGTGATTGGAGTTGGAGTTTTGTGTTCCACCTCCAATACCTTAATGCTTTCAGTACCTTCAGGCTTTGAGGCAGCCTTAGGGAATTTCTTAGCCCTCTTCCTCCTGCATTTATTGGGCGCAGGGGCAATAAGTTCGGTCACGCTTTGGACGGCTTCCAGTACGACATCAGAGGCCCCTTTAGAGGCATTCTGGACCGATGGGGCACACGACACGGTAGACATCACCTCAGTCGGATTTCCATCGACAGCAATTGAGGTTAGTTGCGTGTCTTTCTTCAATGAGCCGACATCAATAGAGACTCCCATATTTCTCATCAGTAACTCCACTTTCCGATCAAGAGATATGAGGAAAGACCACAACTGCTGGTTACCCAGTCCGACGTTGCTCGATGTCTCCTCAGTGACCTCAAGAGGCGTAGATCGACGGCGACGGCATAGAAGACAATCGAACAGCATGCTATCGCTAGTCGAAAGCATTGCGTACTGATCAGGGCTCAAATCGGTGCAGGTCTCATGGTACCAGCGGTTGCATACATAGCACTGCATGCCACTAGACTCGTCCGTCACGGGTTTGAGCAGCTCCCGCTGCCACATAGAGCATTAGATTCACTGATCAATACAGCCGAAGATACATTAGCGTTGGTATTCAGTGAATCCGACATGACGCTTTCAAAGAGTGTAAAATAAGTATCAAAACTTAAACCGATAAGCTGTTACCTGCAGGGCAGTCAACAGAAACAGTTATGGGTTAAACAAGGTGCAAAACGGATTACAAAACACAAAAATACCGGAAAGATAGCCAGAGGCTGAACCCGAAAAAGAGGGACGACGTTGGTAAGTACCCGAAAACGGGTACGACGTACGTCGTACCCCTCGGATTACGTAATCCGGGGAAAACGATGATCCAAAATTCTTTGGATCAAGCGAAATTTGACAAAAGTCAAATTTTTTGCACGACACTTGTAAACACTGTTCCGGAACTGTCCTTTGAAAGTAAAACCTCAAAAAGACAGCACGCACAAACATTTCAATTTACCGAGCTAAAAAGCTCGATCAGTATGGCACGCCAAAAAATCGAGTTACCGCGTAGTACTCACAGTACGTGAGCGAAGAATTTCCTGGGATTTTTCGAGGCAGTATCAACTAAGCCCTTTTCATACTGAAGTCGGGCCAACCTGATGTAGCTTGCACTCATTTCGAACCAACCAATAGTTGTCAAACATGTTGTTCGACGGAGCGGTTCGGTATGCTCGCCAGCATCTAGACCGCTTTTTCAGCAGGCCCTTACTCGCGGAGTCTATCCACGTAGGCTGCGCTCTCGATTACCTTTTTATCAGTGAAATGTGAGGTGCAGAATTGTCGACGAGGTGAGCCTTAAGTTTTTCTCAGGCTAGGTGAACAGAGTCTGTTTCACATATCACACAAGGCGATGACCTAGCCTTATTCCGCATCGCTTTATAGTGTGGAACGGAAACTGTCGTGGCGCGCTGCTTGACTTTGAACTGGTGCTCATTTCCCACCCGGGTTTTCCTGGGGTTTACAGTTAGAAACATACTAGGCATGGAACAAATATCGGGAGATAGTACTAAAAAAAAAAAATAGTAGACCCGTCCTATTACGCGTGGGTACTATGCTCCCGGAGGGAGCGCCAAGCTCGTAATGCGCTTGCGCCTTTAAAACTAAAAGGTTCGGGAGTGAGTATAACAGCCGATTCTACCTTTGGCAGATAGGATAAAGCTTAAAGAAGCCATCAAAAACCTTAAAGCGCGTCGCGAAGCTGGCGAGAAAGGATATTGTTTGGTGGGTTTTTCGGGTGGGGAGCCGACGGTCCACTTCCGCCCTACCAGAGCCCATTCTGGCAGCACACAACCCGGAGCTCTCCACACGAAACGTTTTTACATAGTTCTCAGTAATGTGCCTAGCCTGCGAAAAAAGATGTGAAGTAGGGACCCTAATAGACCACTCCCACCCTGATGTACTCGCGTTCACTGAAAACGTTGTCTCTCTGACGTCATGGACAGTGAATTATACGTTCCGGGCTACGCAATACTGAGATCTGACCACATCTGATCGCCGCGGAGGTGGAGTCGCCTGTATATCAGATGTGGTGTAAAACTATACAAAACACATCCTTTAACTCAGCTGATAAAACTGGTGAAGCTCTTGCAGTGAAGTCTGTACCGAATCAACGCAATTAAAAATTGTGTTGCTGTATAGGAACCCTGATACCGCTTCTAAAAGTTTCGTGGACTTCATCTGCACTCCCTCTGCGAACAGATGCTTGGTAATGGGGGACTTCAAGGTCCCTGAAATAAATTGGCATAACCTATCTTATAAGGCATTAACAAAATGTAGCTGCCGAGTTTGTCTTCTTGAGACTGGAAGTACCCTTACACAAATTTGTCTATCTACCCGCAGGTACCAAGAGGGTCATGCTCCTCTCTTGGACCCAGTTTTCGCAGTCGGTTGACATTGTGAGTGACCTTGAGTATGGTTCCCTTTTGGGAGCCATTGACTACGTTTGTTTGTAATTCAGTTGTGCTCTCATTAGAGACTACGATTCACGCAGAGTCCAAACTCCGAGCATTTGGCAAGTCGACTTTTGGTCGATTAGATCTCAGGCAGTAATTCCCCATGCATCATCTTGCCGGATGATGATATACAGGCGGCTTTGAACAAGTTTAATTCCTTCCTCTCCAATATATTCTCCTCCATTCCATTTTTGGTGAAGTAGGTTGCCAAAGCAAAGCCACCATAGTTGTAGTCAGTTGCGCACCAGCTACTAAATAGACGGGCAAAATGCTGGCGAATCTACCAGACACCTCTCTCGGACTGTCCGTTTAGGTGTTATCGTGAAACGCGAAATTCTTGCAGCAGTCATTTGCGAGCTACTATACTTAGCTATAAGATGGATCTGGCTAACTCAGCCTCCGCAAACCCCAAACGATTCTTCAGCTACGTCAAAATATGTAGTAACTTTGCTTATCTTTCCCAGTGTTATTTCTTAGTGACGGCGCCACTGCCAGCACTGATTCACAGAAAAAGGCATGTCTACTGAGTGCGCAGAATGCCGGAAGTCCTTATGTTGTCCGAGATGAGACAGATGCCGCATCTGGACCTAGCCAGATGAGAGATCCCCAAGGACCCCTGGTTTAACGGAGGTCACAAAATTCGGAGGCACAAGTTCTCCATCTTCTTCAGAGGCTTAATCCTGCTAAATCCGCATGGAATGGATGATATTCACCCCTAAGCTACTGTTACGAACTAGCAAAGCGAGGGCTCCTGTGGCCCAGTGCCACAATCAGTTTGATTATTCAAAAGTCGCATTAGCGCAAGCTAGCTAGACGCTTACCATCAGACCTGGACGGCTAAGCTAATCGTTTGCCCGTATTATAAAACAAGGGGGCTGACAAAGCATCCATCCTGCCACTTAATAAGACCAGAAACGTTTGACAACAGAGCCGATACTGGTTCAAGGATATATGGAGAAATCATTTTTGGTCAGAGAGGTGCTTGGAAGACCCACTCTGGCGGGAGTATGAGTCTGGCTCAGGGCTCCCCTGACAGACCCGGGCTTTCCGCAAGGGACAATCCAGAATGACTAATAATGCATAGTTGCACGCGAAAGTTGGGGGGCTCGGGATGCATTAGGATCGGGGGTTCAGCAGTAGATGACGTGTTTATTGACTTCTCCAAGGCGGTATCGACACTGTATCACAATGCTCGCCTCTCCTTGAAAGCTTCGGATCCTATGGAATAACCTGGGGTGCACGAAAATGGATCACGCCACGTTTCTGGAAGGAGAGAGCTGGTGGTGTACGATGCTGGGTCTCGCGTCGGGTGACTCTGTTCCGACAGTCCAGTCCTTCAGTGGCGGTCCCTCAACGGTGTTCGGTGCTTGTCCCGTAAATTCTTTTCCCTTGTCTGTCCAAGGGGTCACTGTACTGCCCGAAACTCTGGCTACGGGACCATCTCTCATGTTTGCAGATGACCTAAAGTTTTGGACGACAGAGTGCATCCTGACCTCGCGAAGGACACACACATCTGCAACGGGCACTCGAATAAACTCTGGGACAGGCTGCGCTGTGAGCCGTCGCCCATAAAACAATGCAGTGTTCCATCTTAGGAGTAGGGCCAAATATGCCCCCAAACGCGTTATCTGCATGGCGGTAATGAGCTCCAACCAGTGTAATCCTACAGGTAAAGTAGAGGCCATTGGGTCACGTTTGTCTTTCAGAACTTAAAAATCCGACGAGAACGTAGGAGGAAACTCACGTGCAAAGGGGGTTTCAGAATGTTTGTGGATTGAACCGCAGGGCATTCGGAACACCATGCACAGGTCGCAATGTCTGTTGTTAGGTTATTCTCAGCGTTTGACCAGGAGCCACACTTGGAACACTGCATCCAGCTTGCCACCATGCTTAGTTTCCCCCCCCCCCAAGGGACAGGATGACCAGAGGAGATTGAAGAGAGTTGGGAACCAAACTGGTCCATGGACTGCGGAAACCTTTCTTACGCCGAAAGACTACAACTAGCGCTTGGACTGTTCTCGATGCACTATCGTCAACATCGAGGCGACC
>OX104070.1:74243660-74452412 GCA_944474145.2 Dicrocoelium dendriticum | reverse complement strand
ACCCGGACCCATCAATCTTCCCAATGATGCTCAATTCCTACGTGCGCCCGCATGTTGAGTACGCAATCCAAGCTTGGCAACCTTGGTTGAAACGCGACCTAGAAGCGATAGAGGCACCACAACGGAGAGCAACAAAGAATGTGAAGGGCCTGCGCTATCACTCTTACCACCGAAGGCTGAAGTTGCTGGGAATTTTCAGCGGACGTTATCGAAGGCTGCGCGGCGATCTCATATTAGCGTATCAGATATTGAGTGACCCCAACCACGTATGCCGCCATTTGCTGAAACTTAGCCACAACACGCAGCTCAGGGGTAACTGCTTAAAGTTGAAGGAACAATATAGCCGTCTAGAGTGTCGACGGAATTACTTTTCCCTTCGGGTTTGCAAACCATGGAACGCACTCCCAGACTCAGTAGTATCCTCTCCTACCCTGGATGTTTTCAAAAAACGATTAGATGTTGCTCTCAGCTCCCAACATTTTGTTACCTAAGCTCCTCTGTTGTGGATTACGCCAAGCATGTTTTCAACAGGACTAATGTATCAAATGGACCTAAGTGAGCGACCATATTTTATTTTCTCACTCCTTACCTCAACTATCACTGCGCCCCAGTGTCTTTCTGAATGTTTACGCGCGATATTTCTTTTTCATTTTACACTGATGTTAATTATCAAAGTATTGCTTCTCGGCAGACGTTCGATAGATGACCCAGACATATTTTAATTGCATCATATTCACCGCTACCATCCTACGGGACGTGTCAAGCACTTGCTTTTATCCCGTCAATTCCTACGTGCGCCCGCATGTTGAGTACGCAATCCAAGCTTGGCAACCTTGATTGAAGCGCGACCTAGCAACGACAGAGGCACCACAACGAATAGCAACAAAGAATGTGAAGGGCCTGCGCTATCACTCTTACCACCGAAGGCTGAAGTTGCTGGGAATTTTCAGCGGCCGTTATCGAAGGCTGCGCGGCGATCTCCTATTAGCGTATCAGATATTGAGTGACCCCAACCACGTATGCCGCCATTTGCTGAAACTTAGCGACAACACGCAGCTCAGGGGTAACTGCTTAAAGTTGAAGGAACAATATAGCCGTCTAGAGTGTCGACGGAATTACTTTTCCCTTCGGGTTTGCAAACCATGGAACGCACTCCCAGACTCAGTAGCATCCTCTCCTACCCTGGATGTTTTCAAAAAACGCTTAGATGTTGCTCTCAGCTCCCAACATTTTGTTACCTAAGCTCCTCTGTTGTGGATTACGCCAAGCATGTTTTCAACAGGACTAATGTATCAAATGGACCTAAGTGAGCGACCATATTTTATTTTCTCACTCCTTACCTCAACTATCACTGCGCCCCAGTGTCTTTCTGAATGTTTACTCGCGATATTTCTTTTTCATTTTACACTGATGTTAATTATCAAAGTATTCATCTCGGCAGACGTTCGATAGATGACCCAGACATAATTTAATTGCATCATATTCACCGCTACCATCCTACGGGACGTGTCAAGCACTTGCTTTTATCCCGTGATATATCATTGTTCATTGTTCATTGTTCATAACACTGAGTCGGCAACACGCAACGGTAGTAAGAGACAAACTTAAGGTAACCTCGTGTGCAGATGACAAGCTCATATCTTAAGGCAGACATCTAATATCATCATATGTTAATGCTTAAGCAGACTATGGCCAGCGCAAACGTATCAACAGTGATCCGCACATCTAGTAACAAGGTAACTTCCATTATTGTCTGCCTGTGCAGTGAATATGTAAATTAGTACCGATCACCTCCACGTGGCGGTCTTCTGTCCACCTTCTGGGTGTAGGCCAGATCAAAACACACGTCACCATTTTTGAGTGTACGTTAATCCCCTAAGTACTTGGCCCTTCTAGTCGTGTGCTTATTAAGAGTTCGAATTGTCTGTAGCGCATTTTTCAGTATACATACATGCATCTTACGGTGACATACCATGCACTCACCCCGCCTTTTAGGCACGTGGAGAAGCTACTCGCTCAGCACAACTGATTGATTGGTGTAAGGTGATGTGACCTTTGTAGCACTCTGTGACTTGATGGTTTGCTCCACATGTATTTAGGTCACAACCGTCAATCAGAAATTTTCCAGCGTATCCCTAACATATGTCATGCATAAATAAATAAATGCATGTTTTATTCCCGACAGTGCGGGGCACGCCGAAAAAGGTGTGATCAGAGTAATTCAGACACGTATGATCAGTGATTGAACACGAGTGTTACAATATAACCAGTACATACTGGAGTTATTTTGTATAGATATATATATAAGTGTCTGGGTGAGTAATCATTGTAAGTGAATTTGTTACTGTTGTGCTGAAGTTGTTGTTGTTGTGTTTGGTAAATTCGCCAACATAAGAAGGGATTAAATAATCTCTTCGAACTTGCTTACGTCCGTGAGTGGGGTAAGATCCTTCGAAAAGGCAAAAAACAGTGACTTTATTTAGTGGCGAGTCATATTTGTCACGTCACAGTGTGGTTAAGTAGACATCTGTGGCCTTTTTAGGGAGAATGCTTGCCAGGCGAAAATCCAACACGTTCTGGAATACTGCCACCGAACCATTCGCTGGAACCGGATTACCCAACTGGCACCACGTAAACGTCGTTCGGCTAGCTATCCGCGCTCGGGTGAAAATCGATCCCTTAGGCGTGAAAATGCGGTACGGAACACTTGTGGCTAAACACTACTTTTGTTTGGTGACCAGTGGGTGATGGAAATGTTTCCCCCCGATACGACCAGGTTCACATGAGTCGGTCAATCATTGCTCATCTATCACTTACTCCCGCAGAATAGATGCACTATGTCATTAAAATAGGCTTATGGAGTTAGGTTGGTGGAGTTAAAGATACGTTATATTAGCTACCGTCGTTTCCCGTGAGTACCCGAAAACACACCGAACGCAACGACTGACAGTCCACCAGTACCAAACTGGTACCGGTTGATACACTCCGCGGGTACACACACGAGAGAAGTTTCGCACTGTGGCCTAAGCACGTCTCGCATTCGATTGCGTTTCCGTCGAGTTTGTGCCATTTGTCACAGTCTGCAATTTGGGCCACTTTCGATCCCAGTTACATACGACTCACATGGGGTAAAAAACACTTTGCGGCAGGTAACTTTGAAAAGTATTCCACATATGACATCATGTTGCAAGAGATTATTGTCATACGGTCGACATACCAGCCTGAAGCAATATCTCCACCATGTGGATATAATTTTTCTTCACTGCAATATGCAGTGCGGTGTCACCGGTGCAGAAATCCCTCTTGTACAGATCCAAATCGCGCTGCTTTACCAGGAGACCGACTGCTTCCCGCTGGTTATATGACACCGCTTCCATCATCGGGGTCAATCCGATTTGATTTTGAGCATTGAGCTTCGCACCAGCCTGCGGTCATGGAAAGAAAAAAATAGCTACTGTGACGTGGCTGCACACATTTCGTTAAATGCCGCTGGAACTAGATAAAATCGATCGATATTTATTTGATGATGTAAAGCGGGACGCAGTTTTCCAGTGAGCTGACCTCAATGACCCTTACTGTTTGCATTCCAAAGAGAAACAAAAGCACAAAGTGCGATGGTAGTAAGCAAAATCATACGATGATGTACCACGAACATATATATATATATATATATATATATATATATATATATATATATATATATATATATATATATATAATGACCTTAAACTACCTTGAACCAGCCCGCGTTCTAATCGCGCATCAGTGAATGCGTTATGTTGCCGCCGTTCGCAGTTGCAATTTGTCACACAAACATGTGTTTACACTCATTCGACCCATATTCATCTGCGCCATCTAGTGCACGCCGTCTTTCGGATCTAGCTTGTGTGGATCGCCTTTTCTCTCCACACTGCGGTTATTGCGCCATTCCTGCCAAAACACAATCGAAGAATTTTCGGAATCAGGAAGCACACATATTTATTTGTGGTCTCAAACAAAGGTCAACTACATGTTTTACCCGACGAATCAGCGACCACAGCTGTAGACCGCGCATCAAAGTATCAACCGTACACTTAGTGTCAGTACCGCTTAGTCGCTCGGTTTGCCGCTTGAACGATCTAACCGCTTAAAACTGCCTTACCTGTGCCAGACGCACAGAATGTGATGATCTTGAGCATGCAGACATCTCAGCGCACACGCGACCGGCGGGAAACCATAAGCGCTCGGGCATCTACGGGAATACCATCGACCGACGCCAGGGATTGTGGACCATGCAAAGCCCTTGTTACCGCATCTAGATCGTCAGTAGTTTATGGCCTTCCTTCATGCAATAAAATGCACGGATTGGAATCCAGTGCAGCGGTTTCCAAGGCAAGTTTCATCACAAATGTTCCCAGCTCACAGTGAAACAATTGCATCTACCCAACAGTAAACCAGATTCACTGTGGTTCTTTTTAATATGTATAGTCATCCCACTGGTAAAGATGGTACAGGAACTATCTCCGAAGTATGATAGACTAGTGGCAACGTTTGAACAAATGAGGACCACCAAAAGCGATTCATTTGTGGAAAGCGTGATAGACAGTAAATCCCAGTCATTCCTATCAGGTCCAAGATTAAAACTGAGGAACAGGGCTAGACGACACGCTAAAAATTCCTCATCCGTGGCATTAAACGCCAATACCACCAGTTGCTCAAATATACTTAACACAGCCACCAGCACTCCGATTGCAATGAGCACGGTCGCGGGGTTCGTCCACCCACCAAACAGTCCCGAAAATGCAATAGGGCTTCAACAACAGTGGTGGTTGGAACTTGGTTTCTGCCAAAGGTGACCGAAGTCCTAGATTTTCGGTCACTCCCACTGCATCCATGGTAAATGGACACGACGAAGCCGTACCCTAACAGCATCCACCAACTGCATACAGACGGCTGGTCGTTTGACCGGAACCAGAAATGCACGTACTATTTCAGCGGTAATCTGCATACGCTTTCCAGAACCGATGTCAACCTTCCTTAGAAGGAAACAGCTCGATGAGCTGAACCAGTGGAACTCCATATGTGACACTATAGGTGTTGTAACTAAGCCCGTAAATTGGGCAGACGTTACGCATCGCCCAAATTCACTGTACTATGGTGAATCAAGACTTCTCCGAGTTGAGTTGCCTTCTGCCAATGAAGCAGAAACTGTCCTGTTATCGACAGTTCGCCTCCGGAATGGGTCATGTTGCATGCGACTCTTCCCGGATATTCCTTAAAGGAGACGCAGACAGGCCAGGCTCTACTTGGACGAAAACCGGAAGGAAACCGTAACCAGGGCCATCCTTCTACAAGAGGTTTCCGAGGCTGGAAGTAATGATGAGCACAAAGTGACCACTCAAGACCAGAAACAATGGCGGTCCATTCGCGAGACACTCTCCCTGGAAAACATCCTAGCGCGATCAGTCTTGAGGCTGGGCAGAGCGCCAGACTACAAGGGAGGTGTCCCGAGGCTTTTGAAAGTTGTTCTTCAAACTAGACAAGTGTCAGCAATGGTAGTAGAAGGGTGGTATGCGGGCAACAGCGGCCTTCCTTCCGAGCTGCGAATAAAAGCAGCATTTGCTAGGCAAACACACGACAGCAAGCACTTAGTCAGACCACTTAAGGACAAGAGTTCGGATAACTTCAAGCAACTAGCCAAGGAAACTGACAAACACACCCCATACATTACGTATAAAGTGAGATGTAAAGAGCTAATGGTAGGATCCATGAATCGAACACAAATTAGTCCGTCATCCCTTACTCGAAAAACCATTGGTTGCCGACCTTTCACCGGTCGGCACAACATTTGATCCAAAACACCCACCCCAATAATCATTGCTAAAACAGTAAAACCTTCCTGCATGTACATCAATGAACAAGGTTGCCGAACTGCGGCTACGTCAAACGTCACATGGCTTGGATCTCAGATTCGTTACGGAAACCGGGTTGCATTCAGAACTTCCAGATATTCAAATCGTGAGAAATGGTAGGTTGCTTCTCCGAAACGATCGATCTAGCAACAGTGGTGGGGGGGGGGGGAAGATTCTACTACCGCAACGACTTGCAGTGCAAACCGGTAGCCGATCCGAAAACGCTGGTCATAGACTCACTCTGGTGCAGTATGCGACTAAAACGCAACGCCACGTGACTTTTGGCCGTTCTTTATCGTCCCCAGTGTCCACCCTAGAGATGGACTCCCGCCAGGCATTCTCCTTGGGAAGGTTCCTACGAGGACGATATAGTCATGATCTCATTTCAGGCGACTGCAATATTCTTGAGTTGGAAGATTCGGCATCCCCCAAGGAGCAGTTTAAGGTCGATCTGCAAGAGCATATTGCAAGCATTACGCTCTTCCGCCAAGCCAGTTCACCCACCCGATTCAGAGCCGGACATAAGCCATATGTGTTTGATTTAGTGCTCACGAACGAAGGGCTCATGGTTGAGAAACCAAGACTGGAGAGCCCTCTGGGGCGGAGCGACCATGTAACCATAATTTACGAGTTCTTGTGTTATACAGCGTGTCCACAAGAACACACTAACTTATTCTCAACAATCACCCACTACGACATACTGGCAGTACTTGTGGGACAGGCCCGCTGGGAGTTTCCAGACGACTGTTCCATTGACAGTGCTTTTTTTGGATTTCACTGGCAAATTCAGTGAGCTGATTAAATAGGCATCGGTCAACAACTCCCTTCGTTCTGCAACGGCTAACTCGTTCATTCGGAGTAGAACCAGGAAACACATGACAGTAAGAGACTCCGCGTGTCATGTGTATAGAGCAAACCCTAGCCCTGACAACTGGAATAGCTATGCTATGCATCCTAATTACTGTACCACACTAGTGCATGGAAACAAATTAGTACACCAGTAGACTGTCGCGGAAAAGTTTTGTGCTAACAACAAGCCTCTGTACAAATATGTGAGCAGCCTCCGGAATGTGAAACGTGGTGTTCCTCTACTAATATCAGCGGATGGATGTGCTCAAACCGTCGAGGATGCAGCCAACGTTCTACGGCTACATGATGCCTCCATTTCCTGACGTGCTAGCAGCAGCTGTAATATACCTGTCCCATGCTCCCAGATTCCAGTATGTACACAAGTCACGTTGAATTCAACGACCATTTTGAGGAAGCAGCTGTCGCTGCGCACCCATGTTTCCTCCAGGGTTTAGACCGTTCCCTCGCAAGCGCTGCAGGTGGCAGCTACGAAGATAGCTGAATCACTAATGACATTGTTCCAAAGATGCCTGGACGAACAGCAGGTCCATAGTATGTGGAAGCAAGGCACCAGTACCCCGATTTTCAAATGCTGTTGCAGCCAAATATTGCCCAGTGATTCTCCTCCCCGTGCTCTCAAAGATGAAGGAACCGATCATAGTTGAGGCTGTAATGGACTACTTCGAAACGTCTAACTTCATAGCACCGGAGTAACACGGATTCCGTCAGCATCGGTCATGAACTACCAACCTAATGCTTGCCGATGGCAGTTGGACCGAGACAGACGAGGGTGGGACAGGTATTGATATCATCTACCTAGACTTTCCAATGCATTCGACCGCATCGATAACCGCATCCTTCTCGAAAAGCTGCAAGCATAAGGAGTTGGAAATCCTGTCCTTGGATGGATGGGAAACTTCCTTTTTCAGGTGCGCCTTCAGATTTGATTACTGATTACTGGTTGGAAGCAGCAAGTAGAGTTTGCTCTGTGTGAACTGCGGTGTTCCACAGGGGTCGGGTTTGGGGCCGCGGCTATTTTCGTCCTTCATTAACAAACTTGTGAGTTTCATCAAGTGAAATTTCCTGCTTTTTGACGATGACATCAAGATATGGATGGCAATCGGCTGTCAGTAAGATCAAGAAGTGCTGCACCGCGACTTAGACCGTGTCTATGAATGGTCAAATGCAAAGCTACTTTTCATTAACACGGACAAGTGCATGACCGTGCATGTCCGCCACAAGCCCATGTACGCATATGAGCTTGGAAAGGACTTTCTGCAAGCAGCCTCACAAGAGAGAGAACTTGGTGTGGTGATCCAAGACGACCTCGGCAGTTCGGCGCGATTTTTAAGTGCGTCCAAAACTGCAAACTAACATGTTGGTCTGTTACCGAGGGCGTTCGGGATGTTTGATCCATCCATCTTTCCCCAAATGCTCAATGCGTACGTGAGGCCCCATGTAGAGTAGGTGGTCCAGGCTTGAGAACCCCGATTAAAGCGCGATCTGCTTGCACTGGAGATCGTACAGCGCCCGGCAACCAAAAATGTGAAGGGGTTGTCCCACCTACACTAACATAGGCGACTAAAAGCCCTGGGAAGGTGCAGTGGAAGATATCGCCCTCTATCGGGTGACCTCATCCTGGCTTTCCAGATTTTGAAAAACCCCGGTCAAGCTAGCCGCCACCTTTTAAATCTTAGCTGCAACAGAATTGAGGAGCCATGAATTGAAACGTGCCATCCAATACAGTCCGCTTGAATGCCGCCGGAATTACTTTTCCTTTCTAGTTTGTCAACAATGGAACGCTCTTTCGAATTTTCTCAGTTCCACGCCGCTACCCATTTAAAAAAAATCGACGACCGTGCCTTACACCATTTACATTACTTGCTATGGTTTCAATTCATTGAGAGAAGACATGGCTCATGCTAACATTGTGCTCACCTACCCCACGAAATCGGGGTAAACGGATATACCCGTGTTTTAAAGTAAATAATATGGTGAGTCCGAAGATGTGTTTGTCACTTTCGTGTAACTTCATCGAATTAACGTTATTCCCACAAATAATCCTACGGAACTTGGCAAGTCTAAGCTTTTCATCTGCATTATACCATTGTTCTATTTATATATATATATATATATATATATATATATATATATATATATATATATATATATATATATATATATATATATATATATATATATATATATATATATATATATGATTGCATAGGAAGTATCCATCTGCTGTTTCCTGGAACATTTCACTGCCAGCGGCTATCATTTCATCAAGTGTTTTAGAGTCTAGTCCTACTCAAACAGAAACGTAAACTCGCAGTTGAAACTGTACTTTATATACATTACCAATAGGGATATTTCCCGACAGATGAGACATGTTTCTATTTTGAGAATGGTCATTTGTACAGCGTTTCACATCACGAACTGGATCCCAGTGTGCAAACATTATCTTCATAGTGAGGTACTCAAAATATCTTTCGCTTTCGGTTCGTAACATACATCAGTATGTTATTAATGGACTCGGGTAACTTTGAAGCGGTATTGCGCAAACTATCCGGGAAGTAAAGGAGATAAGGTTGAAAGCCAATTGTTTGAACAAGATCATATAGGCATACTCATTGATCAATGAAAGCCGAAAGTTTTGATCGCCTTTGCTAAAAAGGAAAGGTTTTAGTATACTATTTTACTGTAGATAGGTTTTCACTTTTAGTTACATTGGTAGCTTATTCCATCAAGAGTGCGTGATTTACTTGGACCCTCATTACCAATGGAATCGTTTGAGCCATTTGGTGGCACGAGAACCCTACTGTTTGCGAACACTCGTAAGCATATACTGTTAAAGAGTATGGTGAGTCTGTCCTTCCGTCGTTGCAGTCAGAGAGGATCAACGTAGTGGTAGCGGCATTATTCCTGGTAATTGAATGCTGACGGGCGCCCAGGGTCATCTTGGTGAATTAACACTTCAAGTTGGCTAGAGCCATGTAATCTGTTTTGGGCAGTTATCTTGTGATGATGATTATGTATTAGTCCAGTGCGGGCACTGAGTTTGGTTGATTATATCCGTATTGTGAATGGCACAAGTGATCTAGATATGTATATTGTTAGTTACTTCGCTTTCCCTATTTGATGTAAGATTTGCTCGGACAAAACGGTATGGAACAATGAAACAATGATTTTAACGGGTACACAAGCTAAGGCGTAACAGGTCCCGTAGGTTGCTCATGGTGTATATTAGAAAATATTGAAAAATGGTCAGCAAAGAAGGTTCACACCGATAGACTCACGGTGGAATATGTATTATAAACTGTAAATCCACTGTAAGCCAAGAGGGAATGAGGACAAATGGGACTCTGGTTAAAAAGTGTGCCGTCTCTTGGTGAAGACATACAGGTAAAGGGGGTATAATGGATTCTGGGAGTTAACCGTCAGTGAGATATCTAACAGACACTCCAGTTTAACCATGGGCAATGGGTCATGTGAGATTGTGTGGAAAAATGAGCGTGCGGTTAACTCAGGCTTTGAGATCTACTAACGTGGGAGCACACATGACAGATTCTGACATGACATTCCACGCTTGGCAAACGCGTGCGGAAAAGCAATTCCGACGGCATTCCAACCGACTGCACTGTCCTGCCAGTTTGTGATTTTTGTCTCTTAGTTTACTGTTGTGACTGACCTCTAGCAAATGGCTGCACTTGTGGTTTGGATCTCTCAAAATCCAATAATTCAAAATAAGGCCTTCACGCACTCGCCGGGATTGTACGCTAATGACTCCGAGCAATCGAAGCCTATGTTCATGTGGCAAAGATTTGACATTCTTGGTTGTCCGGCCTTAGAGCATCTCCAAGGCTGTAAGATATCTCCTCAGCCATGGCTGCCAGAGTCGTACTGCGTATCCCACATGTGGACCTCTAAATGCGCCTCGAAACTGTTGAAAAATTGCTGGGTCGCAGCATCCGGCTGCAAGCCTCAAGGGGTTTGATGCCTTTTATTGACGCTGTTTAAGCCTGATTCGAGCATCCGAGGTCGGCCTGAACCAAAACAACCAGATCCGTTTTACTAGAAGATGTTTAAGGCTCCTGATTGGCAAGTTTGTAGAAGCAAGCACCCTTGTGCTGTACTTGCAGCACACTTCATTTATACACATTAGACCTAACTATATTCTGGAGTAACCACGCACAAACCCTAGGCAGGTAGGCTTGAATTATTGCAGGCATATGTTGCGTTGTTCGCCCCCCACACACTGAGGCCATGAACATAGAGCAAATAGCTCGAGCTTATGAGGCGTGCAATATCGTTGAGATATCCCAAAAATAACCGTGGACCCAGTACCGATTCACGTGTTACTCTGCATTCACCTTGGGTAGCAGCGGAAATGAATTCACTTACCCGCACCTTTTAATCTACCATATAAGAGGATTGCGTATGGCGAGCAGGAGAGCAGGATCCGGTAGTCTAACAGGTCGAATGCCTTTGAGAAGTCGACAGGGAATACACCAACTCATATTCCAGTGTCTACTGCCTCGGTTCACCTGGGTCGTGCTAGCAGTAGAGTTGTAATTCATAATCGCTTTCGTCGGAAACCATGCCTTTCTGGTACCAGATGGGTAAATTCCTCCAAGTATGCCGTTAGCACATCGACAATAATAACTCCCTTGACCTTTGAAAGTACCGGTAATAGGATTACAGGACCGTCGTTTGACGAATCGGAACGGCTACTTCCAACTTATATTTAGAAGTAATCATCCCGTAAAGAAAGGCAGTTCGGAAGCTATTCGGAAGATATTAAACACGGAATATATAAGGATGATCTTTCAGGGAGGTCGAAGATTACGTTCGGCGCTGGTACACCTGAAGGACCCCCTTCCCAAGGATAGGACAAGTAACTGTGTTTATGAAATTAAATGTAAGGACTGTGCACATGTGTACATAGGCCAAACAGCGAGAGAATTGTGCACACGAATTTCGGAGCACAGGAGGCGCAATTCAAGACCACCAAGAAAAGAGTTTGGATACCGAGCAATAGTAAGAGACTTGGCCGTGGATGTGCATGAATTAGACATAGCTCATCAGTTAGACTTTGAAAAGGTAGTGGGCATTAGGTGGGGTATACGATCAACCCCTCAGCGGTTGATTGCCGAGGCGGTGGAAATTGCCAAATCTGACGACTGCGTGAATAAAATGGAGGTGGTAGAACTCCCTAATGCGTGGCGGGCGGTCTTATGCCGGCCAGCCTGACGAGCATCGGTGCGTGGATCAGATTGGAAAGTGCAAACCGACTCCCACTGTCAACACTATGGGCTTATCTGTCAGTGTCATGACCCACAAAGGAGCACCTGGCTATTCCCACTGTGTTTAAACCACCTGAGGTGACATCACGAACTGTTACGGTAATGACATCATGGCTCAAATCTCGGGTAACGCAGTTCTCACCTCTGTTCGCTATAAAATCCCCCCCTAATTGCACACTGATTCACCTGGTCTGACGAAGCCCTTGTGTCGTGGGCGAAACATTACCAAACTACTATACCAACCGATTGTTTCCAAACCTCTCTGAACTCATGACTACTCGATCGGTTCCAAGTACCTTCCAAGAATTTGATACCGGTAATAAGATTACAGGACAGTAGTTTGAGCAATCAGAACGAATACTTCCCTTTTATATACAGAAGTAATCATTGCGTTTTGCCAAACAAATGTGTTGGAAGAATCGAGACAAAGGCTCAGCTAATCTCTCTCCTACGACCGCACGTGACATTGGATGTATGTTATCAACTCCAAAAGAACTGTGCTTACCCACAGTCAAATGTACTGCAAGGTGAGACAACCCTTGCCTAGGGTTAGGTAGACACGGGTCGCACTGCAACCTTTGAGTATTTTGCAGGTGTAGAATATTCGTTGCATCCTTCGTTTTTCTGTGTCTGGTCGTCCGCTGTCAGAAGAGGAGGAATTACCCATCGCACCTTGTGTAGAACGTCTATATGTTGGTACAGCAGCTGGTGATTTTAGACCATACGTACTGTCAACTTCTACTGGTGTATCACTTTATTCTCGCGAACAAGCTGACAAGAGTGGTTCCGTTGGCTCACATCGACCATCCAAGTCGCCGTGTGTAGCAGTCTGGAGATTCCCCCGGATCGCCTGAGTATGTTGTGTAAACTATTAAACAAAAGTACCTTATTGTACTCTTAGAGGATGTTTGCATAATGCTGACATGTATGTTGCATTTGTTTGTCTGACGCAACTCACACGTAAAACACTCACGGCGCCACCGTTGGATTCAACACGCCGCTACATGGCGCGGCGCCTCACATCCTTCGCCTAGCTAACTCGCTTCGTCCGGCGCCAATTTTTTAGCCAATATGCGGGAACACTGTACCACAATACACTTTCGTCCCGTAACCTTCGTGCTTGCACTTTATTCACTGGAAACCATACTTGCCAGTAGACTAACGCGAGTACTTCAAATCTGTTAGTGTGAGTCGACCACTTGCTACAGGCGCCCGGAGAGAGTTTATAGAAATGCCAGGCCGAGTTTTGCGCCCGTTCTGAACTTGCATATACTGCTTCGCACATACTAGACCACGTTTCCGGAATGGACAGCCCTAGTTGCTGATTCTTCCGCAACCGGAGTGTTAAACTGGCTCACGAACTGTTGACATGCGCTAAGATGTACCTGGTTTGTAAGAGAGGTCCAGTTGGTTGTCTCACCTAGTTTGGTCAACATATTGTAGCTTATAAGAGTTCGCCTTGCGTTAGCAGTTTTCACCGGATATTCCGCATGACAGATGTATTCCTAGAGTAAGACGATATGATAGTTGCGGTCGAAGGGCGTTTCGACGATCATCCACTCGATCATCAGTTATTCGTTTCTGAATATCCAATCAAGTATGGAGGCCTAACAGTTTCTCTGAATCTGATGGAATGTACGTGTTACCACATGGCAGGAAACTGGCAAAAGTCTCTTGTAGATCCGCTTGGAACTGTTCTCCAATAGCGTCTTGTGATTCCAAAGCGTACATGTTGAAATCTGCAGTACTAAGGATGTGGCTGTACCACTTGTTTCTCATCCGCCGTAGTACGGATGCCAGGTAGAAGTCCAGTTCAGACGTCGAGGAGTGAGGGCAGTACACGGCTGCCACCAAGCAGATGTCGTCGCCTCTTAAATCTAAACGCACTAAAGGGAGTCCTGTACCATGTTGACCGGGTTCTTTATGAGCTCACATCGGAGGTTACTGTGGAAGGGTAGAGCCACAACTCCACCTTTGCTGGGTGGGTTGTGCCGAACCACTGACATGCCTGGTAGTGAGATTTTGCTGTCACTAATGCCGGGGGTAACCATGTCTCCGTTATACCGATGAAGTCAGAGCTTTCATCTTTGACGAAATCGCAGTTCTTGAAGTTTACTTAGCAGGCCTGGAAAAAAAGTGTGCACACAGAAAAGCAACTTGGATGTCAAAAGCTCTTGATATAGAATAGGTGATGTAGAAGAATCTGTGCCGCCCGACGAGAGGCAGGCGTCTAATGATTATTTTTGGTGATTTACTAAATTCCGATAAGAATGCAATCTGTGTCTGGTCTCACCTGCCCGCGTGATATGTAATCCGGTAAATTTCTCGATAGATAATCGCTGGTCTGAGCGCTATTTTCTGTATCGTAGTTGTGATTCTTGTTAGACGCGGGTGGTGTTGTTACTGGATGTTCGAGTCTTGGTATGAGAATGAGGATGGGATGCGAGCATCTTTAAGAGTGGCGAATGCTTTAGGTATACAACGTCTCTGATAAGGTGTCAGTCATACGTCTGCTGAAAAGTTCTGAGACATGTTACCACTTCGCATGTTTATGATGCTTAGTCCTCAAATATATAATCCAGGCATTACTCTGACGAAAATGTGTACACAAGTTTCAAGCGGATGTCCGATTGTTTGATGAAACCGCTTGGTTGCCTAAACACAACCACAATAAAATATGGAAGATTACATGATGGTAAGACACCCTGAAATATGAAAGCATATCGCTTCCGCAACGTGTTTGCTGCTTCCATAGCTGTTCTAGTTGGATCATCAGTCGTCCGGAGCGGAGGACTTCCCTGCCTCAGATTATGCTGGCCATTGACATGCGTGTATAGCAGTTTGTGGTTAGCTCTTAAAGTTTTAGCATATTCTGCTGATATGCGACTTTTCAGCTCAGAGCATTTGAGTTCAGTGGTTACGACGGCCTACGTAGTTGTCCCATTTATCTTGCTCAGTGACGATCAATACTCTCGCCAGTCTGCGTTGCGTATAGTCATCAATTTTATAGTTCTGTTCCTTAGAAAGCAAACGGTTTTAGGCCCCATTGAAAACCCTTTTTTCTGAGGCATCGGTGACTAGTTGTTTGAAGTTGCTGACGAATTCGAGCCAAGCGACTTCCAGGTGGCTTTCAGCGAGGAACACCCAGGTTGTTGTATTGACGAGCTGGGCGAAACGGTCGTAGAGCGTACTGGTGCGCACCATCTCAGGGTACTGATTGCGATGTACCGCATAGCAAATGAAGTCGAAACTGATGACTGCATGAACATTATGACCCAAAGGGCAGTCTACAACCATTGCATCAAAAATATATTCATCGTTGGTGAACATAAGATCCAGCAAAGATGGTCTATTACCTGTTCTGAAACAAGTGGGCATAATGACATATTTGTAAAGTGAAACACCGCTTATGTGCTCGTGCAGTACTGCTTTGTAACAGAGGTTTCTAAACAGTGTACTTTGAAATCACGCAAAACATATGACGCTTGACCTAGCCGCAGTTCAGCAAGTAGTTCAGTGGACCTGGTACCTTTGTGTGCATGCAGGGAAGTCACTCTTTCAGTAGTGCGTTGGGAGATATGTGTTTTGGGTGACATATTGTGATCACCACTGAAATATCGGTCATTAATCGTTTTTGGATGGTGCGATGACGACCCCATTTATGTCAGATCCAGGGAACCCGTCATCACTTCTTTACTCATCGCTTTCTATCTAACGTATGGGACGTGATTACCAGTTTCATCTGCTAGCTGAGCGATGTTCGAACCAATGTGTGGACGTGGTTCGACTAAATTGCTGCTCTCATGTGTTTGCGGAGAGGGCCTGCTTTGATACGGGGCACGGAATGTAAGCTGGTGCGACCTGTATACCAGAATCATAAAATCCTTGTTGAGATCTGTCTGGATTAAAGTACTACTTTCACAATCATCGGGCCACATCCTTTGTAAGTTGGCATTCTGCGCAGCTTTGTGTCATACTGGCTAGTTTCAATTAGTTTTTTCGTTCTGGATTCCATAGTGAATATTATACAACATTCAAATATTGGCTTTTGTTTTTTCACTAGTGATCAATGACCGGAAATACTCCAAAATAAAGCACATAGGGCCGAGGTTGACGCTGCTGGCCTGAACGCTACTTTGAGAGGGCTGAAAGGCGGATGTACATCCTCGTTTCAAAAGCACAGGTTAACCACCAGTCTGCGTAACAGTGTAAACATGAAAACAGACTACGTTGCTGGAGCAATAGATAATTTCTAAAAGGTGATTATACATGAAACTAGGCACAAAGTTGGCTCTACGACAGTTGCAACACGAACGCTTACTCACTTTAATTAGCATGCCGGTGATCTCGGTGGAACCCTGCCTGCAGGCATAATGTAGGGCTGTTTCATCGTTCCGATCCCTCACGTTCACGTTAGCCCCGAATGCGATGAGACGACGAACTGCCCAGAGTTTTCCGCTCCTAGCCGCCTTCATTAGCGGTGTCTTGTTAGTGATGTCCTGAAACATATAAGCAATGTAACGGCTATCAATTGCCTAAAATAGAGTTTGGATTGCAAACGTAAACGGCATGTTTCACTTTAACTGAACCTATAAGATTGTGCAAACCGCTCCGATTACAAAAGACAAAGACGAGCAGCAAAATAGGTAGTAAACGCTTAGTGTACATGGATGTTAAGTGATACTTTATAGGCACACTTCCCGAAATAAAGCAGTAGCCGGAACTGAGCTGGTGTAACTTACCACCTCCTCGTAAGCAACTGTGCTGGCCTTGAGGATTCTTGGTGGTAAGTAGACCGAGTTCTACGACCAACTGGCAACTTAAACCACCGCGTAACCAATGTGTGCTCTAAAGTGCCTTTCATTTGTTCATAAGTATATGGAAAGTCAACTGCTGTGTGCCATTGAAAGACAACGCGGCACAGCGATATTCTTCCAAGTGCCAAGTGCTGCCTAACTCAAATTGCTTGAGGTGAATCCCGTTGAGATTAGTTAACCACTGGGGGAAATCTACGGTAATCTGTTGAATGGGGTGAAATGTGAGACAAAGATTTCCGTTATACCAATTGTTTATATGACCAAATTGTACGACTTTCCAATTTCGTATATTCTAAGTCGTTCCTACGACGCCGCAAGAAGTAAGGGACGATGTGGGTCGTTTCCATTATCGCTCTTGTTTCCCCTTGCAGGCGTCTCCTCTTTTTCCCTCTGGCCTTATTTGTTCTTCCCTCTCCCATGATTCCTTAGTTGTCTTTTTTACGCCGATCGTTCCCCAGGTGGCTGTGATATAGACACCTAACTGCCTCTGAAGTATTTCTTTTTTGTTGCAGCTCCAATTACGGTCCACTGTAATTACTGAACACGGAAGGGCATAGAAAATCGAACCCGAGAAACATCACCCTGGCCTCATCTCATATTTTCTGGTGAGATCACATCTACACAATTGGGTTTGCTTTAAGGTCGAGTCTTGAAACCACAAAGGCCCACAGCACCGAACCGTTCACTATTCTTAGCTTGTATTCAAACCGAACAGCACTCACCCACGAATACAAAATTATAATTTGAGCCCATTGTGCGCCATAATTAGTGTCGCTTTCAATGGATCGAAAATGTCTTACTTTTGTTCGGTCCCGTTAGAGAATTTAATCGTACTGTGCAGTTGGCGCATCGCATATTTCTCCAAACTTGTATGATTGCCAACTTAAACAAACTGCGCACTAGTTTGTCAACACCGCCGTTTAAGTAAAAGGTTCGGCGGCAAAGTTTCCTCCCATTGACTTCTGTCTGTTATGATATATAGACCACCGTTCCATAGTTGTTAAGGGAAGTTTCTAAGTGTAGCAAGATGGCATGTTGGCTTCATTACACCGATCCAAACGCCAATATTTACTGTGAACCAGCAAAGTATTACATTAAACTAGCTGCAACAAATACAGAAACATCAATTTTTTTATTTGAATTTGTACTTCACTGACTTTGTAAAAATTTACTTGTGTTTTATCGGTGAACACGTAAGTTGTCTGGTTTCATCGTTGTCAAGGTCTGTGAGCAGCACGTGTTTCTGGTGACTGCATCCAGCCTCCGACACAGGCTCCCCTGTGTCGTAGGCAGTAGGATTGACAACTACATTTGGGCTGAGATATTATGTTCCGAAGTGTTAACCCATGCGGCGATGAACCATCGATCATAATTGTTCTTAACAGCCACCAGTATGATGAGAGCAGGCGCACTGTTGTATGAAGCAAGGACGTGACTGGCAGGCGAATAAAGTGCAGTCCAACTATATACAGGATTGCGCCAAAAACCGCCACATGATACAGCTAGCTTAGCTGTAAAACAAACGTAAGAAATGGGAGATGTTAACTTTACAGATCTGAAATCCAGTCGTGCTCAAGTGGACTTCTGAACAGTAGCTGTCTACAGTATGGAGTTCCTCATGTACAACCTCATGCGTCTGCTTTCTGGAATATTCTAGCATACTGACCTACATTACAGTCAAAAGGCGAGTACCAGCTGTCTGTTACATTCGAGATAAAACGAGGCTTGAAAAAGTGTCTCGTTTTCCACCACATATGCGTGACAAAGGTGACCTGTTGTTTCACTGTTGCTAAAAGTTTTACTTCCTGGAAAGTAGACAGCCTGAAGGTTTAGCAGTTTATTTTAAGCTGTCAGCACGAAGGTTTCGAAATCAATAGTGAGTGAAAAAATACCATATGTTCCACCACCGAATTCAGACAATAGACATGAATTCTAGAGAGGGGCCAGAGTGTCGTTAAGTTATAAAACCGTCTTCTCAAAACAGTTTATATGAAAAATAACATTTTATTGGAATTGGTTACTTTTTAGTCATGAAACGCAATTCTGAAACGCAGTAACCTAAGAAAATCAAACTCATCTGAACGCAGAAAAATTAAGGCGTTTGTTTCTAAAAGCGTCACAATTGTTTGCTACGTTTAAGTGCAAAACCTTGGATTACCAAGCGTTGACGAGTGTGGATTCAGTAGGCAAATGACAACATACTATGTAAAACAGCCAGCAGATCACATATCTAAAGTAGTCTTTAACATGATGATACATAGTTTATTCCGTTGCAAACAGACAAACTCACTGGCAATTTAGGTATGAAAATAGTGTTGCACTATACAACAAGGCATTGGCTAGCATCATTTGTAAGTAGTTGTTCGCATGGCTGGACACCTGGATTGACTCTATAGTTAGTCTTAAAGAATATATCTCCTTTACCAACGTTGTTCACACTTCTAACCGCATAGCTTGAGAAGCATACTAATATATTGTATAGATAGTATATATATGATATATACATATACTATATATACTATATATAGTATATATACTACTATAGTATACTATATAGTTGCGAAACAACTATGCCACTCGAAAATGAGTGCTTCACTTATGATGGTGTTATAAAGGACCATGCGGTTAAGTAGTTGCGACATTCAACCCCAACTTCAGTACTTCGGCCGGTTTGTTCCTCAGGAAGTCTTAAGAGCACGTGGGTAAAACGAGCTCCCGAAATGTCAGCATGGTTCATTCAGAATATCTACTGGACGGCATTTGTAAAATCACACACAATGAAAAGTGACCACAGCAGCTTAAGAGATTAGCTATCGGATATCAGTGTATAATTGTTTGTTCACTGTACACATGGGCCATGAGTGGGACACATTCTAGTTGTTAGGTCACAACACCATTCAATCAGGTGGCAGTCAAAGAGAAAAAGGGAGAATATTACGCCGCCTTTTACCTCCAACTCGTAATTAGAGGTAGAAGCTAAGCGGCAAATGGCAGGATGAAGCGAGTCACAACACAGACGGCAGCCAGGTCGGTTCTTCTCCATGTCAACCGATATGCAACCAGACGTGATCACCAGCTTCCGAACCTCAGCTGAGGCATGGAGAGGGACCAACCGAGGTCGACTTCGAATTAAGTACTTTCATTCCTATTGACCAACCCATCCGTTGGCTTCCGCTTTACTTTTTCCATCCAGTCCCCCGTCACGCGAACTACGCACGCCAGGGGATCGGCATGATGGTATGCGTAACGCAAGTCCCAGCCATCGGAGCCTGGTGCGTATTATAACGGTTCAGGCCAGATGTGAGATAAGATGCAGGGACACCTGCAGTCGAACATTGAAGGTCTCTTTACGTCTGTCGTTTTGGTGGTCCATGATTTACAACTGTACAGCAGGGTTGAACGGACGGCTCCTTCGTAAACTCTGCCCTTCAGGGTTACTGTGATGTCGCCCCCGTACTAAGTTGCTCAAAAGTGCCTCAAGCTTTGTCTATATGGTTTGTCACTAGATCTTTTCTTTCACAAGTTCTCATACAGCTGCCTAGGTAGCCTTATTTCTGAAAAACTTCTACTTGATTACCAACGATGGTCGATGCAGGAGGACGTATAAGACAGTCTTTGCGGATAGCTTTGTACTTGGAGATTGGGAAGCACAGTGCGAAGCGTCCGACAACCAGACTTAAGCTGTCTAGTGATGCTTTGAATGTCTGTGAGCTGTCACAAAGTATAAATAAGTACATTGTATATTCCTCGACGATACCGGAACCTTTTCCCTAGAAGGAACAGGTCAAATATTGTTCCCAATTTTCCTGCCCTATCACTAATCATTTTGCAAAAATATGCATGGACGCAAATGTCAAATTTCGTTAAGACAAATTTAGACACATATTTGGATTGTGCCTCGCACCGCCGAGGAATATACCACATATAGAATCGTTGTGATGTACTTTTTCCTGTTGTTGAACCAGGGTTCTTCACCATCAAATGACAGATGGTCGGGCCGAGAAAAAAACGAAATGCAATGATGAGGGCTGTGTTCCAAAATGTTATATGCATGTGCTTTGAAAAGTTATTCAGGCACCATCTATACCATTTTCGCAAGCATTAATTATGGATTTTGATGTCCCGAACAGATTAATCACGTTTTGCGCGATTCACTGCTTACTAATTGCAAGCTTAAAATTACGCAGTGTGCAACATGTTCTGATATCTCTCGAAAGCTTCTTCCAAATCTTTGAGTAATAGCTTAGCAAAAGACTTTCTGACTCTTGCAGTAAATTCTGGAATCAGGATCTTTATTGCTTTGTTACAACTTGGATATCTGCTGTTTAAAGATGTGTGAACGCAAGTATCAAGCTTTCGAATTTGATAGTTTATAAATCTGTAAAGAAAACAGGTTTGGCTTCATTATCCGAAGCCAAAATGGGTCAAATCCAAGTTTATCAAATCGCTATCTGTATGCCATCTTTGAGAAATATCCATATAACTTTCTCGTGAAGCTTCTCTGGACGCTATCAAGAGCATGCTGGTCAGATTGTCGCAGATTAGATTGGACTAATGAACAGCATTCACTGCAGTGCAATACCTATGTTTTGTAAAGTGATATATGAGATTCCTTGAGATAAACATGGTGGCATATGCATCCCATAGTCTTAATGCCCTTCGAAACCTGAAAGTCACAATGTTCAGAAAAGTTAGAGGTAACTGAAAATCACACAACCAAGTCGCAAATTGCCTTGCACTGAGGGAGGTAGGCGCATTGTACTACTAGACTGTCTGGTGGCGCTTGGCATTTATGCGACAAAAGGTTACATTTGTCCACGGCAAATGACATTTGCAACACTTGGCACCAGGAGTCAATGGCAGATAAGTCAACCTGAAGGAGACGTAAGGCTTCCTGGGTATTTGCCTCTTCGTGTGAGAAGACAACTTTAAGGTCATTAGCAAAGATAAACGTAGTACCATTTCTTGTTCTCTGGAATGTTTCGGTAATATATATTAGAAAAAGAAGAGGACCGAAACACTTCCTTGAATCACTCTGCTGGTGATTGCTTTCGGTTTAGAGAAACGGTCGCCTATGCGCACGACCTGCTGTCTACCACTTAGATATGAAGACAGCCAAGGAAACATCGACTCACCAATGCCTATGACCATTAGGTTGTTCAGTTAGCTTTTATAAGGAGCTCTATGAAAAGCTTTTGCGTATACAGGAACAGGAGTACAACACTTTTTCCGTTGTCTATGGCAGCCGTTGTGTGCTTCTAAAGCTCTGCCTGGCATATTGCGCTGGATCGACCTTGCATGAAGCCGTGTTACGGATGACTGATGATGTTAGCCTTGTTCAAGAATACAAATGTTTCACCTTTCACTATTCTTTCCATTATTCTAGATACAATGGGTGTGTGATTGATAGCACGAAAGAGTATAACCTCTTGGGCGGCGCCAATTCTGTGTCGCGGGAGAGCAACAAAGTTTACCATTTCGTAAGAAATACTACACTGTTAAAAGAAAGTTTAAAGATGTTGAGCAAAAGCAGAAGTAAGTCACTATCACCACATTTTCTTATACTAGGGAGATAAATCAGACCCTGAACAAGTTGAGAAGCATAAGCGAGAGACCTGACCAGCGATTCGAGCTATAACGGATTTCACTGTACATAGACTTCTCGTTGTTGCGGCATGCTAAGTGCGGGTTCGTTGGATGATTCAATGACTATTGGTTCAGCATGATAAGCACTGAGTGCCTGATAAACATCACTTGGTGCGTCAAAGTATGTTTTATTAGACGTGGTGATAAAATTAAAATTCTTGCTGTGACGCGAACCAGGGGCACGGAATAATTAAGCTAGTTCAGCTGTTTTGCTACAGCTGCTCTCAGAGCTTTTTACTCTTCTAGCATGAGAGTTTTGTCATTTTGATGCCTCTGTTCTTCCCTGAGCTTGGACTGCCACAATAAGCGTGCAACGTCAGCGGTTAATTTGAATTCGCACCGAATCTTATGCTGCTTTCGTGTTGACCTCAACGCTTCGCGATTGGACTTACCTTCAGTTTGGTAATCATATTTTATCGGTATTACTGTATCGATGCATAAACCAGTTATAATATAAAACAACTCCGTCGCTTGTTGCGTACATGAAGAGATAAACAAGTTGTTCCGGTTCATCAAACGAACCAAGCCATTGAGCTAGATACACTTTACAGAACTAAACAACAGATAATGCTTTGTGTTCCCAACATCTGCCATGCGTAGTCTTAGGTAGCATTTGACCACGCAATGATCACTCCCCGGAGAGTCAGCAAGAAAATTAATACTGGTTAGAGGAATGCCCAAAGAAAAAGATGAGATCCAGAGTACTTTCATCTTTGGTGCGTTGGGAGACGGGTGGTTACCAGCCATTCATTTGGATACAGATAAGATTCCGGACTTTCAAAGGAGCGGTTCCCATGGACCATGAAATCGATGGCGGATTAAAATCACCTCCACTAATCTTATGTAAAAATGGGAGGCCAGCCGCGCATTTAAATGCAAGCACCAAAAGTCCTAGGTCTTCTTGGCTGCCATTTAGTGAGTTGTATATACATCCCATAAGCAGCTGCTGCTGATTAACAAATATCGTAAGCTATGGTGATTCCTGGACATAGTTCAGCCCTGGGTTCTCGAAGGTTGCTGATGTGAACGGTTTTTTTCCACATAAATTGCACAGCCACCACCTCGACGCGTAGGCCGATTTCTCATAAGCTTGTCGTAACTGAAAATAGTTAATAGCTTGTGAAACATGTCTTCATGGCACCGATTCAGTTATAAATATGATATCATGATTATTCACCAAAACAAATGAGCGTAATGTGTGGAACTTAGAGTGAAGGGAATGATTGTTTATCAAAAATAGCTAGATAGTTGTGAGAAATGAAGAAGATTGTTTAGGCTTTTTCTAAACATTGAGGTTTAAAACTGTGTGCTTGGACTCAGGCAAGACATTGTTGAAGCACAGTGTGTATTGCCAACGGTGGAAAATGATTTGGTGACCATAGCGGAGGGGGCTGCGACTGAGTATGGCCGTCTAGATAATGGTTCGCGGAAAACAGCCCATGGTTGTTGTACTAGCCTATAGTAGCAGGAGAGTTAAGTTGTGTCATCTGCAGCATGTCACCGAAACGGTGTTAATTACGTAAGGTATTGATAGGAGTCAGTAGGCAGCTGTCAGTTCCATCGTTGGGTAAAATGCGCTTACGTGTGTTCGATATACTAGGCTTTACTATACCCGGTGGAGGCAAACTAGTGTCAATCCATACAACGCCAGCAGCATAATTCATTTGATTCGTTGATGGAACCGAAAAGTGGTGGTACCCAGTTACACTGTGTGTCAGGGAGAAAGGTGGTAGAACGTCTTCTATAACATTATCACAATGGATGTATGTCTGTCTAAACAAAATGATGACACAGAGACGCCCAATGACGATTGCGATAAATCTAGGTCAACCGTCATTTTACTCTCGATCAATTCAACTACATCCGTCGATATTCTTGATGGGCTTGGACACTGGTCAGAGCAGATATTATGCGGGACGTGACAGCTCGAGGTTTGAGGTAGCGATTTCGCGTGAAACTGGGATTTAGCAGATAAAGAACTTGTTATTCGCCGATCCACATTGTTGTCACTTCGTATGTAGGAACCGGAATTAGGAAAGCCTATATGTTTGTCAGAACTGATTATCCAAATGGAAGCCCCATCCACATAACCATCTTTGTGGCTCGTCGTCGTTTTGGGCTTGATCGACTTATTAGGCTTAGCTGTGCATGCGCGACCTGGTGGAGGTCTTTCAGTAACTAATTTTGCATCTGAGGTTATTTTGACTCCGAAGTGCGAGAATTAGGTGTTCTACCGGACACAGCATCTGATGCAATAGAGCGGTCCGCATATTCATGTGATCCATTGCGAATTTCAAAGTTCGCCATTTTGAAATACCTATTTGCAGCAAGCGGAGCATTATTCTCAAATTTCTGGTGGCCATTAAATAGAGCAATATCAGCTGGACGCGGGGTGCCAGATGGCTGTTGGGTATCCTAATGTACCTCAGAATTTCGTCTCCTTAGCTCCCGTTGTAGCGGCGTTTGCCCTGCACAATTTTTAAACGTCTGAAAGTCATACTAAACACAAATAGATTGCGCTTTTAAATGAATTGTTTAATAATTAGTTCATTTTGAAACTTGAGAAGTGTGAAACAAGCGTAACGCATTATCTTTTTGTGTAGTCTGGTGTAGCTGAACCAACAAGATTACATATCGCGTGCAGTGAGAAGCACTTCCTGAGCAGTTTTTAATGGCAAATTGTCCGGCATATTAAAAACCACGACATTATGTGAACAGCGTACTCGATTGTGTTGTTCGGTCGAAATGGAGCCTATCATTGCACTGCGCTTTGTCAGCTTCCTTTTATTACTATTTGAGGGGCCATTCAAATAAGGCAGCATAGACTGTGCAAAGATTGCGGTATCCATCTGAGCATGTCAACTTTTAATGCAAGTTCAGCATATGCAGTTTCAGCTATGGATGGACATTTTCAGGTGTCTTTTTCAGGTCAGCAGGAAATCCGAAAGAATTTCTCACGGCACCTACACTCCTTTGGGTATTTATTTTACTAACGATTCCAGCCGTTGTGCGGAATACCTTAGCTCGTTGCCTCAGCTCTTGAACTAAAATGGAAGTATACTGGCCTATAATGCATATTTTCCTCAACGATCTTGTCTTTACTGTTGACATGATAACGATCATCATACACGTTAGCTAGAGATGGGAAACACCTCAGCTACTGTGCCGCAATACACAGAAAAAATGAGAAAAAAGAGCAACTGTTGCAAAAAAGCTGAGCTACCGGTAACGGATGGGTATCGTTCCGGCAAGCTACCAGCCGGCTACTGTGCATCAAAAAAAAAATTACTGGGCAAAATTATATAAGGCTAATTAATGAGATCGTGGTTGGGAGGAGAGGTAAAGAGGGGTGGGGTGGGACAAAGAAACTCACAGCACGAACGCCACTGAGGTCGGCTCCTTGCCATATCAGCAAGTGTGTCCAGCCAAACGTGTTCATCGTCTTTCGGATCCTAACCAGGGAGCTGAGACGCTCCAACCGAGGCCAGCTCAGAAGTGAGGGCCTTCATTCCTCTCGACCAAATCATCGCTTGGCCACCCCTCCCCTTCTTCCATCCACACTCCCGGCGCGCAAACAACGTACGTCGCGGGAGTCGGTGGGCTGGCATGCGTAACACGTGGCCAAGCCATCGGAGCCTGGTGCGTGAAATAACAGTGCTGAGCGGTTCATTTCCTTTTCCTGTGCCATAAACAAGGCGTCGAACACGCTCGTTGCTCACGCGGTGTTCCCACCAAATTTGAGCTAAATTTCGAAGGCACCGGTGGTCGAACGTAACTAGCCTCTTCAGGTCCGCTGCTTTAAACGGCCAGGTTTCACAACCATACCGTAGGGGCGAACCTACCGCTGCATTGTACACTCTACGCTTCAGGGCAAAAGTGATGTCGCGCCGGCGCCATAAGTGGCGAAGGTTAGCAAAAGCGCCCCGAGCTTTTGCTATACGGTTCGTGATCTCATCCTCAGTCCCACGGACGCTGATACAACTTCCCAGGTAGTTGAATTTTTGAACCACTTCTAGCTGATCCCCACCAAGGGTCAGCGTAGGAGGCGGTCCAGACCAATCTTGGAGGAACGCTTTGCACTTTGAGGGTGCAAAGCGAAGCCCGAAGTGACGGACAGCTAGTGCTAATCTGTCCCGCGCCGCTTGGCACTTTTGTGAGCTGCCAGATTAGGGGAATATCATCAGCATACTCTAAATCAAGAAGTCGTTCTCCTGGGAGTAACTCCACACCTTCTAAGTGGTGTCCTGTGAACGCGATTTGCATGACATCGTCAACAGCGAAGTTGAAGAGGAAAGGTGACAGCGGGCATGCTTGCCTCACACCGCTGGAGATATTAAAGGGTGACGACAACTTGCCGTAAGCCCTCACTCTGCCCGAGCTACGTGCATATAATGCTCGGATAATATTCACATATTTCTCAGGCACACCGAAAGTGATATTCTGAAGCAAAATAAAAGGAACTGTGAGAATGGAAGCTAACATCTGCTCTTTAAATGGAAATCCACGTCTAACATAATGCTGATAAAAATGTATGTCCGGGAGACTGGGCGGTTCATCATCATCAATTCAATTAGGAACGTTCAATTAGGAACGGAAAACACACTACTGTGAACTATTTGAATCTCCACCGAGTTACACAGACTGTTACTTTGGGAACGCAAGCTCTCCACCAATTCCGACCGCGTTGTTTATTGTCTCACCGTTCCAATGACAAGTAGTCGGGTCAGCACAGACGTTCCTGATTTTTCGCTTGACTGATCACATGCGGTTGCACGTGAATGCAGACAGGCCTTGGAACGAAGTACGTGCTATCGATCCGGTCAAAGCGCCGCCCGGTGTGGGCACTACTGGTGTGTGGCCGGTGGTTTAATGTCAGATGGCAGCCCCAGTGACTGCGACACAACTGAGAGATTAGTGGTAGATCTCTTATCTTGCTCCCTGTATCTGCCTTAAGCAGCTACCGATAAAAGTAGTTGTATAGTTGTTAGAGAGTCCTTATGAAGGGCTTCCAAAAAAGGTAACAATTTGTAGTGTAGGATGCAAACCGGAAGAAATTTACACTATTCGCATCCGCGGAAAAACGCAAAACTTCCAAATCGCTGGAAGATAGTCGTCTGTAATGCGTAGATTCGATATACGTTGCGCGTTGGAAGGATCACGTCGAGCCTGGTCGAATGAGTGTATGCAGGCTGGATTATTATGCAAAAAGGAGGCAGGGTAGCAGATAATCCAAGAACGTTATAATTTTCCGACTAGCACGTCAAATCACGTCCAGATCACCGCGTGTGGAACACGCGGCCAGCGGGCCGAATGCGGCTCTTTACAAGCACCCTTACGGCCCGCACAAACGAGGTTGTAATTTGCTCAGTAAAACGTCAAAATTGCAGTTTTTATAACTTCGACTGGATAACTGCGTCCTCCACAGGAAAACGTAATACTGTTCCTTATTCGGGATGCCTTTCACACTTTGACAAAGCGACTCACCTCTTAGTCAATCCCCAAAACACTATATAAACAGGAATTCAGCTGCGATGCATGCAAATAATGACTTAAAAATAGATATATCTTTTAACGCTCCGCATCTACGGCGTAAGCATGTCCTTATCAAGCCACTCTTTCTGGGATTTGATTGGTTGCATCAGTAATCATATCCAGAACATGCATATCCCTCGGAGATTTCAGCTGTTGTTGGCTGTGCACGCAATGCTCGGTGTACAACGATTATGTGAGTGTGACTGCACTGACTGCACGCTAACCGGTATCACCTTCGTTCTCTCATGCAACTTTGTTGCTGTTTATGATAAAGCAAGTGGAATGATTTCCTTACAATATAACGAGCACTGTTCAGATCCCACATAATCTTTGTGCTGGCCGGTGCTGTCCCAGCTGAGAGAAAAAGGACAGTGAACCGAGAAGGTCGCTTGCTCCAAGGAAAATGGGAGTTTTTTTATAGCGATGAATGGAAAGATGCCTTGCGTACTTTGCAACAACAGCAATGCCACGCCGAAAGAGTAGAAGTTTAAAAAACAACGAAAAGAACCATCGACTTTATGATAAATATGAAGACGTAATGCGTGTCTCAAAAACTCAAGGAATTGACACGTAACTTGAGCTAACAACAGACCTGCTTTATAAAACTTAGAAAAAGGATGTGGGTTCCGTTATTACAAGCTGTGAACTCAATCGAATGATCGCCCTGAGTGAGATACAGTGAAGGAGGGCTCGTGAAGCAATACCTTGTAAAAACTGCTGAATTTATTTTCAGAGAAAACACATTCACCTGAAGTTACTTCTTTAAACAGGAACACTGCTGCTGGACAAATTGATAAAATTGCATTTGGATGAAACGGTAGCTGAAATTTACTTTATGCGGCTTTGAACATTTTCCATTGTTACTGAAAAGACCATTGACATCATTGGGATAGCCCAGCTTGCGGTTTTCATCGGGGCGTGCGACAGCAAGCTTAATATTTATGAATAACTCATTGAAATGGCTCCAATTCAAGACACCACAACAAGTTTGGACATCTATCAGAAAGTCAAGCAGCTTCAGCAAGACTATGAATTAGATTTGAGTAAAGTTGCATACTTATCTGCTGACGGTGGTGCGAATATGGTTGGTTGACATATTGGTCTTGCTGCCACTCTAAATGCAGAGATCGAAAAATTGCAACCATATTCATCATCTGAACATTTTCACTGCATTATTTTTCGGCAACATTGGTGTGCAATGCTTTTAAAATTGAATCAACCGCACAATTTGGTCCCAAAGACAGTGAACTACCTCACAGGACTTGCTCTCAACCACTGTCAACTTAACCAGCTGTTGGAAGAGATGGATAATCAGTTTACCGATGTTTCATTTTAAGTAGGTCCGATGGTTGTCATGTCACAAAGGGAGGAAGAGGAGGCATTTGTTAAGATAAGAAATAGTAACGTTTTTGGAGATAAAAGTTCAAAACACAGCTATCGTTTAGATGTAATTCGGCTCCATGATCTGGCATTTGCTGTGGACATTACTGCTCAAATAACAAATCTTAATTTGAAATTTCGGAGCAAAAGCAAAAGCATCACACATTAGGATGAGGACATCAAGTGCGCCGTTGCAAAATTTAGGTTGTGGAAGTCATAGTAAGTTGAAAGGAAATTTGGTTCATGTTGCTTACTGCGAACAGCACAAACGACACTACGAATACTGGACCTGCGCTTGGCTTTGTAAAGTGTGACAATCAAAAGAATCATGGGAAAAATCCTGTGATTTCTCATCGTGTTAACATCAATTTGCATTATTCTCGGCACCATTCACCTATGATGTTACCAAGGCAGAAGAAAACATACGAATGGAACTATTAGAAATGCCATCTGATACGACACACCGAGCAAAGCAACTTGAAGTGGGAGCACTTGATTTCATTTCGTAGCTTCCTGAAAAGTTTGAAAAAACTTCAGATAGTTTGCCACAATGATCATGACAATGTTTGGTTCCACCCCTTTTTGTGAGCAGTTAGCTTCGTTCGTGAAAGCAACAAAACGTTCTCCGCGGACAAGGCTGTTCGATAAACACTTGGCATCTCCGATCAAACTTAGAACTGCACAGACATTTCAGCCGGATATAACTATAACTGTCCTTAAAAAGTGGTGTCGAGCCTCAAGAAAAACCGTTACAAATTTCCATTGGGAACTGTTGCAACGGTCGTACAATGCATTTGTTTCTTCTACAAACAAGCCTATGCTACCGCCAAAAATTTAATTTTTTCCTTCTGTTAAACTACTTAAGTACGTAAAATTCGATGTGTATAACCGCTGCATCATGTGTATGCAACTCATAATTCACAACTTCGAAGGTTATATATATATATATATATATATATATATATATATATATATATATATATATATATATATATATATATATATATATACGGGTCACGCCACCAAGTCGGCTGACTCGTTCAAAGTAATCTATCAGGCCCCAGAAAATCGATCAAGGTATTTCCGTAAGCGGATATTAGACGCCGCAGAAGCCATTGCCATTCGGCTGTACGAACCAGCACTGTGCACACAGAAACGGTTCACTCACGCGTTGAGCCTACCTTGGCCAGGACGGACTGCAGTTGACCTGTACGCACGCACGACTACAACTGTAACGTAACCGAAGGTGTGTCACAGCGCACTAAGATCAATTTGGTTGACTGACGACCCTTTGGGTCTGTATACAAAAAATTTGCATTTCATGTAATTGTACAAGCCTGATGAAGAATTGCCGAAAACATATGTTCGCTTACACAGACTTCTGATCGATCAATGGGTTTTTTCCATTCAAGTACATAGGGCTCCACAGCCAATGATCTGCGACGGCCAGAGCCGCAAGTTATTGTTTGTGGAAAGGTTCCATTCATTAGTTTGGACGGCATAATGTACTAGCAGTATAATGGTACGCGATACCGGTGCTTTGCTGCACGCAACCATCACCAGTTGCGCATGGGCTAAGAATTATGTGATGGTCGCGCGGTCCCCTATTCACGCACTCAAGCACGCAGGAACCAGAGACCCAGACTACATGCCAGGCTTGTTGTACTTAAGGTCACGGACCAAGTTGTCCAAGCCTAGTCAGGACAGCGATTAATATTCTCAACCAAAGACTGGTTCACAAAACATGACACAAAAGTAGCGAGAGTTTGTCAGTGGACTACGCACAGTCCATTTTAAGGCATAAGGAATAACTCTCATAGCAACTGCTAACTTGCAGAACCAAGAAACTGAATTAACCTGGCTCATAATCCCTGACCAAACTGATATGATTGAATCTGTAGGTATACGAAGCGCAAGTTCGCAAAGCTCATTGCGTCACTGAGACACGCAAACCATCGCACCACGATAATATTCAGCCTCATTGCTATGTGCCCAATCTCAATGCGTTGTTGTCTAGTTTTTGAAGAATCTAATGAAGCTTTTGAGCGTAAATTACAATAGCAAAGCTAAGTTTCTTTGTCATCACTGTGCATCAGAGAGTGTTTACGATCTCCCTACCTCCAAGTTACTGAAGAATTTGTCAAAGATTTTAGTTCGGGGAAGCTCAGTGTAAAGTTTTTTTAATGGCCGCCAAAAAGTGGAATCTTCCAAAGGAGAAAGGAGGACTGAAAATAGGTGCACCCTAGTAGTCACTATAGTAACAAACGATAGAGCAGAAGAAATAGGCAATTTGTTTACTAGATGTAATATTTTGTTCAAATGCTTACGGATGGGACCAACAAGGGATGTGTCCGTGTATTATAGCTGGAAATCACAACTTTGGTAACGTAAACGCGTTCCGGTTGCCACGGAGCGTTCCGTATATTAGCATCGCACTGTTCTTAGGAATTGTGCCTCGGTCTTACCACAACTGTACAATCAACAGGACCAGTGATCACCACTAAAAATGAGTTGTCTGGAACCGAAACATATTGTTGGCCAAATCAGCAGACTAGCTGAAGACGGATTTGGATAAGCAATCTTCATGCACGGTCGGATGTGTACTGTTACGTAACATTTTGAAGCCTCTATTTGAGGGAATGAAATATTCTATGTTATGTTTCTCAGCTTACCTGAAAATCCACATTAGCCCCATTGTTCAAAAGAAGACCCAAGAGGCTCACATCTCCGTCTTCGGCCGCATAATGTAATGGAGTATTGCCGAAGGTGTCTCGGACGTCCAACTGGGCTCCTGCGTTTAGCTGACAAAAGGGATGCATATTTAAAACGGACTCAAGAAAGTAAAACGCTGTCGGCACTTAGTTGTATGGTAGATCATATGATAGAACTCGATGTGCACAAGACATTTGATCGTGTCCCGCATAACTACCTGTTACCCAAACTAACGGTACATAGCACAGACAACCCTCTGCTTTTATAATTTGATTGTTACCTCACGAATAGAACTCAGGTTGTTCAGATTCCATACGAAACAAGCACACCAAAGCCTGTCACCAGTGGTGTGATACAAGGTAGTGTTCTGGGACCCTTTTTATTCCTACTTTACGTAAATGATATTTTTGATGTCTTTGCCTCCGACAAACCTTTCCTATTTGCCGATAACATAGAAATTGCTCAAACTTTTAATCAAACTGAGGTCAGTGTAATACTAAGCGAAATCCAGCGTGAGTTAAGTGCGCTCAACGCATGGAGTTTCAACTGGATAATGACATTCTCTGGTGATAAATGTCACGTAGTATCTTACAGATGTGACATCATCCCAGGTTCGCTTCCTATTGATGCTAAACCATGGACTTACTGCCACACTATCCGTGACCTAGGGATCCACTACTCAAACATCCTTGACTTTGTCGAGCACGCCGAACATACTGCAGCTCAAACCTGTCAGAGTATGGGGCTTCTGTACAAAACATTCAATGTGAAAGAATCAATTAGTAAATAAAAACATGTTCATTGCTTGATTATGACCCCACCATTTAGTGTACTTCTAGAGTGAGTGATAATATGGTATGGGAACGTGTGCAACGATCAGTTACTAAGCGTCTACTAGACTATTACATCACCCTTTCTTATATGGATCGTTGCATTGCCTTAAAACTTGATCCACTGTGGCTGCGAAGGACAAAAAGTAACCTTTTGTTTTCTTTGGCACAATTACCCAAATAACACACTCCTCACACCCAACAGTACAAAGAGCAGAATTGTCAATCTATCGCACTCGAAATAATAAAAACAACAAAGTAAAACTTGAGAGATCATGAACAAAACAGTCAGACAAATATTTTCTTAACCGAGAATCCGCATTATAGAACAGACTTCCATCTGAGATACGTGAAATCCAGTCAGGGATAAAGTTACGTCACACTATCCATTCATTACCAAAAGTACAAACAGCGATTGGTATACTTCGAACTAACATGACAAATGAATCCTCGTAGGAAATAGGTGTACAGTGGATATAGTCTCAATACCTGGTTACATTTTCTTTATCTTGTTGTCAGAACATGCTGCTCCCCCCATGTCTATCAGTAGATAAAAACTGCTTTCTAAAGCAAAGACTATTCTGAACACCAAATTGTTTATGCTTTCCAAAGTGGAAATATGTGTTAGAGTTCGTCTTTAGCAGACTGCTGCAATATTAATCATTTGCTACTTTTCCTGCAGCCCCCACCCCTTAGGCATGTGCTGAAGTTCTTCGTACTCCACGAACACATTATATATATTATCTCCCCTTTTGACTGGATTCATCTGAGGGCACTATCTGAAAACCTACCAGGATCCTCCATGCTTACGATCTCTTCGAACGCTCACTTTTTCAAAATAAACTGCTTCTCCTACCGAACGCAGCTTAAATGTTGGAACGACAGTAACCTGCTTTACACTGCATACCGTCTTCTCTTCCTCCCTGGCGAAAATATCTTTCATGCCTATAAATTGCTCAGGGCCATACCAACTGATTTCGCATCAACAGCCTCCAAATCTTGATCTCCTACAATTCTTCCTAAAGTACCATTAGAAAAATGTTTATTTCTGTGGGTATATGCTTGCAGTTATAATTTATACAATTTAAATCGGACAACATCCGACAAAAGCCGATCATCTATCGCCACTTTCCATTATCCATTTTCTATTCCTTTATATTTCCCCTATCAATGTTGACCACGACTGGGCCGATCTCTCTAGGTAATAGATAAAAGCTTCCAAAAATGTGGTACACTCATGCAAAGCGAGTTACCCCGAACTCACTGGAAAATATTTAAGTGCTGGACTTGAATCGCCTAAATGATGGCCGTATGATGGGGAGAGCATAACAGGTAACGCAGGTCCCCAATATATACATACGTACATATATATATATATATATATATATATATATATATATAGTGTCAAAGTGATCATGAAAACATTCCATAAGACAACAGCCACAAAGAAGACGAATGTTGCAAGGTGGCACTATTTCGTGCCATCCATTCACTTGCAAACCTGATCTTGTTCGTTGCATGTATATTCGTGTTATGAAAATTTGCAGCCAAGCGAAGCTAGAGGCCAAAAAGCTTTGTATTCTCAAGTCGCTGCAAGGTAACGGTTACCCGACACCATTCATCAAAAAGTACTCAGTCATCCGCGACAGCCGTGAAATGACCGTATAGACCATCGCATTCGCCTCCACAAACTCAAGAAATATGGAATCGGCGTTCCTGTTCTGGGATGGATAGGAGACTTTCTCGTGGAACGTCAACTGAATGTAAGGGTTCGAAGCAACCTATCAGAATCCATCGAAGTTCAGTGCGGCGTACCTTAAGGCTTGATACTTGGACCCCGTCTGTTCCTGGTTTTTATAAGTGATCTCGCGAGCGTGCTATCTTCTAACTGTTTGCTATTTGCTGATGACATAGAGGTATGGCGTACTATAGCTGCAGTGGAGGATCACACAGTGTTACAGGAGGACCTGGATAAGCGTACATATGGTCCACTGAGAACATGCTGCACTTTAACGTCACCAAGTGCAAGGTTCCCAGTACACGGCACAAGAGTATGCACAACTACCGCCCAGGACCACAAATTCTACAGCGGGCTTCTCAGGTTTGCGATCTCGGCGTGATAGTTCAAGACGACCTCGGTTGTTCGAGGCAGACTGAAAAGGCAGCAAAGAAGGCGAACCAGTACCTCGGCCTTCTTCGCAGAGCTTTCGGGAAGTTTGACCATTCAGTCTTTCCAAAAATGCTTAGTGCGTACGTGAGGCCGCACCCGGAATACGCTATCCAAGCGTGACAACTCTGGCTTATGCATCTTCTCACCGCGCTCGATACTGCACAACGTAGGGCAGCGAAAAGAGTCAGAGGTTTGCCCAGCCTCCGCTACCCACTCAGGCTGAAGACCCTCAAAATATACAGTGGACGTTATCGGCGTCTAAGGGGCGATCTCATAACGGTGTACCGGATCCTGAGAAACCCCAACCACTCATGCCATTCCCTTCTAATACTCAGTCAAAGCACCTCGCTAAGAGGTCACCAATTTAAGTTAGTCATGCAGTACAGCCGCCTGGAATATCGGCGAAATTATTTCTCCCTTCCAGTGTCACAGCCTTGGAACGCCCACCCGGAACATGTAATTAATTCACCCACCCTATCCCTTTACAAAATACGCCTTGACGATACTCTGTCACATTTACACTACATGCTATAGCTCATGACCACCAAATGCTGGCATTAATGCACAACAGACAGTGGATAGTGCCATAACCCTACTCGAGAATGAGTCACTCCAAACCCCTTACACGAAATTTGATAAACGCTACTACTATAGAAACTGGATTTCTGTATCCTGTCAACCCAAGATAGTTACGTACGAGTAAGCGTTATCCTTACCACCTTTTTATTTCTTCTGGCCTATTATGTGATCAATAACCACACTCTTTATTGTTTTGTGTGCGTACGTTCTAATTTCAAACTCCCTTTATACGGCAATGCAGTTAAATCTGTAATCGTCCAAACTGACGACTCCATTATCCCTTGCTCTATCTTTTTTGTCACGCCAAACACCCTACCGGACATGTCAAGCACCTGCTCTTTTACCCGTTATAAACCATTGTTCATTGTTCATGAATACTACTGTCCCTAAGATGGACGAGTTTCTATCAGTTCCCTTTAAAGGCGACGTTGCCTTTGATGTGTTAACCAAAAGAATTTCCAGTGCAGTGGCTCGAACGTTCCCGGCCACATACCCACACGTCCATTCGGAAACCGCTCACTTTACAGCCCAACGCATTTAAGACATACTTCCGATTCCGTCCCAATCTTTCACAAGTTTACCTGCGCCTGTGGTGCGAGGTAGGTGGGACACACAACCAGGCGTCTGTCTAAATGCATTGCGAAGAACTGCCCAGCGGCTTTGCGGAAAGACATCGTCAGTCGCTCCAACAGTTTCATCCTGGAACATCTGGTGGAAAGCGGACACCGAATTAGGTAGGCTGATGCCTTCCAAGTACTTTATGTAGTACAGCCACGGCACACTAAATATCTTAGGAAGCAAATCGTACGGTCGGCCGAAGCGATCGCGATTACGATCATTCAAGCGGAATTATGTAAACAGAAGGCTTTGCTGCAAGGGCTTCTTCTATTTTTGTCCTAGTTAGCTCAACAAATTTTAAAACTTCGTGCGCCTAAAGTGATTGCATGATGAGGTTGGCATTCCACCGATCAACCAAAACGTGCTCTGTTACATGTGTTTTAGTGAAATTTACTCAGCAAGACATTTGAGTTTCTGTCTCGAGATTCCACTATTCCTACTCCATTGGCTTCATCAGCTATTCGTGTTATGCCTTTCCATTTTATAATTGTAAATGCAGGAGGAGATTGTCCAAAAGAGTATTCTTCGCAAAATTGTGTTCTTGCATATCCATGGGTAAAATGTACGGAATAAGAAATTAATCATTTGAAAGAGTGAGGTCACATGAAAGCGAAGTAAACGTTGGCTAAAGGTTGAGGAGGAATTATTAGCTCTAAGGGAGTTTGAGCGTAACGAACAGTTGCTTCTGGACGCACGATCTTGGAGAATGCTTTTTTATGGCAAATACCTCGGCAAACTTGAGCACTCTGGCGTTTGTGTTACGATAGATGACACTAAACTCCGAGTTCGGGTGCTGCACCTGATGACACCTTTCCCATCAGGTGTTTTGCAGTCGAGGAGGCAGGTATGTTGTTCGTCGACACAGGTCCCGTTTGCGGCTGCCTTGTCAAGGCAACCATACGCTTCGGAATGTGCTCCCCAATCCGCTTCCACAAACAACGGTCGGTTCTGCCGATGTAACTACTTCCAATGTTGCAAACAAAGCGATAGATACGGTACGTTGTGGGGGAAACCCGCTTAGTAGGCTTGACTGGGGCAGTGGTAGCTTCTTGGTTGTCCACATGAGACAGAATTTAAAGGCAACGAATGCACGCCCGTATTGCAACTGCTGTGCGGTATTCTAGCTGACTAGCCAGAACATCCCCTTGGAAGAGTAGTCGCAGCTAAACAGGCATTTTTGGTACAGTAAGAACCACGGGCTCTTCACTTCGCGGGAGGCTATGAAACTGAATACAGGCTTCTGGGTAGTCATTTGCCCGTAGGATCTGGGTGATGAATTGCAATTCAGCCTCGATGCATTCCGTACTGCATATTTTGCGTGCCCGATTGAACAACATTTTAACAAGACATCGCTGAATTTGAAGCGGTTTAAAACTGCTGAAATGTTCATACAAACCGGTCCATGTAGTTTTCCGGTAATTGGTGCGCTGTCTCTTGCTCTCATCTTGTCTCGTCAGCAATGCATCAAGCAAAGGCGGACGGTTATCATCCTCAACTTCATAGGTGAAGCGGGCATTTTGGGGTGCAGCATTCATAACTCGGAAATGGGAGTGAGCCGCCTCTAAGGATGGTGCGATCATTAATGTGTCGTCCACATACCACTTATAAAGCACATTCGTCCGAGGTCTGGCTCACAGTGCGTGTCGACCTTCGCCATGAAGCTGTCTGCCTGCCGAGGGCCAAGATTACCCCCTTGCAAGCGGCCGCACGCTTTTTGTAATTGATTTCCTTTATGTCAAGTTATCATTTGGTGCTTTGTCCGTTTACAAGTGATCGGGGTGCACGAAACGGTACCATCTTGCAACACTCGTCTTCCTATTGTGCTATTCAATTTAATACAGGGAACACAATGCTTCAGATTTCTAACACGAAGGCTCCCGACTGAAACGATCAAAGTCCTTGATCGACTGGTAAGTTTAAAGTGTAAGATTGCCACGGAGAAATGCGTATTCCTTTTTGCTGTGAGTGCAAGCGAAACGCTGAGTGCGCTCGACAGTTTTGTAAATTGCTGCGTATGAATAAGAAGAGGCCAACACTCATAAACGTTAGACGGCTTGCCATTTCATACTTGGAGGAGGCCAACAGAATGCTATCACTGTTGTTGGAGATACGTGAACGTCGTACGTCCACAGTTGATTAGTTGCCTTTATTCTGCCAAACCAAGTACACGAACTTTTGTAAAACTGTCATTGATAGAACGAAAAGAAAGCTGGCTAAGGAACAACGTTTATCTCTCGAGAACGATAAAGATAAAATACCTTTCCATGGCTATTTACGAAAACATGTGTATACTTTTTATTCGACCTCATTGAATAGGAAACAGCTCGAAGCTCTATCATTGGGTGTACACTTCAAAATCCCCCCCCAAAAAAACCCATCTCAATGACATTCAGGTTGCGGCACAATTTGAAAACCTACTTGATCAACACTCTAAGCTCTAGCCCACATCTCAAGGGGATTATAACTGGCTCAAACTTAAGTTAGTTGACATCGCACGAGGTTTCACCTTGGCTCCGATTCGTCAGTCCTGCTGCCTGGATACTAATCACATTAAAACGCTATGTGCTTTGAGAACCAAAGGCATAATGGTGTTAAAACCGGACAAAGGTACTGCTGGAGCGGTCATGATGGAGAACTCGGATTATAAAACTAAGCTGGAAGAGATTCTGAAGGGCAAGTCAAAATTTCCTGTGGACGAAAGTGCAACCAACATAACACAAACTGAGAAGAGATAACAAGTATTTGATAATATTACTGTTTCATGGGATAACACAGGTCACATAGAATGCTCTTAAGCGGTTGGGCATCGACATCGCCCAGATGTATGGCCCTCCCAAGATTCATAAGAAAAACGTCACGCTCAGAACAGTATTATTCATGTGTGACTCACCGTACCTCAAGCTTTCACGGTGGCTAGTTGAACTAATGACGCCAGTTAGAAAGATGAGTATGAAGCACACCTTGAAAGATACGTTTGAGTTAATTGAAAAGTTAAGCAAAATCAACATTTCGGACAAGGTGATGTGTTCCATGGATGTACAGTCATTGTTTATCAACATTCCTCTGAGAGAAACAGTGGATTTATTATGTGACTTTGTCACTAGTGAGAAAGTGCCTTTGCCGATTCTTGTAGAGTATCTCAAGGATTTGTTGCCGCTCAGAACGGAAAACGTATCGTTTATGTTTGAGTGACAGGCATATCGACAGGTGGAGGGCGTGGCTATGGGGAGCCCCTTGATCCTTGGCAGGCAGACATTTTCATGACGATGGTGGAGACGCACTGTGAGCCAGACCTCGGACGAATGTGCTTTATAAGTGGTATGTGGACGACACATTAGTGATCGCACCATCCTTAGAGGCGGCTCACTCCCTTTTCAGAGTTATGAACGCTGCACACCTAAATGCCTGCTTCACCTATGAAGTTGAGGATGATAACCGTCCACCTTTTCTGGATGTACGGCTGACGAGATGAGATGAGGACAAGAGACAGCGCACCGAGTACCAGATAGCTACATGGACCGCAATTTTAAACCGCTTCAAAACCAGCGATGTCTTGTTAAAATGTTGTTCAATCGGGCACGCAAAATATGCAGTACGGAATGCATCGAGGCTGAATTGCAATTCATCACGCAGACCCTATGGGCAAATGACTACCCAGAAGCCTGTATTCAGTTTCATAGCCTCCCGCGATAAGTGAAGAGCCTGTGGTTCTTACTGTACCAAAAGTGCCTGTTTAGCTGCGACTACTCTTCCAAGGGGATGTTCTGGCTAGTCAGCTAGAATACCGCACAGTAGTTGCAATACGGGCGTGCATTCGTTGTCTTTAAATTCTGTCTCATGTGGACAACCAAGAAGCCACCACTGCCCCCAGTCAAGCTTATTAAGCGGGTTTCCCCCACAACGCACTGTATCTATCGTTTTGTTTGTGACATTGGAAGTAGTTACATCGGCAGAACCGACCGTTGTTTGTGGAAGCGGATTGGGGAGCACATTCCGAAGCGTATCGTTACCTTGACAATGCAGCCGCAAACGGGACCTGTGTCGACGAACAACATACCTGCCTCCTCGACTGCAAAACACCTGATGGGAAAGGTGTCATCAGGTGCAGCACCCGAACTCGGAGTTTAGTGTCATCTAACGTAACACAAACGCCAGAGTGCTCAAGTTTGCCGAGGTATTTGCCATAAAATAGCATTCTCCAAGATCGTGCGTCCAGAAGCAACTGTTCGTTACGCTCAAACTCCCTTAGAGCCAATGATTCTTCCTCAACCTCTAGCCAACGTTTGCTGCGCTTTCATATGATCTCACCATTTCAACTTATAGATTTTTTGTCATGTTATCATTTAATATATTGCCCGTTTGTAGGTGAACGGAAGCACGTAATAATGCTATCTTGCAAGAGTCGTTTTCTTATTGTGCGGTTCAAGTTGGTACAAGGAACTCAATGCTGCAAGACAAAAAGTACTTAAAAAGCGAGTGGAAACTTCATTGTCTACTTGCTTTAAGTCAAAATAGCACAGACCAAATAGGATGCGTAAGTGAAGAGTGGAAGGAGTTTTCCGGGAAACAGTTCCATGATGGATCGAGTGACTATAGCTTTACGGACGGCTATATCTACTTTAATCCTACTTTCAATTTTTTTATATTTTACTACTTTTCAATGATTGAGCACCTCAAACACCACTGAGAACATAACAGATTCTCGAAAAAATCTTCTCACTATCCGACTGTTTACTAATTAATCAGGCTCGTATTTTGCTTGTGTTTAGCAGCTCGAGAAATATACCGTTTATTTATTTACGAAATTGTTAAAAACAATGGCCATGACGCTTCAGGGATGCGAGTTGGTGTGCCTTCAAGTGCACGGAACTATCGTTATTAGAAAACCTAACACTGTTATTCCTTCTGAATGAAGCTGGAAATATGGGACTGATTTGGTATCAGACGGTTGAACTCTTTAAATGAAGTCCAGCTAGCTGTATTTTTATTCACTAACATGTATCTGACAGATTTCGTTTTATTAGCGCAACGCAGCAGGGCAATTGGTGGATTATAAAGCACTACATATTGTTTCTACACAGAGCAAGAAGCACTGCTTTACAAGTCTTGTTGCGTGGTTTGATGGGGTTATCGCAAAGAATAATAATAAAACAGTTATTACTTAAAGTATGAGAGGGAAAGACTTAGCATTTGTTATGCTGTAGTCATACAGTCTGCGTAGTTTCACAGCACCCCCCTGTAACTAACTGTACGGATTGCCGAGAGTGCATAAGACCAACGTGCCACTGCGTCCGATCATCGATATGTCTGGTTCCTCCGTGCCCTCGGTGGCTAAATGGCTTGTAGGATTGCTTGAGCTACTACGCAAAGAATTGTCAGTCCATACTGTGAGTGCTCCATTTGAATTTGTTAAAGAATTAGAAGATTTTCATGTGAAATATAAATTGATGTTTTCTTTGACGTAGGATCTGTTTTCACAAATGTTCCTCTGCTTGAAACTGTGAACTTCATTTGCGATTACATAGCCGATAACAACACTGCTACTGCAATTTCTGTGAAAAACATAAAAGAACTAATCTTACGCTGTACCTTTAACAAGCAGTTCTTATTGGACGGAAAATACTATAGCCAAATAGATGGAGTTGCAATGAGGTCTCCATTAGGGCTGCTACTTGCCAATTTCTTCCTCGCAAAAGTCGAGCATGGCGCTATCCGGCACCATACGAATTCCTCTCATCTACATCGGCTGTATGTGGATGACACGTTCATCGTATGTCATCCTCACATCGATCACGCTCAGTTACTGGATCAGTTTAACCACGCACATCCATCAGTAATATTCACTTCCGAGCTGGAGAATGACGGTGAACTTCCGTTTTTGAACGTTTTGTTGCAACTTCGAACCGATAGCTCACTCGAGAGAAGAATCTGCTGTAAGACAACCAGAGCTGGTCTTAGTTTTGCACCCATTAAGTACAAGAGAAACCTCGTGGGTTGTCTGCACTAACGGACCGCACGAATTTTCAGTCCAGAAACGCTAGAAGCGGAATTGGAGTTTATCCAAAAGACGCCGGAGAGCAATGGGTATCCCGCGAGGTTTATCAAAAAGCATTCCTGTGTGGCTGACCAAATTAACCTGATACTGACTGCAAGAAAGAAGGATGTTTACCACTTAGTTCCTTTCAAAGGAGATATCACTTCCGAATTACTGAATAGACTAGCACTGGCGGTGAGCAAGACATATCCGGCCGCCAAAGTTCATATATTTGCTGAAACTGTTCCGCTTGTCACCCAACGCCTCAAAGGTAGGATGCCGGCTTGTCCGGAATCTTTTGTCCTAGATCAATTCATCTGCACCTGTGGTGCAAGATACTTCGCGCATAGGACCAGACGTCTAGATAGGCGGGTAGCAGAGCACTGCGCTGTCTCTCTGCAACACGGTATGGTTAAGTATGTCCGCAGCTCGATCCTCGAACATTTGTTTAGTACCGGCCATCAGATTCAGACTAATGACGCATTCAAGCTAGTCTACACTGCACCGAGGCGCTACCCTAAAGGAACCAAAACGCGCTCGTTGGCCACCACTGAAGACATTGCAATCAGAATGCTTCAGCCGGATTGGTGCAAACAGAAAACACTGATACAATCCATACTGTTGCCGTGGCCGTAATGTCGGACCGCGGTGACGACTAAGAGTGCGTGCGTCTACGCGCGTGCTCATGCGACTCATGACGCCTGACTGTATCGAGTGAACTATTGATCGACTTCCAATTTTTGAAAGACACTTGGAACCGATCGAGTAGTCATGAGTTCAGAGAGGTTTGGAAACAATCGGTTGGTATAGTAGTTTGGTAACGTTTCGCGCTTGACACAAGAGCTTTGTCAGACCAGGTGAACCGTTGCAATTGGGGTGGGATTTTTTATAGCGAACAGGGGGGATAACCGCATTACCCGAGACTTGAGTCATGATGTCATTACAGCAACCGTTCCTGATGTCACCTCAGGTGGTTTAAACACAGTAGGAATAGTCCAGGTGTTCCTTTGTGCGTCATGATATTGACGGATAAGCCCATAGTGTTGACAATGGGTCGTTCAAACAATCACATCCCCAGCGTTCCCTTACCTGTATGTTTTGTACTTGTATTTGCCTGAAGTGAATTGCCGAAGAGTTCTCTTCGCAAGTGTTGTGCTTCTAATATCTGAATGAGGCATAATTAATGAACTAAATCCAAGGTATATTCCAGGGCTAGGATAGAGACACAGTAATTATTAACAATGTTTAAGTGGATGTGTGCTTTAGCCAACCGTCTTTTAAATATTGTTAGTGTCTGTGCAGAGACGACCAACTCAGGGAGAGCACTCCACGGGTGACACACGAATGGTAAGGCACTCCAGACGTCTATTCTGTTCTGCTAGTTTCAGTGAGTGACGCCTCAAGTTTACATTACTTCTGAGTTGTAGTAAGGGGCGCCACACATGATGTAAATGATGCAGAACCAATTGGACCAAAATCAAGTCGCCTCGTAATCGGTGATATCGTCCATCGAATGTCCCCAATCGTTAAACCATTACAGTAGGGCTGAACATGAGAACTATTGATTTGAATGCACGATGTAAGTTCTTATCTCTTGCTGCTGCTCGGTTGAGCAGTTGCTGAAATAGGAGAAGTTTGATTCAAATAACGGCCCTTTCAGGATTTCAGTCTCTGAAGTTATGGATAAAACACATTTTTCTTGCAAACCTTGGGTAGGCACCATTAGCTTTACACCAAGGAAAAAGGAACGGTAACACTAACGCTGATTGTGTAAGTAATAATCGTTAACAGAGTGTTACTGAGAGCTTGGCGGTAACTGTCTATAAAAATATGATTGTGATCAATAGCAGATTTATCGTGAGAAAGATTTATGCATTTCATTAAACCCCTTGATCTGTCTTTTTTTTGCTTATTCGAAAGCAGTAGCTGAGAATCTGCGTTCCGTGGGGAAAGTCAAAGCAATATCTACACATCGGAATCCCAAGAGAGGGTAAATCGGTCAAGATGCCCACACTGCTCTCAGTGCATCAGTGTTCTAAGCGCTTTTAACATTGGAATAATTTCGTTGTGAAAAAGCCCTCACCGGAGCACAATTTTATCAACACCTGTCTCACACTGGAGCTGTGATCCTTGTATGAAAGCCTTTGTGTCATGTTTCATCAAGATGCAACTTAATTGAGATTGTGTAAGTAGTGCTTGCCTTATTGTCAACGAGTTCTACCGCCCCCTTTTCAATCTTTCGCTATACATTTGTTGGGCATTTTCACACTGTCTAGCCCATTAGAATGGAGAAATATAACAATTTCGCAATGTAAAGTCTTCACTATGTTTGTTATAAAGTAGGATTTATATTATTTCTCCTGTTAGTGCAAAAGGAACTGAGCGATGTGAAGATGGTTGGAAACTTCCTGGCTTACGACCGGGAGTTGGGTAGGATACCGGATAACTGAGTTACCGAACTCACAATTTAACGGTTCAGAAACCAAACTTGATATGGAAGTGACATCTGTTTGAAGGAGACCAAACAGTGGTGATCAGTCAATAGGCTTGTTCGTTTATCATTGCGCTTCAGGAACATGTGCAATATCGCGATGGAAAGGCTGAAAACCGGATGGCTAATATACCAAAACGGAGGAGTTAGTTGTGTCAACACGAGAGCAATACTTATGATGAAAAAGCAAAAGTGTAGGGGTCTTCGTGATAAGCAACTTGCTTGGTTACAAAGTAACCGAAACAACCCACTGGGACTCACTAGCATTTGGAGACAGGACACTTGATGCCGCAGTGCTGCAAAGTGAACAGCTCGTCGTTGCAGCGTAGATGTCGGCTGATGGACATTCACTCCATTCTGTATCAGATAGTGTAGCATGGCAAAGTGTCCTTTATAAGCCACCAAGTGAACTGGACATAAATCGGTGTGGTTCCTCTCTCGGACCTGTGTGTGTGTGTGTGGCAATTAGAAAATGTTTTGAATCATCAGATATAAAAGCGAAGGGCTGGACCAGGTGCCAAAACTCCAAAACATATTCTTTCTGCTCCCACAATATCAACATACAAAAGAAACCTTTATTCGGCTTGTAGGTTAAGACAGCTGTACTAGCTGAGCATGTTGTTTAAGGAAGTGCGGAGCATGCTCGTTGTAGTTTGTCGATGAGATGCTCCGAGATTATATAGCCATCAGCGGTGGCAACTGCATATGCTAGCATTGGACACTGTACGCTTTTCCAACTAACTGGTTATCCTAGGTTGTCCGACGGGAGTGTAATGCAGATGAGTTTATTCACCTGGTTCTCTTCGTACAGACGCATGTAGTTGTTTATACTCTTTAGGTAACTACTTCGTAGGTAGACAGTTTACACGGAAAACACATGAACAGCAGACTGTACCCAAGCTGACCTGGAATCCTACAAACACATTCTAGTAGTATGTGGAGCACTAGCCAACACTGTACGGACACTCATATTTAATGGGGATATGCACCAACTGATATTTAACCAAAATATTAACATCGCCGTTACATAGAATGAATAATCAACCTAGTAGTTGATATGAGTGAGCCGTTATCAGGCTTTCCGTCACTCGTGCAAACCATTTACTACTGTGACCACAGTTTTCACATCAAACTCCAGTGAAAGCGGGATGTGAAGATTTGTGTGTGTGTGTGTGTGTGTGTGTGTGTTAACTTTTGATGTTGGTTACGACACTCCGGAAGCTTTCGAATTTCTATAACAAATGCACCGTTCCCTGAACTCCGCGCTCTGCAGTGTCTACTGGTATCCAAGCTGTCCCCTACATTTAACAAATGTGATTACAAACATGTGGTGCTGATTTAGAGCTGGATACGTCAGTCAAAGATAGCAATGTGTTTGTTCTGGGTAGTAAAGTACATACTTGACAACTTTCACAGGTGTGGGGCAGATGTGGAAGCTGCCAAAACATACAGAAATCGTGTCTGTTGTGTACGGAAATGTTCGTATTTGCCTTCGGGAAAACGTCGTGTTATTAAATGGATAGGGTGACCATGGGAAATCCACTGGACCCATACTAGCGGATTTCTTCATGCTGATGGTAGAACGAGGCATATCCGAAGAACCAGTTCAAGTTTCATGTTACAAACGCTATTTGGGTGACATCTTGGCTGTTCGTTCATCAGAGAAACAGATCCGGCGGTTGGTGACGCGTCTAATTACTGTGAATACCAGCTTGAAGACTTCTTGCGAGGCTGAGCAGCAGATCTGCCTCCTTCATTTACATGTGCTCATAAGCTTAAATGAGAACTGACAGGTTAGATAGTCCGTATACAGAAAAGCAACATTGATGACGAAACGTCTGCAACAAAATTACCAAGCTGAGCGAACTGTTCGACTTCTACCAGTGTCCACCGTGCCTAAAAGAAATATATTCTTGGAGGTGCCCGCTTTGGGCGATATCCTTACCTTGTGGATTACCAGACGTTTGGTCTAAACCAAGAAGAACACCTTCAACCGAGACCACAAGCTGTCACCTTCTCTACTGAGGAAAACCACTTCTCCGTGCTAGCTCCCGTTGCGCATCCCTGTAACTGCGGAGCTAATTACATAAAAAGAACCGATAAAATCCTGAGTTCCCTGAAGGATGATGCAGTTGGCATATTGGATCTAATGCCAGACGGCGTAATATGCATGATCAGCTCAGGCTATGCGTTCAAGCTGCCCGCTAATACCTCCGATCGGCACAAAGTAATGTTCTCAAATCACTGGTTTGAGGGCGGCACCATGTAGCCAGTCCGTGAGCGCTCATGTAACGCGTTAAAAAATAAGGGGTCCAGGAATGATGCGTCATCCTACCGTTGTTTCTTTCCGACTCTACTTATCTTGCGCTCATCCGTATTTCTTAGCTGCCCTTATTAACTAGGCCTTTTACTATGGGCATGTGATATGGCCATCCAACCATTAAAGAGGCCTTTATTTTGTACTGCAGCTCCAAACGTCTATTGCGACCCTCTGTATTGGTTGGACACGGAGGAATTTGGAACTCCGGACTGGCAGAATGTCGTAACCAATTCGCGTCTCCTCTGTTTCTACACGGCTGTTGCAAGAAGCCGGATCCAACTAGTGATTAGTGTTTAAAATAACTATCGGTCATTCCTAGGTTATACTGGACGTAGGGAGGAGATTTCCGATATTTTTATTTTCCCTGTTTGTTTATCTTCACAAAGTGACAATTGGATATGGTTGCCAAATCTTTTTATCGGCAATGATGAGATGATAAGAAATGCATACAGCTGCTGCAAATCGTCTACACTATGCTTTTCAACATTTAATTTGTCTCTAGATAACTTGTGTATGTCAGCTGACGTGAATGTTCTAATACGCATCCATTTTGCTTGGTTGCATCGGAGACAAATGAAACCGTAACGACTGGTGTAATACAAATGGATAAGTGTAATATTAAGTCGTTTACAGCTGCGGAAAATACAAGCGCGAAGCTAATGGAATTTGGAATAGTGTTACATGTTTAGCAACCTTGAAGTGAGAAAGCATTACAATGTCATACATAACGATTATACGGTACCGCCAAATTCAAATGTAACCTCTGAAAGATGAGTGGGATGGTTGAACTTCCGATACACCAATTGAAGTTCAATTCACCAATGACGATTGTATCCACTGTAGTTCCCTGCGGCCCTCAGATTGCGATGGAAAGGGAACAAGTCATCAATATCTTTTACTCTGTCTTTATTGGAGAGTTTCAAACACAATGAGAACAGGCCTTTGCTGTGTCCGTCAGGCTTAGATAGCGTATCCCTGTGAGCTTTTGTGTAAGTGTCCAGCATTTTCGAAGGACAGTAGGAGCGAACCAGTTAGACACCTTTCGCAAGATACCTATAAGTTTCTTATCAAGTTGGCTGCTTTTCCGATCTAGCAAGAGCAGCAGGATTTGTCTTACACAGACACTTAGATGACACATCTATTGGAAGCATACAACGAACTGAGTTCTCATCTCAGGTTTTATAGTTATTGTGGTCACATACGCCGTACACATTACAATTGTCCGCACGTCTGGAGTCAACTGCCCACAAGGTGACGCAGCGTTATTACGTGACGGCCCACTGTCTTGATTTCTTACGAGATCATGACATCAAAAATGTAGAGTAATACGAACTGCGATAATCACTCGTGAGGTCGCGTGTCGTAATGCACTTGTATTGGGTAAGACAGCGCGCTACCTATCATCACAATTATTCAGTGCAGAAGAGCGAAGTTCCTTAGCCAGAACTGGACAGGATCGTCAAGCCCATGGTTCGTAATCTTGTGAAGACAGTATTGATCTAGATGACCAATAGTTACAAGTTCTAGCGCCACGTTTCACCATTTTGATGCGCCCTGACACTCCCATCTGCATACTAAGTCGCCAGGTCTCTTTCTGCGCGTTCACCGTTGATCTTTACGTTAGACTCACATGAACGCAGGGTACAGAGAAATCCCCGTTAATCCTGTCCTTCATCAGTTCTTTTCTAAGTTATCACCTCTACTTCTTTATGTAATCGTGGCTGGTGTATTACTGCAATGTATGACTGACTAAGTATGTCCATACAAACGTACCCGACCTCACGACTTGAAATTTATTGATCTCTACATTTGTACCACCTGTACGGTTTCAACGACGTACGTCCAAACATTATTCGTTTGTCCCCATTACATTTACCGTGAAATGTCTATACAATCGCACTTAGTTGATCACGCCTCCGTGGGCATGCCTCGCATAGACGATAATAATGAGGAATTTATTTGGAGGGTCAAGTTTGGACTACACGTTGTGTGATTGGATTACGACGCGCAACCTCAATGTAATGGACTGTAATTCACATTGAAGTGAACCTTAGTCACTGCTTCCAATTAGTCATTTACTGTTGTGCCAAGCGTTGCCCACCGTGATCCGGTAGCCAGAGGGGTAGAGGTTTCGGCTACTATTCCACTGGTCGAGGGATCGAGGCCTGCTGTCTCCACCTGATGAGATGAAATTACATCGAAACGCGTCATGGTTGTGCAGTGTTTTGGGGTGGGCAACACTCAATTTCTATCTGCGTTGAGTAAGGTATTTATTTACTTATAAATGCCAGCTATTTCCGCATTATCGCGGTGTAGAAAATTTGCTTCGACTCCTGGGGATATAAGTGGAGAGCTCGCGGCAAACCATATCAAAAGCTGAACTTGCACTTTGTGGGTAATCACGTTACGCGGGTTGCAAGCTTTAATACAGAATAAAGATTTCCTAATGTTTAATACGTTGCGCCAATCTGATTATCAAAGCGTGGTCTGCTTGGACAGATACAACCTCTGGTTAGGTTCACGCACAGCACACGAAACAAACACGAAATGGCCAGTGGCGAAAGGAATGTCATCTCACTCTGAGTTAACCAGCAGACAGTTTACTTGGTGGTAGTTATACGCTCAAACAGGTATGTGAAGTTAGTAGTGTGTAGAAAAATACCAGTTTAACTAACGTGTCTGCCAAGTAGGTTGGTCTACATGTAGAGCTACAGATCGTTATTTCTATGCTGTCTCTTTGAAATGAGGAACAACTTACAGGAATATCGGTGCATACCAATGCAACTACGCACTGAAAACTATCCTCTACCATTTGACTGTGTAAAGGATGATCGCAACAAATTTATGGTTATTGTGGGGAGCAGAGAGAAGCTATGGCAGAGGAGTTGGCAATGAAACGGATACATATACACCAAGCGGTTTGGTGAGAATAAGAATTGTTGGCGTGACTCTACAGTGGACTTGATTATAAATCACCTGAGTATTGCAAAGGAGGACTCTGTAGCGAACTGTCCCCCTGCTGACAGTCCATTCCTTGATGGGTCGTTCATCTTACCGGACGCTCCAGTACACATTGAGATAACTGACTCATATGCCTCGGACGGCATTGTTGACCCTCCACAAATGGAGAGCGAGTCACGGGCTCCTAGGCCAGAAAAGAGTAGGCGAAAGAGGGCAAGAAAAGTGTGCAAACCCTCCGCACCCAAACCGGAAGATGAGAAGACGCTCAAGGTGCAACCACCTGAGCGGGAAACACCCCCTGGGGATGCCACTCCCTCAGTTTCACCTAAGATTGTGCAGGCAGGGGGTAAAAAAACCAGATGTCCACATCGCGTGCTACTCAAACTGCGGCGCCTACTCCAAACACATCTTGTCTTCCAGGGGTACAGGTCGTGGAGGCGGGCATGGACTTTGCGCCACGGGCTTTTCCGCTTGCAGGACGAAAGAGAAATCGGAACAGGACTGTCCGTACTCTTCAGGCAGGTACGAAGAGCGTCAAGAATGACGGGACAAACAAGCTTGAGCGTAAGACGTACGCTACAGTTGCTTCAACGTCGTCTGATAACTTGCGCCCAGTATCATTGCCTGCGGCTAAGCCGGTTGCGGTTCATGTAAATTCCAAAACCCGTGGGGTAAATCCCCCCCCCCGTCGAGGTGATTCTTTCATGGATAGCAATGTGATATTCCGTAACGCAGTGGAATCCACTGCTGCACTTCCTGCCGAACGTATATTAGACGACCTACAGTGGTTTAAGATGTGCGTAACGAAGCTTCTTCCGCCTGAGTTTCCCGGTGTTACTGTCAGGAAACTGACTAGATTGGGTGACGTCCCAGTTAACGTCCCAAACCCTCGACCGCGCTTACTTCGGGTGGTCCTATTCACCCCGGAGGAACGCAACGCGTTGTTGCGGTTTGCCTTCAAATTGAAGGGTACTAATGTTAGCTTTCAGCCAGACCTCCCATTAGCGGATAGACTGAAGCTAAAAGAGTCCATTAAGGAGCTCAAAACCAGGCGAGCGGCCGATGAACAAGGTCTCCGGTTGGTGGGTTTTCGGGTGGTCTGTTTCCACCCTACCAGTGCCAGTACTGGTAGCGCACGACCCAGAGCTGGACCTTACGACTACCTTCAGATAGTGCTAAGCAATGTGCGGAGCCTAAGGAATAAGATGTGCGAGATAGGTCTGCTTGTAGATGGGTCTCATCCCGATATACTTGCATTCACTGAAACGTGGCTGTCTCGGGACATCACGGACGGTGAACTACATCTGTCTGGCTACGCACTATTTAGATGTGATCGCTTCGTTAGCCGACAAGGAGGGGGCGTTGCTATTTACGTTAGCTGTGAACTTGACGTTTCACGCACTTACATGTTTCAGTCGGCAGATAAAACTGTCGAAGAGCCATTGGTAGTGATTAACACTCCCTCAGCTCAACTTACAATCGTATTTGTCTATAGAAGCCCTGAGAGTGTGTCCAAAGAGGTGTTTGACTTTATTCGCTCCCAATCCGCAAACAGATGTTTGATACTCGGGGATTTCAAACTACCAGAAGTTTGCTGGGCAGATCTTTCTTGCAACTCGGCGGAAGGTACTTTCGGTGCAGATCTACTTGAGCTTACGCTACAAGTACCGTTGCATCAGTTGGTGGACCTCCCCACTAGGTACATGGGTGTCCAGCTCCCCTCTATTTTGTATCTAGTGTTTGCCAAGTCACTAGATTTCGTAGGTGGCATCATTTACAGATCTCCCTTAGGTGCTAGTGATCATGTTTGTTTATCGTTCAGGTGTAGTCTGACCAGGCGTCACCACAGCATTGCTAAGCCATTTCCAAACATATGGCGTGCTAACTACCAGGCAATGCGTATCAAGGCTGCTGGGATGCGTTGTGAAATCTCGGTGGTTGATAAGATTCAGGCGACCTGGGATAAATTTAAATCTTATCTCAGGGAAGTGTCTTCTCCCTACATCCCGCTTGCGAGGAGAAAGGAGACACGAGCGCGGCCGCCGTGGATAGCTACCACTGGCAAGTACTTGCTCCAGAAGCGTTCTAGGTGCTGGAGAACCTACCGTGCGGCTCCACCAATTAGCACCTATGATAGATACCGCGAGGCTAGAAATAGGTGTAAACAACACGCAAGGAAAGCTCGGCTGGTGTACGAAAAGGAATTGGCTGATGGAGCTTCGGAAAATCCGAAGAAGTTCCTCGCTTATGTTAAGATGCGCTGTGGTTCAACTTCGGTGATCCCAACTTTGCTGCTGGCCAATAGAACTCATGCGTATGCGGACTCAGATAAGGCTCGTGTACTTGGGGAACAGTAAGCAGGGGCTTTTGTATGTGAGGTCGCGTTGACTAGCCTTGAACTTGTCCGCAGAGTACCTGAGGGTTTTTATTTAGCTGAGTTTACTGTGGTGGAAACCCGAGTCCTTAAACTGCTGCAAGAACTGAACCCTTCCAAAGCAGCTGGACCTGATACAATTCACCCGAAACTTCTGCATGAGTTGGCGGGGGAACCAAGTGGACCGCTGACGATGGTGTTTCAGAAATCACTTGACAGCTGTACATTACCTTCCGAATGGAAAGAAGCTGTCATCTGTCCTATCTTCAAAAATGGCGACAGGAGTCTGTCAGCCAGTTATAGGCCAGATAGTCTGACTAGCGTCGTGGTCAAACTGCTTGAAAAGCTGGTGAGAGATCCGTTGGAACGTCACCTGAATTGATTTAATCTACTCAGTAGTGCACAACATGGATTCCGGAAGGGGTTTCCGTGTATGACGAATTTGTTGATTGCTCGTGAAGCTTGGGCCGAGGCAATGAACAATGGTCACGTAGTGGATGTACTTTTCGTAGACTACTCGAAAGCATTCGATAAGGTACCCCACTTGAGATTATCACAAAAGCTGAGCTCCTACCGCCCATCTGGCCGCGCCCTTCACTGGGTATCTGCGTTCTTGCAGGGAAGAGAGCAGTGTGTACGTGTGGGTTGCAGCTTATCCTTTAAGCAAGCGGTCCTTAGCAGTGTCCCACAGGGCTCGGTCCTTGGACCGATGATGTTCTCCATCTACGTAAACGATCTCCCTGGAGAGCTTGGGGTATCATCCTTATTGTTTGCTGATGACCTTAAGCTATGGAATGTTGTAAATGTTCCTGGGGGTTCTGAGACCATACAGCATGCACTGCACAGACTCTGGGACTGGTCTACTTTGTGGCTACTACCCATAAATCAGGCTAATTGTTCCGTTCTTCGTATAGGAGCAACTTTCCCGCCTTTGAGCTACGTACTCGGTGGGTTAGAACTCCCCCTTTTCTCCAACCAGGTAGACTTAGGTGTCGTTCATTCCTTGTCTTTGCATTCTGGTGACAACTGGAAGAAGGTCACTAGTAGGGGTTTCACAATGTTGTGGTTAATACGCCGTTCTTTCGAGGTCTTAACTGCCGACATATTTGTGAAGCTATTCTCAGCTTTCCTTCGGCCCCATCTGGAATACTGCGTCCAGGCTTGCCCGCCCTGCCTTGTTCGGAATAAAATGGAGCTCGAGAGGGTTTTGAGAGTAGGTACCAAATTGGTCGAGGGGTTACGGGGGCAATCGTACCCCGAGCGTCTACTTAACTTGGGTATGTATTCAATGCACTACCGACGGCTTCGAGGAGACCTAATCCTTACTTACCGCATTTTAACAGGGAATGTTGGACCGGACTTGCGCTGGCTATTTAGCCCGGCTAGGTTGCCATGTCTTCGCGGTCATCCCATGAAGCTACACAAGCCGCGTTCTGACGGGATCAGGGCGGAAACTCGGTTATCGCGTAGAGTTATCGAGCGCTGGAACTCGCTTCCAGAAAATGTAGTCAGTGAACCTACGGTTAAGGGTTTCGAGCGTCAGTTAGACGCTCTTGGGTGGCAACACGAAACCTTTCCCTTCTCCTGACCATATCCAACTTCAAAATTTTAGTTCTCATTCTGTCATTCTTTTCACTCTTTGGTGTTAGCCTTCATTTTAATGACTTTCATTCCCCTTTATCCTCCATTTCCTTTCTACTTCTTTCTAACTTCACGTAACCTGCACAGCGGGGAATGCTAGTGTAGGGAACGTGGGCAGTAATTGGTTGATCCGGGTGTGTTTCGGGTGTTTCGTTTTAGATCTATCAAGAACTAGCACCTTATCATTTCCTGCCTCAACGATTTGCTCAAGAAGGAACACTCAAGGGATTTTCCTATCGTTCCAGTCCATCTGAATCTGAAATCTGAAATATGACTGTGACAATTTGTCGTCTTTCATAGATGCCACCACTTTGAACTCACTGCACTCCACTACGCGTTTCGTACTTGTTTAATCTCATCAGGTCGAGATAGCAGGCATGGCACCCTGGGTCATGGTCGTGCTATCAGAAGCCTCTATTTCTAATCCACCTACTCACGATAGGCAACGCTTGTCACAAAGATGAATGACTGAATCCTTGGTCATTCCGAAGCACTCATTGTGTGAATAGATTGCGACGCGCACGCTCAGGGTTTTGGCTAACACCTTAAAAGCCCAGATTTCGGTGTCTACTGTCTGCCTGCTGAGGTCAAACAAGCTGGTATCTAATACTGGAATGCATTGGTTTCCACGTGGGTAACGCCCAATATTCCTGTGCTACATGATTTACGGTCCTAGAGATCAAATTGACCGTGATTCGTTTGTTACCTTGCTTTTAGGGCACTATAGAAGAATCCCTAACGCCCTATCCTGTGTTAACTTTGCCCCGCCCAATGACCCCCTGGTTATTAATCCCTCTAAATTCGCCCAATTCTTTCCCTGTCCAAAACCCGTCTTTGGTTTCTTTGGCTCTCAATGCAAATATTGTGTTCCTATGTTATCTGCGTGTTCATTTTGCATTTAGAGACTGTGGCTGACCTACATTCAATCGCACAAATTTGACCTAGTTTTTTAACTTTAGAACAAACTCCATTAGCGCTCCGCATAGTAACGCCCGATGTGTTATTTGTGCACTAGAACCCATGGGACAAAATCACATATCCAGTCGCAATAGCCAAACAACTCAATATGGCTATTTATACATGGTTGGCGGTATCCGGTTTCGGATTTGCCTGTCACTGTGGCCAGCCACAGGACGCCTGCGACTAAAGAGGGACCATGAGTGGCTTGCGCAACACCATCCACACACCCCATATCCAGTGTAAACCCGAAGGAATAAGACCTGGAGGCATGTGGATGGGATCCACGTTACATCAATGGAGCCGGCGTACACTCCTTCACAGGCGAACACAAGCACCTTGTCTTTGGAGAATTAAGCGCGCACAAGGCGGTGACCGGACCGTAGTCCGCTCCACACTGAGTGCATGGAACCGATCTTCGAACCTAGCACGGCCACAAGGATCGTGCACCCCGTCCCCTCTAGCAACGACCAGCTGCGCTTGATGTGCATGTTGACAAGGTGCCTACCTGTTTATTACCCACTACCTCGTCCATACTGGCTATTTACACACACCCACATTTATACAAACAAATAAATTCAATACGTTACTGGTTAACTTGTAACTTGTTTATTCAATTATCGATCATACGTGTTTCCATTACGATGATTATGCCTTTTCTGGTATGCCACGCACTAACGAGAATAAACGATATATTTATTTAGTTATTTAGTTCACTATCCATGCCTTTTGTTGTAAGTACATCGCATTGCATGACTGACCTGACAATAGTGCACTGTTGATGTGGGTGTAGGCCACACAATGCAACCGTTTGGTTAGTGTGTTCTATTGGTTTGTTCCCGCTTATGTAGATTTAAAGCACAATGCACGGATTCACAAGCACCCTCAGCACAGGATAGACTCATTTTCTGATTGGTCTCGTATATGCCTTTTTTAAGCCACAGTGTATTGTGATACCGGTACATTTCCACGTGTGCTTGAAGCTGTATTTGTTGGCTATTTTTGCTTGTTACCGTGGATAATACGGATGTGTAGGAAACACAGGTTATTGTATACGGTATACAAGTTCCGGCTTTGTTGTTGTTGTTGTTGTTGTTGTTGTTGTTGTTGTTGTTAAGTCCGGTGGAAACTAGCTGGATCAACTCTTCCAAGCGATTTGTTGCTTACATTACTCCATATGAGCTTCCATGCTTCGGAGGGAACAATTGAGTGCCGTGCACAACATTAGCTATCAATAAAACTTAAGAGTTGCAGGCAACTTGTGCCAACTTAGACTGTAGACATTACTTGTTAGATAAAGAGTGGTTAACCGCTCAGTTTAACTGAAAAGCGTTTATCATCATGTAGTCAGTGGTCAGGAAAATTAGACTGTTTGCTTGCTGCACTAGTAGAACAAAGAGTCTCCAGGTTTCTGTCTTTTACTGATGAGAATTTATTCAACTTTTGCTTACTGAACTTATTGATGAGAGAGAACTGGAGATTTATCGGCTTCCTGCATGCAATACAATTTTTAAGCACAGAATTCCACTAAGCAAGAAATAAGCACAACACATGGCATGAGCATTGTCTCCACACTGCGATAGTTGTAGCAATTCGAAACAACACATGACTGGGTACTCTGAAGGGAATTGAATTAGTGATGGTGAGACAGCTGAGCATGTGGAAAAAGAAAACTTACGTGACTCAGCCGAGCATTCAGGTCGATTTTGTGCATCTCCACGCATCGTTTCAACTCGTTTAACGAGTTATTCACCAATGCATCATAGAACGCCAAACCAGGAATACTACTGCAGTTGGTTGCCATGGGGATGCTGTGAGAAGAAACAAGATATGGGTCAGTGCTGACATGAGACGGGAGTGCGTACTCAGCATGCATTTTGGTAATGTAATGTTTAATAGCTAATGTATAAGTGTGAAAAATGCAAGTGCAGAGATAGGTGATGAAAACGTTCCTAGGTCTAAATATCACACCTAGAGGAGTCTGAAAATTGAGATTAGACCTCTAGTGTCCGCGTTACATTTCGTTGGTAAGGCGTGAGGCGTGTGCTTGTTAGGAACCGTTTACCTCAGCTGCAATAAATGAAATGCTCGCCGTACATTAAGGCAGTAAATCAGAGGAACAGGTACCTAATGGTGGTCAGGTCAGAAGGCCAATTTATTCCACAAACGAGTGTGGCTATGATATGGTAAACACGAGTCACACGATTAGAGGATGGCTGACAAATACGCATAAAAGAGAACTAGTCCGCAGTGAACGATGAAAGTTATTTATCACGGGTTAAAAATCATGTACTTGACAAGGCCCGTAGAATGGTTGGAGTGAAAATTAAGAGAATTAGCTTATAACCAAAACGTCATTTTAGCGTCTACCGATATAACTGCACTGCTGCGTAACGACAGTTTGAAATGGGAATGGAATGTGCTCACACATGATAGTATGGAGAGTAGTTATAGCTAACTTACCACGTGTGAGATCGGAAAAGCGGAAATAACAGTGCTTACTCCTGTGCAGCTTCCGTTGACGGATGTGATTCCTTAATCCAGTTAAAGTACATACAAGTTATTCCCAAGGACACTTATGCAGGTATCCTCACCGCCATGTTGCGGATACGGCTGCTAAGAAGATAGTATGATTCGTGTTATTTCGTACTCCGAGTGAAACAGGCTAAATCAAGTAATGCAATTTGGAAAGTGTGTCATCAAGGCTTTTTTTGAAAAGCTTTATGGTAGGGGCACTAACGACGTGATTTGGAAGAGCGTTCCAGGTTCTGGTCACCCAGAATGAGAAAGCCGATTGTCGACAAGCAAGTCGACTGTAGTGCGTGCCAGTTTCACCTTGTAGCCTCACAGTTTGGCGGTTTCGTTTAGCTGCAACAGCTTGCGATATGGGTGAATGAGGTCGGTCAGTATTAAGTAAACCATGATGAGGTCTCCTTGCTGACGTCGATATTAACCACTGTACAATTTCAAGGCCCACAGTCTGCGCAGGTAGGGGAAGTGAAACAATCCTTCGGCGAGTATGGTCCCCCTACGTTTGGCATCTTCAGGTGCGTCGACATCGTGCTTGCGCCAGGGACGCCGAGTCTGGATTGCGTATTCCACATGAAACCTCAGGTAGGCCTTCAGAATGTGCGGAAAAATTAATGGCTCGAAATTTCCGAACTTCTCCATAAGAGTCCAAGATATAGACTGGCCCTTTTCAATGCCTTTACATTCTGTCTCGAGCAACTAGGATCATCCTGTAGGATCGCTCGGAAGCACTTTGCAACTATTGGTCTTCTAGCGGATATTCATTAGTTAGCTGAGGGATTATGCACACAACTTCGCATTTCGCCATGTTAAAATGGAAACGGTTTTCGGATGATCACGTATAGGACCTGTTGAGCGCACTCTGCAATGCCATGTGATGGTCCACTCTCTGGATGTCAGACCAGATTTTAATTTTATCTGCTGGTAGCAAGAGGTTGGACTACAGCACATTAGCCAGGTCGTTAATAAATACTAGGATTAAATGTGATCTCAGCAACGATCCCTGGGACACGCCACACTGGACGATAATTGGGTCAGAAATCGAGCTGCATACTCTCAGATCCAGCTGACGTTAAATGTGGAAATTGCTTATCTAACCCAGCTAACGGTCACCGATACCATAGCTTTGAAGTTTGTGAAGGAAAATGTAACGGTCTAGCCGATGGAACGCTTTGGAGAAGTCCATGTAGGTGACGTCGAGTTATATTCTGGCATCGACTAATTCTGTCCAAGTTACTCGGGCTAGAAGCAGAGTTGTAGTGCAGGGTCGACGTCGGCGGAGTCCGTGCTGCTGTGACACCATAATGTTTGTATCAAGGTATACCATGAATGCCTTCGCGATTATACCTTCCATTAAATTGGATAGCAGTGGGAGGAGAGTGACTGGACGGTAGTTAAACTGATCCTCAAGATTCCCACTGTTGTAAATAGGAGTGAATATTACGTTTTCACATTGTGGGCACATGCGTTTCATCCAGAGAGCATCGGAAGTACCGTGCTAATAGTGCGGCAATGCTCATGGCGGCTACATTCAGTGCCTTCGGTCTGAGGTCGTTCACGATGGGACAGCTGTACGTGCGCAGGTATAATAGTCCTTTCGTCAAATTGGCTGCCATGATCGACATGTACTTCAAGCTTGGTGGTGATGGGAGCTCTGTCAATGACGTCTGAGATGATGATTCACTCTGGAAAGTGTGGATGAAATGTTGACGGTGTGTTTACCATCGCTTGGGTAGTTTGTACCGGACCATTTGTTGCACGTAAAACTAGAATCCCGAGCTGCACCCTCCGGAGCTTGTTGAATTATTTATACAGCAAGTTGGTAATCGTACTCGGTTGAGCCGCTAACTACTGTTGATACCGTACTATGCTTTCCCGGATCAACTTGATGCATTGTTGTCGTTGAGTTGTGTAAGCCGCTCTGTTCTGAATATTCGGACAGGCTACATAAGCGCGCCGGGCGGAATCAGTTAAGGCCATTCAGTTTCTGGTGCTGTTCTTCAGGATTGATTTCATTTGATTGGGGCGAAATACCTTGTTTTCCGACGTATTCGCCACTAGTCCAGTGGATTTGGTAACAACCACCATCCAGGCGACATCGGGCAGCTGCTCGACCAGGAAAGACCTGCCGGTTTCTCGAACGGGGTCGCACAAGATATCGTACTGCTTGAGGACGTAGGTTTTGTCGTCTGTCTCACCGATGTACTCCGCGTAGCAGGTATAACGAAAGAGCAACATCGTGTGATCGCTACAGGCAAATGGTGCATTTATGCTTACGGAAGCGATCATAAGTTCTTCGTTGGTGAGCATAAGCTTCAAAACAGATGGCGCGTCACTTATTCTGATTCGCGTAGGACTAGTGGTACAGTGGGGGGAGAGGGGTGTATGTAGGGGGGGGGTATATATATATGATTGGGGGGGGGGGGGGGGGGGGGGGGGGGGGGGGGGGGGGGGGGGGGGGGGGGGGGGGGGGGGGGGGGGGGGGGGGGGGGGGGGGGGGGGGGGGGGGGGGGGGGGGGGGGGGGGGGGGGGGGGGGGGGGGGGGGGGGGGGGGGAATGGAGGTAGTAGGTTAAGGATGATAAGGGTTGGGGGAGGGGGGTATGGAGGGGGAAGTGTGGGGAGTTGGGGTTTGGAATATAAGATTTAGTGGGGGAGGGAATAATGTATGAGAGTTGGATTTGGTGATGGGTAATGGGATGTGGTGTGGGTGTAGGGTGTTGTGGAGTAGTTTATAGATGAAAATAGAAAGGTGGGGAGGTAGTATATTTTTGGTGAGTATTAGATGGGAGGTGTGGAGGGTGGGAATTATGATTGGATTTAGATGTTGTATTTATTAGGATAAGAAGGGAGAGGAGGGTGGTGATGGGGGTGTTAGATGAAGGGGTTGATTGAGATGATGAGTATGAGAAGGGGAATGAATTTGTGAGGGGAATGTTATTTGAATTGGATGGTGTAAGGTAAAATACCAAGGTTGGTTAGCTTGCTTGAAAGACTACTGTCTATTGTTGTGTATCGTTGTGTTGGTGTTGTGTATGGTTATGCAAGCTGGTGAGGGCATCTGCGGTTAGAAGCGTGTTAGTGAATGCTGATTTCCGCCGACGTGCCATGCCAACCTTTGTGCCGTCGGATGCCTTTCGTTTTTGTCGGACCGCCGACGCAGACCCTAGGGACATACCAGGTTGTAGTGTTGAGTACTCAGCGCCAGTAAGAGGGGGACCATCCTGTCCTCATTCAGCTGCCGGCGTGTTTTGACCCAGTCCCTGTTCTGAAATGCATGGTGTCGGGGTTGTACAGGTGAACTACTTGCTCAGTGTTACCTTGTCTCTTTGTGGCTAGGTGTCTATCGCCTTTATACATATTTCGGATGGCAGCATTTTACACACTTTATGCTACGTTTCGACGGCACTGTCTACCACAGCTTGGATAGCAATGTTACGATCATTACTCTGGGACCACGCACTTTGTAGGTAGGTAATAGCGGTAAGCTTGATGTCGAATTAGTGACAACGTTTTCGCGTGAGAGCACTTCATGCTTAAAACGCCATTCATCCCAGTCATGGACTCTGGACTCTAGCTCGCTTGGAGTCAGAAGTTCGGGGACACCGTGGACAAGGATTGATCTTGCCTTTTGTTTACGGAAGTCAACCGGACTATGTTTGCTTTCCTGATGTTCGCTCCATGGAACATCTGGGAAAATTCGAACAATGCATGAGGGGGTAAGGAGGCGAGTGGTTGACAAGAGAAAAGCTTTTGCATCATTGCCTGACAGAATTGTTACCTGGAGTGACCGCGGTCTACCTTAGGACGCGGAGATTGGGTGATTGACGAGACCTACCAAACTGGCTGGCTTGGCTTGAACCCCTGCTAGTTAACACAGGGAGTCCCACAGGTTCTTGTTGTCTAGTAGCTTATCTTTTATGGAGTTCGCCCTGGATTCACTTACATTGGAGCATATATCACCCAGCGGATTATGATTTTCTCCTGTGTTTTCCTTTTTGATGGGATGTGTGGATATTTTCTTTGGTTCTACAACTGACGGGGTCTTGAGTCTCGTAGCGGTATTCGTAGCATTAACTGGACCTAGTTTGGCAGCGGGCGGCCTACGATGGGAAGGGTCTCTGTCAAGTGGGTAGCAACAACGGACGCGTGGGTTGTCGATCCTCCAACAGTGATTCACAGCATCTACAGGTAAACGTTAACTGTGCATTTTTAATATTTGCCCAACTGATGTATAAGCAAAAGGTTTGAAATTATGGCTCAGTCTTTCTCGATCCGCTAAGATACACAGGAAAGCTCATATAGCCAGCATCGATCAGGCTGGATTGGCATTGCGAACCCGTGTCCGCCATGCTATGTTCTATCTAACGGTAGAAATTAAGACCAAAGTTGGTTGCATCCCATCAGTAGGACTTCACTGTAAAGTAAATGCATTTTGGAACGGAATAAACCACATTTTATAGATGCTCGATTGAGTCATAGCAACAAAAAGACGTGGACCATCCCATAAGGGAAACCGATGTCTCATGCGGGGCTCCAGAATGCGGTATTTCAACCACTGCGTAAAACTAGACTGCAAACGAAAATAAATAATACAATGTGTTCAAAGGTTTACCCCGTGTACTCTGTGGCAATCAACTTCTGTGTATCTGTTTACCTGTTCATAAGGTGCTTAGCAAATGAAAATCTCGACTTTTCAATAAGATCACAATTACCATATGAAGAGGCTTTTATCGGGTTCAATATTTACTAAGCACGTATCTGCTAAACACCTCTTGGTTGCTTCTCAGCCAGAAATTAGCCCAAAGCACATTTCTCTTACAGCCTTAACGCTCTCTTCCTCTGTTATTGTCACTTAGGAGAAACGTCTCCTATGGATCCAGGTCAACACCGACCAGCATCTGCTACAGAGTGACTTAACTACGGGATATCAATGATCAACCCAAAATTTATTGCATTTCAACTTTCCATCCGACATCAGAGCAGCTACGCAGACTGGCTCTGGATAAATGTACTGCAACAATCAACTCTCGAACGTGACTTGGATGTCCTGGTTCTTGCTGACTTGGGTTGCTCCAGGCAATCCGAAAAGGCCTCGAAAACTGAAATCCAACACGTCGGGTCATTGCGATGGGCATTTGGACAAATAAACAGCTCCATTTTTCGACAAATGCTCGGTGCGTATGTTTGCCTCCATGTCGAATACGCAATTCAAGGCTGGAATCCATGGCTGAAACACGACCTTAATGTACTGGAGCAGCCACAACGTTGGGCATCTAAGAACCTAGTTGGAATGCGCAATGTTTCATTCCAGGAAAGGCTGCAACACTTGAGGGTGTGCAGTGGAAGCTATCGCGGACTACGAGACGACTTGATTATGGAATACTTGATTCTGTGAGACCCACATCATGCGTACTGCTCCTTACTGCAACTCAGCACCAATATAAACCTGAGGGGTCACTCATTGAAACTCACAGTACAGTATAGCCATCTAGAGTGCCGCAGAAAATTTTTTCCGTTCGTGTCGGTCACCCGTGGAATGCTCTCCCAGACTCGGTTGTCTCTGCACCGACACTAACAGTATTTATAAGACGGTTGGATAACGTATTCATTCACTTACACTTTGTCACTTAGCACTACGTCTCCATCCTACACTTGAAACTTACCATAGATTTATTCCATGTTAACCGTAAGCGCTGTGAATCTAAGCGGTTTTCAGGACTACAGCGGAGCAAACGATAAGTGCTTATTTCCATATTTGAAGTAGTTACTTTTCTACTATTATTATTATTATCATTATTGTTATTTCGATATCCCTACGAGCTATCTAAGGGGACTTGTAAAGCAACGCTTCTTAAACCGTATAAATTCATTGTTCATCGCTGCATATCGTATATTTTGGCCGGCTCGCAATTATGGCAAATTTTGAGTAAATGATCATCTGAAATAAGCAACGATCGGAAATTTTTATCTTAGGTGTAGCCTGGTCATGGCCAACAATCACACACGTGACACGCCCTTACTCACTTGGTAAAATATCGATTTGATGTTAATTGTGAAGACGAGAAAAAGGGGACAGACTAACAAAACGTCCTTTTCAGCCTAATTGAATGAAGGTCTCAAGTCAAGTAAAACCCTTTGATTTATACATAGAAAGTGCCGTCACCAGTCAGTAAAATTAACAACTGGGTTTAATTATAGGTATAACCATACCAGCCGGCCCGCAGGTTTAAGATAACGAGCTTGTCTTGTAATCTAACGGCACGGGTTCGAGTCTGCGTAGGGACAGAGGGACTCTCGCAATGTCCTTAGCCCATTGGGGACCGGTGGTGGTTGCGATGCAGCGATGCATCGGTAATGCGTACTGATGATGCCTTTCTTTATTTCGTGATCACACCACTAAATTAAATCATTTCCAGTCATTATCCTTTTGTTGTTCTTAATTATAGGTGGTTAACGGTGCATCCCAACTGCCTGGCTGGGGTCCTAAGGACGGTGAACACGTTTGGTTGGACACACTCGCTGATATGGCTAGGAGCCGGTCCCAATGACGTTTGTGTTGTGAGTTCCTTTGTCCATCCCCCTCCTGTTTAGCATCCCCTTCCAATCACCATCTCAATCGTTAGGCATAATATGACTTTCTTTTACGGCAGCCACTGTTATCTCTCCGGAACGATGTCCATCCGTTACTGGAGACTCAGCGAACGTGCCACTGTCTGTTTTTCTTTTCTTGCCTTTTGTATTGCGGCACAATAGCTGAGGTGTTTTCCACCTCCAGCTAACGTGTAATGATGATGATGATAGGTGGTTAACAGTTTCAGTTCGGTCATGTCCCAATGTGTAATACGATGCTGGGCCGCACATGCAATTATTCCTTGCATGCCAATGCTGCCCTATTAACCTTTTGCTAAACGGCACATTCTCTTGTGTGTTTCCCTCGCTTTCGGAATTCCTACATTATATACCTAGAAAGCATTTAATCCAACATCAATTGCCGTGACCTGTGACAACTTTTGAAACAACTGTGTGGTAGGATTTTTAATAAATATCTTGGGTCCGTAAATGTGGATAAATTTAACGCTGAACTCCGACCTGCCCCTCAAAATGCTTGCTCTCTGCATACATTTTGCCCGTTGTCACACTTCGCAGTTGGTCCAATATTTGAATTACAACACCTAGAGATCTATCAGGAACTCAAGATGTCGAATATGAGGAAGACCAGAGGATCTGATACTTCATCACCATTTATGTTAAAGAAGTCCTCCGACCCCTTCACCATACTTTTAACATGCCTATTCAGTCGTTACCTGCACAGTAGCATTATTCTCAACATTTAAAGATCCGTCAGGATAATGCCAGTCCCGAAATGGAGAAGATCAGAAATTCTGCCCCATTGTTTGCATATCGGTCATGTAGAAAGTCAGTACGACTGCTTATTCCTGTGACTTGTACAAGAAGCCCAGCTAGTGATGACTCTCAGTTTGCTTATAAAAACAATCGCTCCACGTTGGATGCAGTAGCCTCGCACTTTCACTTGGTAGCATCTGCGATATATGCCAAATGTAAGGCAGCATGTCTGCTTCTCTTGGCTTATTCAAACACATTTGGGAGTTGTCGACAGGTCGCTGCTTCTCAAATTCGTATCCGTGAACAGCGTTCAACTTGCGGTGTGTAACCGAACTGGAAAGCAGTTTACACACCGCTCGCAATCCACCCAACTGAACAGCAAATGTCCTCCACTCTTGATAACGACCGGCGTCTTTTAGAAGGGGCAATCTTCTCTGCACCTTTGTTTTCTTTGTACATTGTGAGACCTTCTGTTCCATCAGGATTTACTAGATGTAAGTACGTCGACGTCGTTGTTCTAGGCAGCGTGGTTCCCATCAACGAGTCATTCTCGGCGCTTGAAAAAGGGTTGGCCGAATTTCGACGGTGGTCATCTTCCCTATCCGTTGGGCACCAGGCTTCGAAGGGCCGATACTGAACCCTTTCTCTTCTCCACGTTGACAAACGTCAAACTATGACCAGGGCTTTGAGCCCCACTGTTGCGAACGAATGCAGTATACCTAGTTCACTCACTGTTAGATATCGTGGTGTATGTTTATCCCAAAACTTAACGTGGTCTACACACATCGACGAAACTTTCGCAAGCTAAGGAAACTATCATTTTATGTCCCGAGGCTCAAGATGCTTACCGTACCACGCTTTTTAATCTACAAATTCGTCGCTGTCCGTAATCTTCCTTAATGGTTGTACTTCTCAACAGTTATTTTCCCTTAAATTCTTCAAAAATATGGTGCAGTTATTGTCTGTTTGACTAAACTCATAAATACATGCAGTGAATTACCATGAGAGTCGCTTGTAGGCTTTACTGGTACCAAGCATTCTAATACATGTCGCCGATTTCCTTCATAAATTTAAAATGGTCCGTATCACCCTCTGCACGATGAGATATCGAAAACTCGTTTTTTTCATTTACACATTCAAAATTTAAGGTTCTGTATTCTCGCATCCCTTCTTAACTCCCTTTGGCCGTATTTATCACGTCTCCTAGTTCACTCAACGAAGATGATTGGTGCCAAGCGTAAGCGTTTGCCTGAGTGAATACATGTAGAATTTTTTCACCATCGGCCTGTGCTTTGTACTCACTTTTTGACCCAGCAGTTCTAGTGAAAAAAATTGAAAACGTGCCCATTCGGGTAAGTAAAGCTTAAGTCTACTTTAATTCAATTGCGTGAAGTGGTTGGAAATGTAGAACTGAAGATGAGTGATAAACATGTCAAGCTCAGTTGATAATTTACCGTTTATCTTCTTATTTCATACAAAGTCCGGGACAATCTTGGTGAAAAGCTTGCACCACTGACATCGGAAATGGGGACTTTTACTGTGTAAATACGCTGCTTGCGAGACCGGAATGAAAGGTAGTGTCACATGTTGACTGAGGAATTGAGATAACTTCAAGCCATTGGATATCGCTACCTGCATCGCATTGTATCTACAACGATGAGACCCTCACGAATGTGCCAAGGTGTGGTGTTTATCCCAGTTCGTTAAACTAATCTACAAGACTGAACATTCTACGTCGGCCTGACACCGGTTGTCGAGGTGTGTTGTGTTTTGACTGCTGGATGTATGGAGGCACAGAACTCTTGGGGGATAATTGTTGACCAGTTGGGGAAAAATGAAGTCACCAACTACCAAGTCTGATATTACTAGTCCGTCTGAGCATCTGGATTTAACTCTGTGCTGCCAATCAAGTATCTAACTCCATACAGAACAAGACATGGGTCAAAACCGTTGCTAATGGGGGGCTTTCAGTCCCTTTCTAGTCGGATTGTATGAATGAAGTGTGCCCGAGTTTAGTTCATGTTGGAATAAGGGTTGCTGACAAGATGAGCCAGTAAATATCACAAAGATTTGTCTCATCTTTGTTGTCATATTCCCGCACGATATTCAGCCGTTTTTGACTGTGTTGGTAAATTATGGGGGTCGGTTGGAATCCTGAATATCGAAAATAGAGAGCTAGTAGACATGCGTCTGTGTTGCCGCATCGTAATCAGTTCGCGCACGTGCGCCGCCGCCAGGCCTGCGCACACGAAAGCTACTAGTGGAGATGAAACCGGTAATCCCAAACGACAGTACACGAGAACAAGAAAAGAAATACTGTCCGATAACAATACTTTGTTTGTTATACTTTTGCATTTATTATTCAGGTGACGTAGAAGTTTAGGGCGTAACAAATATAGGGAGACTGAATGTCGGTGTAGCCAATGAGTTGTCATGTGGCGGCCGTGTCATGAGAACAGCTCAGTTGAGGCCAGTGCTGTTTAAGACGTCAGGTGCAGTGCGTGGCATCGGCGCATTGTGTCAGTTCAACGCTAGCCAGTCATCGATTAAACTGTTCCTATTGGTTAGACCCACCAACCGTTAAATGTTCTTTCACTTGCTGCCGATGCGGTAAAAGGCATTAAAAAGATGCTGACTGTAAACACAAGCAACCTACCTGTTGTAAATACGACAAAGTTGGACATCATGCGCGCGTATGCCGTTCGACGGTTCACCAGTGATCGGTACCCCACCGTGCACAAAATGCTGTTCGTCCTGTGGAAAATTCTGTGGAGTCCATACCGTAATTAATACCACACTGCCACATCTCATAGCATGGGGATGCCCCCATTTACTGTGGAGTTGGACATAGATGGCCGGCCAGTGCACTTGGAAATCGACACCGGGGTATCAGTCACATTGATCAACAAGCGAACATTGTCTTATCTGATTCTGACACCGATTCAGCCTACGTTAGGTTCTTACAGGGGAAAAGCGCCAGACGTATTGGGTGTGTGATGTGAGGGTAATTCATGGAAGCGATTTGTTGACTCTTCCCTTAATCGTGGTTAATACCGACGGACCGAAACTGCTTGGGAGAAATGGGTTGAAACACATGCCGGAAATACTGTGAAATGTCAAAAAGGTGGACCGCAGTCCTGATTACCCACACATTTGGAAGCTTTTGCTACTGCTTTTGTGCAAATCTTCCCGGGGAATTACGTGAGTTCCAAGCTCGTTTTAACATCATACCATGTACGCAAAGGGAACCTTTCAAAGCACAAACCTTACCTTTTGCCATCCATCCGAAGGTAGAGTCGGAGCTGGAGCACCTTCAAAAAGACGGAATCATCTCCCCCGTATGCCACTGATCCTGGGCTGCACCAATGGTTCCGATACAAAAGCCAGGTGGTTCGAATCGCGTTTGTGGTGACTACAAACTAACGGCTAATCAAGCGACGACTAAGGAACACCATCCTATTCAACGTATAGCTGACCTCTATGCAAAATTGTCGGGTGGACAAAAGTTCCCCAAACTTGATCTGAGCCATGCTTATTCTCAATTTCCACTTGAGAATAAACGTGGCTTCATGAATCTGCTAAGGAAGTTACGACTATCAAAACACACTTGGGGTCGTTTCACTATAACCGATTATCGTTCGGAATACACTCCGCACCCGCGATTTTCTAGAGGATTGTAGATAATTTACTGAAAGGTAAACCTGGAGTGTGTGCTTTCTTGGAGGATGACTTGGTTACTGGCAGTATAGATTACGAGCATCTGATGGTACTCACAGTTGTTTTGGAGCGCCTCCAAGAGAGCATAATTAAGCTCAAAGAATCCAAGTGGTTCTTTTTCTCCGATAGCGTTGAGTACCCGGGGCTTCATTTGGACAGACGGCTTACATACACTATGGGAGAAAATGCAACCCATTCTCGATTCGTCGACACCGTGTACCATTCCCTGATTCTCGGGACGGTGACTCATTACAGTCGCTTTTGCCCAATCTGTCAACTATCCTCGCACCCTTGTAATCATTGCTAGGTGAGAATACATGATGGCTGTTGTCACCAGAACATCAAAGTGCTTATGCTGCTGTCAACTTGGCTATAAGAAAGACCAAGTTCCTAGTACACTTTGACCCAAAGAGGCCGATTACTCTCTCTGGTGCGACGCATCACCCACACGGCTCGGAGCTGTGCTATCTCTCATGAAATGGAAGACATGGCCGAACGACCCAAAGCTTTTGCATCCAGCAGCTTGGCATCAGCGGAGAGGAATTACGCCCTGCTAGACAAGTAACCCCATCGCAATGAGGCTGGACCTTACCGTGGTGCGATGGTTTGCGTGCCTCAGTGATCCATTGAGCTATACTGGGTGGTGCGTTTTTGCACCTTCAGAGCCACTCATACCAGATTGGTCAATGGTTAGAGGCCAGAAAAACTCAGCCTCCTGGTCCTCCAGGTTGGAGGTTGGAATGAGGGTGGCTCCTTATTCCTTAAAACGGACTCTTTGTAGCCCAACGCCAAACCCGCTGCCTTGCGGTCAGGTATTTTTTAACCAAAGGCTTTGGTTGAGTACCCTAATCGTTCTCCTGTCTAGGCCTGGGCAACCTGAGAGTATCCTGCCCACGCAATACAATGAATCACACTTCAAACAAATTTCTGATGCTCTGGCCACCGCAGAGGATAATCAACGGTGAACTATCTGCTGCATCGAGCAGGGTGGATAGGGATTTGGATGCTACTGCTCAGGCCTTCCCATCTTATTCCCCTTCTTGCGCTTTTTCACCCTTATCGTCCCGTTCCAGCTTCAATTTTATCCCCCTTGTTTTCAACTCACCAATTCTCGGCCCTCCCCCACCTTGCTTCAGTTGTCGCTTGCATTTTATTTTCAACTCACATGTGAACGCAGAGCGTCATTCCTGCACTGTCAACAAGCCCATGTCCATGCAAGCGACCCATTCCAGTTCATCGGCTTCCATTTAGAGCCCCTGTTCCTCCTTCAGATTGGCATGCCTCAATGCTCGCCCATTGCTTCAGATCGGTCAACAGGCAGCACTTGCTTGAACATTAGAGACCCTCTTGATCGATATCTGCTGTTTATCAGAGACCCGCCTGCAAGACTCGAGCTCTGTACTCACTCTGCTATCCTCTTCAGGTGACACTAGCAGCACTTTCTCGTTGCGCCTATCCGGTGACGATGCAGCTTCGAGCACCGGCCAAGTCAATATTGGTATTGCCCTGAGTCCCCGGGCTGAAGCTACTCTGGTTGATTGGATTCCAACCAGTAGCCGGATGTGTGCGGTCCGATTGGCTGGCTCGTTCAAAGCTTCGAAGACACGTGGGACTAACAGGTGTCTATTCGTCGTCGCTGCCTATGCACCGACAAACTGTAGCGATGACTCGGTAAAAGACGACTTCTATCGTCAACTGAACGAGCTCCTTAACCACAGAAGAAGCTCGGACACTGTAGTGCTGGCTGGGGATCTGAACGCTCAAGTTGGAAAATTATCCACAGATGAGCTGCATCTGGGCGGCCAACATGGTATAGGCTCCCGTAATGATAACGGTGAGCGGTTACTTCATTTGTGTGAGGATGCTCGCTTATTTCTTGCGAGCACTAATTTCCGACACAGCACCCGCCGGAGGGTGACTTGGCGCCCACCAGCCTCGAACCAGCTATGGACGCAAATCGATCACATTGCGATAAGTTACCGATGGAGAGGCTGCGTCCAGAACTGTCGCTCGATTTGGAGCACAGGTGTGGACACCGACCATGCACTTGTATGTGCTGACATTCGGATGCGTTTTGGCGGACGCCCACGACGACGTTGTGAGCGCATTGACAGCAGCCAACTGGCGAAGCCAGCTGTTCTGAATGCCTATCAAAGTACGCTGTCATGCGAGTTGGATAAACGCTCACTGGATGCAATTGAAGCTCACTGGTCTCATATTCACCAGACCTTACTAGCAGCAGGAAAATCCTCATGTGGTGTGTCTAATCGCCAACATGGACATTGGGTCTCTTCACAGTCTCTAGAACTTATCGATGCTCGCCGGCATATTCCGGCTGGAAGCGAACACAATGAAACTCGCAAAGAGCTCCGGGCAAAACTCCGTGCTAGCCTGAAGAGAGACCGCGAATCCTGGTGGTCTAATCGTGCAACAGAGATGGAAATGGCCGCTGCCCTTGGTAACCATCGTAAGTTATTCCGTCTGATACGGGAAACGGGCAGCAGGAGACCTGATGTTAGTGAAACTATACGTGACGAGAGTGGACAGCCTATCCACAACTTATCAAAACGCTTGGAACGTTGGGCTGAGCACTTTGAAAGGCAATTTAATCGGTCGGAATGGTTAGATTTCTCGGCGGCCAGTGATCGCCCTGCTCCGTGGGCTGTTCCTTTGGATCCACCCTCTCGCTCAGAAGTCGAACATGAGATCGGACTGTTGAAGTTAGATAAAGTCGCGGGACCAGATGACCTTCCTCCAGCCCTCTTCAAATTCGGAGGCACTGCTCTTGTTGATTCTTTACATGAATTACTAGTGAAACTGTAGGAGCAGGCAACTGTCCCAACCGATTGGAGCCGCTCCATCATGGTCCCAATTTTCAAAGGAGGCTCACGATCGGAATGCAGCAGCCATAGAGGAATCAGTCTGATCTCCATCGCCTCCAAATTGCTTGCCTCTGTCATCCTTCACAGACTGACTGGCACTCGTGAGAGCCAGATTCGTGAAGAGCAAGCTGGATTTCGTCGAGGTCGTGGCTGCATTGACCACATCTTCACCTTGCGTCAGTTGTTGGAGCACCGTCACATATATTGGCGGTCCACCATTGTCGTGTTCCTCGATATCAAAGGTTCATTCGATTCGATAGATAGACATGCACTTTGGGACAGTCTACTCAGGAAAGGTGTGCCCGAGAAATATGTGACTATTATCCGATCATTATATGCGCGTAGCTCGGGCAGAGTGAGGGCTTACGGCAAGTTGTCGTCGCCCTTTAGTATCTCCAGCGGTGTGAGGCAAGGATGCCCGCTGTCAACTTTCCTCTTCAAGTTCGCTGTTGACGAAGACATGGAAATCGCGTTTACAGGACACGATTAGAAGGTGTGGAGCTACTCCCAGGAGAACGACTTCTTGACTTAGAGTATGCTGATGATATTGCCCTAATCTGTGACAGCTCACGAATGTGCCAAGCGGCACTGGACAGATTAGTACTAGCTGTCCGTCACTTCGGGCTTTGCTTCGCACCATCGAAGTGCAAAGCGTTCCTCCAAGATTGGTCTGGACCGCCCCGTTTACTGACACTTGGTGGGGATGAGCTAGAAGTCGTTCAAAAATTCAAATACCTGGGAAGTTGTATCAGCGCCCGTGGGATTGAAGATGAGATCACGAACCGTATAGCAAAAGCTCGGGGCGCTTTTGCTAACCTTCGCCACTTATGGCGCCGGCGCGACATCACTCTCACCCTGAAGGGTAGAGTGTACAATGCAGCAGTATGTTCGACCCTACTGTACGGTTGTGAAACTTGGCCGCTTAAAGCAGCGGACCTGAAGAGCCTAGTTACGTTCGACCATCGGTGCCTTCGTAATTTAACTCACATCTGGTGGGAACACCGCGTGAGTAACGAGCGTGTTCGACGCCTTGTTTATGGCACAGGAAAAGGAAATGAACCGCTCAGCACCATCATTTCACGCACCAGGCTCCGATGGCTCGGCCATGTGTTACGCATGCCAGCCCACCGACTCCTGCGAAGTGCGTTGTTTGCTCGCCGAGGTTGTGGATGGAAGAAGAGGAGGGGTGGCCAAGCGATGACTTGGTCCAGAGGAATGAAGGTCCTCACTTCTGAGCTGGCCTCGGTTGGAGCGTCTCGGCTCCCTGGTTGGGGTCCGAAGGACGATGAACACGTTTGGTTGGACACACTTGCTGAAATGGCAAGGAGCCGACCTCAGTGGCGTTCATGCTGTGAGTTTCTTTGTCCCACCCCATCCCCCTTTGCCTCCCTCTCCAACCACGATCTCATTACTTAACCTTATATAATTTTGCATAGTAATTTTTTGGATACATAGTTGCCGGCTGGCAGCTTACCGGAACGATGCCCATCCGTTACCGGTAGCTTATCCAGCTTGCACCAGTTGAATTCTTTTTTTCTGCTTTTTTTCTGTGTATTGCGGCACGGTAGCTGAGGTGTTCCCCACCTCTAGCTAACGTGTATGATGATGATGATGAGACAAGGAACCCTTAACAATGATCTTTGGGATCAAGAAATTTTAGTAATACCTTTCGGGGAAGAAGCTTTGAAATGTTTACTGACCACAAACCGCTATTAACTTTGATCGGTGAGGAAACGAGCGTCAACCAGATGTCGTCCCCTCGTATACAATGTTGGGCCTTACTGCTTTCGGCCTACAAGTACAAAAGTTCCTATTTTTCTGGGAAAGCGAATGGAGTCACGGACACTGTGAGCCAATCAATGTTAAGTCAGTTACCGGATTTCGTACTGCAACCCGCGGAACTGGTTAATTCGCTTCATAATTTAGAGGGAAATCCGATAAGTGGCGCAGACATCCGTCATGAAACCGAAGAAGACATGCCACTTACCAGGGTCAGGCGTTTAGTATCCCAGGGATGGCCTGATAAATGAGAGCCGCAACTGCTACCATGGTTTACTCGACGCTCCGAGCTAAGTCGTGAAAATGGATGTATACTCTGGGGATCAAGAGCGATCCTACCACCCGGTTGCGTGCAGATGTTCTACAAGTGCTGCACGAAGCTCACCCGGGAATAAGGAGGATGGAAGAACTTGCGCGATCCTACGTGTGGTGGCGCAATATTGTCAGAGATACTGAAGAGTTAATCCGACGCTACGGCACTTGTCAAAGCACACAAAGAAGCACCCCTCCTGTACCACTCAGCTCTTGCATGACGCGTGACCTTGAGAGAAGTTGCGTGCTAATCGCTCACTTGTGCACTCATTGTTTTTTAACTGTGGTTCAGCGACATTTTGTCGCACACCTTTGGATCTATACTTATTCGTCGTGCTTTTACAAGCTCTACATTGTGATACCAGTTTCCCGAGTATACTCCAGTGCATCCTACATTTACACTGGTTTCTAAATTCCGGGCAGTGTTTCGCCGATATCCAAGCGACAAAAGTTGCCTAACTCCAATTATTTGAGAGATTGTTTGGTCTCACTTGATAGACCATTGCAATGGCTTTCGAACGAACTGTCACTCGTTTAAATCCAACATTGCTTGGTGCAGCTACAGGTCTCAAAGCAAATTCACCCGGCGCGATCCATAGGCTAAACCACGAAAATTCTCAATCACATCTTCGTGTATTCCGCCCCACGTTCAAGCTGACACATTCGACTGGCACGCCAGAGAGGACAGTCTACAAGCACACAATTGCAACTTGAACACTGTGACCTTACCGACAACGTCAATAACAGGACGACATTTTTACCATAGAGGGTGAGTCATTCAAATGGTTCGTAACATTTGCTCAATAAGCGTGATGCCCAGTATGTCACAGACTAAAGACCTATGTGGATCATGTTCCAAATTTGTTAAGGGTGGCGTTTTGTGCCGTAACTGTTGCAAGTTCTTCAATGCGAGATGCCTCCGAGTTAAACAAACCAGACAAGCTATGGTTCTGTGTGGAATGCACATCGATCCCACTAATAAAAAGCGTGCTCCTATTATCTCAGAAGTATGACCAGCTACTAAGCAAGTTTGAGGAAATGGTGGCCACCAAAATCACTGGGGTTAGGGTAAGCATAGCAGACTGTGCAACCCAATCCTCCCCCGTAAGTGCTGCTCCTAACCCGCGAAGAACTGTTAATAACACCGTAAGCAACATGACACCTAGAGTCCAGAACATCAACAGCTGTTCCAATACCACAAGTAGCTCACATTTGACTAAAGCGGTTCCCAGTTCGATCGGAGTAACTACAGGTAAGGCTACTTCCAAACTCCCGACGGAGTGTGTAGAAAAAGAGCAAGCCGGTATTAGAACAAGTTGGGTTACGGCTGCCTACAAGAAGAGGCGTCATTTAAAATTAACATCACCCTCAACTGAATCGGAAACTGAGGAGCGTAGAGGAGATTTCCTAGTGCAAGCACCACCGGTTTCCCGCGGTACATCTCCGAGTACTTCAATCACTAACCGCGACATGTCGAAAGGTGTAAAGAAACAACTACCTGTACTGAGCGTACTGTGCTCCAATATCCCAGAATCAAAGTCGACATCGATAAGAGGCAGGCAGTTGGATGACTCAACCAGCGGGACATTGTTAGTAACCTAATCGGAGTTGTACTGAAACCTGTACACGTAGTGCACATTACACGACACCCCAATTCTAAACATTTCGGAGTGCCAAGACTTCTGCGTGTTGTGCTGAACTCTCACTGAAGTAGAATCAGTACTACTGTCGACAGGTAGTCTCAGGAATGAACACTGCTCTATCCGTATCTTTCCAGACATCCCATGGGGCGAGCGTTATCAATTTAACCGCACCTTAGAGGACTACCGGAAGGAAACTTCAACCAGAACCATACTACTTCACGGGGTTCCTGAAACTGAAGCATGTGATGAGGATAAGATAACAACCCATGATAGACAACAGTGGTGTTATATTCGTGAAACATTCTGCTTGGATGATGTGTTAGTGAATTCCGTGTCGCGACTGCGTACCTCATCGAACTACAAAGGAAGTGGCCCGAGAATGTTGAAGGTGGTCCTTCAGTCAAAACATATGGTATCACGGAAGCTAAAAAGCTGGTACATGTTCCGTTTCAAGTTACCATCTGAGGTTCGGCTGAAGACAATCAGCGATATGCCTCCTAGAGATGATATGTCACTCAAAGAAACAAACGCAATGGGATCCATGAAATAACAATGTACCAGTAGTGTGCCGAATGAGCTCATACAACCTGTAGAAGATGATATTGACCAGACACCTTACACTGCACGTCGAAACTTAGACACAGGACTAACTACATGGACGATGAATAAGGCGTTGCACCATTCACCAAGTACACATCGAAAAAACGATTAGTCGCCGGCTACTCACTGGACGGCGAAACCTCACATATAAGTTGTACAACCTCCGAAACATTGCTTAAATCTGAGAAACTTTCATGTGTGTACACTAATGCTCAAGGGCTCCTCAGTAAAATTAACGAACTTCGACTACGTCAGGTTGCGAATGCTTGGGACCTAATTTCTATTACCGAAAATTGGTTACACCAGGAGGTGACTGATGCTGAGGTTGAGACCGCCAGAACGTCACTCATCCGGAATGACCGCCTCCAACAGAGGAGGTGGGGTCCTACTCTACTACCGCAGCAATCTACAATGAACAATAGTTGATGACCTGGAAACACGTTACCGACTCACTCTGTTGCCGTCTCCGTCTAAGACACCACGACGCATGTCTCGTAGCTATCGTTTACCGCCCCCAACCTCCACTCCGGAAATGGATTCCTGCTTGATCCCTTGCCTAAACACGCACTAGGTACAGCCACATTCTCATCTCCGGAGACTTCAATCTACACGATCTGGAGGTAACGACATCCCTCAAGGAACAGTCCAAAGCAAACTTGTATGAACTTATCGTTAAAATTCCCTTGTACAATCATGTCACCAAGCCCACTAGGTTCAGGACAGCAAACAAACCGTCCATATTGGACCTTGTGCTCACAAATGAAGAGCTCATGATTGGCAAGTTATTGATGGATAGTCCATTAGGTCTCAGTGACCATGTAGTAATAACTTTTGCCTATGTGTGTTATGCAGAGTATCCATCTGAACACTCGGAACTAACTCATACAATCACACGCTATCAAGTATAGAAAGAACTCGCCGAAGCAGCTGCTTGGGAATTCTCAAACAAAAGTCCCCTTGACAACGTTTGGGCAGAGTTCGTTAATAGACTCAACGACATCGTCAACAGAGCATCACAGACCAAACCCCTTCGTCCCGCGAAAATGCCTTCAATTCTGAGGAGCAGGACTCGAAAATGCCTGGCGATAAGGGATGCAGCATGGCGTGCTTACAAGATTAACCCCGACTCAGAGGCTTGGGGAAATTTCCTGACCCATCGCAACCATTGCACTGCACTTGCTCGCGAGGACAAAGAAACTTATCAACAGCGCCTAGCCAAAAAATTCTTCGCAAGCGACAAACTGCCATATAGCCATGTCAATAAGCTTCGTAAAGTGAAGCATGGAATCCCTCCACTTTTCATGATAGGCGGCCGAGTACAAAGTACCGAAGAAGCAGCTAATGCCCTACGGCTACAATACGCCCCAATTTTCGAACTCGCAACCGCTACCTGTCCCATAATATCATGCACATTACCGACTCCACTGTTTACACATGTAATTTTCAACCCATCAGTTGTGCTAAGGAAGTTACTCTCACTGCGTGCGTTTAGTTATTTGGGAGCAGACAACATCCGTCAGAAGGCACTGAAGGCTGTGGCCAACAAGTTAGCTGAACCACTGTCACAGTTCTTCCGAAGGTGCTTTGATGAACAACAAGTCCCCACTATGTGAAAGTGTGGCATTATCACCCCTATTTTTAAAGGCGGTAGCCGTTTAGATCCTGCAAACTATCGTCCAGTGACTCTCCTCCCTGTGCTCGCGAAGTTGATGGAATCAGTCGTCGCTGAGGCTTTAATGGACTACCTGGAAAAATGCTACATCATGGTATCTGAACAGCATGGCTTCCATCAACACCGGTCATGCACCACCAACCTACTGGTTGCACGAGGTAGTTGGACGGAGTTGGGGTCGGAGTTGACATCATCTACCTGGACTTTTCCAAAGCTTTTGACCGCCTTGGTCACCCCATCCTACTTCAACGGCTACAGAGCTACGGAATCAGAGGTCCTGTACTTGGTTGGATTGGCAGCTTCCTTCATCAACGGAAGCTTCAAGTACCTGTTAGGGGATCACTCCCTAACCCAACTGAAGTGGACTGTGGTGTCCCACAAGGCTCAGTGCTGGGACCGCGTTTATTCCTGGTGTTTATCAACGACCTTGCATCAGTTATTTCCTTAAATTTCCTACGTTTCGCCGATGACGTCAAGATATGGCGGGCGATTAGTAACAAGCCAGCTCAGGATCTGCTCCAACATGACCTAGATTGCATTTACAAATGGTCAAATAGCAACAAGCTTCAATGGAACATGGCTAAGTGCAAAGTGATACATCTGCGTCACAGGCCGGTGCGCGCTTACAAGATTGGAGACCACACCTTGGCGAAGGTTTCTCATGAGCGTGACCTGGGTGTTGGTACAGGAAGATCTCGGGTGTTCAAAACAAACAGAGAAGGCGACGAGAACCGGCAATTAACACTTCGGCCTTCTTTTCAGAGCCTTCGGTCGGTTTGAACCCTCAATCTTTCCCCAAATGCTTAACGACCACGTGCGACCTCACGTGGAATATGCTATTCAGGCGTGGCAGCCGTGGCAGAAACAGGATCTCTTTGCTCTCGAGACTCCTCAGCGAAGGGCAACCAAGAACGTCAGGGGCCTCTTTCATCTGCCCTATCAGCTTAGACTGAACTCTCTAAGAATGTACAGCAGTCGACATCGGCTTTTGCGGAGGGATCTCATAATGGTTTACCAGATTCTGAAGAACCCAAACCACATTTGCCGTCCGCTGCTGGAATTGAACCACAACACTATACTAAGAGGTCACCCTCTGAACTGACAATTCAGTATGGCCGGCTTGAATGCCGTAGAAATTACTTTTCTCTCCGCGTGTGCCAGCCTTGGAACGCCCTCCCTAATTATGTCGTCTCTGCTCCCAATCTGGCGATATTTAAAAAAACGTATTGATGATGCATTGTCTCACTTACATTTCATGTTATGACTTATTAGCCAGGGGCTACAAAACGCAATCAAACGGTGTCTTGCCAAACGTCTAACCAATGGATTCATGGATTTATACGTTTAATATGCGAACATCACTATTCCACATTAGTCTATAAGGAGTCCACCACAACACTTTTCACTTTATTACGCAATTGATTTTCGCAATAATTTCCATCCCACAGGACTTGTCAGGCAATGCTTGTTTACCCGTAATAAACCATTGTTCCATTGGAAATGGCCCAGTAAATCATGGTAGCGCGTACATGCTGACTTCTTCAGTTCACGCGACGGGAAGGTGTTTATTCTCTTGATCGACGCTTACTCGAAATGGATCGAAGTTTTCCAGGTAACACGGGCCACGTCACAGACTACGGCTTCACGCATGAGAATGCGTTTTACAACCTTCGGCATACCGTTGATCACAGACAATGGATCGGTGTTTACTAGTCAGGAATTCCATGAGTTTCGAAAATATAACGGCATACGTCATTTGAAGTCGGCCCCTTACCACCTACTTCTAATGTATTAGCTGAAACGGCGGTCCAAACGATCAAAAACGGGCTTCAAAAACATGTGCCGGTTCCATGGCGAACAATGTTAGACAAATTCCTTTTTGGTTATCGCTCCACACCGAACGAAACGACTGGTATAAGTTCCGGTGAACTAATGTCCGGGCGGAGGTTAAGGACATGGTTAGACTTGCTGTTTCCCGATCAGAGGCTACGCGTCGAGGCCAAACAAGATAAGTCTAAGGCCGAGTATGATCGGAGGGTGGTCTATCGACAACCCTGTGAGAACGAACAGATTTATGGTAAATTGCCTAACGAAACGAACTGGAAGCCTGGAGATCTGCACGAAGTAGCGGTAGAAAATATGAAACTGGCTCTACCAGGCGGCACAAGGACCATGTTACACCTCGTTCTGTATGGGTTCCGCCAGCCGACACATCGACAAGCCCGGTAACTGAGTTGAAAGACGTGCAGAATACCACTCAATTGGAGACTCCGCAATGTCGCCGCTCAGGCCGAGTACGCCGACCAGTTGATCGATATCAGGCCAGCTGGGGTAGTTCCAACTAAAGGGAGGAGAAATGGGGCATCTGCGCAGTGGGTGAGTCCAACGCTAGCCAGTCACCGATTAAACTGTTCCTATTGGTTGGATCCACCAGTCAGTATGTGTCCGTTACCGCCAGCTAACCATTGATTAGACTGCCTGAACTTATGCTAAGCGTTGTCTTTGTGGCTACACAATATCTTCTGTGTACTGCTGGAACTAAAGTGTTCTACTTTCATGCGCTACGGCCCAAACACTACGTTCTACTAAATGTCGTGGCTCAGTGTGTGTCGAGTTGTAACACAGTGCCACTGGAAGAAACTGAGCTGGAATCTGTGCGCTTTTTGTTGATACAAAATAGTGAAGCCCATGAGGAGAGCTGACCCATAACCGGCGCATTTTGGGTGGATGCAGGGCGACGTTGTGCCAAGTCTATTAGGGAGATGAGATCGAACGAATTCTGTGCAAGTATGGTATAAGCCTGCAAGCTCTGCAATATGGTTGGTATTAGTTCTGGGCTTGACATCGAGCTATTTTCTCCTTCTCATAGTCGTTCATTGTTCGAAGAGCCGTTGTGTTTGCATGAAAATGAAGCGCCAATAAAATACATTAGTGTATCGCAGTTTTGCCCTCTTTGTTGATGTGTAATGCAGGTAACTTTTACCTGCCATTTTGTAAGATGACAGGCTGCAAACTAGCTATATGTCACACAGATTGTTGAATGATGATTTAGGTAATGTTAACACTAGACTTCTGGTTTAGGGTCTAACGATGGCCTGCATTCATGCAGAAGCAGATGGAACAATGGCATATCACGGGCAAGAAAGCAGGTGCTTAACAAGTCCCGTAAGATGGATATATACTGAGAACTACAATATGGTGAATAGAAAACAAACGGATAAAATGAAAATCTTTTTGGTGGACTCCCCATAGTGTTCACATAGACGAACGCAAGAAGAGCCAACCACAGTAGTGTAGGTCAGTTCTGGTTATGTGAGTTTCTCACCACTATACGGTCTGTCGAGGCACGCGGGCTATATCTAGTGATGTAAGTGGGTTAGGACAACCTAAACGCGTTTTTAAACACAGGTATAGTGGGGGAGGAAGCAAGGTAATTTTGGACGGCGTTCCATGGCTGACACACACGAAGAGAGTACCAGCTCCGTCGACATTCTAGTCGAATATATTGCGGGGCTAACGTGAACTGGTGGTCCCTCAAAGTTCTTTTGTGGCTAGGTTGTAGTAGATGGCGGCAGACGAGTTAGGGTTCATTGGAATCTGGCGGACCATAATAAGGTCGCCACGTAGGCACCGATAACGGCCGGTGTATAACTTTAGGGTCCTCATCCTAAGTTGATAAGGAAAATGGAACGATTCTTTAACGTACTTCTTGGCTCGGCACTGTGGAGTTCCGAGCGCCGCAAGGTCTTGCTTGTGCCAGGGCCTCGTTGCATATTCGTTGCGTATTCCACATGAACTCGCACGTATGTGTTAAGGAACTGCGAACGGACAGAGGGATCAAACAGCCCAAATGCCCTATACAACCTGCCAACGTGTTGGTTCCCAGCCTTTGACGCGTTCTCAGGTTATTCTGAACAGCCCAGGGCAGCCTAGATTAGCACTCTTGACGACTGCCAGCAGTACATAGTCTCGAAGCTTGTAAGGGGTTTTCAGCTGGTGGCGAATGTGAACCCCTTTACAGTTCCTCGAATTGAACTGGAGCAGATTGGGGAGTGACCATTCATACACCCTTCCCAGGTCTCGCTGAAGTGAATCGTGATCTCCTGGGCCGACGGTCGTCCGCCACGCCTTACCGTCATCAGCAACAGTACGAAATTTGTGGCAATCAAATGGCTAAGCTCATTAATGAACATGAGCAACAGAGGTGGCCCCAGAACTAAAGCTTGAGGAACACCGCACTCGACATAAATCGGATCGGACAGCACACTTCGAACTTTGACCTGTAGTTGCTGACACTGTAGGAAATTCCGGATCTACCCAAGAACCGAATCCTTAAATCCATAGCTTTCATGACTGTGAAGCAGAATGCCGTGGTCCAGTATGTCGAAGGCTTTGGAGAAGTGGAGGTAAATGACATCTGTCCCTCTGCCTTCATTGACCGCTTCCGTCCAACTACTGCGCGCAATCAGCAGGTTGGTAGCGCATGAACAGTGTTAGTGGAACCTGTGTTGTTTCAGGTGCCATGATGTTGTTGCGTTTTAGATGGTCTACTAAAGGTTCAGCGATGATTATCGCCAACACCTTTGAGAACACAGAGAGGAGGACCACTGGGCAATAGTTGGCGGGTTCCGAGCGATTATCGCTTTTGAAAATTGGAATCATTAAACCATGTTTCCACATTGCAGGCACAAGTTGCTTATCCAAGCACGTTGTGCGGAAATGCGATAATAGTCCGGCCACTGTTGTCGCTGCTACTTTCAGCGATGTCCGGCGGAGATCAGCGATTCCGGACAACTGGTACGTACGTAGTGAGAGCATTTTCTTCAACACAGATTTGGCAGTAAAAGCGATGTTAGTAAGTGCCGAAATTGGGGTTAGAGATGTAGTTATTTAACAGTGGTGGGTGTCTCATTGGAATGTTAGGACGTACTGCATTCTTTGGGTGTTGACTGCCTCTTCGGCACTCTGTGCCACTCCGACTGGTGTGTTAAGTGGGTGGATACCGAGCTTCACTTTCCGGATGGTGTTAACACGTTGGTACAGGAGCTAGTTATTGATGGCAAATTTATCAGACGACGTTGTTGTTGTGTCAATTTGTCCTCACCAACAAGCATGTTACAGTTATTGCGTTGGGTCACGTAATCGTTCCAGGTTTCGGGACGAGGACGAGATCTGTAAGTGTGTCAAGCTGCATTCCTTATTAACATGCGTTCGCATGTTCTACTTCTGAGAAAAAGCAAGGGATTGGTGGAGCGAAATTTCCTCCTTTCTGAGGCAGTTGCGATTAGACTGCAGTGAAAGACTGTTTCAAAAACATGTGCTTCCTGGTTTACCAGGATGTAGCTAGTAACGCAGGAGAGTGACTATAAAATGGTCTCCTATGAAAGCACTAATAAATTTCTGAGCTGATGCCCCTAAACAGAGCAGCACGGTACCTCGCTTGAAAATATTTGGTATGCTCACTAGACTCACACGTAACATGCCAAAGCATGTGGATTCATAGCTAGTAAAGGTTTGGCCCGACCTGTTTATTCCAACGTAATCACATTTTTAAACCTTAGACATATCTCATTTATCCCGCTGACAGATGCCTTGATCCTTTTTTGGTTCCTTTGATACGTCCACTTAACATACAAACATCTTCCCATCACCAGGAATTGGTATTGTAAAATAATACAATTTCGATCTTGCCGTTAGAACATAAATTTGTTTGGAGATAGTAACATAGTCTATGGAAATATTCACAGGTAACGGAGTAATCCTGAAGCAGCGTGATGGACTTTATTTGTGAATGCAAGTTTGATTGATTGATGGATGTAGAGCGCTCATTTCTTACAAGCTAGTCTATTTAAGGTATAGTGTATTATTTCAACAATTTATACGTTGTGTAGCTGTTTTTAAAACTAACGCGGAATATATTTTATTGCTCAAGATTACCGAAACCACAAGATTTTACTTGTACCACCAAAAACTTACCGGGAATAACAAGTGGAGTCAAAAGTCCGACCTTTGGTCTCTGGTTCTCTCCATGTCCTAATTTTGTTGCGCGGACAATTGATCGACTTCTGTCATTGCTTTTGGCATACCCATCCAATCATGTGTATAGCCCAAGGTCAATGGTGGAAACCGTCGTGCGCATTGGCTGCGATTTACTTCAGGTAACGATTTTATCGCCGAAAGAAACGCGCCTGTCCGTCAGTAATTTGCAAATCAGCTGTTGGCCCAGATTATAGATTTCACGCGCAACTATCTTGATGAGACTAGATTGGACAGTGGAGGGAACTGGAGCCACAAGGCTTCCGCTCAAACTGAAACTTCCACAGTCTACTGTTTTCATGAAGGGTGGTCTAAGTACAACAAATCAATTGAATATAAAATAAGCTTTATGCACCCGAATGATTGCAGAGGGCTGTCCACTGCACAGAAAGTAACTAGCATGTCAATGGAAGATGAGCCGGGCTATGTCATAGTCAACTGTCAATCACGCATGTCCGCGGCCGCCACCTATGGCGAAGTGGCACTAGCTGCTGGCATCCTGAAGCTTGGGGATGGAACCAGGCAGGGGTCCTCTAGAAGGCACTCCACTGACGAGACCCAGAAGGTCCGAATGCCGACGTCTGGTGCTTTTCCACACCAGACTGAGCCTGCTGATTAGAAGTGACGACGATGAATTAGTTGAATTATATATATATATATATATATATATATATATATACGAACCCCTCCAAAGCTTTTGAAAACGACAAAAAAACCGACAATAGTTTCTTTGAAAAGCCAAAAAGAACGCAAAATATTTTGAAAACCCAAAAAAGAACAAAACGTTTTGAAAACACAAAAAGAGCTGCGTTTTGGCTGACGCCTACCTCATCCGGTAAGTGTCACTCTTATTTTTGCCTTCGCCTTCACCGTTACTACCCTTGTTTCTGTTTATCTTCCATGTATGAACCGGAGGAGATGCCGAGTCTGAAGCGAACATTTGACTTTCACGAACTGGCAAACATTTAACGCTTACGAACTTCCCCCATTTTGTGTTTTTGGCACCGTTAGGGAGGACACGGGTCGGAGCCCGCTACTGTCCGATCGCCTGGTTCTCCCCCAGCAGCTGCATCAGGTTTCACTACCTGGTCTCGCAGAAGGCTGGCCCGCGACGTACAGTCCTCACGTAGATCGAAGGGTCACCCATGGTTTCCCTTCCAGGAGGGGGGCTGTGTAGCGACCTGGAGATTCCCCCGTATGACTGTGTAAACTATTCTAAAATATTCAAACTATAGCTTTCTTATGTATTAGGGAACCATTCGGTTTGCCAGTTGGCACGTTGTTCCCGTTTGTTGGAAACACGAAAACGATCTCCGCCTTTGGCGCGCGGCTCGACTGCTAACGACGCTCCGTCTACGCTCTCGACGCCAAAGACATTCTCCCTAGCCAGCTCTCTCCGGGTGCCCTATTTTTAGCATTAGCTAACGCTCCTCCCGTCCAATAAACTTCTTCCCTAGTTTACTTTTGTGTCTTCTACCCACTACTTTTGGTTGACTGTTTAGTCGCGTACCGGATATATAGCGCACGGTCCACGCGCTATAATATTATATATATATGTATATATATATATATTATAATATATTTATATAGGCTACAAGGAATGGGAAGCGAATCAGCAAATGCAAGGAACGTGTTGCGCAGGACTCACCAAAGCAATGTATGAAAGCGGGTGTAAAGTCGGTAAAGCAAATAGACTTTTGGAAGGTTCACAAACTAATAAAATCTAATATTGTAAAATACGGAAATGGCACGTTTTCTGGTAAACAGCAAGCGTAGGATGAAACATATATTCTGTTGTCACTCCAACAATCAACAGTCCCGGGCAGTAGTAATTTTCGTAGGGCCGATAAGTAGGTAGGACAGACAAATTGAAACGGTGTTGAGATAAAACGAAGTAGGAGAACGTAACAATTTAACTGTTGTATGTGTAAAAATCTACGGCTTTCGGAAGTCATCGCGTAGCGCACGAAAGTTGCCCTTTAAGGAAAACTTTGTCGCAGACTTCGACCTGTCATATGGCAATAAATGTAACGAGAGAACTTCTGAATATATCACTGCATCTACAAGCGCGACTCACAGATCCCACCAACAAGCATCAATCATTCTTAGATATTCCGGATAGATAGGTAACCAACGTGACAGAATGACTGAATTGAGATAGTTAAAAATTAATAGCCCGAGTATCGAAAGTCCGTCTTGAGAACACAAATAGTCAAACTTCTAACTTTATGAAATATTTCATGATATTGCGTGGACCAAATCCGTGTTGGAACAAAGGGACACTGAGGTACTTGACGGTGGATAGGTTGGTCGTGATATTTTCGCTTACAGATATAGTAGGGAAGATACTTATGTTGGACCGCAACTTGTCATCAATTATAGTGGTTCTCTATAGGTAGTGGAGCTGTGATTGGCAGTTCTGATCACTCAACAATCAAGCTTTCTCCTGTCATCTAAAGCAAGTTAAAACCACCAAGTTATCGCTGGCTGCAATGACTAAGGTTTCAGTTATAACCAGGGCTATACACAAAAAAGGATTGACTTTGTGAATGGCTGAATCTGCGGGATCTAACTTATACCGACACAGAAGTATCCAAGTGTTTTAACCATTTAACAAATATCTAACTTTCTCTTTGACCTGCTGACCTTGAAAAACTCTTTATGTCCGCCCTAACAGATTCTCTTCGTTGTCATATGGCAATTGCGCCGACTTAGCGCGAGAGCCTTTAGAGCAAAAGATGGCACCTTCGCGAGGTCTCTTACTGGTCAATGGACAATGGACAATGGTTTATTACGGGTAAAAAAACCATCGCTTAACAAGTCCCGTGGGATGGAAATTATCGCGAAAATCAATTGCATAATAAAGTGAAAAGCGTTGTGGTGGACTCACCATAGAGTTATGTGGAATAGCGGAGATGTTCGCATATCAAACGTATAAATCCATAAATCCATTGGTTAGGCGTTTGGCAAGAAACCGTTTGGTTGCGTTTTGTAGCCCCTGGCTAACAAGTCATAAAATGAAATGTAAGTGAGACAAGGCATCGTCAACACGTTTTTTAAACATCGCCAGATTGGGAGCAGAGACGACATAATTAGGGAGGGCGTTCCAAGGCTGGCACACGCGGAGAGAAAAGCAATTTCTACGGCATTCAAGCCGGCTATAATGAATTGTCATTTTCCGAGGGTGACCTCTTAGTATAGTGTTGTGGTTCAATTCCAGCAGCGGACGGCAAATGTGGTTTGGGTTCTTCAGAATCTGGTGGTATCAATTAAGGGCCGCATCGTTTTAACCAAGTATATATCTAGTCTATTCTTGGGGACGGTAGCTGTCACGAACTCTGACGGATGCTGAAACAGTTTAGCAGTTATTTGACGTGCTCCCTATTACGATGAGAATGTAGGAAAATTAAACCAGGAGGACTGTACTTGTAATACTACTATACCCACAGAACTTGGCTGTTACCAATTTTTGTGTCTGTAGACATGTTGACTCTTGTTGACGGTATAACTGGGAATAATTTACAGAGGCGTCTATGTTCCTGTAAAGCTTTTGGTCTGGACAAACTATCTCCCATCGTACTCAAAGTATGTGGTGATATTTTGGTAACGCTACTTGCGTCCATATACGCAACCTGCATGCAGCAACCCAAAAGCAATGACAGTTGGAAAAGGGTCAGTATTACACCAGTGCCACGCTTATCAAATTATCGCTTGCATTTCTGTTGCTTTGTAGGTTCTGGTGAAAGTCATTATTGGAATGATCCTGCACCACACTCGTTCGAATGACCCCATTCAATTTGCTTATTGTAGTTCAAAGTCTACGCTAGATGCAGTGGTCTGCCTCATTTATACTGCGCTGTCATTAATTGACAACAGAAATAAATCAACTGATATGTGTTTTAGTGATTATGGTAAAAACATTGGATTGTGTAGATCGTGCGTTGCTGCGAAATGATCCACTCATTTATAGCATACATGCATAGATCCTCCATTTACTGACTAGTTTGCTAGACCCACTCAGATAAACCGACTTAGTGGTGCATGATCCTCCCCACTAATCACCGACTCCTTTTCTCAGTGCTATGGGGACCCAACGTCCCTATAATTATTAAAGGCTTAAATTACGGAAGGCTGAAGACCCGATTCACTCAAGTGCACAAGTACTCAGACCAGACAAAACGCACACGTTCAATCAGCCTTCCAACTCGTGTAACATTCACATTGCTTAGCCTTTGCACCCAGAAACAGTTTTGTTTCAAAGCAAACACGCATTGTTGTATCCAAGCAACATTCATTTTTCCGGGCAACTCTCGCCAAACTTCCAACATTTCTGCTCAGTTTACGGACTTTGCACATTTACATACAACCATGTTTCTTGTTTCCAGGGTTTGCTTACGCAAACCCTTCCAAGGAAAAAAACCCCTTCATCACCGTTTCGTGATAGAAAAATGAGGCTGTAGAACGCTAGAATCACCTTAGCTTTGGCCAGTAAAAGCGCCTGTGGCAAAGGTCTGTCTTGTTCTTGCTTCAGTCTTGGGTTGGGAAATCGTTCGTAGAACTTTGTCTTCGGTCTAGGAACCCGTTCGACTCGCGTGAATTAATTTTTCGCGGCTAAGTTCCGAGAACCCACAGACTTCAAGATTGTCAGTTTCCGTCCGTGCGAGAACTAATTCTGAGTCTCGTTCGTTCATCCGTCTAGGAGTCTTGGTATTACATTGTTAGAACCTGACGTATTCAAGAGGCAGTATTCAACACTCAGGCAGCAATTTTGTCGCCATTGCTTTGTTTATTTCTGTCAGCTCAATACCAACCCCCGCAGAAGTGAACCTACTAATAAACGCTGATGTCATCGCCCTGGGGACCAATCAACGAGCCACCGATTCCTCACTCAGATTGCAACATCTTCTGAATGACCACAATGTTTGGTTTAAATCTCGTCTTCTGACTCTTATCGCTTCAACATGTTATTCTACTTTCGCTACACAGAGGTGCCAGGTAGGAGCAGTCACTTACACAGTGCCCCAAGCTACTCATTGATCGCGATGGATTGCACTCCGCTACATCAGTGAAGTACCTATGTGTAGATCTGAACTATCCTTTAGCTTGGACTCTTAATATAAATAAAACTTTCAGAAAAGTCAGGTTATCGTCCTACGGCTCTCGGATAAGAACTTTCTCTGTCGCTTATGAGTAGAGCCTTGGCTTTATCAGTGCCTGTTTTCTTTCCCACCGGTCTTACTGCTCTCCCATAATATTTCCGGTCTTCTGAGTAAACATAGTAAATTAATTGACAGGTCAATACGATATTAGTACTGATCTAGCTGCGTTCTGCTGCCTACTTTAGTCAACACACTTCAGTGTAAACACAACAATCCTTGTAAGAAACTGGCGTCAAAGATACTGGCCGATACAAGTCATCCCCTTCATAACGCTTTATCTGAATGTCTATCAACTTCGCCTACTAGTCAAAAGCACAAGTCAACATACGCTTGCACACAAGCCTACCGCTCGTCGGGCATTTATTATCTTCCGCTTTTTCTGCGGGACATCGTCTATGTTGTTGCTAGACCTAACCAACCGATTCGCAGAATGATATCATACTTGTTTATTCTTGATCAAAGCAACTTTTATGGTACTGGTTCGTAATTGCTTTATGTTTCAATACGTTGCTGAGATCGTGCATGTTGTAGTTGAATATACACTTGCAAATCCTTGGCTTTTATTTAAGAGAATGTGACGAGTGTACAGTTAGAAGCGCCAACAGTAAAAGAGCTGGAGGAAAACCATCTTGCAACTTCTCCTAATCTTCTTCTAATCTACGCCAATGAAGCATGAATGGTGGTAGTCATGCGTCGTAGCCCAACTTGTCCTCATAGTTGGTAGGACCTATGGTGAAAATGCAACACTCAATCTTCCACACTCTCAGCCGATTAGCCGCTATCGTATATTGCTTACACCGCCCAGGTTCAGTGTCGCGCCGACAACTCGCTTGACTCTGTCCGAGCCCAAAAGCCTGCCTAATTCATAACAAAGCAAACCAAATCCTCACTGAGGATCCGGTCTGTGGCACAATCACTGTGTAATTACCTTGGTGGCGTTGATAGAATTTCCAGTTAACCTGCCTCACGCCAGTTTCTCTTGCTTAACCTACCAGCTACCACCACGCCTAATACCGCTGTTAAAACAAGCGCGCTGTTATATTACAAATTCTATGTCCTGGCTAAAGGGTAACTTTTAATGGATAGCCTTTCTTGCAAGCAACTAATAATCCTTACATAAATAAGCATAGCTTAGAGCTATCGTGTCAAAAGCTACGTTAGTACATTCAAATTACGTTGTCAATGAAAATAGAAACACAAAACTTTTTCTAGAACGCACACACTACTAACGCATACAGCCGCCAGCGCGTTCACCGCCAAGTGCGGTTATTAAACTGGACAGTCTTAGCTTCGCTGCAATAGGCACTTCTCTTTCCAAGCTAAGGTAAACTCTTCGCCTTGGCATATTCCTTGAAGCACTTTGATATCTTCAGCTGAAAAATGCCAAGTAAAACTAACTTTTGTCACGGATATGGAAGAAGACAAGAATTAACTAAACTGGTGTTCTAGATCCACGCCAGATTTCAGGCGTCATCCTTTTCATGATGAGTGTGGAATCTAGCCTTTTTATTGCCAGCGCCAACTGCATGTCAAGCAAACTTTGTACTTTTTTATACTAGTTATAACTGTATATATGTAACCTTTATTTTTAAGTTTGCATGATCGCCCATGGATATAATACAGGGATGTTCAAAGACCGGCCCCCGAGCCAAATGCTGCTCTCGTTAACATTGGAACTTGTCCACAGCCTCATCATGAAATAATTAATTCAAGCTTGGATTTTTCGGTACAAACGATATTTTATAGCTTACCAAAAATTTAGTGTGTTATGTGTACAGAATTCAGTGGCGTCAGCTGCTGGCGAAAATCACCCATGTAGTATTTTTTAATTTCAACCAACTAGGGAAAGTCATTTTAGAGCTTTTACTGAGGGAGTGTTAAATAAATGGGCTGGTTAACCGTCAAGTGTGGCGGTGACGACGAGATCCCGCCTGAAGTATTAAAGCACGGCGGACGCGCGTTGGTGATTGCGATGCACCTCTCAGTGCAACGCGTGTGGATTGAGGAGGAGGTGCCTCCTGAGCTGTAGGATGCACTGGTGATACCACTGTACAAGAGCAAAGGAAGCAAGCAACGTGCCATGCATTATCGTGGCATCAACTTGCTGAGGTGTGTGGGCAAGGTGCTTGCCCGAACCGTGCTCAATCGCCTCTTCTGTCAGATTATGGAACCTAACATGGCGGAGGAGCAGTGTAAATTCCGTTCGGGTCGCACCACTATAGATATGGTGTTTGCGGCTCGTCAGTTGCAAGAGAAGTGTAGTGAATGACACCAGCCATTGTACTCGCTTCTGTTGATTTCACCAAGGAGTTTGATATGGTGAACCGCGAGGCATTGTGGTTGGTGTTGGGTAAGTTTGATTACCCGCGTAATTTTGTTAGTATAATTGAATGTCTGCACAGTGGTATGCAAGCTGGGGTGCAGCTGAGTGGAAAGACCTCGGATGACTTTGCAGTTGTCACTGGTGTGGAGCAAGGCTATGTTTTAGCTCCTGGCTTGTTTAATATGTATCTTCCTGCCATGATGTCTTGTGCTTCTGATGCGGCTTGTGCTTACGGTGTTCCACACGAACATCGTATTGATGGTGGGTTGTTGAACATCCGTTGTTTTGGTGCGAGAACCCTCGTCTGTTAAACACTTATCCATGAGTTTCTGTTTTCTGACAACTTTTCGTTGTTTGCACACAGCGTGGATGAGTTGCAGCACATGACTAGTGCTCTGGCATCGACAGCGACCAAATTCGGGCTCAACATCAATACAAGCAAAACTGTCTGTCTCTTTCAGCCTCCACCGGATGTGCAATCAGCAATATTGCCGAAAATCAGCATTAGTGCTGAAGTATTAGAAAGCACCTTGTCGTTTAGCCCTCCGGGAAGCAAGAAGACTGGGTGGCGATCATGAAGTCATTTATTAAGATTACGCTCGAATCTTTCTAGAGTATATACACTATTTACAACAGTCCGTCTCAATGGCTCATCCCTGTTATTTGCATTGTGTCGCTGGCTCTCTTTCCATTGGTTTATGCTTGCTCGCAACGTTCACTCTGTCTAAATCACCTTAGCTTTCTTAGTCAATGTACGATTGGCGGGATTGGGACCGCGAGCTTCTTCCCTCTGTCCAATGCCACAAGCCTTGGCTCAAGGGTGCACGATTATGCGCTCCTTCGCCTGCTGGCGCCTGGGTGGTCACTTGCATGTTCAGTGGATAGTTGCATGTTGGTCGCGTTTACGAGCCAACTATTTTCTGATTGGCTAACCAAACCGCTTTGGGCAACATGCTCACCGCTTATCGGTATGGCCTGTGATGTTAGATCGGCATTATAGCATTTCCAATCATCAGCATTTCCAGCCCCCAGCACACACCTCCCGCTTCTGCTACCTTGGGAGTGTGGTCTCGACTGACCAACAGCTACAGAGTGAGCTTGGTATCCGAGTCTCGAAGGCAGTGGCGACACTCGGGAAGCTTGAGTACCGAATGTGGAACAACAATCAGCATACCGTTGGCACAAAGCTGATGGTGTACAGAGCTATGGGGCTGTCCGTTTTTCTATACGGCAGCGAAACGTGGACTATGTACCGGAGGGTTGTGCGATATCTCGAACGGTTTCAGCAACAGTGTTTGTGACGGATTCTACGCATCAGTTAGTGCGACAGAGATACAGACACGGAAGTGTTGCGTCGAAGTGGAATGTATGCTGTGGATTGCATGCTTTTGTTGAGACACTTGAGGTTGCTCAGTCATAAGTGGCGTACGGATTCGACGCGGATACTGAAGCAGCCATCAAATGATCAACTGCGTTTTAGGAGGCGGCATATGGGGAAACCGAAGCTTCGTTACCATGACATGATCAAAGTGAGTCTGTCACATTCTACTCTTGATTGCAGGTCATGGGAATCGAAGGCGGTTGGTCGCCGTGCATGGCGCGATCCGATCAGGAAGGCATTTGCCGAGGTGCAAGAGGAAGCCCTCACGCATGCAGAGAAGAAGTGGCAATTGCGGAAGCGATCGGCGCCGATAGGTTGTACTCCATGGACAGCGAGCGCACAATGCCGTAGCACATGCGGTCGCGAGTGCCTGAGTCAGGCAGGCCTAGTGAGCCATGAACGAGGCTAATTGGGGCCACCACAGAAACGACGACGGGTCCTGCAGAGAATGTAGACACAACCGGCGCGACGATGGTAAGTTTGCTGCGTTCGTTTTACTAACCGCGTGCTTGAATGCTGAGTCACCTTATTTCATGTGGTGCGTTTGATTCATTGTCCTAATGCTTTTTCTATCCCGTTTTAATATCTAACTGAAATATTTTCTATTAACTTGCACCCGTGGCTTAACCTAACCGTAGTTAACTTCGATAACATTTTCGCGCTTGTTGCATTTCCTTAAAATATAGTTCCTGACATGTTAAACTTATCGCGGATATGTTGGCAACCAATTTATTTCATATGCTCATTTAGTGAAGAGTTATATCAGCATATCCTTATGCATTATTCCATTTATCTAATGGGAAATCGTCGTCTCCATTGTTTGGCTGTCGGTTGAAATCCCCGGTGTTGCTGCACTTGATTTGCAGCTTGACAAGGTACCTGCCTGTCTATTACCCACTACTTCGTTCATCCTAGCTCCCGGAGTCAGTTAATCGTTGCTGAAGAGGACAGGGTGCACGTGCTCGTAGTCTTGTTGGGCTCGAGTTGTGGTTCCATGCACCCAGTGTGGAGCGGACTATGATCCAGCCAAGGCCTTGTGTGCGCCCGATTCCCAAATACAGCCTGCTTGTGTTTGCCTGTGAAGGAGTGTAAGCCAGCTCCGTGGATGAAACCTGGCTCTCATCCGCATGCCTCCGAGTATTATTCGTTCGGGTTTACACTGGATATTTAGTGTGTGGTTGGAGCTGTGGGTGGTGCAGCGCAAGCCACCCATGGTCCCTCTACCGACGCAGGTGTCCTATGGTTGTCCTGTGGAGAACACTGTGACAGGCCAATCGGACTTTCCCTTCGCGTTTCTCTGTGGACCCTGACCATGCTCCAGGCAACCTGCAGCTGGAGCTCATTTAGTTTCAAATTGCTGTTGAATGTCGCACTCGACATTAACTACAATCTGTCATTAAATTTTGCAGCCAGCTGGATAAAGACAGGTTCCAAGAGATTCGAACGTTTGCTAAGAACATGATCACCTGGTTTATCTCGACTTACTACTGTGAGAAGACATACTCGGTCTTGAATTTTAACAGAAACCGTATGAGGACGATACTGAGTGATTCGCGAGTAATATCTTGTGCATAAGACCATTTCCTTTGAGCCTGTCCTGACCAGTTTGCTGTAGACAAGCTAACATTTTCACCCTTCACATTAAAGAAATTGCAGTAACCTTTTAAAACATGTCATCTTTGCTTATGTTCTCAACGTCAAAGTTAACATGACCCGGCACATTTTTGCCTCCTAAAATGTGGCCCTCCTTGTGAGAAGTTTGGACACCCCTAATATAATAATCTAACCTGTGTTTTTTAGTAACCTATTCACGGAAGGAGGATTGGATCTGAGGCTGAATGCCGAGATTGTTTACCTTACAGTTAGGTAAAGCTGATGTCCAAACGATAGGAGGTCCGTAAGAATCTCCCCAGGCAAAACATTGAAGTCTTAGCTGCCAGGGAACTGTCGTGTGCAGTTCATAGTCGATTACTTCGGTCTTCCGCAGAATAGTGTACTGAAGCCTAATCCACTCATCCGTGTAGCTAACCTCTAAAATTGCACTTGCCGACAATGTTTCGTCCTCGTTTGAATTCTCCAATTATGATATCCCGAGCTGGGAGTGGATGCCTTACACTGTGGACAAATTACTAGCGATCTCACAGTGACCTTTTGTGGCGCAGAAGTACAAAACTTGAATATATGAAACTTTTTTGATGTGTTCACGGCGACAAACACCGAGGCATGGCTTAATTAGTTTCGTTCGAAACATTTTTCAGTTACGAGAGACGAACAGTCAGCGTTCCAGATATTAGTCAGACTTCTCAGAGGTTGTCAAATACAGGGTGCATCAATGTTGCTTCTATGTTTTGGGGAACATGAAATTGTTCTTCGTTTATTCAACTATCCTCTAGTTCAAAGATTTGCCAGAAATTAAATACTTTGAGATGTCATTCGCATAAAAATATATAACTCTGCTAATGAAAATGTCAATAACTCTCAGCTTTTATGTGTTTCTGGAGCTAGGTGTCGTTAGGATTGGCACTTGCATTGAAAGCAATTTAACCCATCCAGTCTTGCAGTACAAGCTGATAGAATGCACCAGACGTTGGTACCTTATTTCGTCTCAGATATGTGAAAATTGGGAACGAGTTCCTCACTTTTTCAAAATAGATCAAACGTTTTAGCAGAAAATGTTTCCACTTTTGTCAGATCCAAAGCCACGATGTTAGTTCGGTGACCTGAGGTTGCATGCACAGCCTACCGTTCTCGAAAGCTCTTTCGCTCTTCTGTTTGTGTCGTAGACCTTTACAGTTGATAAGACAAAACGTTTGGTACCCAGCTTAAGCACAACTTATGCTTCATTTATCCAAAGAAAATAATTTTGCTGATAAAATTATCGTATCTCATTTCAAAATTTCGATTTCAGTTAACAGCAGTATTCTCAGAGCTTCTAGTGCATTGGTTAATTTAACTAGAGGAATGCATGCGCTGAAAGTTGGTGTCAAAATATGGGTTAATCTAAAACATAGAAAATACTTTCGATGGATCGCTGGGCGTTACATTCATCACCATGTGATTCATCTTAATAACTGGCGAGAGAAAATGATGTTCCGTTAAAATCCGGAAGTTCAGTTCCGTAAATTTGGAGTTCCAATGGTATAAACTTTGAAGCTATGTACTTATCTGCTATTGGAGAGGCCAAGATGCATCCATATGCAGCTCTTTACAGACTGTACTCTACTCAGCTTATATCCAGGTTGGCTTCCAGATCAGTGGGAATAAGATGAAGTATCTGTTAGAAAGCTGCATTAATAATATACAGCTCTATAAGGAGTTAACTTCGAAGCAACTTTTTATTGCTGTACATTGCCTCAAATCAAAACCGGTGAATCGTATAAATTATATCTTCATCTAGGAGTTCAGCAAAACCTAGAAGTCGAAAGAGTAGTTTTTATTGCTGATTCCGGTGGGTTATAACGCAGCAGGATGGGACGTTGTTGAAAAGTTTTGTCGCAACTAGCCTCAGCCAGGCAAGCATCTCACATGCGGGAAGACAAGGTTGTTTTGCTGAGTCTAGCTACGATGAATTATTTCATAAAACATAAGAAATCCCTACCGCTCACTATTAATCAGTGAGTGTCTTAGCAGCCAGAAAGCCACTCTTATTGGTAGTTCCTTACAAAAGAAGTCGTAACCCTGGGAGCCAACACTGTCCTTTCCACCTTCGCAGCTTGCATAATAATGGGAAACAAACAGTGCTATATCACAATTAGAAATTAAACACGGCGCTCCGCCACAATTACCCGTTACTCAGTGGCAGTAGTCGCTGACAGGTCAGAGTAAGTTAATGGGTTCGAATCCGAGAGGATTCGGCGGATGCGCGACGCTGACGAGTCCCAAAAGTCCGAACCACCTGTCAAGCGCATTTCAGGATTTTTATTGGCTGTCTGGCTGAGTCATGCTGCGATTATTCCTCTCAAAATACTATAATCTAATACTTCACACTAGGGTTTGGGTGTATCCGCCAACTAATGAGGAAAAAGGCGGGCTGCTTGTGCTGCAGAAATACAATTTCCTGCGCACAACTGTTGTGTAAGTTGAAAATGTTTTCAGAAAAACGGCTGAGTTTCCCACCAAAAAGGCAGCTGACTACGTTTTATTGTGGTCGACTAAAGGCAGACACCATGACGTCAGTTATCAGTAATATAGAAGAGTCAGTAGGCCAAGCGGAAATGAGCCGACAGCAAGCCATCATAGCGCCCCGAAAGAAAAAGATTCCTTATGAAAACCGCAGATTTATGTGCGAGAGATTGATGCATTAACAATGCACGCCACACAACCAGTAGACACAGAAGCAAAGCGTGCCATGCCACCTCCAATAGCGATTGCGCAGATGAGTGGAACTATCCTTGGTCACCAGTTCATGCTGTTGATACGCTAGATACTCCGCTTGTACCTTTGGTTATTACCTCGGTGCCGTGACCAACCACGATATAACGAAGATCCCAACCGGAGAGGGTTGAAATAGGTGTGGACCTACTTGAAGGACTTCGAGGATGTGGCGGATGCGGTTTGGGTCAAGATCGACCGTGCGAAGCTGGTAGCCTTTCGGAGTCGCTTCAAGAGGATGGCGGAGTCGGTTCTGGAGGCGTCGCAAACGGACCCTGCCAAGTTAGAGGGGGCAGCTGCGAAGGAGGCGTTGGTTTCCGGATTGGACAGATCGGCCGACTGCCAGGAAGCGATGCGGCGATTCATGGCTTGTTGCAGGGGCAGATCCCCTCGTGTTTGCGGTTCGTATCAGTGGCTGGTTGCACTGTGCCCTGCTGGGCATGGACAAGATGTCAAAGCAGCAATTACTGGTGGAGCAGTTCATAATCGGTCTCCCACATCTAATCACGGAAAGCGTCCGGATTGCGAACTCTGTCCGCGGAATGCGGCTGGAGGAGTTGGCGCAGGTGACAAGTGATCTGGGCGACGCGATACTTACTGCACCCGAGGAGCTACACAATGGAGGCGTGGAGCATGTGGAAAATTTGGAACGGATAATGGAGCAGCCCGTATAAGACGTCAATGGGCTTCGCGTGCAGGTGCATGTTGCATCCTTTGCTGAAAACAGGGATACTGAAAAAGACAATGTCCTGGGAGGTACGTTACTGTTTATGTACCAAATAAATGTAGTTGACAACGCTTTTCTTCTCGGATCGAGGCATCTGTACTTGGGAGTTGAATAGGAGGGCTATGGAAGCGATGGTAGAAGTAGTCGGAACGATGGAACGGTGTATAATCGATACGGGTGCCACAGTGTCGCTGAACAGTCAGTGTTGGGGCGAAAACTTTCAATCTTGTTCCATGGACGTAAGAGCTTTAGGCAGTTACTCAGTGTGCATTAATGGTATAGCAGATGACATCGTGAGAATCTGGGGAAGGAAATCAACACAAGCCTTTATCGTGTCACCAGATGCAAATTAAATCATATCGGGAACCGATTTCCTGGAGTTCAACGAGGCTACTGTTGAGTTACAACGGACGTTGTTGACTGAATACGAGTCGTTGCCCCTCATTGGCTGTGGAGCAACGATACCCTTGTACTTGTTTGTTGCTGCGTTACACTTGAGCCCAGCCTTGCAATCCCTGATCACAAAGCATCACCCCTATTTTACAAATGACGGACGCCTGTATGGATTTTGCTACTGCTTAGAGCACACCATCCGTTAACCCACCAGGTGTATCGGCCCCGAGAATCTCGAAGTATACCACTCCATTTGGAGGCAAAATTAAAGTGGCAAGTTCAGGACATCTTCGGTGAGGATGTGATTGAAGAGGCACACAGCCCATGCCATTCTCCGGTTGTCCCGGGGAAGTGGGCTACTAAGAATACAGTTTCTGTTTGGACTTCCGAAGGCTGAATGAAATCTCCATGAGTCATTTTGTTTCAGTGACAAGATTTGCTTACATTTTTGATAGATTGTGATAGCCGAAGATATTCACGGTTCTTGATCTGTGATGTGGATTGTGGCAACATGCACTCAAACGTGGCTACCGAGAATAAAATGCGTTCACCTTCGGTGGGAAATAATTCCAACATAAAATGATGACTTTTGGATTATCCGGAGCCGCATTCACCTTCCGACGCTTAATGCTTCGCATACTGAGTGATTTGAAGAGCTTGCCGGTGTACGAGTATATCGTGGTGTGCAGCCAATCAGCATCGGCGCACAGCGGTCATCTCGCAGCCGTCTTGTAACGAATTCGGTAGTCAGAATTTCTAACAATCCGGCCTAAATCCTTTTTTTAAACTCTCGTGTCACATTATTGGTTCATAAAGCAGAACAATGTGAGCTTCCACTGCCAGCGAAAACCTTGCCAATACAATGCAATTAATCCATACTTCAAAGCGCACTGTCAGCGCGTTCCTGGACCGTTCTTGGTACAACAGCAACTTCGTCATGGTATTCAAAAGTTGGGCCTTACCCTTGTACGAGCTATTGGAACAGGATAAGAAATTCACTTGGGTCTGCGGGCCCTGGAACGCCCTTCCAAACTCAGTTGTTTGTGCCCCCACATTAGATACGTTTAAAAAACGATTGGACGTCGCACTGAGCGCCCTGCGCTTTGTTTTATGAACGAAAACGCTTGTATATATTTAGGCTGACCAGCCTCTTTGGATTTATACCCCAAATTCACGGTCGTAAATCTGTGCGAACCGGTGAGTACTCCATTTTGATTTGCTACCATCACCAACGATAACAATTTCTTAGCCAGTTTTGCGTCGTACCACTTTATACCCCTAAAACTGTTATACTTCTACCTTTTATCTCACTGACGCTCCTTACTTCAACCACTTATGTGGTTTGCCAATTTGTTAGTATTTCTATTGCCAACCTGCGGGACTCGTTAAGTGTATGCTTTTTTACCCGTCAGGGGTAACAACACGCAGCTCAGGGGTAACAGCCTAAAGTTGAAGGAACAATACATCCGTCTAGAGTGTCGACGGAATTACTTTTCCCTTCGGGTTTGCAAACCTTGGAACGCACTCCCAGACTCACTGGTATCCTCTCCTACCTTGGATGTTTTCAAAAAACGATTAGATGTTGCTCTTAGCTCCCAACATTTTGTTACCTAAATTTCCCTACTGTGGATTACGCCAAGGATGCATTTCAACAGGATTTATGTATCAAATGGACCTAAGTGAGCGACCATATGTTACTTTTCTCACTCTTTACCTGAATGATCACTGCACCCCAGTGTCTTTCTAAACGTTTACGCTCGATAATTTATTTTGATTTTACACTGATGTTACCTATCAAACTATTCATATCGGCTGACGTTCGATAGATGACCCAGACATATTTTGCTTTCATCATATTCACCTCAACCATCCTACGGGACGTGTCAAGCACTTGCTTTTATCCCGTGATAAATCATTGTTCATTGTTCCATTGTGTAAACGCAACAATGGTCAATGGTCAGTGGTCAATGGTATATTGCGGAGAAATAATCCGTAGTTTGACGTGTCCCACCTGATGATCGGTTAGAGGTGAGTAAAAGGAAGGCAAAAATATCAACAGAAAACAGTGAGAAATCGCAAACTGCAAACTTGCCGTTTACAGTGTTTCCGTCTGTGCAGTTCTCACACAAGCCTTTGGTTGCATTCAAAAAGTAATTGTAAAGCAAGAGCTGATCATGAAGTTTCCGATTACTGAAGTAATGTTCACGGTGACCACAGATGCTAATGATACCAGAGTGTTCGTGGTTTTGAAAAAAAGCCACAGGATGATTAAGTACACCAGCAGAAGTTCGACCCCGGTAAAAAGCAAATATTCAACCGTGGGGAAAAAAGACATTGCAGTAGTCTGGGCGTATCCGCTAAGTCAGCAATTTCAAGAGGAAATAGACCACAAGCATTTTGAATGGATTAAGTCTACCAAAGACAACAAGGGCAATCTAGTGCGATAGGCACTGCGTCTACAGGAATATGATTTCACGATAAACCACATGCCGGGAAAGGAGAACCAAACTACGGATTTTTGTCAAGCATGATGAACGAAAGTGAGCTACCGAGTGTGGCTTTCGGTAGTAATGATATACTGTTGGTGCAGGATAGGGGGCAGTTAGCGGCCGAACAACGTAGTGAAAACACCTGTGCAAAGTGATCATTGCACGAATAAGCAATCAATCAGTCGAAAGTAAAAACCCACACAAGCAGTCAGGACCGTTTGCAAGAAATCTGGGAAAACCACAAGTAAATGAAGCGGGAATCCTGATCTGGATACCAGGAGATTTCAGTGTCAATTATTCCGACAAAAATAAGGCGGAAGCTGGTGATTTCTTGTCACGAGGTGGCGCGCACTGGTAGCGCCGAAACTTATGATCAGCTGAGACAACGAGCCTAAAGGCCGGGTATAAAGAAGGACATCGATACATACGTGCTTTCATGCAAGCGATGTCAACTCTTGAAAACCTACTGCCGAGGAGCAGAACAATCAGTATTGTCAATTCCTGTATCGGGAATTGGTGAACTATGCTTGGTCGACGTGATGGGACCTTCTCTATTGATCCGGAGAGACAAATAATATATCTTGTTGCTGACGGACATTTTACGCGTTGGAGTGAAGCAACGGGCATCCCGGGTCAACGGGTAACCACCATTACCCATGCTGTCATGAAAGACTTGATAGCTGATCTTAGCATCCCAAAGACAATATTAACGGACCAGGGTCTGTGCTTAGAGAGTGAGGAATTTCGAAACCGTTTAGTTAAATTTGGTATCAAGAAAGCGCGGACAACCCCCTACCATCCATAGACAAGTGGCTTGACGGAGCGTAACAATGAAACCATTAAAAGGTGGCGACTGAGAAGAAGCTTTGCCACTGGTTGCAGGCCCAAAGAACATCCAAACAGTACACCAAAAGAATGCAATGATGTACGGTAAAGCACCTCGACTACCTGTGGATCCAGTGATAGGAATGTGGCCAAGTTACTGAATACCTTCCAAATAAGCACATGATAACAAAAAGGCAGTCAACGGCAACCTAAAGGCAACTCAGGCGCTGAGGAGTGAAAGTCCCAGACCAACAATAGTGAGACGAGTGCTCAGCTTCCGATCAGTTGGACGGTGAAACATAGGCACCATCAACGCGCTCCTACTTGTGGCCGAGGAGAGGGAAAGTCCTACCCAAGTCTTAGCGGCCATATGAGGTACTTAACTGGCGAAGTGCAGTGTGTACACTCACTTGGAAAGAAGATGTACGGCTAGTAAATGCCAGTCAGCAGCGGAAGCAGCAGAAGTTAGATGAAGGACCTCTTTAACACAGTGAGCATCCAAGATAGTCAGAAAGACTCCGAGGGAAATTAGCGGAGGACAGCATCAAGAATTGGGATGGGTGTAGTGGGCTAAAGGCAGACCCTACTGCACCAGTTATTAGTAATATAGAAGGGCCAGGAGGTCAGACGTAAATGAGCCAACAGCAAGCCATAAAGACTCCCCGAAAGAAAAGGATCACTTATGAAAACAGCAGCTGTATGCCGCTCGAGGAATGGACCATATTATCAATGCCCTCGATGCAGAACCAGTAGACACTTTAGCAAAGCGTGCCATGTAACCTCCAATAGGTAGTGCCCAGATGGATGGAAATTTCGTTGGTCAGAACCGATGTATCTAATTCATGCTGTCTTAAACGATAGGTACTCCATCCACATCATAGGTTCTTATAGTATGACAATCACTTATAGGTGTAGACCTCAGCTGTTGTAGGTTGAAGCGATCAGACCCACTGGGATGCCCAACAATGTAACCGCTCTATATTTGTGGCAAAGTGCGACTATACACATTCACTTCATGAAAGTGTGAGTTGACAAACATTTTGGTAGAAATACTTTTAAGGTAACAAGTTCGATAACTGTATTTTCCAGCTAATCTTAAAGGACTCTGTCATGGCACATGGATGGGAAGGGAACCTAGGCACACATCAATCCTAGGTAGCGTAAGGTGAAAAAATTACGACATATAGCCGCCAAAATACGTTGCTTGATTTTTACGTTTGATGGTTTTAATTTTCTCATTCATGTTCGTCCTCACGTTTTAACGCTATCGGTCTGTAACCCGGCTGCTTTGAATGTTGTGCTGCTTAAGAAAACGAATGCGTCCAAGGAATGCTGCTTGAACAGTTAACTTATTTACTTGTTATTGTACTTACCAACTGACTAGTTGATCACAGAACTGGTAGTTTTCCTGTGGGCTGATTTGCTGACCGGACCTAAATGTCAGACTTCCACTCAAACGTCATGCGCAAATCACCTTGCGGTGATCTTGGTGCATTTGAACGGTAATTGTTATGAAAAGCTAGAAAAGTGACAGACAGAAAAAAGACGTTAAGCGAAAATATCACTTATTGCTGTTTAGTAGCAAGTCGTGACCGCCCTGCTCTGTACTCTCCGAACTGTGCCAACATCCGTCAAGTCGTTATCTCGTACTTTCAAGTCATGAGCAAGGAATACTATAAGCATTCTTTTAAGATTGTTGTGGATAGCCAGCTGAGTTTCCCTAACTCCGACCGCATTCTGATCCGGCGTAAGTGACGATGAGTAAAATGTAACAAGGATTTCTGTAAACATATTTTCACCTTAAAACGGTACATGGCATGAATGGTTAGTAATTTTTCATGCTTCAAACATTTTCGTAGCTAACTGAGCTTAATTCTGGGAATTTGCCAGTTTTTAATGTATCAAGTGTAATATTCACACCAAGAAGCAACGTGCTAACACAGATGCATCATGATTTATCATATATTAAAAGACCTAACCGACTTGCGCACTCCCGTAAGTTTGTAAGTGCCCGAGTATTTTGTGGTCTAATATATCTGTAGTGATTTCCTGCTCACAATAATTTGTGAAGTACGGGAATGCAACAAAGAAGCCTATTTTTGCTGCTTTCATATTATGTCACTCCGAAAATTAGGCATCATCTTCAGCTTATGTTTTATTTAGTGAAAAATAAATTAAAAAATAATGAAAGCCAACTCAAAAAATAATAAAGTCGTATATATTGTCTTATTCTCCTTTGCGCTTTTTTTGACCTACGTTCCAAATCTCCATGGATTATATATATTGTAAATAATTTTTTGTATACCGGGTTGAAATTGTAACTGCTAAACAAGGAACACCTTCGTAAATATAGGTAATACAGTGAGGAGGAGCCCACTGTATGAAGCGCATCTTTTTCTTTGTCTATACCCATAAAGGTGCATTATAGTAGAACGAGTACTAGGAGGTATGTTCAAACATTTTCTGATCATCAGCACACTCCCGGGATATACTGCACTCCTACTTGTCACCTGCGTCCTACACGTTCTTCATGATGGACTGTATCAATAGCTGTCCTCCGTCTTTTTGCCTGTTACCATACATTCTTTGGGCCATCCTTGCTTTTGTTGATGTGGTGTTTCTCAGTGGCCACTTCAGCAGGCCTCCATGCTGCTATGTCCAGCTCTAGCTGGACATCCAGATGTGTTGTGGACCCCGCGTAGAAAGCTTTTATTCGCGTTCAAAAAATCAGCTGCTTCAATTTCTATGGCTTGTGAATTGTAATCTATAGATTTATGACATTAATTGCTATGTGCTTCAAAACAATCGGCATAAATACTGAATACTGTATACTGGAGGAAAGCACTAAATTGTTCCTGCATAGCTCCGTCAGGTACAATACCCGTTAGTTTAGATACCATTCGCAATATCTTATGTCCGCAGCGTTTGCCAAGGAGTTTCTTGAATGCGGACACCAACTTTGCTTCGACTACTTGCGACGACAGGTTGTTGTATATATTCATTTCTTTCCGTCTGAAGTAGAGTTGTTGGTTGGCTCACTTCAAACCCGGTACTATGAGCTTGTACCGGGATCATTCTGTGCTGCTTGATGTGTGTACAAAGAACAGCGGGGCAGTCAGCATGAGGCAGTCGTCAAGGTGCAATATCCGATGCGCCATGAGGTAAGCCAGTAGTTGATGAGAAGACGGGGAGTAAATTACTATCTGTTGCACCGATATTCATACGACACATTGCCTAAAGTGTGGGCCAGCCTGGTTGTTACCTGCTGCACTTGCTCATTCCTTTGGACCTCTGCTCGGATGATAGGACAGTATGCGGGTGAGCCGTATTCTAGTACTGGTCGTCTGATGGGGACGAAAAGTCGAGTGGCCGTCTCTTCTAAGTAAGTGCAAAAGCTGTGTTTCAAGCTAACAAGTCCATTTCAGTAAGGCCTACTCAGGTTGTCTACGGGCCATAGGTCGCATAGTAAGAATAGATCGAGGTCTTTCACGAAATGCATGGAATGCAACGGTTAGCAGGCCACACTATAGGTTCCATCGTATCCACCCTTACCCATGTTTATGAACAGCCATTTGATCGTATTTATCGGAATGCGAAACTCTTCAAAATCCGGTGCAATAGCTGCATCATCACGTTCACAAGCATGGTAGTACTTGCACAGTGTGACACAGTACACAGCGGGGCAAGAAATTATTTCCAGGACACTTGACAACGTTATGCTAACTTCCAATGAACGACTATGAAATATAATGCGGACCATGTATCTTTGTCTGACGCGGATACATTGCTGCGTACATGGGCCTGATGTATCCTGCTGCGCCTGACAGCTGGATGTCAGCTAGTTCGGACATGGGAAACATGTCAGAACCGTGACCTTTCTAAGCGTACAAAACACGGCAGGTTTTGAACATCAGGAATGGCCGTATCCACGAGTCGAAATTCGAACCTTTCAATCCTAGCTTCGATTCTATTCTTTTCAAAACTTTCATATTTGTTAGATCATGCAATAAATTGAACAGAAATTAGATAAGGGAAACAGTACGGATACATCACAGGGCCCAAATTCAAGTCAAACGAAAGGCCTGGATTTTCGACAAGTTTGTTTTCTTCATGCCGTGTGCTACCTTACATGGCTAGGTCCGTTGTAATCCACATAGTTCAGATAGCAAAGCATCAGTGTAACATACTTCACTCAAAGGATGTCAAGTATAAAGGTTAAGTTGTTCCAAAAGCATCTTGCGACAAGGGAGTATCTCATTCTGTGGGACAGAATGAAAAACATTCCAGGTGACAAAATCCAGATATAGGATTAACCAATAAGGTTTGAGAAATCGACTCCTTCTCTATCACAGCGGGTAAGGTAACCACGTTGGACACCCCTCTCTGTCTTGAGGTGGAAGCACAAACCATTGTTTTACACTTTAGGGCGCTGTACCCAGCCTTTAATGAAGTTGAAGGAATGTGTGCTTCTTCTGCTTCTCGAACAGGTTTTAAAGCCATCATGCGCTTGTTCTGAGCAGTGATAGTCATTCTATCGGGTCTATTGCGGTGCATTTTCTATGACGCTTCCAGTCAACACGTCGTTCGCCATAAAATGCTGTGAAGTTCATTGAGTGGTAGAGAGCAGAAGGGAGGTCCCGTATCAGCTCCTTCACTTCCCGATCTTCCAAGGAAGACAGGCATAGTAGCTGTGGCATAGCTCAGGATGTAGTATCAGTCCTGAAGCACTCTGGAGTACTCAGTAGGAAAGTGTCTAGAAAACGTTTGAAACTCGCTTCTGACTGCGCATTGACAATCGGGTCCGACAGTCGGTTCCAGTCATTAATTACTCTAGTAGAGAGAGCAACATCTGAGCGGTTTTTGAACCTCCTCGGTTTAAACAGCTTCCAGCCGTGACCTCGAGTCGAACTGCCAAGTCTTAGCTGAAAAACTGCGTCAGCTCGTTTCCCAGCTCTCCTCGTAAGATACACCTAGTATAGATGAGGTCTCCGCGAGGTCGGCGATAGTCTAAGGGAAAAAGGTTCATCCTCTGTAGTCGGTCGGGTTATGGGAGTTTGCGTAGCCCAAGGGCAAATTTCGAGGCTCGTCGCTGAATTTTTCTATCTTGTCACTTTCATGCTTCGATAGAGGGGCTATGGCCTGAAGTGCGAATTCAAGGATGGGACGGATGTGGGAGATGAAGAGAAGTCCAAATAGCTGCGGCGTCATTTTAGAGAACGATCTCCTTATGACGCTCCACATCCTGTTCTCCGCAACAGTTTTCTTTAGTGTGTCACGGGTAGTTTTGCGATCAGAAGATACTCTTGTCCCCAGGTACTTTTCTTGTGTGGCAATCCTGAGTAGGTGCCCGCCAATTTGATAGATGCCCAGTGGTTCAGTAGCACCGATGGAAAGGACAGAGCACTTATCTTTGTTGACCGGCAAACCCCACTTGATAGACCAAGCGTGTAGTAGATCAAACGTTTCCTGTAATCGGTCGGCGTCTTCGAGGCTATACACTTCCGATCATAGCTTGAGGTCGTCTGCATAGATCAGACAATCCGTTTGTAGCATACTTGGCAGGTCATTGATATATATCTTGAACAATTCCGGTCCGAGAACGGAGCCTTGTGGTACGCCACAATTGTATTGCTTCCTGTGGTGACATAGATCTTCTGAAGACACAAGATCAAAAAGGCAATTTAAAGATCTACACAGTCGTGACGAACTGAACTGCGCATGTACGGGTGGTCTGTTCACATGTATGGTGAGTTTTGGGACAGAAAACATATACGTGCACCTGCCTAAATTTTGATGTATGTTAACTATCACCATGCGTCGTCGGAATGCACATAAGCCTTGTCGATCAAATAGATTTACAAAACAATATAAACTTGTACAAGGGCCTGTTACATCAATAATTTGTTGCTTGTAACGTTTTTTGTAAGTTAACTGTTCAGTCTTTTAAGAAATTGCCATTAAATTGCCCCGGTGTTAGTAACTCTGTCAACCTGTTTAACGATAATTGTCTTCATCTATTCACGTGTACTATTCCTTTTCTTTATTTATCGCTGTCTGTGCATCCTTCACGGGTGCATAAAGCCCATACTTGATTTGACGTGACGTAAAGCTGCTCCTTACGAAAATGATTGTACTTCCCTGCTGCTTCGTACTTGCTACACTATAAAGACCTAATTCTGTATCAGGTAGTTTGAGACAGGCTGTTTAGCTAGACCTTGGCGTCACTAAAGGACGTACAGGCAAAATGAATTGCGCTTGTGCAGAAAAACTCACGGTTGTCCACTGTCTTGGTTTGCAACGAAATCTATGGTTTCCATGCTCGGTTCCCCCCGCCCCAGTGCTCAGAATAAACCTTGTAGGGAAGATGGATCATTCATACGTTCAGTATTCTTTGACAGTGGATTTTATTCTTGGTTACATCCTCTGGAAACGTTGGACCCAGACGATCGAACTACTTTCTTTACATTCGTACCCGGCACACAGCGTACGTGTCAACTTTTGTGCTTAGCATCAGCGTAGTGCACCATAACCTATCTTGATTGTTCAAGCCGTTCAGTTAGACCACAGCGTAGGTATAACTTGGTAGAACTAAAAGAGAGCATGTTAATTCTACGAGTTATTCGACAACATACTGATATACCGCAGTACGTATTCCGCCCTTCTGTGCATTTGTAAAACAGCAGCAGCCTGTGAACTGTGTACTGTTAGTATAATGTAAATAATTAACACTCAGAATTGGATACAATCATGTTCTAGTGCATTCCTGTGTATATAGCAGCAAAGAAAGGCATGTGAAATAAATGTTAACATCTCTTTCGGTTTGGCAAATTGTGTCTGCCAACTTATGCTCTCGCTTTTTGATCAATCGGTAAGCGATGACAGTTCTAAGCATACAAGTTTCTGTTAGGCGTTTGCCTACTTAATTCACTCAGTTGTCCCGAGTCATGCTTACTGAATTACCATCTTGCAAACGTCCATTTCTTAACGGTTGTTTATTTCAGTGTCCAATTTCCATTAGGGCTCCTTCTTGGACATACGTGCAGGGTTATTACTTTTATCCATACTCATTCGCTCGTTCATTCAGCATCTTCTATGTTGCTTGGCTTCGTTGTGCCTTAGTAAGCTTGCTTCTGCAACTATTTGTATTCTATATAATAGAAGCCATAGTCTCATGTGCACAAACGTCTCTCAAATTCTCCTTGTGATCGCAGAAGGAATGCTGTAGGTGGCGTTACAATGCATTCATCTAATGCCCATGAGGCTACTTGAATTTACTTATAATTCCATAAAATTTCTCCATTATGTCCTTTTGAACAATGCACTGAAAGTTTAGGGGTTTATTTGTACACTCAGATGCTGACTCATGTGGTGCTGTTTATCAAGCCATGAATGAGCTGAGATATATAAAAGCCGCTACCGTCATCCGGTGATGCGCTAGTGGGGAATTAAGATGCGAGAAGCAAACGACTGACAAAGAAGTCACGTCACAGTAAAGTTGCCTTCAAATCTTAAAGCATTAAAAATATGTTGGTAACTGCTCAAAGACTCTGAAGCGATGGGAGATCAAAGCGCCATTCTGTAGTAGTCGTTACAATGTAGTTACCGTGACAACCTACCATCCTACAGTGAGTGGTGGTTCAAAATCCATTTTCGTTTCCTCAACCGGAATCTAAATTTGACACGTAGATTCTTTCACAAACATTGAAAATGTTCAGTGGAGTTTTACTGAGTAGCATCTTATGAAAAAGTGCGATTGTAAAGATCAGTAGCAATATTTACTTAGCTAGGATGCAAATCTCATTCCACACCTTCAAGTTTGTGCCAAATTTTGTTTGTGTCATGTTATTTACGGCGTGCGATTAAAAATTACTATAAATCACATAAATTAAGATCAATTTCAGTGCGTATCTTCAAGTTATCATATGTTGAATCATAGGCTACGAAAGTTTAGTTGGAAGCCATTTCAGCAGCGAGTATTTGTAAGCAGATTTCGTTATGTAGCACAGACTTCTTTGAATATCCAAACTGAAAAAGCCGAAAATTTCATTCATTTGAGCCTAGAAGAACTGTGTTTTGCACACCTGAGATTCGATGAATTTGCATGAAGGCATTAAGAGTGACAGAGCCTTCCCTGATTTACTTGGGGTCAAGTACACATATGCCTGGAATAATTGTGCCAATTAATGCCAAATAAATCTCATGCTGGATGTTATAGTGCAGCAAACCGGCTTCCATCAAATGCTACCTAAAATTTTTCATACCAAACGACCCGTTGGAATGACTACAACATCAGCAGAGACTGATTCGCTGTTCAGCACATTTTAAGAGCGGGAAGGTAATCATTACCTAAGTTACTTTGCCATATTTAACAACCATGCGGGAAATTTTGATAAAGATTTATACCGATCATTTACAATGATAAAGCCAAATATTTACTACTTGGGTTACTTGAAGCTGACGACCACTGGGACTGTTTTAATACGACCGGAAGAGATTTTGAGAATCCTACTCAATATCCGCGGCTCATAGTCCATACAACCGTGTGTACATAAACGTTAGAATAAGACTACCATTTCAACCTAAATATTCGCCTGTGCTTTCGAACTATGTAGCTTCAGTAGGTGTTTAGCAAAGTGACTGACGTGCTGTATTGGTTCAACTATCTTCGGTTGCCATTATCCAGAAGTATTGCGAAGGCGCAATGGTACTTGGACGAATATTGGTTTACGGCACAGCGATTTTGTGTACTGTTTAATAACTCAACGCCAGCAGAATGAAACGCTGGCTCTGAATGGGTAACTGTTTAATGCGTGCAGCCGATGTACAGGATTTAACCGTGACTCTGTGTGTGTGTCAGGGTAGGCCAGTCTTCAAGTACGAAAATAGGCCCCCGCCCAAGGATGGTCTTGTTCCTTGTACCGAAAACCAAACCATAGCCTTCAGTACTTCGATTTCTGCGTTGTTTTCCTTTTCTCTGCAAAAGAACTGAGGTAACACAAGAGCTACCTCTGTGGTCTCTTGGATCCTGGACATCACGTTCTATGACAATGTATCCGATGATCGTGGTTCAAGTAAACTATTTCGGCGTTGCTACACAACGCAACACCGCGAACAAAGAAAATAATATTTTTATTTGGATTTTGACACAACATGCTGTCCATGTTAGGTCTTTGAATGCTTTAGGGGTCACTTTTACCTGTTTGATGCCTGGACATCCATCAGATGACACCGGTCTCCAAGTGCTAAACTTAATGTCTAAGAAGACATTGACCTTGATTCCCGTAAAATTCACATACATTGTAGCCTGTTATATTCCAGCCGTCTTACCATCAACATTTTAGGCCAGATGCAGGGAATGACCTACTGTTACTCTTTCTGATTTCTGTGCCACGCCAGCTCAACTACAATAATAATTACGAAGGACCAGTATACATACACTTGTGCTTTTGCTGATAACCTCACTGAACTGACCATGCAGCCGTCACTTTGTACACCACTTCTTGCTTCTCTCAGTCAATAAAAACGCGCAGGTTCACAGTAATCCCGTAAACATTTCAGCCATTGAATCAAACATGAGATTAGGTCGTTCTAACCCCCGGCGTTTGACGGTTAGCCGCATAACGACTAATTGGTTAAGCACTTTACTACTCGCAATGCAGATATAAAAATTTTGATTTTAGTTAATAGCTGCCACAGGCTAATTGTAAACCTCGTTTAACAAGTGAGTGTGTCATACATGCTCTGGGGAGATGTTTGTCTTATGTGTTATGTTTCCTTTTAAGACACTCTGACCAGCGACGATCGTGTCATTTTTTACTTTTGTCATTGCTGTTCCGCAAAGAATGATACCTCCGATTAGTTGAATTTTTTACTGAATGACAGAAATAAGCGCTGCTACCTCAGAATCACGGATAACTACACCAAAATATGTGGCAATACATTAAGAATATACCGTGGGTAATAGCTTATAAGATGCGACTAAGCACATAAGAACCAAATTACGCCTTAACTTCTCCTGCATAGCGCTGGTAATGCTCACCTCGGGGTGACCGAACTTATGTGCAAGTTTCTTTGGCAACTCGTAATCCACATTAAAGCCTTTTCGTGGGACGTAAAGCTTTTGTAGCATTTGGTGAGATGTAATGAACTAGAGGTTCAACAACTGGCCTGCAACTAACGTGTGAGTGATGCATTTTGGAGATTTAATTACACTCGATGTTAAGTCACCGCATTGTAATACGGGAAACTGGACTAGCATGATCGATATAGCTGCAGATCTATGTCATCCGTGTCAATATCAAATACGGAATGCAATATTGAGGGAGCAAGTATAAATTACATGTGCTCAGTTTTATTGACGCGTGATTAAAAAGTACAAGTTTGCTATTTGTTCTTAAGTCGCCGCGTGAAGTCAAAAAGTTATGAGTCACAGTAACCTGGGACTCACAATGTGAACTCTAATGCTTTACAGTAACCATACTTTCTATCTCATAGTGGAGTAATGTAGGTATAGCACTGGCTTGAACTGATGCACAAATATAGTTTTTCCTATATGTGTTGATGAAGTTTTCGAAGGATGATCACTTTCCGTTCGAAGAGTAAGAGCAGGCAAAGTACTTTAGATCTGGAATTGCAATCTTGTACTATTGACCGCGTGTGTCGCATGATGCTTGCAAAGGAAGCATCAGTCTTAGTATGGGGAAGTCACCAGCATGTGAAATGTAGTATGTTACCATAAGATCAACTATCACCCGATCATATAACAGGGTGCACAGTCAGAGGTACTAACAGCGGATTTCACACAGTAAATCTCGTCAAGTGGTAATAAGCCTGGCAGCGACATGCTGGACCAGTTTTGCCCTTCTGCCAAAGAAAACTATATGCAACCGAAGATACTCGGTTGGTTGTTGCTTTTAGCAAGTACCTTAAAATAATAACGCCAAATTAACTAGGTTGGGGACACAATTTATATTTCGTTTTCAGCCGTCACTTTTAGTTTCTTCTCTCAAATGTTGCATATCCGAAAGTTAGGAGTATGAACAAGAAACTCTGGACCAACATTCGTGCACAGCTGACAAGTTTATGGCGTATTCTTATAAATCGTCTCGTTATTATACAGTCAAGTATTATTCGTGTCACATTTTGCCGCGATGAGAAGCGCATTCCGGGCATACTTTTGAGACTTGTATTATCATAGTTTATCTGCTAGGTTTTTATGATTTTTGGCACATTTTAGCTCAGAAAATCTTATGCGTGCATTCCTTTTCCGTTTGAATTTTAATAGTTTATCGGTGGTCCAAACACCTGCTGTACATTTATGTGAACTAAATCTTCTAATGCAATTTCCTTGTTCTCAGATGCACTGTCTCGAAATGTAATGTCACACCTAGCTCCGAGTATTTGGGCTGCGGCGGGTTTCCAACTGATGTTTACGTGAAGCGACCTTGCTCACTCGCCTGATACTTAGAATCTTCTTTCCTGTTTTTACTAAGTGCCATCAAGCGTTTTGCCGACACAGGAGTGTATGCAGACCATGGGCGTGTGGACCGTACGTTTAGGTAATAACTTGAATCTTGGTCTCGCTTGTTGGTGCGCGTTCACTGTTGCGAACTCGAAAGGATCAAGAAGTTGAATGTAATGAAAAACTGATTAACTAAAAATCATATCTTTCTGCGAGAATTATAAGATTGCCGGTGTCGCGTTAATTTTGAGATTGTACTTTATCGCCTCTAGTCGCTGCAAACGATGATGTCATAAGTTGTGCCAGTTTTCAGAAGTTAGTGGGTATTCTGGGATCCATTTTATGATAGCATGCCGAATTTTATACCAAATGTGCATAGAATTTTGTGTCCGTAGAAAGAGTAACGTTGTCCCATATCTATTACTGCCAGCTGTAGCATTTTTTTAAATGTGCATGATATTGCTTGATAATTTGTACGAAATCAGTGCCTGACATCCTTACAATTAATGCGTTTGATGAAGTTACGTATACTCGGACGAAACCGACTAATATCATGTAAAAACTATATGGTTCATTAATTGTACCACAAGTTTTGAAGCCATTAACGGTCGTAGCTTTACTATCGGATCGCTGTTTTACAAAATTTTCAATTTCCGACAATCAACACCGTACGTCATCGCAAAATTGCGAAAACTAAACATGTACTACAGCGACATGCGGTTGATTGTTTCGTTATAGGTTACCAAATCGGTGCCTCGACACTTTTGCTTACAACAATTTAGTTTGTTATTCTGATGAACGACTACATATTTTATTCAAATGAAAGGGTATGTTCTTTGGAATCAAGGATAGTATGACCAACCTGTCACGCTGAAAGCTGCTTTTATTTAGAACTAGCTGCATAGACTCCTATACAACAGCTATAACTTAACAACTGTTGTAGATTTATAATTCACTCATGGTTGAGGCAAGTAGTGTGAGCTGTCAATTACCCCTTTGGCTGTTAATGCCAGAAATAAAGGAGTTCTTGATACGACAAAAGCAAGTGTGTGTCACCGCAAACTTTGAGAACCAGCAGACAGAGACCAATGAGTGAAACAGTCAGGGTGCACTTATATTTTGCTGAACAGCAAAGCGCATAGCCTTATTTTCCCTGTGCGTGCATAGATCCTTTACAATTACATACTGCAAGAAAATATCGAAGACAGCAAGGGGTAGGAGAAAATGTACGCACAACTTAACCAGCAACCATTGTGAACACATATATAGACAAAAGATTAAACTGATGAGAGAAATGTACTTTAATGTGTGTGTATGATGCAGAGCAACAAAGTTACTAACTAACTTGTGGACACTTTTTCCTTATCGCGGATTCGTTGCTAACCAACTTACTTCACATGCTTATTTAGCTTAGAGTTATGCCACCGTATCTGTATGCATTATTAGATTTGTTTTATTTCATCTTGTCGTTCCAGGTGATTGGCTGTTGCTTGATATCCCCGATGTGGCTACGCTTGGTGTGCATGTTGACAAGGTGCCTACCTGTCTATTACCCACTACTTCGGTCCATACTGGCTCCAGGAGACACTTGGTCGTTGCTGGAGGGGACGGGGTGCACTGTCCTTGTGGTCGTGCTAGGCTCGAAGAGTGGTTCCATGCAGTCAGTGTGGAGCGGACTACGGTCCAGCCACCGCCTTGTGTGCATTTGATTCCCCAAATACAGCGTGCTTGTGTCTGCCTGTGGAGGAGTGTGGGCCGGCTCCGTTGATGTAACATGGCTCCCATTCGCATGCCTCCCGGTCTTATTCCTTCGGGTTTACACTGGATATGGGTGTGTGGTTGGAGCTGTGGGTGGTGCAGCGCAAGTCACCCATGGTCGCTCTGTAGGCGCAGGCGTCCTGTGTCTGGCCACAGTGACAGGCAAATCCGAAACCGGATGCCGCCAACCATGATGCAGAGCAGTAAAATAATAAAGCAGCAAAAAATACTTTAGGTATAACGCAAGGTCTAATAGAAATAAGTTTACATGTTTGATTCCTGCAGGTTTTTACGGCGAAATAAACCGGCCAAGGTAACTATGTGTATGTTAATGTACAAGTACCGTTCACTCATGATAGTTTTGCTTGCAGATGAACGGTGACGAACAAGGTACATTCACTACGACAGGAGCCTTTGCATTTGGATCGAATGTGTTGGTGTATAAAGCTATGACGGGTGGAATCAACTCAGTGCTATTGAACAGCAATTTGATATTGTAGAAAGCTTATAAGTTCAGAATATATCATTTGAAAATTTTAATCACCGCACTGCCATAAAAAGAGTCAACTGGATGACAACTTACTTGTATCTAACAACAGCTGAAAAAGAAACAGAAATTAGTCAAAATGATTACGGTTTATGTGTTTTCAATCCACATCCGCATCTGGCTAGATGAGACGTGAAATTGCAGACGAAACCTCTCGCAAGATTATCCTGCATGGAAGCAGGTTGTCAGATGATGGTTCTATGTAGACAGTTTTATGGATGGACGGCTGTACTCGCATTTAATTAACAAAGCACCCCGAACACTTTATCGAAAGCACTGTAATATTCGAACAACTTTTCCTCTTTCCGATTTTGTTGTACAAAATGATCAAATCATTTAATCCGTCTGTCTCGCAATGTCCAGAAATATACCATTTATTAGTTTATTGCTATCCCAGAAGCTACATCCTATGTGGACTGTGTCACATGAGCCCAAGAAGGGGGTGGATAAGTGAGCGGCCATAATTTTTCTCGAGCCTTTCATCAACCACCATTGCACTCCTTGCATTTTTGCTTGCTTACACTTGAATTTTATTTTACGCAGGCGTTATTTATCAACGCATTCATTTCGGTAGACACTCAGTATTCATCTATATTCCTCCCAAGCATCCTACCGGACGTGTTAAGCGCTTGCTTTTATCTCGTGATAAACCATTGTTCATTGTTCATGCGTTGCCAACCTTGCTCATCGGTTCCTTGCATACACCCTCCATAATTACATACTGAGGATCGTGTTTTGTTTTTAGTGGTCGCTTTCCCTTCAGGGGCAATCGGTGATTGCATATCAGAGACATATACTTATCAATATATAAAGTGATTATGGTGAACGGCTCAATACTAGAGTCTCGCTATGTGGAGAGTGTTTCACGCTGATGTACTTGCAGTATCACGTCTGCTCATCTAGTTCTGATACGAAAGCGCAGTGACGAGGGGATGAACGATTAACGACAGAGTGCAATAGCCGCGTGTATCTTCTAATGACGTGACACTAACAGGACGCGACGCTGGCTGCGGAAGAATAACTACGTGGTGCGTGTGGCGGTTGGCCGAATGATCCACACGTGAAATTTTGATATGTGTGTGTGTATGTGTGTGTGTGTGTGTGTGTGTGTGTGTGTGTATGTTCCTGACGCTTCAGGGAAACAAGTTCAATGCGTTAGTTAAGATGATAAGCCGATCCACTAATTGTGGGAAATGAGTAGAATATTAGTTAAGAGTTTGTACTACAAACTCATTTAAGCCGCCGGAAAATCCGTACTACTACGATAATGCAGTAATAACCTGGCCCAAACTACGGCTAAAGCTTTCTGTATTTCTCCCTTGAAATAAAGGTATGAGGGAAAATTGATTTGCTTACCTATCAGCAACTGCTTCAGTGCATTGGGACTAGAGTAATCAGCAACTAATTGGACTCAGAATGGACAGATGTGATGCTTTATTACATAGTACCGGAATGCGTGTTCAAATAGGATAGGTAAACCTCGGATGTAAAAGTTTTACCTTGAGCTCAAAGTTGCTGTAAGGGTTCACGATGACTTGGACTGCTCTAAGCGATTGCAGGAAATGTCCTAAAGTGGTATTCAGTACTGCAGATAATTTGAAAGCTATTTGGGCACCTATACTGTTCTAGCTATCACCAGAGATTCGGCAGTGGTTTTGATCATCATATGAAAATCCAAACCATGCGGGTTGGTCATGGAGAAAAAGTCCCATTGTTCCAGAATTTCCCCAACTGCGGGTCATTAACTACGTTTTTGCAATGCTTCATCTTTCATCCGGCGAAAACACATAGTTGCCGGCATCACCGATTAATAGTGATCCTTCTATTAGCACACCAGTTATTGCACAATCCAAATCGCTACGTGGAGGTTAACATTGATTTGTGGGACCGCAATGTTAGGTAGGTTTAATAGGACCGTCGTTTGAAACACCGTAGTAACCGAGATTCTGTCCGCTTGTTTTGCTATTCCTGGGACCTAGTATCTAAGTCTATTGTTTCTTTATGAAAAATGTCCATATTTGAGAGCTACCTGCATGATGTGTTCAGTCACTCTATTTTCCTCACACAGAATGTCCATTCCTTGCGGCATCTTCTTCTTTGTTCAGAATATGTGGCGAACGCCACTTCTCGATGTCGGGAGGGCGCGCTATACTTCAAAGGATGTTCGTCGTCGGTGGATTGTTAGCGCTTTCGCTGTACTGAAAAGCTGCAGAAGAGAAGACAAGCATTCGTTGCTGGCTTGTCGACACGACAGTGGTCTAGAGATGTGCCGTATGATGTCCCACGTGGTGAGCCAATTCGTCCGCAGAGTATGCTGGTGTGCAGACTGGATGCTATGTTGGCAGTAGTTAGAGTGGAGATAGCCTGGAAGGTGAGAGGGCTGGGAAATTCCTGCGTAAAATCCATCTTAGAAATCGTTGAACCAGAGGCACGGGTAACGACAGAGCTCGGGCCGGATAAGAGTAAATAAATTGCCGTTAATTAACGCTCTATCGTAACAGTCACGAAATGTGTTAGAAGAAAAAGCCTATGTATTTTAGCCAACATACAAGACAACAGAGGCAGTAGTGTGCAGATACATATAAGAATAACTAAACTTTAGGGAAATAACGAGCGAGAGTCTTGAAGCGGTAAATTCAACAAGCAGATTGGAGTTAAAATAGGGTGAAAGGCTAGCGGCAGCACATAATTGCTTCGAACCAATTTGGAAAACTCAAAGTTCCCACGGGATGTTGGTACCAAATGTAATATTCGTCCAATTCAGGGGGATAGGTTCTTCCGTATCCGTCACTAAGTATGGGTCACAATAGACTTGATGACCTGCAATGGAAAGTTAAAATCATCTACATGGCCGTAAGTAAAACCCCAACCATCTAGTAAGAACTGAGATAATCAGACGACATATCTAGAGACTGTTAGCAAGCATGCGTCAGAAAGTAGCCGAATAGCTTTTAGCAAACAAGCGCAGAAACACGCGTCCGCAGTAAATGTCACAAAGACTGACAGGGAGGTGAAAATAACATGACGCCTCATGTTACATTGTCCTTCGTTCTAACAGGTGTTGTTCTCAGCGATTAAAGCGCTCTTAGCTGGCTACAGCCTGTTGAAGATTATGACCGTTGTGGAACTAGGATCGCCCGGCTTCATTATCCAGTATGTTAGGTTTGCCAACACACCATTATAACGAACAGCCCAACCCCGTTTCGGAGGAGGTTCAGAAGGACTCCTGGCGGTGTTACTGTTGCTTTGAACCGGACGTTATTCCTAGGCTTGAACAAATAGCCAACCTCCTTGCGATCAACGCATGCCATCTGATAGTACTCTGAGGTCTGCAGCTGCACCTGTGCCACTAGTGGGTACCCGATAGACGACTAATCAAATTATATGCTCCGATTGTGGGCCGTCGGCACTAATGTACCTGAGGACAAGCGCAACCCCCAGAATCATCATGAGGTGTGGCATTTGACCGATCGACGTGTGGACGGAAGCCTGATCAGTCAGTAACAATTTGGGAAGCAGCGTGTCTCACTCTTTTAAGGAGTCTCGGAAGTCAGAAAGGCTGCTCGTCGGATCTTCAGCGTACTGTCATTTCGTTTAACTCGTCCGTTTCCTTCCGGGTGGTAGACCCTCCTACGTGTCATCCGCATGTCAAAAATGCAGCATGATTCGCTCATTAACATGTTTCCGAAGTTTGCTACGCCGGCTCAGTGCAACTGTTAGTGTGATCCCCACCTTATCACCCAATTACGGAAGTAAGCTAATTCCACACTGCATACGTCTGCATTTTGAATTGAGGCTACCTCAAGCCATTTGGTAAAGTAATCCACCATTACGAGGATGTAACGATGTCCTTTAGCAGCTTCTGGTACTTGGCCGACCACCTCGTTCGGAAAGCCAGCCGCCATTGGCTACAGGAAACCACGAAGTGGTTATGGAGTTCATGTTCTTTGCGTAGTCGGTGCAAGACTAACAATATGCAACGATGTCGCGACGTAGTTAGGGCTAACAAAACCGTAGTCGAATTGCTGCCTTCATCTTATTCTGTCTGGCTTATCCTAACAGTTCGAGGAGTTTTCGCGTTGCTTCTTAAGTTGTAGATATGGGCACAATAACTCGCGGGAAACAGATAAGTCAACCCTGGAAATTTATGTTACCTTTCCGAATCCGCAGTCGTGGCCATGGGTACCAGAGGCAGTTCATTTACCAGCTGGCGCCGGTCTGTACCTGGTGCGTTGTTTTGTCCTACCCACGTACGAGACCAGTATGTGATGAGCACGACTCGTGATCCCTGGACTTTAAATAGAGCCATTCCTCGGTTACCGGCGCGTTGAGCAGAACAGCAGAGTAGCAAATTGCTTTACACTTGGTACAGGTTTCATGGTCTCCGAATGATTTAGGTAGCGAGGCATCAGGATTCTCGTGTCCTGGGCTAGTATGCTTTTGAAACATTTCTCCGTATTCTTGCATTTTCTCCTGCCAGGATGCGACTTGCCATTTGGGGTCCCGGAGATGCTGAAGCCATACGAGAAATTGACGAACCGTGCCTACAATGAAGTTGCGGCCAAGAAGGTAGAATCGAAAATGTTTAATGAAATACACTAATGCTAGCATCACCTATCGCGTCGTGTAATATTTACTTTTCAATCGCGATAAACTTCCGCCCGATAACCGGCTCAATGCCGTTCGCTGTGCGATGGGACAGTGCGGCTCCGTACCCATGTCGCTATCGTCCGTATTCAGAATGAAAAGTCCGGAAAAGTTACGTTTGTCTGACAAGTATAAAACTCGTGCTTGGCTCAACGTGGTCCTAAAAGTCCCAAAGGCTGTTCGCTGTACTTCTTCCCATGAAGGCTTTATTTGCCTACATAGGATTTGTCACGTAGCAGCGGTTCGTTGTCAATTCTCCTACAAATAACTTGGTAGTAGGAAGCAAGACCAAAAACTCTGGAGTTCGTCCACATTTATGGGCGCTGGCCAAGAGTGGACCTGCTCGTACTTTGCTTGGTCGTAGTGTACCTTGTCCTCAACACATGACACAAGTAGGTACTCTGCTCCTTCAGGAACCCGCGTTTGATGGATTTCAGTTGCAACGCACTTGTACTAGCCGGTCTAGACTGAAGATGAGACCCAGACTGTGGTCTTTCATCGTACTGCCCTGCAACATGATATCCTCAATGTATACTAAACATTAGTTCGTTATCTAGACTACCGATGCTGTTTGCATCAACCTTTGTAAAGTGGCGAGCGTATTTGTCAAGTCGAATGACATCGTCTGGATTTCATACAGGTCGGATGAAACGATAAACGCCAACTGCACCTGTCGTCCGGATGGCGCTCAACCGGACAGCAACTAGCTGCCAGGCCTAACGTGATAAACCAGCATGACCCAGTAAATGCGTCTTTGGTATTAGCAGTTCTTGGTAGCGGTAATGAATCGTTCCACGTAACCGAGTTTAGCCTGTGACAATCTGAACAGAGCAGTAGTTCATCACTATTCTTTCTGACCAAGAAAATGGATGCTACCCATGGCAACTTGAACGGTCTAATAATGTACGCCTGAGAAAGTCTTCCATGATGTGTTTCATTTGTTACCTAAATTGAAGCGGTACGCCGTGGCAGTTGCCGGATTGATTGTGCTCCACCAGTTTCACTAAGGGGCGTATAAAGGTACATCTTAGTACACAGTCGTCAGCCCATGAGAAGACGTGCAGCAATCTGCTTAAAATGTCGTTTACTGTCTTACTAGTAAGGCTCTGCAGTTCTGCAGGAGGCTACGAAGTGGCTATTGTATTGGAATTTCGTTCGAGGTATCGAACAGCACCAGACAGTCTGCTGGTGTGAATGGGATAACCTGCTCACCAACTGCTAAGTCTTTCGTAGTCAGATTAATCTTTTGACCAAAGCTTGCGATAACATCAACACTTACTATCGCATTTCATGGTGTTGTCCATAATAAAAATGGTGGCTGACCAAATTGCTGTCTGGCTCTAAATCAGCTATGGTCCAAGCTGCAGATTTATAGGCGGAGGAGTTGGCATCCACTAACTTGACTGACCTATCTCGATAGAAGATGACATTCCGCGGTAACATGCACTCATGTACATAGGAGCAAGTAGCTTCAGTGTTTACCAACATCACTAGCCCACATACCTCGAACTACGCTAGGCGTAGCTACAGAAGACTTTGTCGAAAAGTGGCAAGCGCTGGTGGCGAACACGTCTCAAACTCGCCTGTTGGGTTATGGTGGCAGATGTGTGCTGCCGTTCAGAAAGTTTTATGATAGCAGTAGCTTTTGTGTGACTGTTTAGATGGCTACGCCAGCTGGTTACTAGCATGGGTCTTTGCCCGTCTGGTCAATGATAAGATTCTGGTGTTCGATTTTCTGAACAGGTGCTACTTGGGAGCATACTGTTATTCTCATTAACAGTTCCGAGCCAATGATTTGCATATTTGCTGTCGGTGCTATGCTTTGCACAGTACAGCTTCCAATCCGCCTGGAGGTCTCACCAAAAGTTTGAACCGAATAATAGGGTCTGTCGATTCTTGCAGCGTTAGTGTGGATACCTACTGGCTACTGCGAGTTTACACAAAGTCGTAAGGAAGAGAAAATAAATAACGTGTTTGTTCTCGATTGCATCGAAGCACACCATATCGGGTGCAACCAAATTTCACAGGCAATAATATTGCGCAATAGACGCGTTGCGTTGCATGTAATAAACTACGAGCCAAAATACATAGATAGTGCAAAAATCGTAAAAGTACTGTTGAATTACAAGATGTTTGACGACGTGACTATAGTCTTGGTTCACGTATGTAACGTAGAGATCAAGATTAAAAGTGAAAAAAGAGAAGTGGCGACAGAAGGTGCAGAGAGAGACTTGTCATTCGATTGATACGGTCGCAAAAAACTGTCCTCCTGCGTTATTCGCCTCCAAATCTTTGGATTTATTCTCACAGAGACCTACGTGCCATCATTCGATTTGGCTCCGCGAGCTTCTCCTACCACTGTTCATCTATTGGATCTATCATTCACGGATCACCAGTAAACTGTGCTCTTGCAACTTGGAAGTCAAGCGCATTTGAAGCTTATCGGATGTTTTATTTTTCCTCTTGTCGCATAAGAACTCTTGTGGTCTTATTTTAAAGTTCTTTTTGAGAGTCGCCCGATCAGCTTACTACCATTCCTTCAAGTCGCTCTACAAAGCGATAGTCGTCAATTTGATCCGTCCTTGGAACTGCCACTGTCGTCATTAGACAGTATTTTCCAAGTCACCTTGCTTTGCCTCAGTCCTACGTCGCATCGCGGCCTACCGTCTACCGTTTGGATCTATAGCACGCACATCGCCTATCCACCCTAAAGAGCGTGTGACTCATCTGGCCTCGACACGCCTGGACCTGCTGACCTCAAACCAGTGCCGATCGCCACGCAACGGTGCGTCCGTATCACCATCCTCTTCCTACCCCTACTGAGAACCTGTCTCGTATGAAGAGCAAATGCGAATCATGTGCCAAAGTGGTAAAAAGTGGTCTGGTGTGTACCATGTGTTTGAAAACCTATCACACTACCTGCCTTGGGAAGGGGTCGACGGAAGCAAACACCGCAGAGGCGTCTTGGTTCTGCCAAGTATGCAAGTCTTCCATTTATTAGCTGTCTAGCTGTGCTACTGAAGACTAACCGAAGCGGTCGGGCAACTGGTGAGCGCCAGAGTTACATCCATGGGAGAAAACGTACCTGCACTTTTGAGTGAAAATAACACTCCGAACTCCCTAGTCAGGCCGAAGAAGCGAGCCAGGCGTCCCAACCCAACCCCAACGACTCAGCCTCCAGGAGTATCAACTCCATTCTCTCTCCCTCCTATAAGTAAAAACAGTGCCTGCAGCGCGCCTGCCTCAACTTCTGTACTGTGTGCTGCACCTAGTAGTCTGTTCGCTACACTCGAGACTGTAAGCTACAGTCAACCAGCAATGGTGAACAACCCGGCAACGTACGCATCGGTTGCCGCCAAGCAAACTCTGGAAAGAGCACCGGTAACCTTTGTGCCCGGATTAGAGAAAACAAAACTGCCGCAGCACGGATGGCACAGACCAATGCGGTTCACAAATTCAACAAAAGCACCAGATACTAAGCCTCCAAATCCAAAACCAGTAGCCACCAGGCGCAACCATGTTGTCCTAAACATTGTATGCACTAATGACCCCGAATCCAAATCCAATACAATTAAGGGTAAGTTGACGGACGATCGAAATCAGTGGGGTTCCATCTGTACGTCGATCGATGTCCATGCTAATCCCACGACATTACAAAGAATCTCGCGCCACCCAAACGCGTTGCACTACGGCGAACCCCGGTTACTTCGGGTAACACTAAACTCGGCGGACGTGACTAAGGCCGTTTTGCTGTCTGCGAATCGTCTCCGCAACGACTCAAGTGGAGTGCGCATACTACCCGAAATCCCGTGGAAAGAACGTTCAGGGGATCCCGCTAACAAAGATAGGTACAGAATAAGTCAAGGTAAGAAAACAGTGATTGCTCACGGTGTTCCTGAGCTTACTGACTCCTCTTCCGACGATGCACAGATGCACGACCGCGAGCAATGGCACTACATCCGTGAGGTTCTTTCTCTCGAAAATGTGGTGGTCACCTCGTTGACAAGGATCCCCATATCACCAAACTATAAAGGATGCGGTCCCAGGCTCTTAAAACTTGTGTTACAGTCAGAACTAATGGCACAAACCCTACTAACGAACTGGATTAAATTCCGTTGCAGATTGCCAACAGAAATTCGTCTGAAAGCAGCAAGAACACCAACACCTTTTAGTGACAGTTCAGTAGAGGCACAACTCTTAGTGAAAACGCCAGCTGCAGGACCCGACTCGGGGACGGTTTCAAGAGTAGCCATACTATCCGGAGGGGCACAGCAGAGCACGAGCAAACACCGGGATTCGGAGCATCTGATACCTGCTTATATATCAAATACTTCTCGAGAGTATGCAACCCATCCAAAAAACGATTAGTCGCCGACCCTTTAATGGTCGGCGTAAACTCATTTGCTTCATTCATCCATCCAGTCGCCGGCCACTCACTGGTCGGCGAAACTTCACGTATGAGTTGTACAACTTCTGAAACATTGATTAAATCTGAGAAACTTTCATGTATGTACACTAACACCCAAGGGCTCCTCAGTAAAATTAACGAACTTCGACTACGTCAGGTTGCGAATGCTTGGGACCTAATTTCTATTACCGAAACTTGGTTACATCAAGAGGTGACTGATGCTGAGGTTGAGATAGCCGGAATGTCACTCATCCGGAACGACCGCCCCAGCAGAGGAGGTGGGGTCCTACTCTACTACCGCAGCGATCTACAATGTACAATAGTTGAGGACCTGGAAACACACGTTACCGACTCACTCTGGTGCCGTCTCCGACTGAGACACAACGACACATGTCTCATAGCTATCGTTTACCGCCCCCCAACGTCCACTCTGGAAATGGATTCCTGCTTGATCCGTGGCCTAAACTGAGTAACACGCACTAGGTACAGCCACATTCTCATCTCCGGAGACTTCAATCTACACAATCTGGAGGTTTCGTCATCGCCCAGTGAGCAGTTCAAAGCAGACTTGCAGGAACTGATCGCTAATATTCCTTTGTACAATCATGTCACCACGCCCACTAGATTCAGGACAGCAAACAAACCGTCCATATTGGACCTTGTGCTCACAAATGAAGAGCTCATGATTGACAAGTTATTGATGGATAGTCCATTAGGTCTCAGTGACCACGTAGTAATAACTTTTGACTATGTGTGTTATGCAGAGTATCCATCTGAACACTCGGAACTAACTCATACAATCACACGCTATCACGTATAGAAAGAACTCGCCGACGCAGCTGCTTGGGAATTCTCAAACAAAAGTCCCCTTGACAACGTTTGGGCAGAGTTCGTTAATAAACTCAGCGACATCGTCAACAAAGCATCAGAGACCAAACCCCTTCGTCCCGCGAAAATGCCTTCAATTATAAGGAGTAGGACTCGCAAATGCCTGGCGATAAGGGATGCAGCATGGCGTGCCTACAAGATTAACCCCGACTCAGAGACTTGGGGAAATTTCCTGACCCATCGCAACCATTGCACTGCACTTGTCCGTGAGGACAAAGTAACTTATCAACAGTGCCTAGCCAAAAAGTTCATGGCAAACAACAAACTGCTGTATAGCATGTCAATAAGCTTCGTAAAGTGAAGCATGGAATACCCCCACTATTCACGACAGGCGGTAGAGTACAAAGCGCCGAAGAAGCAGCTAATGCCCTGCGGCTGCAATACGCCCCAATTTTTGAACTCGCAACATCTACCTGTCCCATAATATCAAGCACATTACCGACACCTTTGTTTACAAATGTTATTTTCAACCCATCAATTGTGCTAAGGAAGTTACTCTCACTGCGTGAGCATAGTTCTCCAGGAGCAGACAACATCCGCCCGAAGGCACTGAAGGCTACGGCCACCAAGCTAGCTGAACCACTGTCACAGTTCTTCAAAGGTGCTTTGATGAACAACAAGTCCCCACTATGTGGAAGTGTGGCATTATAACCCCTATTTTTAAAGGCGGTAGCCGTTCCGATCCTGCAAACTATCGTCCAGTGACTCTCCTCCCTGTGTTCGCGAAGGTGATGAAAGCAGTCGTCACTGAGGCCTTAATGGACTACCTGGGAAAATGCAACACCTTGGTACCGGTACAGCATGGCCTCCGTCAACACCGGTCATGCACCACCAACCTACTGGTTGCACGAGGTAGTTGGACGGAAGTGGCCGATGATGGGGTCGGAGTCGACGTCATCTACCTGGATTTCTCCAATGCTTTCGACCGCCTTGATCACCGCATCCTACATCAAAGACTACAAATTTACGTGATTGGAGATCCTGTACTTGGTTGGATTGGCAGCTTCCTTCACCAACGGAAGCTTCAAGTACTTGTTAGGGGATCACTTTCTAACCCAATTGAGGTGGAATGTGGTGTTCCACAAGGCTCAGTGCTTGGACCGCGTTTATTCCTGGTGTTTACCAACGACCTGGCAAGAGTCATCTCCTCAAATTCCCTGAGTTTCACCGATGACGTCAAGCTATGGCGGGCGATTAATAACAAGGCAGATCACAATCTACTTCAACATGACCCAGATTGCATTTACGAATGGTCACAGAGGAACAAGCTTTAATTGAACATGTCTAAGTGCAAAGTGATACATCTGCGTCACCAGCCGGTGAGCGCTTACAAGATTGGAGACCACACCTTGGAGAAGGTTTCTCAGGAGCGTGACCTGGGTGTATTGGTACAGGAAGATCTCGGGTGTTCAAAACAAACAGAGAAGGCGACAAGAACCGGCAATCAACACTTCGGCCTTCTTCGCAGAGCCTTCGGTCGGTTTGAACCCTCAATCTTTCCCCAAATGCTTAACGACTACGTGCGACCTCACGTGGAATATGCTATTCAGACGTGGCAGCCGTGGCAGAAACAGGATCTCGTTGCTCTCGAGACTCCTCAACGAAGGGCAACCAAGAACGTCAGGGGCCTCTTTCGTCTGCCCTATCAGCTTTGACTGAACTCTCTAAGAATGTACGGCAGTCGATATCGGCTTTCGCGGGGGGATCTCATAATGGTTTACCAGATTCCGAAGTACTCAAACCACATTTGCCATCCGCTGCTGAAATTGAACCACAACACTAAAGTAAGAGGTCACTCTCTGAACTGACAATTCATTATAGCCGGCTTGCATGCCGTAGAAATTACTTTTCTCTCCGCGTGTGCCAGCCTTGGAACGCCCTCCCTAATTATGTCGTCTCTGTTCCCAATCTGGCGATATTTAAAAAACGTGTCGACGATGCATTGTCTCACTTACCTAACATTTTATGACTTGTTAGCCAGAGGCTACAAAACGCAAGCAAACGGTGTCTTGCCAAAAGTCTAACCAATGGATTTATGGATTTATACGTTTAATACGCGAACATCTCCGCTATTCCACATATGTCCATGATGAGTCCACCACAACGCTTTTCACTTTATTATGCAATTTACTTTTCGCAATAATCTCCATCTCACGAGACTTGTTAAGCGATGCTTTTTTACGTGTAATAAACCATTGTTCCATTGTATCAAAATTAGTCAAGTGTGCTGCTGGTCAGCTTGCCAGTATGAATAAGTGGGCTGTGACTTCATTCGGTGACAGGTCACATCCGGCACATCGCAGTGTTATTAAACGAACATGTACCGTTTATTATATTAGTAGAAATCGTGCCAGGCGGAAATCCATCACTTCTTGGAACACTGCCGTCAATCACTTCAAACGGTAATTGGGTAACTGGTAATATCTTTTCAGACCAATTACTCGCTCATGTATTTGTAGTCGAGTTACGCCCAAATGTTTCTGTTGGTTGACCGAACGACTTAGTCAGAGTCCACCATTAGTCGTTAAAGACGGCCAAAGATGAAATTGAGTCCTGGAGAGCCGGGTGACGAATTGCACATGTAAGGACTTCGAAGTAATGGAGCTTGGACCTTTTCTGTTATAGTGTACTTGTTCGGCTGGATAATCCACCGATCAGGTGGGGGTCTCAGACCATTCCACGAGTAATATCCTCCGCGTTCATTGCTGCTAACGAGCCAAGTGGACTCAGTAGGTGTGTCTTCAATAAATGATTTCATGCCTCTGCAGTATGCTTCAGAATCATGGTAGTTTCCTCATTTGAGTGATTGAGGACACTAGGGTAGAAGACTCCTCAGGGAAATATTTGGTTCCTGTAGTTATGCACACTGTAAGTATTGCTTATGGTCCTAATAGAATCGTGTGAGTGGTTACTAACTTGGTGCATGCGCATAATGATTCGTGGCCTACTTTACTGCACATCGAATTATTAGCTTATCCAAAGGTTAATGGGGCAACATCCTTGGTCGTTTACCGCTTTTTAAGTCACGCAAGAAGTTGTACTGTGAAGTCTACGCGTCCAACTATACATAGTGGACTTGTGTCTTGGTGGTGGGGAGCGCAGTTGAATAATAGTTTGAGTCGCGAGCATAAAATTTTTCTAATTTTAATTGCGCCCTGGCACCCAAGCCTAGGGCCAAGAGGGCTTCGCAGGTAAGTGTAAGTTGGATATATTCGTCCCATCATAGGCATAAAGCCGGATATCCAGTTCAGTGCATGATAAACAGGAAGTTCTCTATAGATCTTTTCAGACCTGTGAGAAAAGAGAAAGTGAGCCACAGGCCGGGAGAAGACCGAATAGAACCGTCGACTAATCAAGCGATATGAAAGTCCTAGGTTACGCACTTGTCGACCTTAGAAAATCTGACGAACAACACGCAACAAACAATTTGATGCTAATGTCGCTTTTGGTCACGCAGCAAATGGTGATGGCCGCATGGCTTGAAAATGTCCTATAAAGAGAGAGCACAAAATCTTGGATATTGAAAGCAATCCTCGGAACAACGTTACGACTGGCACAAATACATGGTAAGTGAGCAAAAGGTGTTTTAATACTTACTCTTTCCTTCTGCTCTCTGCTAATAACAACTATTAAACTGCTGTTAGCTGCCCTTTGAGACTGTGATTGTCTGAATTTCCAGTCAAGCGCCCAGCCAACCAAAGGAATACGAAAGGCCAGAACTCGGTAGACAGAGAGTGTATCTACAGGTTAGGATAATTATTTATTGCTAACCGAAAAATGCAAAGTTAGAAGTTTGATGTCGCTCACTATTCCGCGTTTGGTTTTCAGGCAATGTGAGTGATTTTCACTCCACGTGTTAATCATAGTGACGGAATAGTTCGATTCCTTTTACGCGGGCTGGTATTTACTGACCGGTCAGTTCTCACTCGCTTCCTAACTTCACTTCCGCTTGCTTCTCTATTACCTCCCATTTTGAATTGAGTCAGCTTGCAGACCCTTCGAACTTGATTGTGTCTGTAGCTTTTCGCCTCGAGATCGATTTGCAGCCATTGTGGTCTTCTCTTCCGAGCCGGCCAGCATTGTGCATTAGATGCTTGAAGCATTTGTTTTGTCTCACCGGGTTGCTGACCCTCAACTTCCAACACAAACGTGTCTAGTAGAATGTCCCAATACAAAGCTAGTGGTTTGTGGGGTCCTTGGGTTTTGTCATGGTTCGGTCTCAACCGATTGATGTGTCTAAGCCACCTCTCATGTCCAACCACCACCTCGTAGATAACACTGTCTTTCCTGCTGGTAACAATTACGCTCGACCATCCCTTTGGCGTTCAAAAATCCCGAGCGTAAACCATGGTACCAATATTGAAGTTACGGAGCCTGAATTTGCGATCTTCCTCCAGGTGACTACTGTCGGGCTTATCTATTCTTCTTGGTAAAAGATTATCGAACAACGTCCGGATGTTTCTGCCAAATAGTACTTCTGTGCGTGATTTCCCATTAAGGGCGTTTGGGTTCAGAGCGTTCCGATACACGCATAGGAAAGATTGAATTGCATCTTGTAAAGCCCTTCTTTGCCCTGCACGTTTGCACGTATCCACGAACCTTTCAGCCTGGCTGTTTGATTGCGGATGATATGATGGTGAGAACATCTGTTGAATTCTCTTTTGCTTGCACCACTCGCGAAAAGAAGTCGAGGTAAATTGTGTTCCATTGTCTGTCGCTGGCAGGCCGAAATATCGCAACAGCTTCTCCAGCTCGTTGTCAGTGTGCTGGGCAGTCGATTTGATTACCGGAATCACATCAGGCCACTTGGTGAATGATTCGACCAAAACGAGATGGTACTGGCCATTGATTGTTCCTGCATAGTCTAAGTGTATTCGTTGTCACGGTTTCTCTGCCTTAGGCCAATGTTGCCACTGACACTTGGGAGGAGCCTTCGCTACAAATTGACAAGATTCACACTGTTGGCAGAAATTTTTCAAGTTCCGAATCCATTTCTGGCCAGTAAACGCAACTGCGTGCCAAGGCTTTCACGCCGCTGGTACTAGGGTGCCCCGTGTAGAACTGCTGCTATATTTGCCTCTGCAATTTCGTTGGCATCACCACTCAATCTCCAAACATCAGACAATTGTCCACGACTGACATGGATCCACGTCGATTGAATAACGACCGCAACTCCATAGGTATGCCTCCATATGGCCAACATGTTCGTACACACTGCATCGCTTTCTCCATGATTCTGTCCCGTGATGTCTCCATACGAATAGTGTCAGCTGTTACTGGTAATCTTCTCACATTCTCAGCTAAGATTCGTTGGACTTCTGCTTCGAAACTGATAGCTCCAATCCCACAACCATCCTTCTCCTTTGGTTGTGAATTGATGAGACTAGGCAGGGCATCCGCTTGACCGATTGGTTGCGTAGGTTTATACTGTGTACTGAAGTCCTACGTCAGTAGTATGGTCGCGCATGGTTGCAACCGGTTTGTGTAAAAATTGGAATTCCTTTCTTTGAACCGAATATCAACAGAATTGGCTTGTGGTCAGTCGGGAGAGTGAAAGGTCTGCCATACAGCATCTTATGGAACCGTTTCACTGCGAAAACGATCGCGTGCTACTCCATCTCTATATGGCCATAGTTCTTATCAGCTACCGTAGATGACCATGCTACGTGCGCGATAGCCTTCCCTTCTCCATGCGGAAAGAGGTGGGAAATAACTACACCGATACCATAATTGGAAGCATCCATAGCAATGACAATTTTGTACTTCGGATTGAAGTCTGTCAAGAGTAGATCAGAAGTGAGAGCTTCTTTGATTGCATCAAATACCTCTGGCTCTCCTTCGTCCAATTCCAACCCTTGCCTTTTGGTAGTAGCTGGTTCAACGGACCTCTGGTTTGGTGAAGACTTGGTAGGAAAGCGCTATAATGGCTAACGAGCCCAAGGAACGTGCGGAGCTCTGCAACGGCTTCTGGGGGCTTCATCTTTTTGATGGCTTCAATATTGGCGGGATCCGGGCGACGGTCATGTTTGTCGGTGATAAACACAAGAAATTTGGTACTTTCTAACAAGAACTCACATTTTTCAGCCCGTACTCAGAATCCAGCTTCTTGGAAACACGAAAGCATTCTATCTAGTGTCTGTATCAAGTTTTGAGGATCTGAGCCCATAATCAAAGCATCGTCCAGATATAATGCGGCATTTGGGATATCGCTCAGTAGGGTATAAAATATTTGTTGAAAAATGGCCGGTGCGGTGTTCACTCCGAACCGCAGCCGATTGTACTGAAAAGTCCGAGGTAGGTATTTAGTGTCAGTAATGTTCTGCACTGATGCGCAACTGGGATTTGCAGATACGCATCAGTTAGGTGACGTTTTTCGAAACAATTTCCCCCATTGAGTTTGCTGAGCAAGTCTTCTGGTACCGGCAGGACATACTGATGATATTCCAACATCGAATTAAAACCTGTCGAGAAATTAGCCCAGATACGGACTTTACTGTTTTCTTTCTTTACCACCACGACAGGTACTGCTCATTCTGAATAGTGAACTCGTTGGATTATCCCATCAGATTGTAGTCAGTTTAACTTGGCTTCCACTAAGGACTGGGTTGTGTAGGGCACCGGGCGTCTTGGTCTAAAAATTGGTTTGGCGTCTGTTTTAAGGTTCAGTGCGGCAGTAGCTATGTTGCGGCATCCGAGAACAGGTTGGAACGCCGTTTTGTCGCGGTAATCTGATTTTAAAACAACGGGCTAGAAGTCAACGTTTGCGACAGCAGATGGGCTTACGGTGGCTGACATGTACTGTTCTCTGATTGATCAAGCCGTTTCAGTTAATCCATCCAGACTAACCCCAACAAATCTAATCCCGGCTGGTCTGTCACGAAACCTATCGTCTTGATTTGTTTACCGCGGAAGTTTACCTGACAATTTAGTTCACTAATCAATTTTATCGTACCTCCTGAAGCGTTTCAGGCCGTGCGGCCCGTTTGTATGAGTGCTGGTCACCCCAGCATGCACCGAGTGTCGCGAGATAGCAGAGTGATATCTGAAGCCGGGTCGATTTGTAACTGGACTTGAAGGCCGTTGATTTTCACAATGGTGTTTTTACGCTTGCTGGCCCCGTCAATCTTGAAAGTTGCGGTGGTAAATCCGGTCAAACGGGAACGCTGGAACGATTTGGCATTGTTACTCATCTTCTTGGCCAAAACTGGATGACTCGCTAGGCAACATGACACCTTATGCCCTTTTCTGCTGCAACGGTTACCAGTGTGCTTTTTGAATTTACACTCGCGGGGCAAAATCCCACTCTCTACAAAACCAACATGCAGAGGGAGGTTTAGAATGCGGTGAACTCACCTGGGGAGCCTCATTTGGGGGAGTACGGATGACTGCACAGACAAAATCTTGAACGTTCTGCTTGGATAACTGCTTAATCAGTGCGGTATCGTGCTTCAAATTCGTCATGTTTCGGCACTCACAGGTCCCTTGCTGCAACGTGACATCCGGATTCTGCTCATGTTCGTTCAGTATTCTTGTTCCAATGTCGGCGTCTTTGGATGCTTGTAGGCCACAAATGTATGTGAGACATTTAAACTGATCACTTGTCAACTTGTGTGGTTGTGACCGTTTGCGCTCTCGATTCACACGGCTGGAATAGTCGACCCAGTTTTTGTCTTCCATTTTTGTTATTGTCAGACACTTGTATCACATGTTGAGCAAAAATTACTGCTCTCCGAAAATATGCGACAAACCTGCGACCACTTCCTCCGACGGCAAATCTGTACTCTTTTTAAGTGAAGGAAAATTGGTGAACTTCTCGTGTTCGGCAACACTGAGCTTCCTCAAGATTAGTCGAATTTTCTTCTCCGCTGGATGGTTGGCAAAAGCAATCCGGAACATGTCTATGTACTTCAACAACCAAGAAACAAATGTTACGATGGCACCAGTGTCATAATGGAGCTCACTGACGTGCTGAGTCAGGGTCGTTGGTGAGGGAAAAGTTTCACTTTTCCCTAACCCTGGGCTTGACTGCACTGTCAGCTTCTGAGTTAGCTTTGCGATCAGCTTGGTCTGGGATACTTCAAACTGCGCCTGGTGTTGCTACAAAAGCATCTGAAATTGTTCAAATCTGATTACCGTTTCTGGATTCCGTTGAACATGCAGCGCTACTGTCATAACGTTACTTCTTTTCCTCCGCTCTCTGCCACCAACAACTATTATACTGCTGCTGGTTGCCCTATAAGGCTGCGACTGTCTGACTACCCAGTCAAGCCACCAGCCAACCGAAAGAATACAAAAGGACAGAACTCCGTAGACAGAGGGTGTGTCTACAGGATTGGTTACCTTTATTTATTGCTGACCGAAACATGCTAATTTAGGAGGTCAAAGTCGCGCACTGTTCCGCGTCTGGTGGTCAACCATTGTGATTGAGTTTCACTCCACGTGTTAATCATAGTGACGGAATAGTTCAATTCCTTTGACGCGGGCTAGTATTTACTGGCCGATCAATTCCCACTCGATTCCCAAATTCACTTCCGCTTGCGTCAGTATTAGGTAAGTGGTCAAAGGCTTGGTAGATACTGTATGGTGACTGGACATAAGGATGGCCAATGCTACGGCGCTACGGCAGTAAGAATAAGCAAGCATCCTCAGGTTGCTTGGGGAGGGAGCTGAGGGTGGTTCAGGGGTGGTAAGGCGACGGAAAGACAAGATGCAAATTTAAAGTGAAAGTGCATAGGTAGACGTTATAGACTCACACAGACAGCAAGCACACGTCAGGAAAAGCACTGGATGCCCGTTTCATTATTTAGGGAATCGTCAGCAGCGCGCATTCCTTCGGACCCTAGTAGGCGTACAACCCGCAACTAGCCCGTTGCCAGTCCGTGGTTGAGACCACTGAGCTTCGAGGGACCGGAGGGACCATCGTGATTAATTTACTAGATGTGAAATATCGCCTCTCACTAGTCAAAAACGCGCACTTCACTACCGTGCAGCGGACAGAGTAGACCCTCAACAAGCGACGAACTTACCAAATTTAAGCCGACAGTTGACCTATGGTACGGTAGTAACGTGCAGGTCAGTGGATAGTGAGTGGCTTTATAACACATTTAGTAATTTATTCGTGAAGTTCTTTGACGTCCCCGTAACACGTTTGTATTAACCACGGACTCGCAAAAGTCGAGATGCGGGTCATAGCTCTGAAGGGTCCGAAGGCATGCGCGCTGCAGAAAATTCCCCAAAAGGATGAAACACGCGTAAAGTAGTTTTCCAGGTGTGCGATTGCTGTCTAAGAGAGCTTGGAGGTGAAAATTACTACCTGTATCATGCAAACCCAAAACAATCTTCTGTTAGAGTGAAATAGTTCGACAAACCATTACCAATTAAAAAAACACAGCGCAATTTAGCCTTGCACATATTCGAAATTGCGTGCTGTGCATCAAAGAAAGCGAAGCTAAGAACGCCGTCTTTGTATCCTCCCCACTCTCATGGGTCATGAGACGTTAGTCAATATGACACCGTTTGGAAAAGTGGGTAATTCCGGAGGCATTGTTCATCGAGGAAATTTGCCACAAAAGTTATGCGTACAAGACATATGCAGTGTTTGTTGGTGGTCCATGTCCGTGCCGCAGGCTTACTTGGTATTGCAAGCTTAGCAAGGACATGGAATTGAAACGTAAATATCAGGTTGAAGCACATGAGTGACACTCAGCTTACGACCTTGAGATAACGGCAGCTCCGTCGGTACTGAAGTCTCAACTGATTACCGAATTGGCCCACGAGCGTGGAGACGAACGAGCACTCATTAACATCGCGTCACTGACACCCAATAAACACTCCCAGTTGGAAATCAGATACAGATTCAATGATGCTCTTACCTACTCAGCGAATTTGACCTAGGTATTTAATGCACCGACTAGGTCGGCAGTACGTAGCTACAATATTCACATGAGTGTACGGCCAAATGAAAAAAATATAGCACGGCGAGTTTGTAGCTGTAAATTTTTCGAATATCCATTTGCGAACAAGTCCCAGCTTTTCCCTCCTTCATAGAAAGTATCTTCTTTTTTCTGATTACCTCACACTGCCTTGACGCTGACATGCATTGCTTAAGGAAATTGCACACAAATCTATTCTCTATTTTGCTCGCAGTGGCACGAGTACACTACGCATACCGTATCAAATGTGACCAGATAGGCAAGCTAGCAAGGAAGGCAACCGTACCCTCTAACCATAAGCCTTCAAATCTTCTCTTTCAAGGGCTTGCATGGTTGCAGCCTCAACACAATCAGGCAATCAGCTTTTTAGTACATCTCACTTTGATATCATCTCTCTAGCGTGGAACTGAAACCTGCTTACGCCAGATTGGCTTCATGACCAACCACGTATTATGTCTCCGATTGGCTGATCACCCTCAACACCATAGAAGTGTGCCCATACGCAGGTTGCGATCATCCGATAGGCTACTGACCAACCGAGCCAATCGTACAGCAAATTGGTAGTTTCAGTTGAGGCTGCAATCATTGCACGCTGTTGGAAGCGAAGCTTTGAAGGCGTACGGGTTGACTGCACGGTTGCTTTCCTTGCTCGCTTGCCTAGCTGGCCCCACGTGATACGGTATGCATGGTGTAATCGTGCCACTGCTAACAATCTGGAGAATCAATAAGTGTGCGATTTCGCTTAGGATAAGCATGTATTTGTTAAGGCAGTGTGAGGAAATCAGCAACAATGCAGTAGTTCGTATGAAGTAGGTAAAGCTGACACTACTTTGCAAATATAATTTTTAAAGCCCTTACAGCTACAAAGTTATCGTGCTGTGTTTTTTCAGTTGGCCGTAAACCCATTTGAATAGCGTAGCTACGTACTGCTGATGTAGTCGGCCCATTGTATACTAAGGTCAATTACGCTGAGTAGGCAAGAACATCAGTGGATCTGTAGGCATTGTTCCAAAGAGGAGGGTTCCTAGTGTAGCGGTGACACGACGTTAGTGAGCGTTCTTTCGTCACCACACCTGTGGAAACTTCTGTAAACGGATACCGCTTCAGGACCCATGGACTTGCCGTTAGGTTAAGGTCGTAAGCTGCATGTCAATCGTGATGTTTACACTTCACTTCTAAGTGATTGCTAAGCTTGAAATCCCAAGTGAGCCTACGGCCCTGATATGAGCTGCCAACGAGCATTGAATACGCATAATAAGCATAGAATTTGAAACAATTATCTTTGATCAACAATGCCTCCGGAATTACCCACTTTTCAATGACGAAAGGTTTTTGACTACTTTCTAAGTCGATAACAATGTATGTCAGGGCGTGCAGCCATGACCGCTTCTAAGACTGACCGAAACAGTGGTCCATAGCAAGATTAGTAGGCGCGGTTGCCTTTGTAAGTGCTTGTAAACATGTTGTAGGAAGGCCCGTGGGTGAGACAACAGTGTTCGTCCGTTTCAAGCACCCACCAGAATTACCAGAGTAACATGCGTGCTCTGCCAAAACTTATCAGCCTCTGCGTATTTACTTGCAAGACCATGTAGCATTTGTACATACGGTAGTCATTGTAGCCACTTTAGGTGTTTCTTTGTTGATTAATGCCGATTTCATGAGGATAGCATTCCAGTCCATAGAGGTGATAGGGAGGTTCCATCTGCATTGACTGTGCTTCTAATGGTGCTATTTGGAGAGCCACTATTCAAAGCGTCTCAAGTCCTATGGGCGACCATATGGAAGTAAAGCCTAATTATCCTATGAATGCATATGTTCCGCATCTTTCTTATGAGCTTTAAATAACACCATAACAGCTGACACTGAAGTGATAACTGATCAACAAATTCACCATTGGGTGTAGAGTCAAACGAACACTCACTAATGCCCTGTCAACGCCACACTTGGAATCCTCTTAGTTTGTGTTTAATCATCAACTGTGATAGAAGTAAGCACCCATAGAACATTCGTTGTTCAGATTTAGGTTGGTCTAACTACTTCAAGGAGAACAATATTCCACATTGTTGTCGCAAGGACAATCGCACAAAATTGTCCAATCGCCTAGCAGCCAATGCTGCTTCAGCTTAGGGTGTGCAGTGTCCTAGCCACGGCGCATGCCGACCAAACGCGAATGCATGCCTGCCTGACTCCCTCAGCCGAAAGGAACTGCGAAATGGCAGTCAGAAGAATGCCTGTCTTCGCCACTATCGTAACCATGGTTAGGCCGCTGAATAAGCCACCACCAGGTAGCCGTTAGCGATCAACAAGTATAGACCGCTACATGTGGTGGTTAGTTTGTCTGTCTGCACTGGTTACGGTGTAAGCTTCGGATCATGTGGTAGCTAGGATCTCATCCTTAGACAGGCATCACAATTTGCCAATTGGACTGTTTCCGTTTGGAGAGCATTCATCGGGTTTCCCTTCAGACGCGCTTTAGCGCAGCACCGAGGAAGGTTTTCGAGCACATTCATTGCACGGTCTGTCGGTTACGCACAGGGCTTCCAAACGGTGTCACATTGACTAACGTCTCATGACCCATGAGAGTGGGGAGGACACAAAGACGGCGTTCTTAGCATCGCTTTATTTGATGCACAGCACGCAATTTCGAATATGTGCAAGGCTAAATTGCGCTGTGTTTTTTAATTGGTAATGGTTTGTTGAACTATTTCACTCTAACAGATTGTTTTGGGTTTGCATGATACAGGTAGTAATTTTCACCTCTAAGCTCTCTTAGACAGCAATCGCACACCTGGAAAAGTACTTCACGCGTGTTTCATCCTTTTGGGGAATTTTCTGCGGCGCACATGCCTTCGGACCCTTTAGAGCTATGACCCGCACCTCGACTTTTGCGAGTCCGTGGTTAATGCAAACGTGTTACGGGGACGTCAAAGAACTTCACGAATAAATTACTAGATGTGTTATAAGGCCACTCACTATCCACTGACCTGCACGTTACTACCGTACCATAGGCCAACTGTCAGCTTAAATTTGGTAAGTTCGTCGCTTGTTGAGGGGCAACTCTGTCCGCTGCACGGTAGTGAAGTGCGCGTTTTTGACTAGTGAGAGGCGATATTTCACATCTACTGACTTAATCACGATGGTCCCTCCGGTCCCTCGTAGCTCAGTGGTCTCAACCACGGACTGGCAACGGGCTAGTTGTGGGTTGGACACCTACTAGGGTCCGAAGGAATGCGTGCTGCTGACGATTCCCTAAATAATGAAACAGGCGTCCAGTGCTTTTCCTGGCGTGTGCTTGCTGTCTGAGTGAGTCTATAAGAGATGAACTTCTACCTATGCACTTTCACTTTAAATTTGCATCTTGTCTTTCCGCCGTCTTACCACCCCTGAACCACCCTCAGCTCCCTCCCCAAGCAACCAGAGGGTGCTTGCTTATTCTTACTGCCGTAGCGCCCTAGCATTGGCCATCCTGATGTCCAGTCACCATACAGTATCTACCAAGCCTTTGACCACTTACCTAATACTGACGCAAGCGGAAGTGAATTTGGGAATCGAGTGGGAATTGATCGGCCAGTAAATACTAGCCCGCGTCAAAGGAATTGAACTATTCCGTCACTATGATTAACACGTGGAGTGAAACTCAATCACAATGGCTGACCACCAGACGCGGAACAGTGCGCGACTTTGACCTCCTAAATTAGCATGTTTCGGTCAGCAATAAATAAAGTTAACCAATCCTGTAGACACACCCTCTGTCTACGGAGTTCTGTCCTTTTGTATTCTTTCGGTTGGCTGGTGGCTTGACTCGGTAGTCAGACAGTCGCAGTCTTATAGGGCAACCAGCAGCAGTATAATAGTTGTTGGTGGCAGAGAGCAGAGGAAAAGCATTAACGTTATGACAGTGGCGCTGCATGTTCAACGGAATCCAGAAACGGTAATCAGATTTGAACAATTTCAGATGCTTTTGTAGCAACATCAGGCGCAGTTTGAAGTATCCCAGACCAAGCTGATCGCAAAGCTAACTCAGAAGGTGACAGTGCAGTCAAGCACAGGGTTAGGGAAAAGTGAAACTTTTCCCTCACCAACGACCCTGACGCAGCACGTCAGTGAGCTCCATTATAACCCTGGTGCCATCGTAACATTTGTTTCTTGGTTGTTCAAGTACATAGACATGTTCCGGATTGCTTTTGCCAACCATCCAGCGGAGAAGAAAATTCGACTAATCTTGAGGAAGCTCAGTGTTGCCGAACACGAGAAGTTCATCAATTTTCTTTCACTTAAACAGGGTATCGATTTGCCGTTGGAGGAAGTGGTCGCAGGTTTATCGCATATATTCGGAGAGCAGTAATTTTTGCTCAACATGTGATACAAGTGTCTGACAATAACAAAAATGGAAGACAAAACTGGGTCGACTATTCCAGCCGTGTGAATCGAGAGCGCAAACGGTCACAACCACACAAGTTGACAAGTGATCAGTTTAAATGTCTCACATACATTTGCGGCCTACAAGCATCCAAAGACGCCGACATTGGAACAAGAATACTGAACGAACATGAGCAGAATCCGGATGTCACGTTGCAGCAAGGGACCTGTGAGTGCCGAAACATGACGAATTTGAAGCACGATACCGCACTGATTAAGCAGTTATCCAAGCAGAACTTTCAAGATTTTGTCTGTGCAGTCATCCGTACTCCCCCAAATGAGGCTCCCCAGGTGAGTTCACCGCATTCTAGACCTCACTCTGCATGTTGGTTTTGTAGAGAGTGGGATTTTGTCCCGCGAGTGTAAATTCAAAAAGCACACTGTTAATGGTTGCAGCAGAAAAGGGCATAAGGTGTCATGTTTCCTGGCGAGTCATCCAATTTTGACCAAGAAGATGAGTAACAATGTCAGATCGTTCCGACGTCCCAGTTTGACCGGATTTACCACCGCCACTTTCAAGATTGACGGGGCCAGCAAGCGTAAAAGCACCATTGTGAAAATCAACGGCCTTCAAGTCCAGTTACAAATCAACCCGGCTTCAGATATCACTCTGCCATCTCGCGACACTCGGTGCATGCTGGGGTGACCAGCACTCATACAAACGGGCCGCACGGCCTGAAACGCTTCAGGAGGTACGATAAAATTGATTAGTGAACTAAATTGTCAGGTAAACTTCCGCGGTAAACAAATCAAGACGATAGGTTTCGTGACAGACCAGCCGGGATTAGATTTGTTGGAGTTAGTCTGGATGGATTAACTGAAACGGCTTGATCAATCAGTGAACAGTACATGTCAGCCACCGTAAGTCAATCTGCTGTCGCAAACGTTGACTTCAAGCCCGATGTTTCAATATCAGATTACCGCGACAAAACGGCGTTCCAACCTGTTCTCGGATGCCGCAACATAGCTACTGCCGCACTGAACCTAAAAACAGACGCCAAACCAATTTTTAGACCAAGACGCCCGGTGCCCTACACAACCCAGTCCTTAGTGGAAGCCAAGTTAAACTGACTACAATCTGATGGGATAATCCAACGAGTTCATTATCCAGAATGAGCAGTACCTGTCGTGGTGGTAAAGAAAGAAAACAGTAAAGTCCGTATCTCGGCTAATTTCTCGACAGGTTTTAATTCGATGTTGGAATATCATCAGTATGCCCTGCCGGTACCAGAAGACTTGCTCAGCAAACTCAATGGGGGAAATTGTTTCGAAAAACGTCACCTAACTGATGCGTATCTGCAAATCCCAGTTGCGCCTCAGTGCAGAACATTACTGACACTAAATACCTATCTCGGACTTTTCAGTACAATCGGCTGCGGTTCGGAGTGAACACCGCACCGGCCATTTTTCAACAAATATTGGATACCCTACTGAGCGATATCCCAAATGCCGCATTATATCTGGACGGTGCTTAGATTATGGGCTCAGATCCTCACAACTTGATACAGACACTAGATAGAATGCTTTCGTGTCTCCAAGAAGCTGGATTCTGAGTACGGGCTGAAAAATGTGAGTTCTTATTGGAAAGTACCAAATTTCTTGTGTTTATCATCGACAAACATGACCGTCGCCCGGATCCCGCCAATATTGAAGCCATCAAAAAGGTGAAGCCCCCAGAAGCCGTTGCAGAGCTCCGCACGTTCCTTGGGTTCGTTAGCCATTATAGCGCTTTCCTACCAAGTCTTCACCAAACCAGAGGTCCGCTGAACCAGCTAATACCAAAAGGCAAGGGTTGGAAATGGACAAAGGAGAGCCAGAGGTATTTGATGCAATCAAAGAAGCTCTCACTTCTGATCTACTCTTGACAGACTTCAATCCGAAGTACAAAATTGTCGTTGCTATGGATGCTTCCAATTATGGTATCGGTGTAGTTATTTCCCACCTCTTTCCGCATGGAGAAGGGAAGGCTATCGCGCACGTAGCACGGTCATCAACGGCAGCTGAAAAGAACTATAGCCATATAGAGATGGAGGAGCACGCGATCGTTTTCGCAGTGAAACGGTTCCATAAGATGCTGTATGGCAGACCTTTCACTCTCCCGACTGACCACAAGCCAATTCTGTTGATATTCGGTTCAAAGAAAGGAATTCCAATTTTTACGCAAACCGATTGCAACCACAGGCGATGTAGGACTTCAGCATACAGTATAAACCTACGCAACTAATCGCTCAAGCAGATGCCCTGCCTAGTCTCATCAATTCACAACCAAAGGAGAAGGATGGTTGTGGGATTGGAGCTATCAGTTTCGAAGCAGAAGTCCAACGAATCTTGGCTGAGAATGTGAGAAGATTACCAGTAACAGCTGACACTATTCGTATAGAGACATCACGGGACAGAATCATGGAGAAAGCGATGCAGTGTGTACGAACATGTTGGCCAAATGGAGGCATACCTATGGAGTTGCGGTCGTTATTAAATCGACGTGGATCCATGTCAGTCGTGGACAATTGTCTGGTGTTTGGAGATTGAGTGGTGATGCCAACGAAATTGCAGAGGCAAATATTGCAACAGTTCTACACGAGGCACCCTGGTACCAGCGGCACGAAAGCCTTGGCACGCGGTTGTGTTTACTGGCCAGAAATGGATTCGGAACTTGAAAAAGTCTTGCCAACAGTGTGAATCTTGTCAATTTGGAGCGAAGGCTCCTCCCAAGTGTCAGTGGCAACATTGGCCTAAGGCAGAGAAACCGTGACAACGAATACACTTAGACTATGCAGGACCAATCGATGGCCAGTACCATCTCGTTTTGGTCGAATCATTCACCAAGTGGCCTGATGTGATTCCGGTAATCAAATCGACTGCCCAGCACACTGAAAACGAGCTGGAGAAGCTGTTGCGATATTTCGGCCTGCCAGTGATATTAGCGACAGACAATGGAACACAATTTACCTCGACTTCTTTTCGCGAGTGGTGCAAGCAAAGGTGAATTCAACAGATGTTCTCACCATCATATCATCCGCAATCAAACAGCCAGGCTGGTAGGTTCGTGGATAAGTGCAAACGTGCAGGGCAAAGAAGGGCTTTACAGGATGCAATTCAATCTTTCCTATGCGTGTATCGGAACGCTCTGAACCCAAACGCCCCTAATGGGAAATCACGCACAGAAGTACTATTTGGAAGAAACATCCGGAAGTTGTTCGATAATCTTTTACCAAGAAGAATAGATAAGTCCCACAGTAGTCACCTGGAGGAAGATCGCAAATTCAGGCTCCGCAATAATGGTACCATATTGGTAACACGGTTTACGCTCGGGATTTTTGAACGCCAAAGGGATGGTCGAGCGTAATTGTTACCAGCAGGAAAGACAGTGTTATCTACGAGGTGGTGGTTGGACATGAGATGTGGCTTAGGCACATCAATCAGTTGAGACAGAACCATGACAAAACCCAAGGACCCCACAAACCACTAGCTTTTTATTGGGACATTCTACTAGACACGTTTGGTTGGAAGTTGAGGGTCAGCAACCCGGTGAGACAAAACAAATGCTTCAAGCATCTAATGCACAATGCTGGCCGGCTCGGAAGAGAAGACCACAATGGCTGCAACTCGATCTCGAGGCGAAAATCTGCAGACACAATCAAGTTCGAAGGGTCTGCAAGCTGACTCAGTTCAAAATGGGAGGTAATAGAGAAGCAAGCGGAAGTGAAGTTAGGAAGCGAGTGAGAACTGACCGGTCAGTAAATACCAGCCCGCGTAAAAGGAATCGAACTATTCCGTCACTATAGACAGTTTTATGGGCGGTTATTATGTCTGTCCGCACCGGTTACCTCTTAAGCTTCGGATCATGTGGTAGCTAGGATCTCATCCTTAGACAGGCATCACAATTTGCCAATTGGACTGTTTCCGTTTGGAGAGCATTCATCGGGTTTCCCTTCAGACGCGCTTTAGCGCAGCACCGAGGAATGTTTTCGAGCACTTTCATTGCACGGTCTGTCTGTTATTCTCAGGGCTTCCAAACGGTGTCCCATTGATTAAGATCCCATGACCCGTGAGAGTGGTACGGACGCAAAAGCGGCGTTCTTAGCCTCGCACAGCACGCAATTTCGAAAATTTGCAAGGCTCTAAGCTCGGTAAATTGCGCTAGCATGCCTGTAAAATGATGTGGTTGTATGGAGGTAACTCGCAGCACTGCATAGAGAACCCATCTTTTCATCCTAGGATTTGTGGGCTATAACCGACTGAGCAATGGGTCTTTGATGTAGCTGGAATCCAGTATTTTTCTTATGTTCAACGCTTATGTAATAAGTAAACGGAAGTTGTGCTTCGGGACATGTGATGCTAAAGAGCTGCAAATCGCGGAGATGTAATTGGTGCTAGATGGATGATAGATAGGAGGTATGACAGCCTTTTATATATGCTGACGACAGAACTGGAAGACTGTTTTAAAGAGTTAAAGACCTTTTAGTAGTTTTACGAATAAGTAAGTATCGTTTGATATAAATTTAACGCACGGAAGTGCGCAGAGTGGTTAGATATCCTAACGTACTAGTCGATGAGAGATATGACCCATAACGCGATTAAAAATTCCTTGATGGAGCTTTTAGCCAGTATGCATTTGAGATTTCAAGGCTGTAAAGCGAGTAAATGACGATTCAGCATCAGCAAATTTGAAGCCATAGCGCAGCAGTGCGCGGGGAAGTATGTCGTTTACGCGTACTAGTAGATGAGAGATAAGACTGATTGAGTAATGAAAAAAGCTTTAATAAAGCTGGAAGCAAGTGTGTCTCAAAAGATAAATTGTATTAAGTTCCAAACTGCTTTCCAGCCTACTGTCTTCGTTGGTGAAACAGGCACTCACAATCCCACACTTGCAACTGGAGCAATAGCGCTGCCTAAAGTCATGTGAAAGTATTTTATTCGACCATTTCAACAACAAGGTCATCCCCGTCTACCGTGCAATACGCATGGAGGCTCAGAAGACCGCACAGTGCAGTTGCTTTTTCCTGGTCTGGAAACCGGCTTCCGTGACAACGCACGTCTCTCCCAAACTTCATACACGAATAGAAAACCGTGCTTCTCCGGCTATGGAAGATGCCAAACAGCAAAGATACGCACTTGCGTGCGTTGTTTCAACGAAGTGAATCCAGCGCATCTTATTGTAACGAACTGCTCGCAATTCTACGGTACACTGGTTTGACATTTCGCTGTTATCAACGGCTATCAATCGCTTTTGCGCTAACGCGCATTTCCGTTCCTCTGACAGGGCAACCAAGTGTGTAATATTTGTTCACTTTGGGATGATAGGTTCTTCCGTATCCATCACTCGGTGAAGGTCGCAATAGGCTTGTTGAGCTGCATTGAAAAACGTAGAGAATGTAAGTGGCCGGAAGTCAAACCCCAACCAAATAGTGAGAAAAAATTTCGTCACAACCTGTCGCATGCTTTCTGATGAGCAGAAACTGAGGAGTGGCGGAGTAGCTGGTGGCATTACGCACCGGAGCACATGTCCACATTCAAGGCCATGCTGACTAGCAGTAGGGTTGGCAGAGGCATCAAAACAGCATGGCGCGCCGCTTTACACCAACAGCTCAATGGTCTCTCTGTTAAAAGGAAATTTTAAGTCTGAATATTGTAATACAATCAGAGGAAAACAAAGAAACTGTAATTTGACAAGAGAAATGGGCAAAATAAGGTGTCAGATGCTAAAAGGTAGGTTACTACTAATTCCGACAATTAGCAATCAACCGACCAAACTGAAAAATGCTAACCGGCCATCACGAAGAATTGTCGAATTCAGGACAAACCAGTTAAGGTCGAGAAATATACAAGCAATACGCCCATAACTTCTAAACCATTGCGCTGATTACTAACAAACGGTGGCTATTCCTAGCATCACCAGAAGCTCCGCCAGCTGGTGTTTTAATGGTCACATAGACCCTGGATTATCAGCCAACAGAATGCAGATAAAGGCTAAGAATACAAAAGACACGGTAATAAGTTTGCAAACCCTGTACTATGAAACCACTCGCACCATTAGAAAGACCTAAAGACTGAACACAAATCTTATATAGTGGAAAGAACCAGAGCGCTAACTGCACGGAAATTGAGTCTAGGCAAACCTACAGTACCTCTGTTAATGCATTACGTGTATTCACTTCTGGCTACATCGATCATAAATATTCCAAAAATTGTAGCTGGCTTACTGAGCTGTCTGCCGCCAAGTCACAATAGTTGCTGGGCGCTGACTGGCTAATCCTCGTCCACACGATAAACCCACTTTCGTTTGAGCAACAGGCGGATATTAGCATACGTCGCGTCTGACGGACTACGTTCCTGGGATAGCTATGAGGTCTTATTCGTGCTTCACTTCGCCGCATGCGGAAGTCAAATATATACATTGTAATTTACTAGCAAAAAGGCTTCTTCAACATGACTCGTAATTACTAATCAAAGTAGTTTTAACCAGCGGGCAAGTGCAAGCGGATTGCATCGAATGTAATTGAGAAAGCTCTAGTTTGGCCAGAAGCCATGAAATTTTCGCATCGGTAACATAAGAAACACATATCAAATGGCGCTGAAAACCTCTTGGCTTTGACATGCGGATGCGGTCAAGTCTTCAGTTTTAGGTGGCCTTGTTATTTGGCAAGAAAAACAGCTGGATCAAATATACGTCTCAACATAGGGTTGTTCGTGCTTCGATACCATCCTTATAATAATGGGGCAAATTATTCTCTGAACTGAGTTAAATAACTGCATACGTTTTGTTACGAGACTGGGCAAGACTATGGGTGCGGCTTCCAAATGTTGCGCTCATACTTTTAGCTAGCGATGTAAACGTTAACTCCAGAATATATAGATAAAAGAACAACTTAACCACGTACACCTAACTGGCAAAATTATCACGTGAGTCGCAAGTTGGATGCTAGGATTTTGCAATGGAGCACAGCAACGGCCATCCGCTACGTTCGCTTAAATCCAGACAGTTGCATCTTTGTCAAACTGCCTGTATCATACTAGCGTTGTAACGATTGCTAGCTTAGCTTTGTGCATTTACCCTAGCGATCAACCTACACACTTGCCTCATTACACCTTTCCGTCCCACAAAAACATACCCAATTAAACTAAGGCATTATAGCTCACCAGCTGCTGTAAAGCGAACAATTTTGGTAGAGTCAGTTGAGCTCATTAGAGACCAATGGGATTAGGCGGGCGGTCTCGCGTCTGTGATTCGGCTGAGCAATCGAATGCAAGATAACTGGCATTAGGTCCTTGTGCCATTGGTTAGATTGTATAATTCAGGCAAGTTTTCTTGTATATGCCCTCATTAAATTTTGATGTTTACTTCAAAAGTATCGAAGTTTACAATCGGCCTTGCGTTGGTTTGAACTGCAAATTGCAGGAATTGGCGAGCCACAAGCGGATCTGTCGCTTACGATCCATATCTTGTGTTAGACGCATTTTCCGAGAACATGTAGCATTATAGTAGTCCATATCAACCCCAAAACCTTAATTGAATAAGTACCGCGTGTTCGGTACCACCTGTGAAGTATGGTGTTTAGAGAGTTGTTAGGTCATGATCAAATTAATCCTACAAATGTTTTGTGATGCCAGCACGTTTGAGAAACATTGACGCGACTAAGCCGGTAAGTGCTTCAAATCACAAGCACCAGTGCTGTGAATAACTAAATCCATGTACGCTATACATACAGCTTTAAGGTTATCACGTTGTGTTAACTTGAAAACCAAAAACTCGTTGCAGCGGTGAACCTTAGCGAAGCGACTGCATCCCACCAGTAAAATAATCTTGCGGGACGGGATCTGGCCTCTTGACCAAATCGTATATGATACCAGCAATGGGATCTCGAAAGGAATTTGAAGGTGACGAACGGAATCAACCTCTAGGACGGTAAATTTCAGTATTTCCCAGTTCTTATAGAAGCTTGCTTAATGGAGCCAGAGCTAAAGCCCGTTGCGTAATGCCATCCCCCAGGGTCGACTAAGTGGATGACATTCGGTGGTAAGATCCCCAGGTGCAATCAGCTGTGTGCGCTAGCTGTAGTAGAATGCATACACATCAAGGTACAGCCTATTTACATTTCGCGTGGGTGATCAAAACCCATATCTCTGAGAAAAGGATCCTCAACAGCGGTGGGTTTCGCTAGACTCTACCTCTTGTGCCAAAGCTGAGATGGTTGTAAGTCACCTAGCTTGGTTTGTCTAAACAATCTGGGGAGCTTTTCGCAGTCTGATTTACCAATTCTTATTAAAACGGTAGCTCTGATCACCACAGAGTCTTTTAAAAGTCTGGTAGCTTGAGAATGTCTTTGAGACCATAGACGACCTGCAAAGGAAGTGCTGCGTCAATGTGGTTAAAGCTGACCTCGGACCTGACACCAGGCAACCATACTATCGACTAGAATTAAACGAACAAAGTTTATGGCTGCTCACTCCAAAGTGTTGGAGTGGAATAGCAGAAACCCCAGTAGAAACCTCGCGGCTTGAAGTTTTAAGGTCTATAGCGAATGTTTTGCGGAGCAAGCAAAATAAACCTGCTAATAAAGGCTTGGAAAATAACGAAAATAAACCTGAAAAAAACGTTTAAAATGGTGTGAAAGTAAATTTTTCCAAACTATATACAATCGGGATTGTGAATTAAAGCGGGGTGAGCGATTATATTGCAAGGGGTATTCGTACGCCACATTAGGACAAACAACCATCCACTGGAAATAGTAACGTAGCGAATAAAGTTGGGCCAATCTTATGTTTATTACTAAAAGCTGACATACCGCTAAGCTGATAAGCACCCAAAAGCTAGCTAGGAAGAGAAAAAAAGAACGTTTCGAGACAACGAAAGCAGCGTTTGGTCCCCATTTCAGAAGTGTGTGTAGATAAAAGTAGGGTATGCTGGGGTCAAAAGTACCAAAGTTTTACAATGGGTTGAATAACAGTTCAGTATGAATCATTCCTTAAAAACATTTAGCATGAAATTAATGGATCAAATTGATATCCAAATTCTGTATAGAGTAAAATCCATGTTAAACTAGTCACCCCTTTAGCACCTATTTCCGCGGCATCAGGACACGTTTTGTCAGTACCCAGAATAAGGTTGCCACAATCATGATGCATCAAGGTAAATCAAAACATTAAGTAACCTTGAGACAAAAGGTTTTGGATCAACTTTTTGTAAATGTGCTGTTTATCTATATAAGTCAGAGAAGAAATCAAAATTTTGTACCCATGATATGATGTGCACCCGTAAATTAAGGAATAAGAGTAAACACGATGTCTGCTCTAAAGACAAATCTAAATTATCCCAGCAAATAAAGAAGCTCACGATCGTAGCTCATTGTAATGAGCATAGAAACGTTCACGCCTTCAGTGGCAGTAGTATTGTCGATGCTTGGTTTTCCACGGGACCCAGCAAAGAAGACACGAATAGTTAGGTATAACCATCGAGCAAAATTTGAGTAGTTATTTCTCATAACAAAGTAAATGAGGAAACACACCAATGGTTCAAGGTTTGAGTTGGCGTGGTGATAAACATTCAACCTCAAACGATATTTCCTTGTAGTGCCAGCAAATTACTCCGTCCTGGTTACAATTGTACTGCAATGGGGCTTATGCTCGAAGACAACATTGTCAATACGCACAAATCATGACATAGCTTTTGATCGTAAGTAAATGTAACTTCGGTTACTCAAATTCTGTCACCCTCGAACCTTTCGACTGTGCAGTTATCCACAGTCACTTGTCGCCCGCTTCCATCCTTTCGGCAAATGGATTCAGGAAATGGATCTCATTGGCCGACTAGCGAATGCTTGGAAACCGATTTGCTAAAAACCTGTGTGAGCGTAAAGGCTTGCGAATCCGGACGTTCGCACGAATTGTGGGCAACAGTGAATTGAATCATACTGTAACCCTGAAATGCGTCGGTTGATTGACAGTTTTAGAAATTTCAATTGCACGCGCAACCGCCCGGCTAGGTGGGTATCGCAGATAATCCTCCGCAGGTATCATACACGCTAAGTCATTTTAATATTTAGATAAGTGGGAAGAGGAATAGAAGGGCAAAGCAATTCTATAAAGGAAGTCGGCTAGCATGAGGTAAAACGTTAAAAGTATTGTATTGTATCGGTAATGGCCAGAAGCAAATATTTACATAGAGAATTGTGTGCAACATGCTTAGCAATATCTGCATTAAGCCAGTAACCACTTTGTAGCAACCTGAAAGATATTCCTTATCTTTTTATTTAAAGTTGCGCCCACATCGTACATTATTGGTTTTTGTTTAAGCGCCGAACCTACGGTTAATTTTACCTACCGCATGCTCATCACTTGTGTGCACGGTGAATTACGACCCCGACGTACACTCTTGTTGCTTCATCCGTTTTCATCCGTTTGTATGCTTCCTCGAATACAATGCGCTGTGTCCGCGCTTCCGGTTTTCTGCTATCCGCACCAACGAAAGCTCACTATCTCGGGCTTGTATATACTAGTCCTACAAATAGAGGATACGGAATCAGAGGCGCAAAATTTTAAAAAACTTTGGTGGGCTCCTTCTATTTATTATAGTTACAATCCATCTTTCCTCCATTTCCTTGCGAGTTATTTAAACTAGGTTTGTTTGTAAACTTCACTGGAATCATTAGTTTACCAGATTTCACGCTGACGTAAAACCTGAGTCCTCCGGTAGTCAAAATATGCGCCATATAGTTACTTCGGAATATATAGCATATAAGCGCAACGACGGGTTTGCCGATGTTGAGATAGAAATATACCATTTCAATAGCACCTTAGTGCATTGTACCAAGCATTTAGCGTGGCACATTTTCGAAATCGCGTGCAGTACTTTCAAGTTAGCGAGGCTAAGAAAGCTGTTTTGGTGTCGTTGACCCTTTCATTGGTCATGGGACGTTTGCTAATGGAACATCGGTTGAAAACCGCAAGCATAAGCGACAGACAGTCCAATGAAAGTGGTCGAGCATCACCTTCTGTTCTATTTGGATGCCTCTCTGATGGAAACCTTGATGATTGGCCTCCAAACTGAAACCGTCCAATCGGCAAATTGTGATGCCTGTCTAAAGAGGAGATCCTAGCTACGACATGATCCGAAGCTTAAGAGGTAACCAGTGCGGACAGACATACTAACCACCCCATAAAACCGTCTATACCTGTTGATCGCTAGCGGCTACCTGGTGGTGGTTTATTCACCAGCCTAACCATGGTGGCGTAGACTGGCAATCTTCTAACTGGCATTACGCAGTGCAGCAATGGCTGCTAGGCGGTTAGACAATTGTGTGCGACTGTCATTGCAACGATCATGGAGGACATTGTTCCCGTTGGAGCTGGTAGACCAACCTGAAGCTGAACAACGCAAGTGCCATGTTTGCTAACTTTTATCAAAGTTGCTGACTTAACAAATAATAACAGGATTGCAAGTGTGGTGTTGACACGACGTTAGTGAGTGTTCGTATGTCTCCACACCCATGGGCGACTTTTTAATCAGTTATCGCTTCAGTGTCTCCATGTATGGCGTTATGAAGGTCATACGAACCTATGTATTCATAGGATAATTAGGCTTCACTTTCATATGATCGCCCAAACCTATTGAGACGCTTTGACAAGTGCCTCTCCAAATAGCACCATTAGGAGAACAGTCAATGCAGATGGAACTTCCCTATTACGTCCATGGACTAGCATGCTATCCCCGTGAAATCGGCATTACTCAACAAAGAAACACCTAAAGGGGCTACAATCACTACGGTGTTCATACATGCCACATCGTCCTGCTTGAAAAACGCAAGGTTGATAAGTAGTGGCGACGCACGCATTTTACTCTGGTAGTGCAGGTGAGTACTTGGAAGAGACAAACACTGTTGCCTCACCCAGGGGTGTTCGTACAATGTGTTTGCAAGTATTTACGAAGGCAACCGCGCCCACTAATCCTGATATGCACCACATCATCATCGTCATCATCATCATACACGTTAGCTAGAGGTGGGGAACACCTTAGCTACTGTGCCGCAATACATAGAAAAAAGGAGAAAAAAAGCAACTGGTGCAAGCTGGATAATCTACCGGCAACGGATGGGCATCGTTCCGGTAAGCTACCAGCCGGCTATTGTGCATCAAAAAACATTGCAATGTAAAATTATATAAGGCTAAATAGTGAGATCGTGGTTGGAGGGGGAGGCTACAAGGGATTGGGTGGGACAAAGAAACTCACAGCACGAACGCCACTGAGGTCGGCTCCATGCCATGTCAGCAAGTGTATCCAGCCAAATGTGTTCATCGTCTTTCGGACCCCAACCAGCGAGCCGAGACGCTCCAACCGAGGCCAGCTCAGAAGTGAGGGCCTTCATTCCTCTGCACCAAGTCATCGCTTGGCCACCCTTCCTCTTCTTCCATCCACACCCCCGGCGCGCAAACAACGCACGTCGAGGGAGTCGGTGGGCTGGCATGTGTAACACGTGGCCGAGCCATCGGAGCCTGATGCGTGAAATAACGGTGCTGAGAGGTTCATTTCCATTTCCTGTGCCATAAACAAGGCGTCGAACACGCTCGTTGCCCACGCGGTGTTCCCACCAAATGTGAACTAAATTACGGAGGCACCGGTGGTCGAACATAACTAGCCTCTTCAGGTCCGCTGCTTTAAGGGGTCAGGTTTCACAACCGTACAGTACGGTCGAACGTACTGCTGCATTGTACACTCTAACCTGCAGGGTGAGAGTAATGTCGCCCCGCCGCCATAAATGACGAAGCTTAGAAAAAGCGCCCCGAGCTTTTGCTATACGATTCGTGATTTCATCTTCAATCCCACGGGCGCTGGTACAACTTCCCAGGTAGTTGAATTTTTGAACGACTTCTAGCTGATCCCTACCAAGGGTCAGCGTAGGAGGCGGTCCAGACCAATCTTGGAGGAACGCTTTGCACTTCGATGGTGCGAAGCAAAGCCCGAAGTGACGGGCAGCCAGTGCCAATTTGTTCATCGCCGCTTGGCATATTTGTGAGCTGTCACAGATTAGGGCAATATCATCAGCATATTCTAAGTCAAGAAGTCGTTCTCCTGGGAGTAGCTCCACACTTTATAACGTGTCCTGTAAACGCAATTTCCATGACTTCGTCAACAGCGAATTTGAAGAGGAAAGGTGACAGTTGGCATCCTTGTCTCACACCGCTGGAGATATTAAAGGTCGACGACAACTTGCCGTAAGCCGTCACTCTGCCCGAGCTACGCGCATACAATGCTCGGATAATATTCACATATTTCGCAGGTACACCTTTCCGGAGTAGACAGTCGCAAAGTGCATGTCTATCCACCAAATCGAACGCACCTTTGATATCGAGGAACATGACCACGGTGGGCCGCCAATATATGTGACGATGCTCCAACAACTGACGCAAGGTGAAGATGTGGTCAATGCAGCTACGACCTCGACGAAATCCAGCTTGCTCTTCGCGAATCTGGCTTTCACGAGGGCCAGTCAGTCTGTGAAGGATGACAGAGGCAAGCAATTTGGAGGCGATGAAGTTCAGACTGATTCCTCTATGGCTGCCGCATTCCGATCGTGAGCCTCCTTTGAAAATTGGGACTATGATGGAGCGACTGCAATCGGTTGGGACAGTCTCCTGCTCCCACAGTCTCACTAATAACTCATGTAAATCATCCACAAGAGCAGGTCCCCCGAATTTGAAGAGGGCTGGAGGAAGGTCATCTGGTCCCGCGGCTTTATTTAACTTCAACAGTTTGATCTCATGTTCGACTTCTGAGCGAGAGGGTGGATCCAAAGGAACAGCCCACGGAGCAGGGCGATCACTGGTCGGCGAGAAATCTAACCATTCCGACCGATTAAATTGCATTTCAAAGTGTTCAGCCCAACTTTCCAGGCGTTTTGATAAGTTGTGGATAGGCTGTCCACTCTCGTCACGTATAGTTTCACTAACACCAGGTCTCCTGTTACCCGTTTCACGTATAAGACGGAATAACTCACGATGGTTACCAAGGGCAGCGGCCATTTCCATCTCTGTTGCACGACGAGACCACCAGGATTCGCGGTCTCTCTTCAGGCTAATACGGAATTTTGCCCGGAGCTCTTTGCGAGTTTCATTATGTTCGCTTCCAGCCGGAATATGCCGGCGAGCATCTATAAGTTCCAAAGACAGGAGAGACCCAATGTCCATGTTGGCGATTAGACATACCACATGAGCAGTTGCCTGCTGCTAGTAAGGCCTGTTGCGTATGAGACCAGTGAGCTTCAATTGCATCCAGTGAGCGTTTATCCAACTCGCATGACAGCATAATTTGATAGGCGTTCAGAACAGCTGGCTTCACCAGTCTGCCGGTGTCAATGCGCTCACACCATCTTCGCGGGCGTCCGCCATAGCGCATCCGCAGGTCAGCACATACAAGTGCATGATCGGTGTCAACACCTGTGCTCTAAATCGAGCGACAGTTCTGGACGCAGCCTCTCCATTGGTAACTGATAGCAATGCGATCGATTTGCGTCCATAGCTGGTTCGAAGCTGGTGGGCGCCAAGTCACCCTCCGGCTGGTGCTGTGTCGGAAATTAGTGCTCGCAAGAAATAAGCGAGCATCCTCACACAAATGAAGTAACCGCTCACCGTTATCATTACGGGAGCCTATACCATGTTGGCCGCCCAGATGCAGCTCATCTGTGGATAATTTTCCAACTTGAGCTTTCAGATCCCCAGCCAGCACTACAGTGTCCGAGCTTTTTCTATGGAGAAGGAGTTCGTTCAGTTGGCGATAGAAGTCGTCTTTCACCGAGTCATCGCTACAGTTTGTCGGTGCATAGGCAGCGATAACGAATAGACACCTGTTAGTTCCACGTGACTTCGAAGCTTTGAACGAGCCAGCCAATCGGACCGCACACATCCAGCTACTGATTGGAATCCAATCAACCAGAGCAGCTTCAGCCCGGGGACTCAGGGCAATACCAACACCGGCTTGGCCGGTGCTCGAAGCTGCATCGTCACCGGATAGGCGCAATGAGAAAGTGCTGCTAGTGTCACCTGAAGGGGGATCGCAGAGTGAGTACAGAGCTCGAGTCTTGCAGGCGGGTCTCCGATAAGCAGCAGATATCGATCGAGAGGATCTCTAATGTTCGGGCAAGTGCTGCCTGTTGACCGATCTGAAGCAATGTGCGAACATTGACGCATGCCAGTCTGAAGGAGGATCGAGGGCTCCAAATGGAAGCCGATGAACTGGAATGGGCCGCTTGCTTGGACATGGGCCTGTTGACAGCGCAGGAATGATGCTCTGCGTTTACCTGTGCGTTGAAACTCAAAGACAAGCGACTATTGAAGCAAGGTGGGGTAGGGCCGAGAACTGGGGGGTTGAAAACAGGGGGGATAAATGTGAAGCTGGAACGGGACGATAATGGTGAAATAGCGCAAGAAGGGGAATAAGATGGGAAGACCTGAGCAGTAGCATCCAAATCCCTATCCACCCTGATCGATGCAGCAGATAGGGCACCGTTGATTATTCTCTGCGGTGGCCAGAGCATCAGAAATTTGTTTGGGGTAGGATTCATTGTATTGCGTGGGCAGGATACTGCCAGGTCGCCCAGGCCTAGACAGGAGAACGATTAGGGTACTCAACCAAAGCCTTTGGTTCAAAAACCTGACCGCAAGGCAGCGGGTTTGGCACTGGACTACAAGGAGTCCGAATTAAGGAATAAGGAGCCACCCTCATTCCAACCCCCAACCTGGGGGACCAGGAGGCTGAGTTTGTCTGGCCTCTAACCATTGACCAATCTGGTATGATTGGCTCTGAAGGTGCAAAAGCACCACCCAGTATAGCTCAATGGATCACTGAGGCACACAAACCATAGCACCACGGTAATGTCCAGCATCATTGCGATGGTGATTTGCACCACTGTTTCAGCTAGTCTTAGAAGCAATCATGCGTGCACGCCGTAACACAGGTTGTTATCGACTTGGCAACTACTCGGAAACATTTTGTCATTGGCATGTAGGCAATTCCGGAGACATTGTTGAAGGAGGAAAATTGCTCCAAATTCTATGCTTACTATGTGTATGCAATGCTCGTAGGCAGCTCATATCAGGGCCGTAGGGTCACTTGGTATTTCAAGCTTATCAATCATTTGAAAGTGAAGTGTAAATATCATGTTGAAACGCAGGATTGACATGCACCTTACGACCTTAACGTAACGGCAGGTCCATAAGTCTTTTAGCGGTAACTGATTACCGAATTGGCCCACAGATGTGGAGACGAACAAACACTCACTAAGGTCGTGTCACCGCCACAGTAGGAACCCTCTTCTTTGGAACAAGGGCTACAGATCCACTGATGGTCTTACCTACACAGCGAACTTGATCTTAGTATACAACCGGCCGACTACGTCAGCAGTAGGTAGCAAAGCTATTCACTTGAGTGTACCGCCAACTGAAAACACAGAGCACGCGAACTTTGTAGCTGTGAGGGATTTAAAAATTCTATTTGCGAGGAAGTCCTGGCTTTATCTCCTTCATACGAATTACTGCATTGTTTCTGATTACCTCACACTGGCTTAACAAACAGACGCATATCCTAAGCGAAATTGCACACCTATCGATTCTCCAGATTGCTGGCAGTGGCACGATTACACTATGCACACAGTGTAACGTGTGGCAGATAGGCAAGCGAGAAAGGAAGGCATCCGTGCAGTCATTCCTTACGCCTTCAAAGCTTCTCTTCGACCAGCCTGCAAGGGTTGCATCCTCAACACAACCAAGCATTCCGCTTCTTAGCACTACTCAATTAGATGTCATCTCGCTCATGTAAGCCTTCTAAGCTTCACTTGCAATAGCCTGCAAGCGTGGCAGCCTCAACACCATCAGCCATTCCGCTTCATATTACCACTCACTCGGATGTCGCCTAGCTCGCTTGTTAGTGAAACTTTAGGCCAGATTGTCAGTATGACCAATCACTTATTATGTCTCCCATTGTCTGATCACCCTTGACACCATTGAATTGTGCTGGTACACCGATTGTGATCAACAGGTATGCGACTGACAAACGGAACGAATGGTACAGCCAAATTGCACGCATACTACCAGGCTGCAGAAAAAACAAAACAATCGTTCCAAAATATGCTGTTGTTTAAAAGTACCAGCACATTCTGTGCCGCACCAATGCGCGCCTGAAGCAAAGCCGAGGCGTTCTCTCTGAAGTCAGACCGTCCAATCGACATGACGGAAAGCGTCCATACTACTGCACGCGCGCACAGCGTCGCAGTTGTTAGTGTCTCCTTTGATGTGGCCGCAGATACGACCCCAAAGTGCATCGCGTGATACGCAGCGGACCAATGTGGTCCAGATCACACGAGAAGTTTACTGGGCTATGAGTTCCAAAGAACGGTTAAACGACCAACTTAAGCGGTTGATAGTACTGGTGCACCAGTGGTTTCGTTGTCGTGTCGATGGTGATCAGCGAATCGGAGACATAATAATTGATTGGTCGTACTGGTAATCTGGCCTCATTATTGACTTAGTATATTTTCTCGGCCGTAGTACTCTTCTGCAGGCATTATGCCACCGCAGGAGCAAAGTAACGACACCATTAACTACATCGAGCCTCAGATTTCAACAGATTAGGCCTCTTGAAGAGCTTGTTAACTTTTACAGACGGCTCCTATCAAACTGCGCGTCATTGATGTAACCCAGCAAGGACCCACTCGGAGGAGTACTCAATGAATTCGAAGTTCGTCGCAGCGCGCACTGCTTTTAAATCGCTGAAATAGGCTATCGTTAACATAGCTTTCATAGCGCATCGCAACATAACAGCATTACCGTCCTTCAGTACTGACGCCACGGTTGTAGCGCGGAGAGCCGCTTTGCAGCAACGAGCGTGTGACACTTGACAACCGCTAATGCACCACTCCAAACGCTTGCAACCTGCCGAATTTGGCTAAAGTACCTTCGGTCTCGTATTATTAGACAGCTACTCAGGCATACGTAATTTCCTACATGGCATGGAAAGCCACACTTTTACCATCTTCACCGACTAAAACCTGCTGGCCTAGTGCTCTGCCGGTAAACCAACGGATACTCTCCTAGAGAGGCGCTTCACCTAGACTGTATTGCTCAGTTTACGAAAGCTAAACGTGTCTCAGGTGTGCACCTCACCGTCACCAACGCACGTTTCGGAATTCACGTGAGCTCGGCTGACGCAGGCACTGCTATTGAGATGAAAGCCTTGGCCGCAGCACAACGCAATGATCCTGAGATAAATCTACTGCGCAGCTCTCCCTCGCTGGACATGAGACCCGTTCCGCTGACAAAATCAAAAAGTTCTGCACTTTCGACTTACCTCTGAGCATTTGCACCCAGGCTTTCCGAACTAGTTTCGACAGACCAATTGTGACAAGTTGATAGGGATGCTTCATCCAGACTTTAGTGGATTGGTTAAACTCGTAGTCGCATGTCTCGTCCGGCGTAATGCTAATCGTGCCCTACGCACTGCGGCAGCCGCTTTGCTTCCGTGTCAGCGTGCAAAGGTGCAAAAGCACACGAAAAGCCCATTGAGCAGATTTTCACAACCAGACGCACGTTTCCAGCACGTGTACATGGACCTAGAGGGTTCTTTGCATTGTATGGAAGGGCTGTATTTCTACAGACCTGTGTCCTTCGATTCACTACGTATCCAGAAGCTAATGCCACATCTAAGTGCTCTTTGGCATATATAGCAACAGCTTTTCTGAAGCGATGGGAATTTCAGTATGGCTGTCTCGCCATCGTGACCACCGAGCGAGGGTTACATGGCTCATGTACTTTTGCCACCACGTTTAAGAATCTGGGTTGCAGTCACGTCCGGAAGACGGCGTATCATCCGGCAGCTACCGACATGGTGGAGCCTTTTCACCGCCAGCTGAAGGCAGCTCTACGTGCGTACGCGGACCCTTCACAGGCTGAAGCACTAGCCGTGTTCCTTCTATGCTTAATAAACACGGTTATGACCAACATCGACGCAACGCAAGCACAGCGCGTCTACAGATGCATGCTGCGCTTGCCTAGACAACTAGTGGCACTAGCCCTGTCGCCTTCTTCATTTGCCCAAGGAAGGTACCCCGACCGATTGGCTCACCAGAAACTTGAGCTATGTCCGCTCGCTTCCTGATTGCAGAAAAGCCAGCGTACGAGCCCGAGAAGCTGTCTGCGTGTTAATATGTCTTTCTCGGCGCAGACGGTACTAGGCTGTCGCTTCATTCACCTTCATAGGAGCTTTCAACTGGTTACACCGTACTAACAACACATACGCCGTCAACCTAGGTGACAGACGCGAAATCGTCACCGTCTACCATCTTAAGCCTGCCCAATGGTAGAAATAACCTCGCCTACTTCGTCTAATACTGGTTTGTGCCACGCCACAGTTTACCGCAACAACTTGCAGCATCCTGGTCTCATCGCACCAGACAACCCTCGGCCATCCCGACGTTTCGTGAACCTAGCCTGTAGCCCCCACGAAGGTTCGCTTTGGTCAAGCGGTCCGTTAGTCAAATCGTTTTTCCACCACAAGGTATAAACTTGCATTAGCTTGACCTTCCGTGCATAATATTATCTTGTTCTGACTCCAAACCTACCATGCTTTACGCGTAATGGTGTTTTATCAACCAGCCCCTACATTTTGCGTACATTCGCACGCTTGCTTCTTTGCGTTTTTGCTTAAGGAACTGGACAGCTCATACCAGGAAAACGCTAAGATGAAAGCTGGTGCGACATCCGTGTCATATGTTACATTGTCACCTTGATGAACACCGTTGGTACTGGCATCAGACTTTAAAATTGGAGTAAGGTACTCGAGAAGGACAACTAGAAACACAATAGTGCGTACCAACCCATATGACAACATAATCCCTCGTGGTGGAGAATACTCAAGCCCTAGAAGCAGCGTTGTCATGCCCATCCAATGTAGACTCGAACTAATTTTATGCCAAGAAGCATTTTGCCAATTTCTTTAATATGCAGTTCGGTATTATGAGCGCCGGACTTCTCCAGGTCATTGGTAGTGGTGACATAATCATGGGTATTTAAACTAAGCTCAAAGAGATAAGCCGTGCAACGGTTAGATGGGAACTATGTGCGTTTTACAGGCCCATACGGGATAAAGGATCCTTAAAATCTCCTAGATAATCCAGGCGGACCTGGCTCATGCATTCCCGGGATAACCTTCACAACACCCCAGAGGCTTAAAAATGTGAACTTTACGGGCACAGTGGTGTATGTGACCCAGAATCCTCTGAAAATAACACACTGATGCCCACTGATTCTGGGCTAAGTACGCATCGTCCTGAGGTCTTGTGCATATATAAAATTCATTACTAGGTCCAAGCATTTTCGCCTAACATTAACGCGTATTTGCCTAGGTTTTACTATGTATGCCTGGAAATTTTTGCGTTTCGAGCAATTAGGTCGTACCTAGCGTTTGTGGTCGATTTTGGGCTACATAGACCCTCTCCAGCTATACGTCCCTAGTTAGAACTGAAACCGCTTCGCGACGTTTAACATTTTATTTTCTTTTTGTCTAGCTACTTGCAAGGCAGAAGGCGATTATTAACGTACTAATAATAATGGTGTTATTCCCAGACCGCCATGCAGTCGCGAATAACTCCAGAAAGGCTGTACGTATCCCAAGGTTGCTTATTTACACTCATCATCATCATTATACACATCAGCTAGAGGTGGGAAAACACCTCAGCTATTGTGCCGCAATACTTGAAGGAAATACGTACATACATGTCTATAATACAATAGACAGAGGAAAAATAGATACAATAGTTGCATGCCAGCTGAGCTACCAGCAACGTATGGGCATCGTTCCGGTAAGCTACCAGCCAGCTACTAGGCAAAAAGAAAAAATATATTATGTTTTACCCTACGAAATGAGATCGTAGATGGAGGAGGAGGCTAAAATGGGTGGGGAGGGACAAAGAAACTCACAGCAGGAACGCCACTGGGGTCGGCTCCTTGCCATGTCAGCAAGTGTATCCAGCCGAACGTGTTCACCGTCTCTTGGACCCCAACCATGGAGCCGTGACGCTCCAACCGAGGCTAGCTCCGAAGTGAGGGACTTCATTCCTCTGGACCAAGTCATCGCTTGGCCACCTCTCCTCTTCTTCCACCCACATCCCCGGTGAGCAAACAACGCACGTCGAGGGAGTCGGTGGGCTGGCATGCGTAACATGTGGCCGAGCCATCGGAGCCTGGTGAGGGAAATAACGGTGCTGAGCGGTTCAGGTCCTTTTCCTGGACCGTAAACAATGCGTCGAACACGCTCATTAATCACGCGGTGTTCCCACCATATGTGAGCCAAACTGCGAAGGCACCGATGGTTGAGCGTAACTAGCCTCTTCATGTCCGCCGACCTTACGGACCAGGTTTCGCAACCGTACAGTAAGGTCGAACGTACCGCTGCATTGTACACTCTACCCTTCAGAGCGAAAGTGATGTCGCGCCGACGCCATAGGTGGCGAAGGTTAGCAAAAGCACTTCGAGCTTTCGCTATACGGTTCGTGATCTCGTCTTCGATCCCAAGGGCGCTGATACAACTTCCCAGGTAATTGAATTCCTGAACTACTTCTAGCTGATCCCCACCAAGGGTCAGCGCAGGAGGCGATCCCTGCCAATCTTGGAGGAACGATTTGCACTTCGGTGGTGCAAAGCAAAGCCCGAAGCGACTGACAGCCAGTGCTAATCTGTCCAACGCGGCTTGGCACGTCTGGGAGCTGTCACAGATGAGGGCAATGTCATCTGCATACTCCAAGTCAAGAAGTCGTTCTCCTGGGAGTAGCTCCACACCTTCCAAGTCATGTCCTGTAAATGCAAACTCCATGACTTCGTCAATAGCGAATTTGAAGAGGAATGGTGACAGAGGGCATCCTTGTCTCACACCGCTGGAGATATTAAAGGGTGACGACAGCTTGCCGTAAGCCCTCACTTTGCCCGTGCTACGTGCGTATAATGCTCGGATAATATTTACATATTTCTCGGGCACACCTTTCCTGAGTAGACAATTCCAAGGGGCACATCGATCAACCGAATCGAAGGCACCTTTGATGTCGAGGAACACGACTACGGTGGGCCGCCAATATATGTGGCGGTGCTCCAACAACTGACGCAAAGTGAAGATGTGGGCGATGAAGCCACGACCACGACGAAACCCGGCTTGCTCCTCACGAATCTGGCTTTCACAAGCGCCAGGCAGTCTGTGAATAATTATGGAGGCGATGGGGATCAGACTTGTTCCTCTATGGTTGGCGCATTCCGAGCGCGAGCCGCCTTTGAAGATGGGAACAATAACGGAGCGGCTCCAGTCGGTTGGGACAGTCTCCTGCTCCCACAGTTTCACTAGTAATTCACGTAAAGCTTCAACAAGAGCAAAGCCTGCGAATTTGAAGGGGGCTGGAGGAAGATCATCTGGTCCCGCAGCTTTGTTCAATTTCAACCGTCCGATCTCACGTTCAACTTCTGAGCAAGAGGGTGGATCCAAAGGGACAGCCCAAGGAGCGGGGCGATCAGTGACCGGCGAATCGGACAATTCTAGCCGATTAAACTGCTTTTCAAAATGCTCAGCCCAACGCTCCAAACGTTTTGACAAATTGTGGATAAGCTGTCCACTCTCATCACAAATTGTTTCACTAACACCAGGTCTCCTGCTGCCCGTTTCCCGTATCAGACGGAATAACATACGATGGTTGCCAAGGGCACCGGCCACTTCCATCTCTGACGCACGATGAGACCACCAAGATTCGCGGTCTCTCTTCAGGCTAGCGCGGAGTTTTGCCCGGAGCTCTTTGCGAGTTTCATTGTGCTCGCTTCCATTCGGGACTTGCCGGCGAGCGTCGATAAGTTCCAGAGACTGCGAAGAGACCCAATATTCATGTTGGCGATTAAACATACCACATGAGCATTTGCCCGCTGCTAGTAAGGTCTGGCGAACATGTGACCAGTGACCATCAATTGTCTCCAGTGAGCGAGTACTCAACTCGCATGTCAGCGTACTTCGATACGCATTCAGAACAACTGGATTTGTCAGTTGGCTGGTGTCAATGCGCTCACAGCGTCGTCGTGGGCGTCCGCCAAAGCGCATCCGCATGTCGGCACATACAAGTGCATGGTCAGTGTCCACACATGTGCTCCAAGTAGAGCGACAATTCTGGATGCAGCCTCTCCAGCGGTAACTGATAGCAATGTGATCGACTTGTTTACACTAACCAGTGATTAAAACTTGTCCCGACTAGCCTAGGTCTGTCTACCTTCGTAATATTCTGAGGTTAAAATACGTTTATCTTTTTGCACGGAGATATACTCAGTTTTGAATTTTGGCGCTTGACATCACAATTTAGGGCGAGTTTTTGGTTGTGTTTTAGGTTAATTTTTATTTTAACCAGTTAAGTACGCTACCTCAGTATGTCCGTCTTTAAAATACAGGCTTAAGTTCCGTTTGCTTTTGCAGGAAAGTAGTTTAAGCTACTCTTGTTCTTTATAATCCCGCCGCCTTTACATGGTAGTGGGCTATTCTTCTGCCGGGGGTGGCGGACAAAATAAGGAGAAATTCGCAATATAAATCTTTAAATGGTGAACAACGCATTTGGAAACTGATCGAAACGGTAAATAGTTGACGAAATGGAAAACTTGTGCACTGATTGTTTAAATTGCCGAGTTGTCGACTCCTACATAAGGGAGTGGGCTATGGCGGCCCTACTTACCGGCAAGCGCTATGGAAGCTACTTGTTTCTTAGTAGCCCTGGGGACGGTTGCGGTTGGTTCGGATGCGCAATTCGGATGTAATAGCTCGACCTCAGCGACGCAACGGCTGGTGGACGACCAGCACTTATTCAACCAGCTAATGCAAATGGAATATGGAACAATTGGATCGCACAGAGAAGAGTTCTTGAACTTTCAATGTCAAGCTTGCACGCCATTCTTCTTGTACGATGTGGAACCTGCCAGCCGATGCCGCCGTAATCGTTGTACTGGGCTTCCGAATGAGATAGCATATTTGTGCGTGAAATACCTATGTGTTCATGTTCAGCAAAGCAGTGAAGGCCGTCTATAGTCAATTTTATTTATGCCGACAACCCTAACCGTAAATTACAGAGACTACACCTGCGCTACTCACGTGACTTGTCGTGTCGCCCATGTTTCGTATAACGGATTAGTCTGTGATCCATACACATGATTTTTATGTTGGGAAACCGTGGGTAAACATGCATAGTCGCAGGCTCACACAGGAGGATGAGGAGGAGGCCGTCGAACCCATGCAGTGCTTTAAGCACACGCATAAAAAGCTTTCGCGTTTGCTCGATCCCAAGTGCGGATGGAACATACAGAGTCGAGGTCTATACTTAACAGGCACTCTAAAAAGGAGTGTAGGAAGGAAGCCGTTCGGATAAGGAAACTGCTGTAGGGGGAACGTTATGTGATATAGTGGGAAACGTAAGGCTAGTTAGTTATTCTTTTTACGAAGCTTTAAGAAGCTTTGTACCATTGTGTAAACGCTTCTGAGATTGCAGCTTGGTGGACGCCATGCATCAGTACAACCATGGAGCTAATGTTCAATGACAAGCAAAGAGGGTATAAGAAATGGGTATCGCTCACAATTCTCTTATAACCACATGCCTAACGAAAGTAAGCTCAGTTGCCATGATGCAGTGCAGCGAATGATGTAGTACAATGGAACAATGGTTTATTAAGGGTAAAATTGCATTGCTCAAGAACTCCTGTGGGATGGAAATTATTGCGAAAAGTAAATTGCATTTGGAAGTGAAGAGTGTTGTGGTAGACTCCGCATAGAGTTATGTAGAATAGCGGAAATGTTCGCTTATTAAACTTATAAATTCATAAATCTATAGGTTGGGAGTTTGGCAATACATTGTTTGACTGCGTTTTGTAGTCCCTGGCTAACAAGTTATAAAATGAAACGGAATAGAGACAACGCATCGTCCACTCTTATTTTGGATATTGCCAGATTGGAAGCAGAGAGAACATAATTAGAGAGGGCGTTCCAAGGCTGGTACACGCGGAAAGAAAAGAAATTTCTACGGCATTCAAGCCGGCTATACTGAATTGTCAGTTTCATAAGGTGACCTCGTAGGTTATTGCTGTGGTTCAGTTCCAGCAGGGTCAGCATATGTGGTTTGGGTTCTTTAGAATTTGGTAAACCATCATGAGATCCCCCGCAACCGCCGAGATTGACTGCTGTACATGCTTAGAGACTTTAGTCTAAGCTGATAGGGCAAATGAAAGACGCCTCTGACGTTCTTGGTTGTCCTTCGTTGTGGATTCTCGAAAGCAACGAGATCCTGTTTCTGCCACCGCTGCCACGCCTGTATAGCATATTCCACTTGCGGTCGCACGTAGGTGTTAAGCATCCGGGGAAAGATTGAGGGGTCAAACCGACCGAAGTCTCTGCGAAGAAGGCCGAAGTGTTAATTGCCCGTTGTTGTCGCCTTATCTGCTTGTTTTGAATACCCGAGATCTTCCTGTACCCATACACCAAGGTTAGGCTCCTGAGAGAGCTTCTCCAAGGTGTGATCTCCAATCTTGTAAGCGCTCACCGGCTGGTGACGCAGATGTATCACCTTGCACTTAGCTATGTTCAATTGAAGCATGTTCCTCTCTGACCATCGGTAAATGCAATCTGGGTCATGTTGAAGTAGATTGTGATCTGCCTTGTTATTAATCGCCCGCCAATACTTGACGTCATCGGCGAAACGCAGGGAATTTGAGGAGATAACTCTTGCCACGTCCTTGATAAACACCAGGAATAAGCGCAGTCCCAGCACTGAGTCTTGAGTGACACCACATTCCACCTCACTTGCGTTAGAGGGTGATTCCCTAACACGTACTTGAAGCTTCCGTTGGTGAAGGAAGCTGCCAATCCAACCAAGTACTGGATCTTCGATAATCCAGCTCTGTAGCCGTTGAAGCAGGATGCGGTGATCAAGATCTTTGGACAAGTCGAGGTAGATGACGTCGACTCCGACCCCATTACCGGCCACTTCCGTCCAACTACCTCGTGCAATAAGTAGGTTGGTGGTGCATGACCGGTGTTGATGGAAGTCAAGATGCTCCTGTACCAAGATGTCGCATTTTTCCAGATAGTCCATTAAAGCCTCAGCGACGACGGCTTCCATCATCTTCGCGACCAGAGGGAGGTGAGTCACTGGGCGATAGTTAGCAAGAGCTGAACTGCTACCGCCATTAAAATTTGGGGCGATAACACCATGCTTCCACATAGTGGGACTTGTTATTCATCAAAGCACCTTGGGAAGAACTGTGACAGAGGTTCAGCTAGCTGGTTGGTCACAACCTTCAGTGCCTTCGGGCGCATGTTTTCTGCTCCCAAAGAACTATACTCACGCAGTGTGAGTAACTTCCTTAGCACAATTGATGGGTTGAAAATTACATGTGTAAACTGGAGTCGGTAATGTGCATGAGGTTATGGGACAGGTAGAGTTTGCAACTTCGAAACATGGGACGTATTTTAGCTGCAGGACATTAGCTGCTTCTTCGGCGCTTTGTACTCTACCGCCTATCATGAAAAGTGGAGAGCTTCTATGCTTCACTTTAAATAGGTTATTGATACGCGTATACAACAAATGGTTGCTTGCCAGAAATATTTTGGCCAGGCACTGTTGTTAAGTTACTTTGTCCCCACGGACAAGTGTAGTGCAATGGTTGCGATGGGTCAGGAAATTGCCCCAAGTCTCTGAGTCGGGGTTAACCATATAGTCACGCCATGCTGCATCCCTTATCTCCAGCCATTTGCGAGTCCTGTTCCTTAGAATTGAAGGTATTTTTGCGGGACGAAGGGGCTTGGTCTCTGATGCTTTGTTGACGATGTCGCTGAATCTATTAACGAACTCTGCCCAAACGTTGTCAAGGGGACTTTTTGAGATGCGTCAGCGATTTCTTCCAGTACTTGGTAGCGTGTGATGGTATGAGTTAGTTCTGAGTGTTCAGATGGATACTCTGCATAACACACATAGTTGAATGTCATTACCAAATGGTCACTAAAACCTAATTGACTATCCATTAACAACTTGTCAACCATGAGCTACTCATTTGTGAGCACAAGGTCCAATATGGGCGGTTTGTTTATTGTGCTGAACCTAGTGGGCTTGGTGACATGATTGTACAAGAGAATTTTAACGATAAGTTCATACAAGTCCGCTTTGTACTACTCACTGGGCGATGCCGAAACCTCCTGATAGTGTAGATTGAAGTGCCCGGAGATGATATTGTAGTAGTTTAGGCCACGGATCAAGCAGGAATCCATTTCCGGAATGGACGTTCGGGACGATAAACAATAGTTCAATAGTGTATGATGGGATAAAAAGCATTGGTTTTACAAGACCCATAGGATGGTAAATGCAAAATAAATAAAAATCATTAGATTCCGACATGGAACTGAAATGCCAATAGTCCAAACCTAGTACATCACTCCACAATGTGCTGTTTGTCATTCAGATGAATGTCTAACAATTGTTTGAAGGCTGTAATGTTCGGAGCGTTTACCACATGCGTTGGCAAGTCATTCAATTGTGAACAGATTCTAAGAGTAAAAATATTTTCTACAGTCTAATCGGGAGTGTTGGCTTATCAGCTTGAGGTTATGACCTCTCGATCGCTTATATGAGGCTAGGGTGAGCAGCGATTTGCACGGGTGATCGCTTTCCGTTAATATCCGGTATGCGAGAATGAGATCTCCGCGTACTCGTCGGTATTCGGAGGAAAATATTCCGATTAAACAGACGCATTTCATAATTGAGACCAGATAATCCGCGTGTTGCCTTCGGAGCTTTTCGTTGGGGCTGCTCTAAGAGATGAATGTCCCGTTTTAACCATGGGCACCAAGCCTGGACGTGGGGACGGATATAGGAGTTGACAAGCATGGGTACCAACCGTCGTTCAAAAACACCAAAAGCTCGCCTCAAAAGTCTCAGATTCATGTTCGCCACGTTTTGCTGCTTTCGAACATTGGAGCGAATTCCCCAGACCTTCTTGCACAATGATACCTAAGTCTCTTTCTGTGGTCACGCGCCGTAAAACGTACTGCCCCAAGAGGTACGTGTTGGCAAGATTGCTGCGCAATGACAGTAGGTGACACTTGGCAGGATTAAGGGGGGGTGGTTTATATCTGCCCATTTGTTGATTCGATCCAAATCATTCTGGAGGAGGACACAGTCTGAGGTTGAGCGAATAACTCTCCAGATTTTTGCGTCATCTGCAACTTTTGCATCGAGGATCGAATATTATCCGGGAGGTCGTTAATGTAGACCAGAAAAAGGAGGGGACCAAGAACGGATCCTTGGGGAACACCGCTGGAGATGCAGAGGGTTTCCGAGAGGGCATCGGCGACTCTGACCTTGATCGTTCTGTCATGCAAATATGCTGCTAGCCAGGTGAGTAGGGAACCATGGATACCGTAGGCACGAAGTTTATGAAGCAGAGCTAAGTGATTGACTCTGTCGAATGCCTTCGAAAAGTCTAGGTAAATCACATCAAGGGGGGATCCTTCATCAAGCACTTTGGTCCATGAATTCCGAGCAAGAAGCAGATTTGTGAGGCAAGAGCGTTTGCGCCTAAAGCCGTGTTGGAGGTGAGAAATTAGCTTCAGACTCTCAAAATATCGTGTAATTTCATCTGCAACTAACGATTCCATTACTTTGGATAAAACAGGGAGGAGAGTAATGGGTCGGTAGTTGGCAGGATCCGATCGCTTACCTCCTTTGTATATCGGTGTGACTATCCCACTTTTCCACTCAGACGGAAGTGTTTGGGAATTGAGTAGACTTTGGAAAAAGCTTGCGAGGTGTGCTGCTATGGTGGGAGCAAGAGTTTTAAGAACTTTGGGTCTGATCTTGTCGACTCCCGGAGCGCTATTTTCTCTCAGAGACCGTAATTTGCTAGCGACAGCTGCTGAGGTAAAAGTGACAGTTGATATGCCGACCATGTTGGGTGGATGCTGGTTTGGCAAAGGTTCTATGGCATTTGCAGTCACTGTGCCAAACTGCAGAAGTAATGCGTTCGCGGCATCCACAGCAGTAGTCGTTAGGCCACCATCCGTCTTGAGTGGTGGTATGCCTGTTTAACTTTCCTTCTGCTGTTCACATACCTGTACAGCAGTTTTGTATTGTTCGTGAATCTAAGTACCATGTTTTTTTGCCATTCGTACTTATCGGCTCTAACCAGTGATGTGCAATAGTTCCTCACTATTTTGTAATTCTCCCAGGTGGCGTCGCAATTATTCAGCGCGTATTGTCTCCAGATCTCGTCTCTGGTGCTAATCCATTTACGCCTTCTGCTTCGGATCCAGGTGTTGGTCCGGCGCGGCACTCGTAATGGTATGACTTTAGAGGCTGCTTGAGTGACACAGCTAATTTTGTCATTTAGTTCGTTCCACGCGTCGTCTGCCGTGCTCTGCAGATTGAGGTCCCAGTTGACGGTTGTCGCTAGGCTGTGAAGCACGGAATAGTTGGTTATAGTACGTCGATTTTCATGTCTGATTTCAGTAGTATTGGCGTAACACACATAGGCAAAATTTAACACTGAGTGGTCACTGTTGCCTAATAGTGGATCGTATGAAAGTGTCTCAATCATCAACTCTTCGTTGGTTAGGATTAAACCCAGCAGCGATGGCTTATTTGAACCGCGGTGTCTAGTTGGTCGGTGCACGTGGTTGTACAGAGCTGATGTTTCCATAAACTCGAGAATCTTTGATTTGAAGTAAGGACCACTAGATGTCGCTGAGACAATTGAGGGTACATTAAAATCGTCCATGATTAGACAATATGAGTACTTTTGAGAAACTGCAGAATGAAGCGCGTTTAACAGAATGTCATCTCGGTCTGCGGTGGCGTTCGGTGGCCTGTAGACAACTGCCAACAGACAAGCATCCCACGTCTTCTTCGAAGGTTCACCACCTCGGCCATTTAGCTGCATTCGGCAAAACAAAACGTCGGAGACAACAAGGTGACGTTCGTTAATAGCCTCACATCTCAGACAATTCCGATAGTACAGAGTAACGCCGCCACCGCGAGATGGACGATCATTGCGAATAACTGACATATCACTGATTTCGATTTCCGTGTCGAACATGTCATTGGAGAGCCAGGTTTCAGTTACAGCTATGATATCACAATTGATTGTGTTATGTCAATGGTGCAATTCAGGTAGCTTAGAGTTGAGCCCCTGAGCGTTTGTGTAACAGCACTGCATCTGTTAACACATTAGGAGCTCGGTTCGTTGTGGTTGACCGGCACGGATTGTGCCGGTCTGCGTACGTTTTTTGTCAGAGGCGTTTGCACATTTGTCTGACCTGAGTTAGGAACAACCGAGTCCGGTTCGTCTGTATCTGTGGCCCGTACTTCAGGTGGCCCACGTTTTCTGTTGTCGTGCCGTGCTTGGACGGCCGTTGATACCATCTCAGGTGTAGCCACGGTGACTTTCAAAAGGAGACATGCGTCGTGGTGTCTTAGTCGGAGACGGCACCAGAGTGAGTTGGTAACGTATGTTTCCAGATCATCAACTATTGTGCATTGTAGATCGCTGTGGTAGTAGAGTAGGATTCCACCTTCTCTGCTGGGGTGGTCGTTCCGGATTAGTGACATTTCGGCTATCGCAACCTCAACATCAGTCACCACTTGGTGTAACCAAGTTTCGGTACTAGAAATTAGGTCCCAAGCATTCGCAATCTGACGTAGTCGAAGTTCGGTAAGTGTACTAATGAGCCCATGTGTGTTGGTGTACATACATGAAAGTCTCTCAGAGTTAAGCAATGTTGCGGAGATTGTACAACTCGCACGTAAAGTTCCGCCGACCAGTGAGTGGCCGGCAACTAGTCGTTTTCCGATGTGTACTTGCTGATGGGTTTAACGTCTTATTCATCGTCCATGTAGTTAGTCCCGTGTCCAATCATCGACGTAGAGTGTAAAGTGTCTGATCAATATCATTTTCTACAGATTGTATGGGCTCATTCGACACGGTACTGGTACATTGTTCTTTCGTAGGTCGCATCGCGTTTGTTTCTTTGAGTGATATATCATCTCTAGGATGCATGTCGCTGATTGTCTTCAGTCGAACCACAGATGGTAAACTGCAACGGAACAGGTACCAGCATTTTAGCATCCGTGCGACCATATGTTTTGACTTAATGACCACCTTCAACACTCTCGGGCCACTTCCTTTGTAGGTCGTTGAGGTACGCAGTTGTGACACGGATTTCGCTAACACATCATCCAAACAGAGTGTTGCACGAATACAACACCACTGTGCTTTCTCATGGGTTGTTACTTCATACTCATCACATGCTTCAGTCTCAGGAACCCCGTGAAGAAGTATGGTTCTGGTTGAAGTTTCCTTCCGGTAGTCCTCTAAGGAGCGGTTAACTCGATAACGCTCACCTCATGGGATGTCTGGAAATATACTGATGGAGCAGTGTTCATTACTGAGACTACCTATCGACAGCAGTATTGATTCTATTTCAGTGATGGAGTTCAGCACGACGCGTAGAAGTCTTGTCTCACCGAAATGCTTAGAGTTGGGGTGTCGTGTAATACGCATTCCGTGTACAGGTTTCAGTACAACCATGATTAGGTTACTAATATCTCACTGGTTGAGGTCATCCAACTGCCTGCCTCTTATCGATGTCGACTTTGATTCTGGGATATTGGAGCACAGTACGCTCAGTACAGGTAGTTGTTTCTTTACCCCATTCTACTTGTTGCGGTTAGGGGTTGAAGTAGTCGGAAATGTACCGCAGGAAACTGGTGATGCTTGCACTAGAAAGACTCGGCCACACTCCTCAGTTTCCGATCCAGTTAAGGGTGATGTTAATTTTTAATGACGGCTGTTCTTGGAGGCAAACTTAACCCAACTTGTTCTAGTACCGGCTTGCTCTTTTTCTACGCACTCCGTCAGCAGTTTGGAAGTAGTTACTCCGAACAAACTGCGAACCGCATTAGTCAAATGTGAGCCACGTGTGGTATTGGCACAGCTGTTGATGTTCTGGACCCTAGGTGTAGTGTTGCATACGGTGTTATTAGCAGTTCTTCGCGGATGGAAGCAGCAACCAAGGGAAGGATTGGGTTGCACAGTGCTGTACGCTTACCCCAACCGTAGTGGTTTCGGGGGCCACCGTTTCCTCAAACTTGGTTGGCAGCTAGTCATAATGCTGAGATAATAGGAGCACGTATTTTCTCAGTGGGATCAACGTGCATTCCACACAAAGTAGTGTAGCCCTCCGGGAAGCAAGAAGACTGGGTCGCCACCACGAAGTCATTTATTACGAGTACGCTCGAATAGTTATAGCGTATATACCCTATTTACAACCGTCCGTCGCAATGGCTCATGCCTGCTATTCGCGTTGTGCCGCTGGGTCCCTTTTCATTGGTTTATGCTTGCTCACAACGTTCACACTGTCTAATTCACCTAGGCTTTCTTAGTCGAGGTATGATTGGCGGGATTGGGCCGCGAGCTTCTTCCCTTGGTCCAATGCCACAAGCCTTGGCTCAAGGGTGCACGAGTAGGCGCTCCTTCGTCTGCTGGCGCCTGAGTGGTCACTTGCACGTCCAGTGGATAGTTGCATGGTGGTCGCGATTACGGGCCAACTATTTCCTGATTGGCAGACCAATGTGCTTCCGGCAACATGCTCACTCCTTATCGGTCTTGGCTGTGACGTTCGATCGGCTTTCTAGCTTTTCCAATCATCTGCAGTTCCAGCCCCCATCACACACCTCCCGCTTCTGCTACCTTGGGATTCGTCAGGGTTCCGTTCGCCTGGCTCTCCCCCAGCATCGGCATCAGGTTTCAAAACCTAGTCATACAGATAGCTGGCCCGCGACGGAAGCTCCTTCGTGAGATCGCAGGGGCAAAGGGTGCACTCCGCGGTGACGACTGCTTATTGACCCGGAGATATCCCATTGGTCGGTTGCACGTTTGCCAACATATTATTTATCCTTATCCCAGTTGTATCATGTTGCTACGAGCGTTGCTTGCTGGAATGTTACTCTTGGTTGCTTGAGTCCACGAAGCAGTAGTCTACCCAAAGTGTTGCGTGCGCAGCCACAAAGTACCTCCTTGGAACTACGGTGGACTACCCCATCTCTCATATCTGCTGCTCTTGTCACAGCCACTCAGACTGCGGGATTCTATGTTTTCGCAATAGACGTATATCTCGTTCCATTTACTTGACCCCCAACAAATTTTGGGGTTTATTGTTCTCAAGAAATCGATTGACATAACCGCTGACTGCCAATGCGGCTTAATGAGCTTGTAGCCTGTCCTTCCACTGTACATTTATATTAAGTGCAGGTTAGGATGTCAACCAGCTGTCAGCTACTTCAGTCTAACCTTGCACGAGGTGCCCAATACAAGCTTCTTGCGACAATGAACTGCCACGTTAACAATTGGTGAAAAAATTTGTTCGTTATTGCACTTCATTAAACGGTGATAAGTCGCTCGCGGATAATGGCTGAGCTTAGCACACCCATCGAATACGACAGTGGGAGGTGTGCCACGGTTGGTACCAAAGGTACAGTGCGCATATGGTCTGGATGTGGTAATAAAACAACGGGATGTATGTAAATAACACGCGGTGGCTCATAGCTAACTGAGTCGTCCAACCATCCTAGGATTGATGGGCTGCAATACGCAGCATGACAAAAGAAACCTGCGAAAAAGCCAGAAGCCGGTATTTACTGGTTACAAAAACTAATGGTGTATATGCGTGACTTAAGTCTCAGGATATGGGAAGCCAAAGCGCTGCTATGCGCATATATTTGAGTCATGCTATACGGTGAGACCTACAACAGACTAAGTAATGCGAGAGCCAGAAGCCTGCAGATTTCACAGATACTGGGACAAAGCGGAGGGTAATAGGTATCATAATCTACAGTGATGATGTGTCAAATGCCATTTAGTGAAGTAACAAGACAAATGAAGCTACAATGCTAGGACGTGCAGAGAGTTAAGTCATGCTAGCAGGTTAGCCTTAGCACAGCCATTGGAACATGGTATTTATTGGGAATGAAAGCTACAGGTATACAAGACCCTTAGGGTAACCGGAACGTACGGTCTGGTCTGATGAAAGGTCAAGCAACCATATGGCGGCATGGTCTCGCACGTCAGTGGTATCTTCATCATGGTTACATTGCATACAAATAGATCCACGCTGGCTGAAAGGGTGACGGTCCACCACGCCCTCCCTAACGGATACGGAAAGGAATTAGGTTGATGATGCACAGTAGAAATAACCCGACTATGTGCGTAGAAAAACTGTTGAGTGGGTTTGCAGGTTAATGTCTCAGGAAAGCTCGCTATGTAGTACAGCAACATGACATCCAGGTGGATCTTATAACCAGCCACCGCATGTGCCCAGACTGTGTCCGCATACCGCGCATTCCATGAGCGGATGGTTCACAAAGCCACGAAGTTTCGCCTGCAGTTCTGGGGACTGTGCTAATATGCGAACCACATTGTTTGGCCACGTAGGGGGAAACACAATTAGTGCAGTGTATGTACGTGGCCCCTTGGATGTCCCGGGTTGGATAACACCGCAAATACAAAGAAGAAATATCCCTGAGGATGTCCGTATTTTTTGTATATTTGTCGCCGAAGCACAGACGGGTAACGTGGCGTGGTTCATGGAAATGCTGAAGCCTGGAAGGTTAAGGTGAGCAGATGCCTGCAGGAAACGATGCAGTTGATACGCTGATAGACCGCCTGGAGAGAGTTCGGTCAAGGCGTGTTTGTACCGAGGGGCTGCTTCCGCTAAGCGTATTTGGGAACTTGTGCTTCTGCGTACCGTATGACCATCGGGACGCTGCAGGATATCACTGGTGTACTAAATTTTCATTAGCATACCGGAGAGTGAGGGCCACGTTTGCCATGCTAGTGTAATGGGTTGTCACTGTCAGCAGACGGTTGGCCGTTCCCGGATAAATTGCTGGACGAGGTAGGCAGTGAATGTCTGTCGTGATTACTTTGAAAATATACCGTGTCTATTTAACGCAGTTCTGGAGCTGGCAGCCATTAAGTACCAATGGTGAAGAGAGTAGTTAGTGCGTGTGTGGTAAGTACGCATCAGGATATGAGAGGTCAAATCACTGCGACCAGCAGCGAGTGATGTCTTGACATTGGATAACGATCGCAATAGACTGCGTAACGACGTACCTTGGGATGAATTCGAACTCCGGTGTGTACCGAACGTGTAGAGACTAAACGGTGGGTTAGACGTAATTAATAATGTACATAATATGATAAACAGGCCGTGAAACTTGGTACGAAGGAGTGGCGTCGCTACCAATGATGGTGCGCAATGTACGTGCTGTAGACGTTCTATCTAATGCGAAGTGATCGTGCATATATGGCTGTTGTGTAATGCGCGCCAGGGCCGAACACCAGATCCCTGTGTTATGGTGTGTCACCGTTGTGCAGCGTAAGAACGGTTAAGCAATGGGTAGATGCACAATAATAAGAAACTGCTTAGAACTTTTGTAAAGCAATGTATAACGAACAGTCCTTATTTGTCGGGAATGTCGCCACCGCAACAAGCTTTGCGGCGCTACGTAGCATGGTCCAGAGACTAGCTTAGAGCTCCCAAGCTATGTGTAGTGCCAATGATCGAACACTTTCTGACCTTCTCATTTTTCCCTTTCAGCTCGGCGGCCTGCTAACCAAGCAAGTCATTTGGACTGTTTATCAGATGACAATGACTTTCAAGAACAATAGTAACTATTATTGTTGTACTTCCTATTCCGGTTTGTGTACAGTTAACCCCTTTTTGTTTGAATTACCTGAATTTTGGATTCTTGCCAATTACATGCTGCCGTGTACACGTTGTGTTTTGCCCTGACTTATCTCGTGCGCTGTGATCACTGTGACGCGTACTGCCATCGTTATCAGTTCTTCCCTGCGTTTTTCAGCCATTGACGATCTTTCGTGCCCCCCTGGATTATCGTGCATTACTTAATTGGTGACAGAGGTGGGATATCGTCATGGCCTCCCGCGCAACTAAACGGAAGAACGAGGAACAGGGTGTTTCTGTTACACATCCGTCAACTTGTGGACAGCCACCGTTGTAACTGGGCCTTTGGCAGCTGTCTCTCTGTCCCCCACCGGTTTTTGATGTTGACACTAACCTATGCAACTGGCGGCGACGCGTAGAAATGTCTCTGGCTTGCGTTCCCGAAGAACACAAATCGTCGGTTATCATGAATGCACTTAGTGATCGAGTTCAGGTAATTTTGTTATCGGCTGACATGCGCCCTGATGCCTCTGTCGGTGAAATCTGGAATCAACTAAAGGCCCTTTTTCCAGACAAGGAGCACGGGTCGGCTACTCGATCCATATTCTGGAAGAGGTTTCGGCGGGAGGCAGAGTCGGCCGATGCCTTTTTGTGGGATCTTCGGGTGCTATCGGCCAAGGCTTTTCCAGGGAAATCAGTAACAGAAAGAGAGGCCTTCATTTTAGAGCGGTAGATTGAAGGCATCAACGACGATCGCACTTCGGCACGTTTTATACGAGAGCCGCCGAGAGACTTAGCGACCGCGGCGCAGCTTGCGCGCGAAGAAGAGGTGATTCGCGATAGGCGTCCGAAAGAGGTCGACAAGCTGATGGCTATTGGTTGTGTGCCATCGACGCTGAACCGGACTGAACCGCCTCACAGCCTAAACTCACATACTTGCCGTCGTTATTGTTGTATCTACACGTACACTAGTCCCCTGCATGCAGGGTCTTGAACAAACACGACCAAAGCCCCGAACGAGGAAGCAGAACTCTACTGGTACGCAACACAAACTTCTATTCACGCCAACGGTACATACACTCAGTATATTCAAAACAACCCTGGTATTGATCGCGAACGGACAAGCATCCAATCACAAGCTACGAATTGCGGTCGTGGTAAGGCCCGCGCGTACGCGCTGCCACACTACTCCCCTCTTCAGCGGTTGGTTCACTGCTGTGGCCCTCGTTTCAGGACATTGCTTCGGTTGAAGTGGTGAGTATAGCTGTCTGGCGTTGACTCGTCGGCCGTCTGCTAACCCATAAGTTCCTGACCCTAGCGCACGAGTAATTCTGATGTGTCTCGTCAGTGCCGGTTCTCCTTTACGTGTTTGCCTCTCCTTTAGCCTGACCAACGTTCCAGGACGCAGCGATGTGGCCCGTTTTTCGTAGGATGACTGATAACCCCGGCGACGTTCCGGTTGGTGGGGGTCGTTGTTTTCTGCAGCCGAAATAGCTGCGTTTAATTTCGTACACAACTTCCTGCCAAACATCAGCACACCTGGCGTGCGATCAGTCGCTCTGTGGTGCGATGTTCGGTGAGTAAACAGAGCCTCCAAAACGGCATCTTCCCACTGCCTGCCGGACAAACGTGCTGTCTGTATAGTTTCCTTTAGCGTGCGATTAGTGCGCTCAACCATGCCGTTGGCAGCTGGGTTGTACGGGACAGTATGTACGTGCTTCACATCACGAAGCTGTAAGAAACGTTTAAACTCATAGTTCGTGAATTGTGGTCCGTTGTCTGTCTCAATTTCCTCAGGAAATCCAAATCTAGCAAACAGATGTTTCAGCCACCGTATAACGGTTGAGGTGGTCACATCGCCACACAAATGGCTTTCCGGCCACTTACTGTAAAAGCACGTGGCAACTAAGCAGTTCCTCTGGTGCTGTGGCGCAGAATGAAACGGTCCCATGATGTCAATCGCCACCTTCGACCAAGGTTTCATTGGATAAGTAACAGGTTGGATGGGGGCATCGATTGAATTGAAGCTCTTGTCGGCCTACTGACATGCATCGCAAGACCGGACACACGCCTCTGCCATTTTATTCATTTTTGGCCACCAAAAGTATTCTTGAAGTCGGCGCTTCGTCCGTACGATACCCGGATGTCCTTCGTGTGCACATTGGATAATTTTTGCTGTCAGTTTCTGTGGAGCTACGAATCGCGATCCTCGCATAAGGCAATCATCAACGACCGCTAGCTCATGTCGTAAAACATAAAGCGCCCGTAGTTCACCAATCAACTTCGCGTAGCGAGGCCAGCCTTGCGAGAGATAGTGGATGACCACTTGCACATATGAATCACTCCGGTTAGCTTCTTGAAGCTCTTGTTTAGTAACCGCGGAGAGCTCATTTGATTGTAAAGCAGAAATCATGAGTTTTTCTTCGTCGTCTTCATTCTTGTCGGAATCATCCAATGGGAGACATGATAAGCTATCTGCCATACGGTTCTCGGAGCTAGGGCGGAAGATGATTTGAAAATCATAGTTCAGTAACCGCGCATACCAGCAGTTAATCCGTAGTGGCCTGTGACCATTGGTTCCTCGACTGAGGAGGGTAGTTAGAGCAGCATGATCCGTGCGCAATGTAAATCTCCGACCAAACAGAAACTGGTGCCATTTTTCACAGGCCCATACACAGGCCAGGGCCTCCCTTTCATCTGCGGAATATGAAACTTCAGTAGGGGATAACTTTCTAGAAGCATATGCAATCACTTTTTCCTCACCGTTCTGAATTTGAGACAAGACCGCTCCTAAACCGATGTTTGACGCATCCGTTGAGACGAATGTTGGGCAGTTTTCGTCGAAAATGGCAAGCATTGGGGTGGAGACGAGGCGTCTTTTAATTTCTTCAAAGGCCGACTGCTGCGAATAGCCCCAATGGAACGTAGCCTTTTCTTTTGTCAGCATTCTCAATGGCTCCGCTATAGTTGCAAAATCGGGCAAATAGCGCAAGTTGTACGAGCATAAACCAAGAAAGTGCTTAACCTCGGATGTATTCTTCGGTACAGGGGCTTCCGTGATAGCTCGGGTATTAGCTGCGCATGGTCTAATTCCACCAGCTGATAAGACGTACCCAAGAAACTCGACATCGATAGCACAAAATATACACTTTTCCAGGTTTAGCCGAAGATCTAGGCTCTCCAATCGCTGCAACACAGCGCGCAGCCTTGAGTCGTGCTCATCTCTTGATTTCCCGAAAACGCATACATCATCCATGTAAGCGATTTGTCCCGGTAGATCTGCTAGTGAGTGATTCGTAAACTTCTGCCAAGCTGCTGGAGCGGAGCTAAGTCCCAGCGGCAAGACTTTGTACTGGAATAGACCACTCGATGTCAGAAAAGCCGTAAGTTGTTCTGGATTCTGGTGTCAATGGCATGTGGAAAAAGGCCTTCCTCAGGTGTAGTTTTGAGAAAAATCGCGCGCCAGTTATCTTGACCAACAACTCCTCAACTGTGGGAAGAACGAAATTTTCGACGACGATCTGACTGTTCAACGCTTTCAAGTCGTTGCATATGCGCACAGTACCGTCCTTCTTTAACACCGTGACCATGGGGTGCACCCATTTGGAACAGTTAACTGGCTCTATCAAATCGTTGGAAATCATCTATTGTATGGCCTTTTCTACCATCGCACGTTTGGCCAATGGAATAGGACGTGGCTGCGAAATCGAAAACTGTTTAGCGTCCTTTTTAAGGCATATTCGATGAGCAGCAGATGGAATCCGGCCAATCGACTCAGTAAATAATTTGGGATATAAGCTTTTAAGTACTGATGTTTTGATTGTCATGATACGCATTCGCTCGATAGATGGTGTTATGTTGAGGGCAACCATAGCATTTCGCCCCAGCAAGGCTGGACTGTCTTCGGAGGCAACACACACAGCTACATCAGATGCGACTGAGAGTAAACTGATTTTCGTCATTATATATCCCCGAATTTGCACACGTGAATTTGTGTACGATTCGAAGTTATACGACGTAGGATGTAATGGAATGACTTGCAGGTAATTGTCGTAAATGCTGGACGGGATAATTGTTATCTGCGATGCCGAGTCTAGCTCCATAGTAACTGGTACAGAAGTGTTAAGCCCATGGAGTGTAACGGTACGTATGTCAGGAGCAGGGAGCTTGGGTTCCAGCGAAGCAATTCGTCGTGTTTCTGGTTGTAATCGTCTTCTGATAGAAAAAAGATTCGGTGTAGTCGGTGAGGTGGAAACATCATTTTGTTGGTCAATTAACGCGACTCGACGCGAGCGGCAGCATCTGGCGAAGTGGCCCAGTTTACCAAAGCTTTTACACTCAGCTGTACGAGCCGGACATGTTTGACAGTCAGCTTTGTGGCGAGAACTCCCACATCTATAGCACGAAACAGTCGAATTCTGAAGTTGACTGGAACCCTTGTGCTGAATCTTACTGACTTCTAGTATATCACTCGACTTGAATAGGCTCGAATGTTCAACGGCGGCTTTTAGTAGTCTTGCGATCTCTATGGCTCTCTCCCAGGTAAGTTTTGTCGGATCTTCGGAAAGTAGCTTTTCGCGTATACGATTATCCTGTATACCGGTTATCAACTGCTGCGTCAGCATAACACTCTCAAGTTTATTCTTCGGGATGCTAGTGTAGTCACAGATTTTTACAGACTGAATTAAACGAGCGACAAATTGTTCCAGTGGCTCTGCATCTTCTTGCCTTAAACAGCAGCACTTGTAGCGTCCAGCAAAAATGTTTGGCCGTGCACCCCATGAATGATCGAGTACATCCAATGCCTTTGTAAGTGTGTCGAATTTCTGCAGATCTAACGCATCGAAATAACGTTGACCTTCATTGCCCAACAGGTGACGAAGTAGTTTCAGTTTTTGCTTCTCATCGTAATTAGTAGTTGCTGGGAGTAGGTCCAAGTAATTCGTGAAAGACGTTCTCTATTGGATCCAATCACTCTCCGTAGGTCTGGAAGCAGGATCGCACCAAAAGGCTTCTGGAGGTAGTAGGTGAAATGCCATTGTACTGGTCCATAGCCCGCGACGCCACTGTTGTATCTACACCTACACTAGTCCCCTACATGCAGGGTCTTGAACAAACACGACCAAAGCCCCGAATGAGGAAGCAGAACTCTACTGGTACGCAACACAAACTTCTATTCACGCCAACGGTAAACACACTCAGTATATTCAAAACATCCCTGGTATTAATCGCGAACGGACAGGCATCCAATCACAAGCTACGAATTGCGGTCGTGGTAAGGCCCGCGCGTACGCGCTGCCGCAGTTATTGTCCCAAGTGCCAGAATTCACCCCATGAGAAGTCAGTACGACGCCCCCCTCAATTTCCGAAGGCGCGAACAAGCACCGGGAGTACGATTCATTGACGGTGAGTCAGAGCTTCCTTGTGCACCTTTGTTGTCTTCTAAGTTCTGTGACTCCCCAACCGTTGTTGTAGTAATCAATACTCAGCGATTGCATGTCCTCATTGACACCGGTGCAGCATGTAGCCTTTTAAAATCCTGTTTCTTGTCCCCCACAGTAGTCACTACTCCCGGGAGTCAGATCAGAGTGGCAAATGGGATGGTTCTGCTTACTCACGGAGTTGCTTCCGTAGATTTGCTGGTCGGTCAAGAGCTTCTTTCTCATGAGTTTTACATAGTTGATCAAATTCCATGGGACGCGATACTGGGGGTTGACTTCTTAAATCGGTATGCATGCGTCATCGATCTAACCTCCGGAGTTTTGACATTACGTGACAAGCTGCTCCCTCTAGACTTCAAACCTAATAATGGTCATGTGAAAAAGTGTTTTACTCTGGGTGCTAGCACCGTGGATGTTGAAGGTGAGATATCGGAATTGCTTTCGTCTGTTAGCCCTGCTGTCGACGGTGAAGTTCGGAAACGTCTGGAGAATTTACTGCGTTCACACATAGCACGCATTCGCGTGGAAAGGTACATCTTTGGGTAGAACGAGCGTACTTAAGCATCGGATTGAAACAGGGGATGCTCCACCAATACGGCAAGGGCCCAGGCGTGTCCCACCCGTGTATAGACAGGAATTACAGAAAGTGGTGGATCAGATGTTAAAATATAATATCATACGTCCTTCGCGATCCCACTGGGCTGCCCCTATTGTATTAGACAAAAAGAAAGATGGAACACTGCGCATCTGTGTGGACTATAGGAAACTTAATGATGTTACACGGAAAGATACTTTCCCTCTACCTCGGATTGATGACACTCTGGAATCATTGCATGGCGCCACCTGGTTCTCTACTTTGGATCTCGCTTCAGGTTATTGGCAAGTCGAAGTACACCTGATGGACATTGAGAAAACTGCCTTCGTTATACCCACTGGACTATATGAGTTCCAGATCATGCCGTTTGGGTTGGCTAATGCACCAGCGACCTTCCAGCGACTGATGCACATTGTACTCAGATATCTGCAGTCATGCAAATGTTTTGTATACCTGGATGATGTAATAGTTCATGGACGTACGTTCGATGAACACCTCACAAAGCTAGAAACAGTGCTGCAGTGCATTAGTTCCGCAGGATTGAAGTTGAAGCCGTCTAAGTGCGATCTGCTGAAGACAGAGATTAAATAGCTAGGCCACGTGATCAACGATTGTGGGATTCGGAGCAATCCTTCGAAAGTACAGGATATCTTAAGTTGGCCTATTCCCGAGTCCGTTGAAGAGGTTCGGAGCTTTTTGGGTCTGGCTTCTTAATACAGACGCTTCGTGAAGAACTATGCGGATATGGCAGCACCATTGCACCGACTCACGGAGAAGGGTCGGCCTTTACACTGGAGCCCGCAGTGCCAGGAATCTTTTGATGAGTTACGTCATGCTTTGGCCAGCGCCCCAATCCTTGTCTTCCGGGACGTGTCACCTCAAGCCGCCCCATTCATTTTGGACACTGATGCTAGTGAGGTTGGTATCGGAGCAATGTTATCACAGGTCTGTGGGGATGGTATGGAGCGGGTTATCGCTTACGCTAGCCGCAAGTTGACAAAAACGGAGCGAAACTATTGCAGCACTAGGAAAGAAATGCTTGCCCTGGTCTCCTTCATTAAACATTTTCGACATTTCCTGTTGGGTCGATACTTTATACTCCGCACTGATCATCAGGCGCTCCGGTGGTTGCGGGAATTTCGCGAACCCGAAGGTCAAGTTGCGCGTTGACAAGAACAACTGCAAGCCTTCGACTTTGAATGTCAACATCGCCCCGGGAAGCAACACAGAAATGCAGACGCCCTGTCTCGCCGGCCGTCTAGGGCACATGAGAATTGTCCGTCGCGTTCAACCTCGAACGTTGCCGTTGTGTCTCTGAAGCATTCGGATTCAACAGACTGGGCATCAGCTCATAGTACAGACCCAGAGACCAAGTTGATTTATGAACGCCTACGACAGGGGAGTGTGAAGCCTACGAATGCAGTAATGGCTGGATCTTGTTGGGAAGCGCACTGCTTGTGGTCTCTGTGGTCGAAAATTCGGCTATCGGATGGTGTCAGGTACTACCAGTTTGGTCCGAATAATCCTCGCAGACTTATCGTTCCACAGTCCATGGTGCAACGGATACTCGAACAGCTACATAGGGAGTTGAAGCATGCAGGACAACGGAAAATGGAGCAAGCAGCAGGTTTGCTTTTTTGGTGGCCTCAACAGCGTCAAGATATTGCGAACTTCTGTAACGCCTGTCATGAGTGCATCGGCTTTAAGCAACCACAAACGATGAACAGGGCCCCCCCTACAGCCCATGGTGGTTGGATATCCCAACGAAACCGCAGGTGTGGACGTCCTTGGACCCCTGCCTGAAACGCCACGAGGGAATCGGTATATACTTGTTTTGGTCGATTATTTCACCAAATGGTGTGAGGCAATACCAACCCCGTACATTGACGCCAAATCCACAGCTCAGCTTGTGTGTGACCACTGGATTTCACGGTGGGGGCACCTGAGCAACTTCATTCTGATCGTGGTTCTAATTTCGAAAGCTTGGTACTGTCTGAACTCTGCAGAATACTAGACATTCGAAAGACTCGGACAACAGCCTACCATCCCCAGGACAATAGCCAAGTAGGGCGCACGAATCGATCGCTGAAGGCTCTCTTAAAAGCGTTCACAGAGGAACACAGCAGCCGCGATTGGGATATTGCACTTCCACGGTGCCTCCTGTCCTATCGGTCCAGCGTTCAGTCGTCTACTGATAATACTCCACACCTCATGGTAACTGGGCGCGAAATGAGATTGCTAATTGATTTGACTGTGCCAACCGCGGCTGCTGATTCGCTCCTTGCCACAGACTATGCCGTTCGTCTACGTCGGGACCTGACCAAAGTTTATTCGCTTGCGCGAAAGCACTTAGGAGTTGCCCGTCGATGTCAAAAGGAGTACTATGACCAGAAAGTGCAAGGCTGTCCACTTCAACCTAGACAACAAGTCTACCTCCACACTCCGAATCCATCTCAGGGCGTTCCGGCGAAGCTGCACAAGGAGTGGTCCGGTCCATTCGTGGTCGAGGAAGTGTATACTGATTCTACCTGTCGAATTTACACACAAGGTGAAGCCACCGATCATGCAATTGTTGTCCATTTCAATCGTCTCAAACCGGCAACTCTCAGTACTCATCCCATTTCATCGTCGCAGCGTCCGGTAACCGACACTGACCCACCAGATGCGTTAACAGAAGTGGAAGTAACGACCACAGAGCCCCACGTATCGATTACTAGTTAGGGCGGTGAGGACGACGCCTCTCGGAGAGGGGGATGGTGTAGTGCCAATGATCGAACTCTTTTTGACCTTCTCATTTTTCCCTTTCAGATCGACGGCCTGCTAACCAAGCAAGACATTTGGACTGTTTATCAGATGACAATGACTTTCAAGAACAATAGTAACTATTATTGTTGTACTTCCTATTCCGGTTTGTGTACAGTTAACCCCTTTTTGTTTGAATTACCTGAATTTTGGATTCTTGCCAATTACATGCTGCCGTGTACACGTTGTGTTTTGCCCTGACTTATCTCGTGCGCTGTGATCACTGTGACGCGTACTGCCATCGTTATCAGTTCTTCCCTGCGTTTTTCAGCCATTGACGATCTTTCGTGCCCCCCTGGATTATCGTGCATTACATACGGCTTGACTGATACATCCATTATTAAGCGGCTGCAACAGGCTTTGTGAATATGCGTCTAATTGTCCACAGGCCATACTAGGGCCACCAAGTGAGGCCTTGTCTTACTTAGACCAAGTATAATGCAGTTGCACTAGGTTTTGTCAATAAAGATAACATGTTCCACAGACCAGAATGCAGCTACCAATCGGTGGGTTTGCTGATATTAAGCAATTATAACGTAGTTGCTCCAAACTTTATGAATATAGTAGCATGGTGCATAGACCAGAATAACGCTACCAAGCTGTGGCTTGGCTGAGGTGGACAAATAATAGGACGGTTACATTAGGCTTTCTCAATCTACGTACCTTAGTCCATGGATCATGGTTAAATGAATAAATTGTAAATTCCTAGACGGGGCGACGCACAGTACAACTATATGTTCTGATCAAGCGATGGCTTCGTTTAGGTTGACCTATTATGGAAAGATTGTACCGGTCTCTCGTTTTCCTCGTACACTCCTTTGCAGGCCGGAATGAAACTATGTACCTGCAGCTTAGCTTGCATATACCAATTACAATTCGGTTGCGCAAATCTTAATCCAGGGAAGCTCGTTCTCTTACCTCGTTGGAAACACTTATGGGGTCATTCGCTGAAGTATAGCGCTAACATAACGGTTGTACATGGCTTCACGAAGCATAGTAGCTCTATCCATACTCCAGAATATTCATCATTATTCTACTGTAAACTTTCGACGTCGGTGCAGTAACTACCTTGATTCCGCAAGTTTATGTGGCTCAAAATAACATTGTTAGTATATCAGTAAGGACCTTTTATATCTAATAAGTTACGGTTTACCAGTAACCAGGTCATCATGGCGATGGGCGCTAAGCACATTGCGCCGAGTTCCACTCTTAGCTCGTCTGTCTATACATGAGAAGTCTAAACAAAGACGAAACCGTCGGTCGCGGTGTGCAGGGATGGGAGAGAACCACATCGAAACCCTCCACTTCGGTGACGGTCCCAGTGACCGATTGGCAGAGGCTAACTTCAAACTCAACCTGAGCCACGATGGAGGTTGCGAGTCGCAATCCAAGACACCCTGCGGGTGCTACGAAGCCCGAAAAGTTACTTTTAACCGCTGTGTCAAACACTGCTCGCAGAGCTCAATGGCCTAGTGATCCTGGTGATAGTCGCTAAACACTATGCGCCGAGTTCCACTCCCAGCTCGGCTATCTCTACCTGATGAGTCTAAACAAAGACGAAACCGTCGATTGTGGAGCGCAGGGGTGGTATACGTCCACACTGAAATCCTCCACATCACCTACACGTTAAATAAACCATATGAACTTCCGTTTCGAAGTTGTATAAAGTCACAAGAATACGCTCTTGCAAAATTGCTTTAGATACCGCATTCAGAGCTGCTGTCACGTTCTTTCGTGTTAGTAACTTGTCATTTAAAGATGGTATTCTCTGTGTAGCCTTGCTTAAACTGTGGCTTATCTAGTGTAGCTAACTGTGCCTTTCCAGTAACAGCGGGCAGGTGGCGTTACATAGGGTTTCCGCGGGGAACTGCTTGCCATTTACGGGCATCAACTCGCCAATAGCTTCCACCGTTACCATGAAAACGGTGGTAGACTAACTTAACATTTTTATATGCACGCCAGCGTCGTCTACCGCGCGACACAATCTTCGCTTGATAGAAGTATTCCCTGCTTCCCCTTTATTTCTTTTCTTGTACCCACTATTAAATAGGACCATTGGGGGCGTTGAACCAGTCCAAAGAATTTGGAGGAAAGTTCGTAGAGAATTAGCTCCCGCTTGGACAAACAGAGCATAAACGGACTTCGCGCCCCTCTTCGTTACTTCTGACATCAGGGAGCACGAAGATCGCCTGAAGAAAGTAGATGAAAGTAACGATAGGTGCTTGCAACTCTCTAAACACTACACGAAGAAGTCTATGCATTCGTTACGGAGGCAGAAACACTAGCGTTATAAAAGGTCAAGTGCTACAAAGTACATCGTAAAACTCAATGCTCTATTGCTTGCTTTGGTAACCACGAACAAGGAGCATATACACTCGGCGTCCAGTCTCTCCATGCAAGTGCATGCGATAGATGTAAATATTGATCAGATCCCTCATGCGTACATTCTCTAGCAACAGCCTCTGTAGTTAAATTTTCCACCTTTTTGATCGATTGACTTTTGAAACCCAAAAATTCAGAAATTTTCGATAAACCTTATTTAGAATAAATCTAAAACCCGACAGAAGCTAAATATTTTCGCACTCAGGTCATTCTTTCATTCTTTTCGGCGCGTTCTGCACGTGTTTTCCTAGTCTTTGTCTGCTTGCCCCAATCCTCCCTTTGGTCGACTGCTCTTCATTAGCAAGTTTTCGAAGGTCACTGCAGTCAGCGAGCATCCAGACGAAAAAGCATGTCGTTTCTTCATGTTTCGGGGGTCCTTACGTTGCCGGGTAGTGTTTGAGGCATACCCAAACGCACCGTTTGGCAGCAGCGGAGGTTTAAGCCATCTCGTCATTTTCTCTGGGCTAGCCATTGTGTTTAAATTCCCCCAAGCCCGTTCCAATGGCCCACTAAAGTGCAACCTACACTGCAATTACTAAATAATAAATAACAAACGGCACTGCTGGCACCAGTTTACGGCGAACCTTTATTTAACGCCAATGCGCACGCATTCCTACTCGACAGGATCTGGTCCTAGGAACCTCGATTCATCCGTCCGTGTCGACATCGAAGGCTTCCTATGTTCAGTATTCAAGGGCCTAGGTCTGTTACGCCAAGCAAGATAACTATCATCGTCTCTGTACAATTTACTTACTGACCAATTGTGCCTTGTTCTTTCTTGTTTTAATCTTTCTTACATCCCAATCTACATTCGTGAACTTTGTAAGTTATCAAGCTAACACTTACTCCTGTGGCCCTTCATCCGTCCACGGGTGTTGTAGTCCATCGAATATCGTCCACTGTGTTCGACATCAATGGAGCTGTGATAACTGCGCTGGATTACGCACACTGCCTTGCACTAGTTTTCACTAGTTCTGCAATTAACGGTCCTGTGATCGCGTCAGCATCCAAAGCCTTTAAGCTGATTGCTAGCGTCGTAGGTTCAAGTTACAACCGTGGTCGGTAAGCGCTGTAACTGAAAAGCCATGTAAAGCAGTCCACTGCTCGAGGATAGCGCATGTAACGGTCACTGCAGTTTTTTGGTTATGGGAACTGCTTCAAGCCAACGGGTGCTATGATCGATCCTGGTCAACAGGTAGGAGATTCCTTTGGACGGTGCTAAGGTTCTAAGGCTGGCTTGCCGAACCAGCTCCACGCGGTCCCAGCTAGGTGGTACGGGTTAATCCTGTTCCGGCGAATAGTTCCGTGGCAGTGTTCCAGGACGCGGAGGGTTTCCGTCTGGCAAGAGTTCTTCCTAAGAAAAGCCACAAATGTCCGTTTAACAATACTGCAACGTGGCGGATGTGACTGGCCAATAAATAAATTCACCGCCACTTCCTGTTCGGGAGGATCGCCATTTCACATAGGTCATTTAGTTGATTGAGTTCCTCTGATCCCTTCATACGATGGGGAACGCAGCAAACAAAATCACAACTGCACTTACACTTAGAAGTTCACTCACCATGCCCACTAATACCTCATTTACAAACATCCAGACACATAAGTCCGGTATGTTACTGCTTAACTTGCTATATACTTATACAACTACCGACCATACCGGTTTGTATTATCCTAAGCATGCCTTCGTAGTCGGGGCACACACTGCCGGGAATACAGCATTTGTTTATTTAAATATATCAAGATGGAAATTCTCAAATCAGTCTGAGAAATGGCAGGAAGCGAGCAAGCGGTGCAGACACGTGCCGCTGCATTTTGGCTTGCTGACATGTCAAGCCATGCTTGCCAAGCCTGTAAGATCGCGCTGTATCCCCTGTCAAAGTTATCTCTCGGAGGCGAGCTTAACTGAAACTCTAACGTCTGGGTGGACGATGTTGTGGCGCTTGTCGGAAATGATAAGTTGAAAGGTTGCTGGAACGGTGGGTCGATGTCGTCCCTTAGAAATGTCGCATAAAATTCTGCCGTCAGAGGACGGTGGTGTGGATGTGTGGATACCTTCAAAGGAGCATCACATAGTTCCTCAACACACTGCTCTTTTACTTCTGTAACGGCCATGCCTGAGAGATAAATTGTCTGGTCCGCAGTGCCCGTTACAGGTACTCTTGAATCAGCATCAGTGACGACGTTCAATTGACCAGAAATGTGGCTATTAGCATCCAAGGTTTATGTGACTAAAGTTAACTTCCGAACCTCACGTGGTGAGTGTCAAGTTGAGTGCTTTCGAAAAGGATGAAAAAGCGGATTATGATCCGTGAAGTTAATTAAGGTTTTACCTTCAAGGAGGTGCCGTACATGTCAAACGGTTGAATAAGCGGCCGTCAATTCAGGACTCAACGTGCAGTACTATACATCGGCAGGTTGTAGGCTACTCGGGTAGAAAGCAAGCACTTTCCAGTATCCATTTGTAAATTGTTGTAGAACGGCTGAATTGGCAGTGCCTGATGCGTCAGCTGTAACTTTGAATTGGGAGCTCGATTAGAAAGAGTGATGCATAGCGGCTGCGGCCAAGGCCCCTTCACTTGCCACAACCATTTCAACAGCAGCAGTCAGTCTCCCATGACCGTTTTACGCCTACAAGGTAGGTCAGTTAGTGGACTTAGCAAATTGGCACAGTGTGGAAGCAAATGTCTGCGATAGTTGCTCATGTCGTTAAAATGGCGAAGAGCGACTAAACTTCACGGGAACTGGCAGTCTCTGGTAGCGCAGACTCTATCTTCTAGCGGCCGTATGCCGTGCGGATGAATGTAGTGAGTAAAAGTTTTGACGGAATGCTGCTGTAAAACGCAGTTTTCCGCGTTGACAGTAATGTTATTGACGGTGAGCCTACAGAGAATGAGCCGGAGATGTTCTGCATGTCAATATTCAGAAGCGCTTGTCACTAGGATGTCGATGTAAGGAGAGACGAAATCTAGGTATCTAGTGACTGCACCTATGGGCTGCGTTGCTATGTGCCAACGTCCTGCTTAAAAACTCGTAGAGTCCAAACGGTGTGATAACGGAGGTTTTCGGACTATCTTCTAAATAAGTGGCAGCTGGTGATAAACTCAGAAATGATCCATTTCCAAAAACATATGAGTGCAACCTAGGCTTGCAGTGATGTCCTGAAGGTGAGGAATAGGCTAGCGGTCGGGGACAGTTACGTTATTAATCGCATGCTAATCCCCACATGGACGCCAGTCTCCTGAATTTTAGAGCACAATGTGCAGTGGCGCCGCCCATGGCCTTTCAGACGTGAACACAATGCCCAGTTCGAGCATTTGTTCGAAGGATGCGCGGGCAAATTTTAGCTTGTCGGAAGTCATTCGGCTGGCTTTAACAAAAGCAGACAGCCCCTTGTTAACGATGTGATGTTGTGCGGCCATAGGGGTGGATGCCAACGGGACTGTTGCTCAAAAGACTTGGGGAAATTTGCTCAGAAGCGTCCGAAAGATGACTAAGGTCGATTGGTTGGTTTATACATGATTGATTAGCCCAATGTCGGTAAACGTACCTATAACTGTCTGCTTTAATTAGCGATCGATCAGGCGGAGTTGTTCTGCGTCAGCAAGCAAGTTGTAATGTTGCAGAAAATCAAAGGCCCCGCGTTGGTGTTTAAGCAGGTGGGACGAGAAATACTCGTTTAAAGGGAGTTTGCAGGCTCAAAGTAAGCACGCGCGAGCTGTGGTCATACACATGAAGAACCGTGCCTTTTGCTGTGCGCAATAAAACTAAGCGCTTTATGCTTCGGGACTCCTTTGTCGCGTAGATGGATATTAACTTCAGCACCAGTGTGCACCACCTAGGGAACTCTCGTCCCTCAGTCAGTGACGAATAAAAGGCGACTATGGTCAACTGACTTCCGTCGCTCCTACGTGCTTGCCGGACCGTTTCCCCAAGCCTAGCTATTAGGAAAACAAAGCAGGTGACAAGATTTTCCTGATGAACAAATAACTTGTGGTACCAGCAATAGGGTGACCTAGGCGGAGACATTGAACGTGATCTGGAACTAGTTCAATTGCTAGCACCACTTCGAGGGTTGAGTCCGGACGGTGTTATGTTCTCTACTCGATTGGTAAGCGCAACGATTTGCTTTATTAATTTAACTAGTTCGGTTCTAGAGATGAATCGAACTTGGGGAACCAGGAGGCCAGATTCCCCAATACGGTCCGTGGTAGCGGCCAAGCTGGACCGTGGCGTATCTATACAAGCACGAACTAGGTTACAAATCTCACGGGGCAACCGTTGCGGTCCTATTCCCAAGAGCCAAGCGTCGTCTTATGTCAAACAGGCTGGCTGGACAGCCAGCAAAGGTTGACAACCACTTCGCCTTATCTGTGCCACTAGTGCGTTATTTATCTTGTACCTAGATCCGATGCCTACCATGCGTTATGCGCAATGGTGAGTGAAAACCAGCTCCCACTGTTATTGTTACTTATTATCCTACACTTGCTTTGCCCTACCACTCTTTGCTTGGGGTGCTAGAACAGCTCTTGCCAGGAAAACCACCAAGGAAACAGCTGGTGCAACATTACGGTATTAGTTAATATTGCCACCTGGATGTACACATCTATCAGTTGCGTCATAACGCAAACTTAGAGAGAAATAGCTCGAAATTAATCAGTGAGCTGCACAATAGCGTGCATCAACACGAGGCATAATAATCCATGTTCGAGCAAGCTGTATTCCCAGAAGTAGAACTGGCAATGCCCAACCAACGCAGACCCAAATGGATTTTACGCCCAGAAGCATTGTGCTTAATTTTGCTAAATTTTCCGGTACTCATTCTTTATTATTAAGGACAGGCTCCTCTAGCTCACTGATGCTGGAGACATAGTCTCATGAATATATAACGTTAACTCTGAGATAAAACTTGCGATGTTTATCTAAGAAATGTTTGCATTTTCAGGCCAAAACGTGTCAAATGATCCAAAAGGCCTCCTGGGTTATTTGGGTAGATGTAGCTCATGTAGCCTTGATATAAACTTCGCAACCGCTTAGAGTCTTAAAATTACTAAGCTCTATATTCCTACTGGTATATTTGGCTCAGTTTCCACTGCAAATGGCACACTGAGGCCTTCTGACCGTGGATTAATTATAACTTGTCCTGAATTCCCTTGCATATGCAACATTCCTTACTGGATGTATAGTGTTTTCGAGGAATATTATCGCTTATGTGCCTGCATTTGCTATGAATGCCTGAAAAGTTTGCTTTTCGGCCACCTACATCGTACCTAATTTTTGCGGTGTATAACGGGCTATATAGAGCATTTCTAGATAGCTAAGCTTATTTAGAACGTATACCGCTGCGCTACTATTTACTTTTACTTTTTCTTTTTTGTTATCTGCTTGCAGAGCAGAAAGTCATCTTTAGCGAAAACAAATAATGGCGTTATTCTTAGGTTGCTCTTCAATTGCGAATAACTCGTGAATTACTGCACGTATCGTATTGCTTTTCCTTTTAATGTAATCAGTGGAGAAAACTTGTTCTGAGTTGCTTATTTTTGTACTACTTTTTGCAATATTCTAGCTTTTGTTTTGAGATTAATTCAGGATGAAATTTGGCCCCAGAGACCAAATTTAGCGCAAGCTATTCTGGTTATTTTTTGTTAATTGGTACTTTTTAGTGCATTAAGCCTCCTTGCTATGTCTTTAACAGAGGCGTTTCAATATTATTTGCATTTCTAGAAAATATTTGTATCCTTTTCATGTTACTTATACTTCCGCTGCTCGTATTTCATGCCATGTGCGCAGCAATAAATGTGTCGACTGAGCGGGCTGAAACAGTCCAAAATTTATAGCGAAGTTGTGGTGAATTGGATCCTGTTGCCAAAGAAAAGCTGCGCAACTAAGGCTCTGCGAAACTTTCACAACAAAGAAAATCAATGAGTTCAATCTTGTCTGAAGTGGCCAGAAGTGTTTCGAGGTGGGCGCGTACAACCCCATCAGCTGTACACATGACAAATCCAATGCAGTCCTAGTTGCCAGCAAGGAACGTACACTCACACCTTGCTTACTCCCATGCAAGGGCGTGGGATAACTGTAAACATTAATCTGATCCTTACGGGCACAGCATCTAGCTGGTCTAGAAATATAACTATTATTTATTTATAAGTTTTCGTAGCGGAACTGCTTCTGTCCACCTGGTAAAGCAGTCGATGCTTGTCAACAGGTAGACCATGCCGTTAAAGGGCGGAAGGGGACCGACCATATCAAAGTGCTTGTGGACGAGTCGAGAACTGACTGTCGGGAAACGACCAGCATGTGCTGCTACATGGCGCTGAACTTTCGATTGTTAGCAGCGGATTCAGCTGCGGGCCTACTGAGTAACGTCTCGGTTGAAGTGGTGCCAAATGAACCGTTGCGTGGCGAACTTTATGGAGGAACGAATGCCTGGATGTGTTAAATTGTGCGGTTTCGAGCACAGTACGGCGCCAAGCATTTGGAACGATAAGACGCGGATACTTTTGGGTGGGATAACAAAGTATGGTTTCTTTGGATCTTGATAAGGGAGATGCTCGGACGCGGTGGGTGCTAGATGTTCGGTCGATAAACCTCCAGCACTATCTGTTGTGCACAGGCCATTGCTGTTAGTTCAATGCTGTGACCAGGTGTAATTGATTTGACACGGCACAAGGCTTGCGACAAAGGTTTGCACACCAGAAACGTGCCAAACGTCCTACGTGAACTGTGAGGCAAAATCTAGGTGGCGGATCTCGCTTGGAGAGTATTTGTCGGAGCATGCGTATATCGTGTAGACTAAAGGCTTCTGATTGGTAAGAATTACAAAGTTTCTACTTTCGAGTGAAGAGCGTAAGTAGCAAGTAGCTAAATAAAGTTCGAGGAGTTCTCACTTAAAGTGCAGCAAGGGGTTTCGGCTGGTTGGAACCGTCTCGAAAAGAAGTCTAAGGGTTGACAAAACCCATTGACGAACTGCTAAATGTCCGCTTCTTCTGCTTTGCTTGAAGCGTCTGTTACAAACGAAAGGAGAGCATCTGGTTGCGGATGCATCGACTAACATTTTGCAAAGGCTTTTTAGTTCTGCTAAAGATGTTTGAGCAGCACTGGTGGAAAGAAAAGTACTCTGACTTCCAAAAAGCAAGTCAGTTAGAGGCTGCATTATCTGCGCAAGTGGGGATGAAACGGCGGTAGTAGTTTACCAAGCTGAGAAAGCGTCTAGTTTGTTTGAAAGAGGTAGGTTCAGGAAAATCTTTGATGACAGCGATTTCTTCGGGAAGGGCCTCCATACCGGATGCAGAGATCCGATGATCCAGCAAATCAACCGACGGCTTACCTAACTCGCACTTAGCTGGGTTAACGGTAACTCCAGCGTCGCATAGAAAGCGAAACAGCTGTTGCTGGTGTTCCAGATGTTCTGCTTTGGATGCGCCTGCTATCAAAAATGTGTCCAGATTATGATATACAAAATCTAAGCTGCGTATAACGTCTTGTGGGAACCTTTGCAAGGTTTGTGCGGCATTTCTCAGACCAAATATCCTTCACAGTATCACGAGTGGCCCAAACGGTGTAGTGACGGTGGTACTGAGGGATATCGCATTCATCGACGGGGAGCTGCTAAAATGCTCTGGTTAGGTCGATTTAACTGAATACGGACTTTCCGCTTAAGCTGTTGGTAAGCTCATAAATGTGTGGAATAGGGTACTTGTCAGAGCAGGTGCACTTTTTCAGTTCCCGATAATCGCCACACGGTCGTCAGTCGTCAGTCTTCTTCGGCCCCATCTGAAGAGGTGAAGCCTACTGACTTTCGGATGGTGGAGATACCAAGTTCGAGAGCATGATCGAATTCCGCTTTGGCAACCTTCGATTTGTCAGGGGCAAGGCGCCGTGATCGTGCAGAGACTGGTGGGCTACGTGCTCGTAGGTGATGTGTTAAGTTAGTTGCTTCAAGAAGAATGGCGTTAGAAGGGCAAAGAAGCTGTAGAAACTGCGTAAACAGTTCTGGGAAGTATTTGTCAGCTTGATTTTTGGATAAATGGGAGTGATGGCTTTGGTTGATGTCTCGATTCCGCACATGGAAAATGGGTTTGTGTGTCATTTAGCTTTCGCTGACGAGTATCGACTATTATACCAAAATGTTGCAAGAAATGGATTTCCGGGATTGCAAACTACTGTAAAAATCCAACCGGCTTTGCGTCGAAGACCAAGATCGATGGTTAGAGAACGCTGACCAACAATTGCTATAGGCGTTCGGTTGGCGGCAGGTAGGTTTGTTGCCCGCTGCTGAGCCATTTCCTTCGGTTCTGGCGGGTTCACGCTGACTTCTGCCTTAGTGTCGACTTGGTGCTATCTTAAATAGATGGCGCCATATTTTGAGTAACGTCGTCAGTCGCCAGTATTTGTCAATTAGTTTGTTCTAAGCCACCGTTGTCTTTGATCTTTAACAGACTGTGAATCTGAAGTCTTCTGTCAAGACCTTGTTCAGCGTGCAGATATCTGTCGACTTAAAATTGCAACGTTTAATGCAATTGCTAGCAGAAATACAGAAACGCGTATGGCAACGGCGTATGGAGCTTTGTGCAGTACTATCAGGGTAACTAGGCGAACGGTATGTCTCTACGCGGCCGCTGGTTTTGGCACAAAAGCTGAACTTCTCGTTTAAGTAAGGCTATTTCGTCCACAAGGGTCTGCATTGGAAGTTGGTTGTTTGCGTTGTTGTGTAAAGGAGCGACGGTGTATACCAGGTAAGGCACGTCAACTGGCCGGACGACGCTAACCGAAGCGTAATGTAGCTCAGTGTAAACGCCAGTATGCCGTCTGCAACCTCGGGGATTTCTGACAACGGTTTAGACTTGGTGAGGCTTAAGTTAACTGGCACCGGCTCAGGTAAGTGTTGCGTCCAAAGTCCGCGAAGGAGGTTCTATGCCCATACTTCTTACGAGACGACGTATCACTCTAAGTGTTTCGACGGTTTCTTGCTTCCTAACTCTAAACCGCAAAAGAGTTGATTCAGACGAGATCTGTCTGAAGATGTGCATTATTTCATTTCAGCAACCTTCAGAGCATTGTAACGATTAGTGGGGTCAACTGTCACAATCGGACCGCCAACTTGGTCCGTAATATTCAAGAGCGAGCCGAGAAAGCAAGTTGTTGCGCTTGTCTAAACCACGTGTGACACGTTTAGACAAATTCTGCTGCCAAGAGTGTAAACCAGAAAGCAGTGTCTCGTTTCATAGACATAGGAACTATCATAGTGACTGATTGAACTGTCTGCTCCGCTTCACCGTATTAAGAGACTGAGCTCGTTTCAGAAAATAATAAACAGGTAGTAAAAAGGGATGAACAAATGTCACGAACTGGACCAGGAAAAGATGAAACAGACCCACCAAACGAGGCAAGTATAACTCCAACTTGAATCTCTAATATATAAGGGAATAATTCGGAACAGCATCACCAATACAAGACGAAATTGATTATTGCCGGGCCATGATATTTGTCGAAGTCAGCAAAGTGGCGAGGATTATTTTCGGCGTCACTAATGTAGCGGGATTGACTGACACACACTGACAGATTACTGACGAGTACCGTTACCAGTGATGGATAAGTAGTCACGGAAGTGGCGGGACGATAGTTGTATTGTGATACACGCTGTTCCTGTGTACTATAGCTGAAAATACAACACTGAACGACGCAACTAGTAATAGAAGAATGTATGAGAGCGCGCGGTGGAGCGGCGAGTTGAATCCAACCGCGGCGCCGTTTGTATCCTTCCCCTGTGGTTTGGATCAGACGAACAAATGCAACCTACATATCAGCAGTCTGCAAACAATACCTAAGTGTAATATAAATAGGTAATTTTATTCGATATGTTACAGAAGCTACACAGGCAACCCGGGGATTCTCCAGATTGCTACCAACTCCGCAGGTCCAGTGCATGTGACATTCCCGCCGACAGTGGCTCATTTGTCGGCCATTGTTTCCTTATCCCATTTTACTTCCATTTAAAGAGTACTGTGCAGCAATGGTAACCTTAAACACTAATGCTTACTTACAACCTATGCCCCTATCTTCAACGCCTGGCTTTCAACTAGGGTCAACTGTGATTCTAGAGAATTAGGCGATAGTCATTTGTAAATTGGACCGTCGTACAACTCTCGCAATAAGCAGATCGACCTAAAATCCCTATTCCTTATCCTGTGGTGTCCCATTTGAAAGGCGACCTGCAGTTACCTCTCTATTAATTTTCTCTGGCTTCCGTTCCCTTCCTCTTCCCTAAAGCCACATATATTTGTTGCTGACACCATTTCATAAGCCGTAGATCGCTTTTCGACCTACTTATTATCCAAGCTTTCTTATCTAGTATTCCATTTTGTTTTAAATGTTACGGAACGCAATGGCGAAACCGACTGATTTGACGAACCATAAATGCTCCACCATTTCCTTATCTCAACTTCATAACAACTACTACCCCTTAAATTGTTTGTTTTTCGGCTCCGCTTAAGTATACCAACCTCGGTAAACTATTATCTCGCGATACTTTTCGCAACTAAGACGCCCGTAGGCGCATAACCGTACTGATAGACAGTGGGGTCCATCACTTATCTGCCATCTTCAGAGCCCAACAGAAAACACCGGTACGGTTCAATGCTACTCTATCCTTTTAATCCCACACATATTTGCTTACATGGGAGCTGTTTATCAAAAAGGCCACCACTGTACCCAAATTCCTACATTAGTCATCTATATCTCTTAGTACTGCCCGATTCGTTCAAACCGTGGCTCCACAGTATGGTTTCTATTAACAACATTACAGATCTGGCTACTAGGGGAACCCCACCAGCCCTTATCCACGTAGTGAACGTTAACATCGTGATGGTGCCGTTATTGAAAGCATACATTGTTCCAACCTACCTGATCATGCCTCCATGGGTTTACCTGGCGTAGTCGAGGATAAAACCTTTATTTAGTTATTTAAGCCACTGTGAATAATGGAGGAAACTAGATTGATACGAAGTTTCGGAGCCAAACGTCATCATATGTGCTTTGTCGGTTGGGTCAGTGGTATCCTAAACCAGGTATTTTGCACTCCAATATTTCTTCTCTTGGCCCCATATTTCTTAGGCTTTGTCTAAGTTGTACATTAGCCAAGCACTGTTGGGAACTTCGGCAGATTAGAGGCATGATGAACCAGGTCCATTTCGATCGCCAATCTCGCCACCCCAACAATTATTATTACCTATTGCTTGACTCTGGCAAAAGTGTACACATGTGCAAGTGGACTTTGTCGCCCAGACTAGCTAGAAATCCAGATATTTAGGACCAGTATATGACACACCATAGTCATCTGTACCAAATTTTTTCTTTTGACTAATTCCATGGCCTAAGCTGTAACCTGTGTAGAGGAGGGTAGACAAAATCATCCAATTCCTGCCTACATCGCCTTTCCGGTTAGTTTCTATTAAAACCTTTTGCAGTCTAATGAACTGGAATTGCTCTCACCAGAACATTCACTCAGGTGGTAGCTTGTGTGACATTCAAGTCTTATGGTAAATCGTTGTCACGCATACTTGACCTCAAACCTTGGAGAGAAAAAGCTCATGAAGAGCAAACAGTTGCACAGTAGAGCCTCGCAACACAAAGGGCACAAGCTTACTTCACGTCTGGGAAACCCTGACACTTGAAACCAACGTCCTTGAGGCCCTACATATGCAGGCTTTAGCGAATCACCCGTTTAGATGCAATTTGCTATTTTGCGAATACTCATTTATTTATCCTTGACGATAGATGAACGTAGCTTGCTGGCATTGTAGGTGCTTTTAAAGGGATGTACCAAACGAGCTATAAGTGATAAAACGCAAAAATTATCTAATATATTGATGGGGTTTACGGGCTTATTCTTGCCAAATGGACCCTGCGCTCTCCTGGATTATCCATGCAGACCAGACTCATGCAGTCTCGGGACAACATTCACAAACGTTTAAAGTTAACTAATTTTGGGGATATGACTTATACAGTGGTTTCTTCGACAAAGTGGCCTCTAAAACGACACGCTGAAATCTTTCAACCACGGCCTTAGTACAGTCATTTAATTTCGTGCAAGCAAATCTTCAGTAGTGGCTTTCGAGCTTTTCGGTGTACATTTTCACGTATTCATCCATGTTTTATTACCTACGCTTGGAAGAAGGGTTTTGCGGCCACTGCGTCGCACACTGTACGTACTGCTACTTTGGTGCTATACTGTACATTTCTAGATAAGCAGCCGTATTAAGATTACTTTGCAACGAGACACCTTTTATATATTTTCTTATTTTCTTCGTACCTGCTTGAAAGTAAATACGTTGTTTGAAGCAAGATTTTTGTCTACGGTAGTTGCAGTTGCTCCAGAACACTTGAAATACTGCAGGTATGCGGTAATATTGATCTTATTTGTACAGTAATTAAGCAGCGTGCGCCCTAGCATAGCTGGCTTTCCGTTTTACCCATATTAGCTTTAAACGCAGTTTAACGTTAGGCAGCGATTAAAGCCTGTTGTGCTGGGCGCGCTAGAACATTAGTTAAGTAGGTATATTTATTTTGCGCGCATGCCTTCCAGCTAAATAAGCGGAATTATCTTGCACTTGTAAAGAATATTTACTTCGCTATATTTTTAATATATGTTTACTGGAAAGCATTAGCAATCGCATTTCTTGCAACATTTTTGCTGTTATCGAGTTCCTATATCCAGGTGCGCGTAATATATCGGGAACCGCAATCTACCGAGAAGGCTAATGTAGCTGAAATGAATAGCATTGAGCGACGGTTCCTACAGCGTTGGCGTACAGCGATTTGCCGCAAAAACTGGCCCTTGTGAAATAGAATGCAGCCGATAACATTAAGAAGTAGGATAATCGAATGTGGAATCTATCTACTATATCACGGAACGCGTTGAAGCCTATTCACAATTTACAGACATAAGAAGCAATCGCATATTGAACTACTGCGTGCCACAAATCCAGAGCAGCCATCTTAGTGCAGTACTCGTCAAATACGAGCGCATAAAATCTACCCCATTATTACTCCTGCATGTGAACGTGATTATTGTACAAAACCACCTGGTCCCTTGCGTGCGCACCTTCTAGCCAAGTCTAGAAATATACTTTAATTTATTCAGTTATTAAGAATAGATATCAGCAGAATAGACACCCAAGTGCTAACTTGTGTGACATGCAAGCGTTATTGTATATCCTTGTCACCTATACTGGACCTCAAACCTTGGAGCGAGAAAGAGAATAAAAAGCAAACAGTTACCCAGTTGAGCGTCCCAACACAAGGTGCAATAATGATTCACGACTGGAAGCCCCTGATCCTTTAAACCAACGTTTTTGAAGCCATGCAAACGCTAGCAAATTACCCGTTTAGATGCCTTTGCCAATTTTTCGGATACTCATTTATGTATCCTTAACGATGGACGTATGTAGCATGCTGGCAGTGTGAGCCTATGTATAGCGATGTATAAAATGGGCTAAATTTAGTAAAACGTAGGAAATGTTTTGTTAACTTGACGGGGTTTAAGGCTCATTCATGCCAAATGGTCCCTGAGTAGTCCTGGATACTCTACGTAGGCCAGACTCACATAGTCTCGGGACAGTTTTCACAAACGATTTAAAGTAACTTATTTTGGGATATTATTTATACAGGGGTTTCTTTGGCCAAGTGGCCGCTGGAAACGACACACTGATGTCTTTCGACCATGGCCTCAATAAGGAGGGTACAAACATACGCCCTTGTGCAGCACGTAAATTTTCCTAGTAGTCTAGGCGAAAGCATCCTACCTTCCTTAGAGGTTGTGATGAGCAAGTATGGTTCCTTGTGATCCACAAATTTTGCGCCTCTATAGTTAAGAGTGAACATTTCGTTCTCCCCTCCATTTGCTTTCCGTGGCTCTCGGCTGAAGCCCGACTGACACGGAAACTAAGCCGAATTAATACCACGCTTTTGAGAGATAGGGCCGCACGCATTACCTGGGTTCCTGAACAAGTGGCTGCAAAGCTGGAACATAGATGGCACGTGAATAAACTTGGCCTCACACGTTTGCTAGAGGAGTTGGCTACCTTGTGCATGCGTCATTCAGGCAATCTTTGCTGGTGGCGCCGACTGATTGATCGGGTGTAGTAACAGTGGGATATTTATTAGCAAAGGTATCATGAGTCTGATGTCATCCACAGGAGGTTTGAATATAAAAGAAGTCGAAATTTGGCAGTTAAACTGCTGAGGCGGGCCAAATATTCCTATGAACTTAGGCTGGCGCAAAACGCAAAAATGAACCCAAAGCGTTATTACACCTACCTCCAGTCTGCAGCCTTTTTGAGAGAAGTAGTTGGCAAAGAAGATTGGCAACACGCTACAAGAGACCTTGCTAAGGCGCAGAAGTTGCTGCGTACTTTTTTGGGAGTTCATAGAGTGGACACTGGTTTTGCAATACCGTTATCTTCGCATTGCCTATGTGCACAATGGACGAAGTTCTCATAACTGCTTCAGATGTCTTCTCTGTATTGAAGGACCTAAACCCATTCAATTCACCTGGCCCCAATAATATGCATCCCGCTATAGTTAAGCCGGTTGCCGACATACTCCGGCTTCCTGTTCTTGCGTTCTACAAGTCACTTCGTGAGGAAAGGGTACCACAGGATTGGAACGAGGCGGTTGTAGTGGCGATTTATAGGGATGGTATTAATTTTTCATCCAATAACTACGGGTCAGATTAGCGTACTCCTTAAGTGTCTAGCTAAGATCAATAGGAATCGAATATGTAAACATGTTGCTGCTGACAACTTGATCGGGACAGAACTGTATGGCTTCTTCAATAAAAATTGTGTCTTACCAACCTGATGTGTATAGTTGATGAAATAACTCGATGTCTCGATGATGGTATCCCAGTAGAACTATGTTACCTTAAATTTACTGAAGCTTTTGATTCGGTAACCCGCCGTTTCTTGTTAGAAAAAATGTCCTGCTTTGGAATCCCACCTCAACTGCTTCCATGGCTGTCAGCATTCCTTTATGATAGGACATTCCTTTTCAGGATTGGTGACGTTATCACCACCGCAGGCACTTCTCATAGTGGAGTTCCCCAGGGGTCAATACTCGGTCCGTTGCTATTGCTAATGTCTATAAATGACTTAATCCCTCTACTTGAAAACCCCTCCTATATGTTTGCTGACGACTTGAAGCTTGTCAGCAGGGGATACAGGAATTTGTTATCTAGATATTTTGCTTTTGTTCCTAATTGCTGAGGTTTGTGGGACTTACCACTGAACATCAGCAAACGACAAATCATAATCAAGTGTGATGAAGCGTTTAAAGTGAATACGTCTAATGGGGCCTTAACACTGCAGCATGTCACCCAGGCACGGGATCTAGGTGTCATCATGACGAGTGATTGTAAGGCCTCAGCGTAGTGCTGGCATGCAGCTAATAAAGCGCGACAAGAACGTTTTCGTCGCAAAAGAGTTCTGAGTTGTACCAAGCATGTGGCCTTGCTTCCCTTGTTAAAAGCTGTGGTCAAACCACATCTGGAATACTGTGTTCAGGCATGGGCACCCTACCCGCAGAAAGAAATTGTAGCGCCCAAAAAGCTAACTGCTATCTTTCATGTACAAGTTACTTGTTGACCGATTGTACATTGCACTTCTTGTTTTAATCTTCCTTCCAACCGGCTCGACACTCGACCGCCTTGTAAGTTCCCGCGCTCACATGTTCACTCCTGTCTCGCTTCATCCGTCCGCGTCTTTTGGTAGCGCATCGCATACAGTCCACTGTGCCCGACTCCAATTGCTTTCTGCTAAATAAATAAATAAATTGTATATTCCTCGACGGTGTGAATAACTGTCTGCTAGAAGGAACAGATCAACTAATGGTACAATCTTTCCATGACATTTCGTCAATACATTTTTTGAAATAAACATGGGCGCAATTGCGCATTATGTAACGCAGAGTAATCAGAATCGTTCTGCAATTTTTTCCTGTCAGTGAATCAGGATTCTTCATAATCACATGACACATACTTGGGCTGAGAAAAAAGTATAAAGGAAAGGGGCTGTTGTCCGAATTGTTATGTGGATGTGTTTCGAAAATTTATTCAGGCACCATGGATACCGTTTTCGAATACGTTGTCTATGGACTGGTATGTCCCAAACATATTAATCACGTTTTGAACGGTTAAATGTTTACTAATCGCAAGCTTAAAATTGCAAATTCTCTATCATGTTCTGATAGCACTTGGAAGTTTGTTCCAAATCTTTGGGTATTGGGTTAGAAAGAAACGTTCTCTGATTCTCGTAGTAAATTTTGGTATCAGGATCTTTACCTCTTTGTTACGCATTGGATATCTGCTGTTTACAGGTATGTGAACACTGTTTTCAGGACTGCGAATTTGACAATTTATGATGCTGTAAGGAAAACAACGATTCAGCTTCAGTATCCGAATTCAAACTGGGTCAAATCTAAGTTTATCACATCTCTCTCCGTATGTCAAGTTTGAGGAATATCCACATAGCGTTTTCGTGAAGTGTCTCTGGACCCTCTCAAGAATGTGCTAGTCAGACTTCCGCAGATTAGACTGTACCATTGAACAGTACTCCATACGCGGTAATACATATGTTTTGTAAAGGGATATGCGAGATTCCGTGAGGTAAAAATGAGGGCAGATGTAACCGATGGTCATCATGGCTTTCGAAACTTGAAAGTTACAGTGTTCAGAAAAATTAAACTTGACTGAATATCGCATACCCAAGTCGCGAACTGTCCTGCATTGCGAGATATATGCGTCCTCTAGCAATAAACTGTTTGGTGGTACTTGGTATTTGTACGACAAAATATTACACTTGTCCACGGCAAATGACATCTGCCACAATTGGCACTAGGAGTCAAGGGCGGATAGGTCATCCTGAATGAGACGTATGGCTTCCTGAGTATTTGCAGGTGGTTGTGAGTAGACAACTTTAATGTCATCAGCAAAGATAAATGCAACACCATTTCTTATTTGCTGGAATATATCGTTAATATAAATTAGAAAAGGAAGAGGGCCAAGAACACTCTCTTGAATCACTTCACTAATGATTGCTTTTGGTTTAGAGAGATGGTTTCCCATGCGCACCACCTGCTGTCTACCAATTAGATATGAAGACAGCCAAGATAACATCGGTTCTCTAATACCTATAGATTTAAGTTTGTTTAGTAACCTTCCGTGAGGCACTCTATCAAAGGCTTTTTGTATATCCAGGAACAGGATTACGACACTGTTTCCCTTGTCAATGGCAGCCGTTTTCTGGTTAAAAAAAGTCAGTCTCGCTGGTTGCGCAGGATCGACCTTGCATGAAGCCGTGTTTGCGAACTGCTGTTAAACCGCTGTTAAAAGAGAGTTTAAACATGTTGGGCAAAAGTAGAAGAAAGTCACTGCCACTGCTTTGTATTAAACAAGGGGGATCTCATCAGGGCCTGCGCACGTGGAGGAGTATAGGCGAGAGACTTGACAAGTGATTTTCCCTATAGTGAATTCCACTGTGCAAAGACCTTCATTGTTGTGCTGCATGAAAAGTGTTGGTGTGTCTGCTGATTCACTGAGCATTGATTCGGCAAAATAAGCACTGAAAGCTTCGCAAATATCTTCTGGTGCATTGTAGTATGTTCCATCAGGCGTGATGATAAAACTGAGATTGTCGCTGCAACGCGAACCCCGGGCACGGAATAGTTTGGCGACCCCAGCTGTCTTGCTAGGACCGTTTAGAGCTTTATACTCTTCTAGAATGAGAGTTTTGTCAGGTTGATGCCGCTGTTCTTGCACGAACTTCGACTGCTGTAATAATAGCGCAAAGTCAGCAGTTAATTTGAATTTCTGCCGGATTTTATGATGCTTTGGTGCTGCGTTGAACGCCTTGCAAACCGATGTATGTTTAGTTTGGTAGGCGCGTTTTAGTGGTACTGCTGAATCAATGTAGAAGCCAATTATGCCATAAAACAGGTCCGTGGCATGTTGAGGACACGAAGAGAGAAAGAAGTTATCCCAATTCATCGAACGGACCAGGTTCTTGAAAGAGTCCCAGTTGACCGCACTAAACAGACGGTAATGCATTGTTTGCTGTATATCGGCCATGCGTAGTCTTAGGCGGCATTTGACCAAGCGATGATCGCTCCCCGGAAATCCATCAAGAACCTTAACAGCGAGCGCAGGTATGCTCAAAGAAAAAATGAGATCCAGAATACTTTCACCTCTGGTAGGTTGGGAGGTGTATTGCTGCCAAACATTCGGTTGGATACAGGGGATAAGACTTTGGTATATAAGAGGAGCGGTTCCCATGGGCCATAAAATCGAAGGCAGATTGAAATCACCTCCAATAATCGTAGGTAAAAATGGTAGGCCAGCAGCGCATTCAAATGCAAGCGTTAATAGCTCTAGGTCTTCTTGGCTGCCGTTTGGCACGCTGTATATACATACCATAAGCAGCTGTTGTTGATTAACTGACATCGTAACCCAGAGTGATTCCTGAACATTGTTCAGCACTGGGTTATCGAATGTTGCTGCCGCGAGCGACTTTTTCAGATAAATTACACAGCCACCACCTCGACGACCGGGCCGATTTCTCATAGACTTGTTATATCCGCAACTAGTTAACTGAGTGTCAGACAGACCATCATGGCACAAAGATTCCGTTATAAATATTATATCAGGATTATTCACCAAAACCAATGAGCGTAGTGTGTGGATGTTAAAGAGAGCGCATGTTTATCAAAATACTGAGATAGATGTGAGATATGAGGAAGATTCCTTAGGTTTTGTTATACACACTGGGGTTTCAAACCGTGTGCCTGGACCCAGGTTAAAAATTGTTGAATAAGTGGGCGTATTACCAGCAGTGGGAAATGACTTGGAGGTGGCCACAGCGGAGGGTGTTGAGACTGTGTACTGCCTTCTAGAAAATGGTTCGAGAGAAAGAATTCATGATTACTGCAGTAGCCTGTGGGAGCTGGAGTGTTAGGTTGTGTCCTCTGCATCATGTCGCTAATAGGCTGTTAATTACGTACCGCACTGATAGGAGTCAGTGGATTGCTGTCATTCCTATCTATGGGTAAAATCCGCTTAATTGCGCTCGATATACAAGGATTCACTATACGCGGTGGAGGCACACTGGTGTCAAACCATACACCAACATCAGCATAAACCATGTGTTCATTGATGGCATTGGGAAGTCATGATACCCAATTACACCATGTGTAAGTTGCAAAGTTGGCGGCACGTGTCCCGTAACCTTATGACCAATGAATGTACATCTATCCAAACAAAATGACGATACAGAGTCGTTCATTGATGCTTGTGATAAATCTAGGTAAACGGTCCTTTTACTGTCGATCAAGTTAACCTGATCCAACGATTTGCTTGATTAGTTTGGACATTGGCCAGAGCAGACTTTAGGCGAGACCTGACAGTTCGCGGCTTGAGATTTAGCAGGTAATACAGTTGTTATTCGCTGACCCCACTGTTGTTTCTTCGATTACCACAAAGAGCGTTAGGAAACCCTATATGTCTGCCAGAACTGATTATCCAAGAGGAGACATCACGCACACCATTAGTTTTGTGGATTGTAGTGGTTTTGGGCTTGGTCGGCTTATCATGCTTAGTGGTGAAAGTGCGCCTAGTGGAGGTCCTCCAGTAACCAATTTTGCATTTGACGTTGCCCTTAACTCCGAGGTGAGAGAATTAGGTGTTCTACCAGATACAGCTTCTTATACAATAGAGTGGTCCGCATATTCATGTGATTCCTTGTTAATTTCAAAAGTCACTTTATCATTCACCGCTTCGTCCCTATTTGCAGCAAACGGGGTATTATCCTCACATTTGTGTTGGCCACTAAGTGACGCAATATCAACTGGATGCGGGGCGCTATATGGCTGTTGGGTATTCTGATTTACCTCAGACGTTTTCCTCCTTATCTCTCGTTGTAGCTGGGTTTCGTCCTTCATAATTTTTAAGCGTTTGAAAGTCCTATTAAGCACAACGAGATTGCTATTTTAATGAATTGTTTAGCAATAAGTTCATTTTGAAGCAAGAAACGTATGAGACACGCGTAACGCAGTACATTATTTCGTAGTCTGATGCAATTGAACCAACAAGGTTGCATACCGCATGCACTGCGAAGCACTTTCTGCACAGTTTTTAATGGTAAATTTCTGGCACATTAAAAACCACCGCATTGCGTGAACAGCGTACTCGATTGTGTATTTCGGTCGAAATGGTATCTACCAGTATACTGCACTTCATGAGGTTTATTCTATCAATATTTTGGGGAGAGTCAAATAAGACAGCTAGACTCTGCAAAGGTTGCAATATCGATGGGAGCACGTCGACCTTTGATGTAAGTTCAGCGTATGCAGTTTCAGCTACTGATGGACAATTTGCAGTTGTCTTGCTCAGGTCAGCAAATAGTCCAAGCGAATTTCCTACAGCTCCTACACCGCTTTGAATATTTTCTTTACTACTGCTTCCAGCATTTATGTGAAGTACCTTAGTTCGCTGTCCCAGACTTTGAACTAAAATGGAAGAATCCTGGCCCATAATAATTTTTTCTCATCGAGCGTGTCCATAAGGTAGACATGATAATAAAACCGAAGTAAGACACACTGAAGCCAAATCATACTGTAGCGAGACCGAAAAGACAGCGGGGTAGACGTTTATTGCACACCGAAAATGGGCACATCAGGGTCTCACGCGCGCCATCGAATATCGACTAGGTTTCCGTCCCGCCACGCAAGACATGTACGGATGTTAGAGGCGAGCCAGTCCTTTCGCCTCGGGAGCTCTGACTTGGAAGTCCCGCCTTCCTGTTTTCGCCTCGATCTCCGCTTCTCTGTACCCGATTTGGATCGGCCAGGATTCGTTCGAGAGCTCTCGATTTGCTTGTTCTGGGCTGTGTCAATCGGCTCGGTCTCGGTCCTGTGGGCTGCGCTAGTGGCGTATTTGTCTGATTTATTGCGCTGTCCACATATTCCCGCTCCGTAGTTCCGGGCCCAGGCTCGTCGCTAACCGTCTTTTGCGATCCGCTCTCAGCTAGCTCCGAAGAGCTCCCCAGAGCCATTCTTGGAAGCGGCCCCTCTACACCCGCCCCTCCTCCAGGATCTTTCTTCCTCTCGTACCATGGTCGCAGGAGAGCAACATTCACCCAACGTTTCATTCCCCCGCAGTCGATTAAGAAGTTGCCCGCTTTCTGGTCGATAAGGGTGTAGGGGCCTTTCCAGCGTTCGCTGAACTTGCTTGAGCCCGGCTCGTCATGATCCGGCCGATCGTTGTTCCGTAACTTGACCCTTTCTCCAATCCTGAATGGCCTCCACTTGTGAGCCTCATGCCTGGCGTCGTAATTTCGCTTATTCCGCGCTTGTGGAGCTTTGATTTCGCTTCTAGCTTTCCATCGCAATCGCTCTTGATGCTCAGCTGGATGTTTCCACTCACTCTGGTTCGGTAGGCAAGTATCGAGCGCAAGCCGCGGTTCTCTGCCGAACAGTAATTTGAATGGCGAGACTTGGTGGCTGATTGCATGCTGGTCCGATACGCGATCAGAACCTGAGGCAAAGCATCTTCCCATGTCAACTTCGTGCAGTTTATCCACGTCTTCAATGTCCGGTTGAACCGCTCGGTAATCCCGTTGGTTTGTGGGTGGTACGGTGAAGTTCGCCGTCTCTGGATGCCCCACTTGTCCAACACTGACTTAAACGCTCTTGACTCGAAGCAGGGCCCTTGGTCCGTGATGATACACTGTGGGATCCCATACCTTGCAAGCACATTGAATTCGAATACTTGCGACACTGTCTCGCCTGTTTGGTCCTTGATTGGTATGGCTTCCACCCATCGAGTGAAGTGGTCAATCATCACTAGAATGTATCTGTTTCCTGTTCGACTCACTGGTAAGGGCCCAAAGACGTCCAGTCCCCAACACTGAAGTGGCTCACCAACCTCCATCGATCGCATCGGCGGTCTCGGGGACTCCATCTCCCGACTCGTTTTGGCAGTTTGGGCACTCCCGAAGGTATGCCGCGACGTCCTTCCTCATGGTTGGCCAAAACACTCGCATCCGCAGCAATTCAAAGACCCGCTCGAATCCCATATGGGCGCCATCATGAGTTACGCGCATCACACGTTCTCGCTGATTTGGTGGAACAAAAGGCACTTTCCGTCCGTCTATCGCCACCACCACGTTATCGTTTTCGACCTTCAACCTGTCCCAGATCTTGAGGAGTTCCTCCACCTCCTCCGATGTAGCCTCCGGTTTGGTGCCAGCCCGTAAGTGAGAGCACAACACATTCACGAATTCATCTGTCCTTTGATCTCCCAGCAGAATCCTCTCCCCCATCGCGAACGCACGCACCGGTATGGCATTGTCGGGCATGATGT